>JAWZYU010000037.1:3190000-3790000 GCA_038380435.1 Ryuthela nishihirai
GAGGCTAGCATTTGCCATCCAACAGCTGTTCCAGTGGCCCCCTCCCCCCCCCCCCCAACCTTCTCTGAGCCTTCGGAGTCCTTGTGACCTGGCCATTCAGCCCATGGTGTGCATAAGAAGTGCCGCTCAGAGGTAAAACATGCTGGATGGCCTTGACGGAAAGAACACGCTGGATGGCCTTGACGGGAGGCTACCATCTGTCTCCCAACAGCTGTTCCAGTGGGTCCCCTCCCCCAACCTTCTCTGAGCCTTCGGGGTTCATGTGACCTGGCCATTTAGCCCATGGTGTGCAAAAAAGTGCCGCTCAGAGGTAAAACAACCGAACCCGACTTCTTGTGTATATTATATATAGCCGTCCCGTGGCCGAGTGGTTAGCGCGCTTGACTACTGATCTACGGGACCTGGGTTCGAGCCCCGGGTGAAGGCATGGCTGTTTGTGTCGTTTATCTGCTGACGTCCTGCCATCCTCTCAGATCTACTGTGGCATATAAACTGACAGGCTCCTGTCAGACCTCTGTGGCAAGCAGCTGCTTGAGGGGGTTACAACATCTTTGTATTAAATACGGATAGCATTATTGAATTTCATTAGTCTATAAATCCATAAAGATCGACTGCAGGAAATAATGCGAAATTCACAGTTTTTGCCCTACTGCCAAGAATACCTAGTTTCAACATTTATCTTTCCTCTTGACGTTTAGGTAAAATTCTGCAATCTTTTTATTGAGAAAATGAAAATTTTAGTGTAATAAGCCTTTAATTTATTCTAAGATGAACATTTATACTGAGTTTGGTGGTTGCAGTTCTGTTTGGTAAGAGTTTTTAATCCAATAGACAAACGCTCTCAAATATCTAATAAATTGTGGAAGATTTGGGTTGGGTTATTTTACCTCTGAGCGGCACTTTGTTGCACACCATGGGCTAAATGTACAGGTCACAAGGATCCCGAAGGCTCAGAGAAAGTTGGGAGAGGGGACCCACTGGAAAAGCTGTTGGGAGACAGATGGTAGCCTCCCGTCAAGGCCATCCAGCATGTTCTTTAACTTTGGATTGTTTTACCTCTGAGCGGCACTTTTTTGCACACCATGGTCTAAATGTACAAGTCACATGGACCCCGAAGGCTCAGAGAAGGTTGTGGGAGGGGACCCACTGGAATAGCTGTTGGGAGACAGATGGTAGCCTTGCACACCATGAGCTAAATGTACAGGTCACATGGACCCTGAAGGCTCAGAGAAGGTTGGGGGAGGGGACCCACTGGAACAGCTGTAGGGAGACAGATGGTAGCCTCCCGTCAAGGTCATCCAGCGTGTTCTTTAACGTGCACAGGGTATAGCTCTCCCACACACAGGGCCACGACTTAACGTCTCATCGGACGGACGACGGCCTTTCCAAGCCCATCGGTGTCCCCTACTGACCGTGGGCAGGGCGGGGAATTTTGCGGAATTGTGGAAGAAGAAAACAAGTTTTATAAAGAAAATGCCAGAGTGCAATAGCGACTAAATCAACCATCAGACAACGATTTTTTTCCATAGTGTGTGACCTTTTATCTATATATTTTTTTCATTAATAACGCTTGAACTTGAGTGAATTCCTCTTTAACAACATATTCATTGGCAAAAATTATAAAAATAAGTTGCCTTTCCTGATTATAGATGGCACGAGGTTCGCCACAATCAGCGAAAGATATAAAAGTGACGATGATAAAATTTGGTTTTGCCATGAGTGGGATTCGAATCCACGTCAGGAAACATGCGTGTTATGCTAGACCATTACAACATCAATGGCTAACCTTAGCTTAGCGACCTTATTAACCTTCAGGATTTTATTTATTTGATGCGCACTAGTGGCGCCATCTATCCAGGAAGTGGCAACTCTGTTGCCTCATTAGAGATGGAATTAATATATCTCACTCACGTTCATGGCGTTAAATCAATAAATCGGTAGTAAATAATCAGGATAAGTCCTGTAGACATGGAACTCATAAAATGATGAGCTGAAAATTTTTTTTGCCACGTGTGGGATTCGAACCCGCGTCTCCAGGAAACGTGTGTTATGCTACACCACTACAACATCAATGGCTAACCTTTTCTCAGCTTATGTGACGTTATTAACCTTCAGGATTTTATTTATTTGATGCGCACTAGTGGCGCCATCTATCCAGGAAGTGGCAACTCTGTGCCTCATTAGAGACATCCTGTGATTATTTACCATTGATTTGTTGATTTAACGCCCTGAACATGAGTGAGAAATATTAATTCCATCTCTAAAGAGGCAACAGAGTTGCCACTTCCTGGATAGATGGCGCCACTAGTGCGAATCAAATAAGTAAAGATCCAGAAAGCTTATAAGGTCGCTAAGCTGAGAAAAGGTTAGCCATTGATGTTGTAGTGGTCTAGCATAACACGCATGTTTCCTGGAGACGTGGGTTCGAATCCCACTCATGGCAAAACCAAATTTTATCATCGTCACTTTTATATCTTTCGCTGATTGTGGCGAACCTCGTGCCATCTATGATCAGGAAAGGCAACTTATCTTTCAGAGAAGGTTAGGGGAGGGGACCCACTGGAGCAGCTGTTGGGAGACAGATGGTAATCTCCCGTCAAGGCCATCCAGCGTGTTCTTTAACGTTGGGTTGGTTTACCTCTGAGCGGCACTTTTTTGCACACCATTGGCTAAATGGCCAGGTCACATGGACCCCGAAGGCTCAGAGAAGGTTAGGGGAGGGGACCCACTGGAACAGCTGTTGGGAGACAGATGGTAATCTCCCGTCAAGGCCATCCAGCGTGTTCTTTAACGTTGGGTTGTTTTACCTATGAGCGGCAATTTTTTGCACACCATGGGCTAAATGGCCAGGTCACATGGACCCCGAAGGCTCAGAGAATGTTGGGGGAGGGGACCCACTGGAGCAGCTGTTGCGAGACAGATGGTAGCCTCAGGTCAAGGCTATCCAGAGTGTTCTTTAATGTTGGATTGTTTTACCTCTGAGCGGCACTTTTTTGCACACCATGGGTTAAATGGCCAGGTCACAAGGATCCCGAAGGCTCAAAGAAGGTTGGGGGAGGGGATCCACTGGAACAGCTGTTGGGAGACAGATGGTAGACTCCCGTCAAGGCCATCCAGGGTGTTATTTACGTTGGATTGTTTACCTCTGAGCGGCACTTTTTTGCACACCATGGGCTAAATGGCCAGGTCGCAAGGACCCCAAAGGCTCAGAGAAGGTTGGGAGAGGGGACCCAATTGACAGTTATTGGGACACAGATGTTAGCCTCCCGTCAAGGCCATCCAGCGTGTTCTGTAACGTTGGGTTGTTTACCTCTGAGCGGCACCTTTTTTGCACACCATGGGCTAAATAGCCAGGTCACATGGACCCTGAAGGCTGAGAGAAGGTTGGGGGAGGGGACCCACTGGAACAGCTGTTGGGAGACAGATGGTAGCCTCCTGTCAAGGCCATTCAGCGTGTTCTTTAACGTTGGATTGTTTTACCTCTGAGCGGCACTTTTTTGCACACCATGGGCTAAATGGCCAGGTCGCAAGGACCCCGAAGGTTGGGAGAGGGGACCCACTAGAACAGCTGTTGGGAGACAGATGATAGACTCCCGTCAAGGCCATCCAGCACGTTATTTACGTTGGATTGTTTTCCTCTGAGCGGCACTTTTTGCACACCATGGGCTAAATGGCCAGGTCACATGGTCCCCGAAGGCTCAGAGAAGGTTGGGGGAGGGGACCAACTGGAACAGCTGTTGGCAGACAGATGGTAGCCTCCTGTCAGGGCCATCCAGCGTGTTCTTTAACGTTCGATTGTTTCACCTCTGAGTGGCACTTCTTCGCACACCATGGGCTAAATGGACAGGTCACAAGGACCCCGAAGGCTCAGAGAAGGTTGGAGGAGGGGACCCACTGGAACAGCTTTTTGGCAGACAGATGGTAGCCTCCCGTCAAGGCCATCCAGCGTGTTCTTTAACTTTGGATTATTTTACCTCTGAGCGGCACTTTTTTGCACACCATGGTATAAATGGACAGGTCACATGGACCCCGAAGGCTCAGAGAAAGTTGGGGGAGGGGACCCACTGGAACAGCTGTTGGGAGACAGATGGTAGCATCCTGGAAAGGCGTCAGCGTGTTCTTTAACGTTGGATGTTTATGTCATTTTTTTTTAACGTTGGATTGTTTAATGTCAGCGTGTTCTTTAACGTTGGATTGTTTCACCTCTGAGTATCACTTTTTCGCACACCATGGGATAAATGCACAGGTCACAAGGAACCCGAAGACTCGGAGAAGGTTGGAGGAGGGGACCCACTGGAACAGCTTTTTGGGAGACAGATGGTACCATCCCGTCAAGGCCATCCAGCGTGTTCTTTAACGTTGGATTGTTTCACCTCTGAGCGGCACTTTTTTGCACACCATGGGCTAAATAGCCAGGTCATATGGACCACAAAGGCTCAGAGAAGGTTGGGGGAGGGGACCCACTGGAACAGCTGTTGGGAGACAGGTGGTAGCCTTCCGTCAAGGCCATCCAGCGTGTTCTTTAATGTGCACAGGGTATGGCTCTCCCGCACACGGGCCACGGATTAACTTCCCATTCGACGGATGGCGGCCTTTCCAAACCCATCGGTGTCCCCGTGGGCAGGGCGGGGAATTTATCTCCGCAAAATTCCCCGCCCTGCCCACGGTCAATAGGGGACACCGATGGGCTAGGAATGGCCGCCATCTGTCGGATGGGACGTCCAGCGTGTCCCCGTGTACGGGAGAGCCATACCCTGTGCACGTTAAAGAACACGCTGGATGGCCTTGACGGAAGACTACCATCTGTCTCCCAACAGCTGTTCCAGTGGGTCCCCTCCCCCAACCTTCTCTGAGCTTTCGGGGTCCTTGTGACCTGCCCATTTAGCCCATGGTGTGCAAAAAAGTGCCGCTCAGAGGTAAAACAACCCAACCCAACCAGTCAAGGCCATCCAGCATGATCTTTAATGTGCACAGGGTATGGCTCTCCCACACAAGGGGCCACGGTTTAACGTCCCATCCGACGAACGTGGGTCTTTCCAAGCCCATCGGTGTCCCCTACTGACCGTGAGCAGGGCGGGGAATTTTTCAGAGATAAATCTCAACGCTGACCAAACTGGGACTCGAACCTGGGAACTACAGATTACGAGCCTGGCGCGATACCGACTGAGCCACCCCGCCCCATTGGATTGTTTCATCTCTGAGCGGCACTTTTTCGCACACCATGGGCTAAATGGACAGGTCACAAGGACCCCGAAGGCTCAGAGAAGGTTGGTGGAGGGAACCCACTGGAACAGCTGTTGGCAGACAGAGGGTAGCCTCCCGTCAAGGCCATCCAGCGTGATTTTTAACTTTGTTTTACCTCTTGGTGGCACTTTTTTGCACACAATGGGCTAAATGGCCAGGTCACATGGACCCCGAAGGCTCAGAGGAGGTTGGGGGAGGGGACCCACTGGAACAGCTGTTGGGAGACAGATGGTCGCATCCCGTCAAGGCCATCCAGCGTGTTCTTTATCGTGCACAGGGTATGGCTCTCCCGCACACGGAGCCACGGCTTAACGTCCCATCCGACGGACGGCAGCCTTTCCAAGCCCATCGGTGTCCCCTACTGACCGTGGGCAGGGCGGGGAATTTTGCGGAGATAAATCTCAACACTGACCCAGTTGGGGGAACTACAACCTTTCGCGCTACCGACTGAGCGCGCTCCTATCTTTTTGGCCCCCTCCCCCAGAAAAATCATGCGAAAATATTCCGACTCACTTCCGCATCTTTCCTCTCTATATTCTTTTCTTTGCACATCCAGAGTAAAAGAGGACAATACTGGAGAGATTTTAATCGTTTTAAGAGAATATATTATTATTTGCAAATATTTCATTTATAATAAATTTAAAAATTAAGTAGTTGTCAGAATAAAGAATCATACACAAGATCTAAATTTCATTCCTATGTAAACGTACCCGGCGCTGCCTGGGTGTCACTTTTAACCTGTATATTTTTATTTTCACTGTACAAAAAGTAAATTTTGTAAGACCCCCCCCCCCCTCCCCCGACACTTTAGCACAGATTTTGAAGAGGAATAAATTTGTCCGGATCGTTGTTGACGTCAGCGAGCACTCCTCAAAGCCCGTGGCCTAGTTTCTGCGTAACCTAGCGCGATTTTATTTCCGTTAAAACAGGTTTTGCCGCCCTACGGCTCCCGTGCTATTCGTCCGCACGGTTCAAATTTCGTGCACAGAGTCCTCCGTGTGGCCCAGTGATTGGTTTAAAAATCAGGTTCCCACTTGGCCCCGTGGCTTCGTTTCTACACACGTTGTGACACCTCGTGTCTCACTTTTAATCTACATATTCTGTTTTTTACTGCATTAAAGGTTAGTGAATATCCCCCCCCCCCCCGGCATTTTATCCCAGTTTGAACACGAAGAATTTCCCGGTGTTGCAAAGGTCATTGCTGACTCGGCGCGCGCTCTCAGAACCCGTGGGTTGGGTTGTTTTACCTCTGAGCGGCACTTTTTTGCACACCATATGCTAAATGGCCAGGTCACAAGAACCCCGAAGGCTCAGAGAATGTTGAGGTAGAGGACCCATTGGAAAAACTATTGGAAGACAGATGGTAGTCTCCCATCAAGGCCATCCAGTGTGTTCTTTAAAGTTGGATTGTTTTACCTCTGAGCGGAACTTTTTTGCACACAATGGGCTAAATGGCCAGGTCACAAGGACCCCGAGGTGTTAGAAAAGGTTGGGGGGAGGGGACCCACTGGAACAGCTATTGGGAGACAGATGGTAGCCTCCCGTCAAGGCCATCCAGTGTGTTCTTTAAAGTTGGATTGTTTTACCTCTGAGCGGTACTTTTTTGCACACAATGGGCTAAATGGCCAGGTCACAAGGACCCCAAAGTGTCAGAAAAGGTTGTGGGGAGGGGACCCACTGGAACAGCTGTTGGGAGGCAGATGGTAGCCTCCCGTCCAGTTGGGTTGTTTTACCTCTGACCTGCACTTTTTCGCACACAACAGCTAATGGCCAGGCACAAAGACCCCAAGGTCTCAGAGAAGATTGATGGAGGGGACCCACTGGAACAACTGTTGGAAGACAGATGGTAGCCTCCCGTCAAAGCCATCCAGCGTGTTCTTTAACTAGATTGTTTTACCCCTGAGCGGCAGTTTTCTTGTACACAATGGTCTAAATGTCCAGGTAACAAAGACCCGAAGGCTCAGAGAAGGTTGAGGAAGGGGACCCACTGTAACAGCTGTTATGAGACAGATGGTAGCCACCCATCTAGTTGGGTTGTTTTACCTCTCAGCGACACGTTTTTTGCACACATTGGGTTAAATGGCCAGATCACAAGGACCCTAAACGCTCAGAGAAGGTTGTAGGAGGGGACCCCACTGGAACAGCTTTTATGAGACAGATGGTAGCCTCCTGCCCAGGCCATCCAGCGTATTCTTCAATGTGTACCATGAAGTTCAATGTGTACCAGAGTGTAAGGCTCCCCTGAACACCATGGAGCCAGGACTTAGCGTCCCATCCGACGGACGGCGGCTTTTGCAAGATCCCTACTGACTTTATTGGTGTCCCCTACTGACCATGGAGTTTTGCGGAGATAAACTTGAAAGTTGAGACTCGATTCAGAGAACTTCAGATTACGTTCCTAGAGGGCCAACCATTGCCCTAGAAAAATTGATATTGCATCTAATCTATAGATATGTTTGTTTATGAATATCTAAGGTCAACACGCATTCCAAAGTTACGTCAAAGAGACATTTTGACTCGTACATTGAAACCGAGATCAAAATAAATATTAAAAATGTGGACTAGGACTAGGAAATAAGTGTAACAAATTTAGGGCCCAAAATATTACATCAAAACGAATATAGTAGTCAACACCAGTAGGTTGAATCGAACCACTATGACATTAATCAGTTACTACCGGAAGTCATCTGAACATTCCACGATAGCCGACAAGTTTTAAAAGATTTCCGTTAAACATCTATATAATAAAAGCTGTCTGTCTATGTGTCGGTCTGTCTGTGGCAGCCATAACTCACCGGGAAATCAAAGTACACGCTCCAAATTTTCAGAGAATTTCTCTGGTTGTGGTCCGGATTGGAGTGGCAAATTTCAGGTCGAAAGTTCAAAAGGGGGGCTTACTAGAACCAAAAATATTTACCATGCTATTCCTATGGGAAACGAGAATCGCTGTCAAATTTACTGTTGCCATTTCCTGCTCCCTAACTATGAAAGTAAACAGTTAAAATAGAATCTGTGCCGTTGCCAGATTCTCCAGGTATCTAAAGGCATTATTGAGGCGTTCCATTGCAGCTAGGGACCTGATTTCTGAAAAATATATGGGGTCGGGCAGGGGGTTGGGTTGGGTTGGGTTGTTTTACCTCTGAGCGGCACTTTTTTGCACACCAAGGGCTAAATGGCCAGGTCACATGGACCCCGAAGGCTCAGAGAAGGTTGGGGGAGGGGACCCACTGGAACAGCTGTTGGGAGACAGATGGTAGCCTCCCGTCAAGGCCATCCAGCGTGTTCTTTAACGTGCACAGGGTATGGCTCTCCCGCACACGGGGCCACGGCTTAACGTCCCATCCGACGGACGGCGGCCTTTCCAAGCCCATCGGTGTCCCCTACTGACCGTGGGCAGGGCGGGGAATTTTGCGGAAATAAATCTCAACGCTGACCCAGCTGGGACTCGAACCTGGGAACTACAGATTACGAGCCTGGCGCGCTACCGACTGAGCCACCCCCGCCCCCCGGGCAGGGGGAACCCGCCTTCTAAATTTGGGAACTTTCGGTGAAGTACCTCGGGAATTACAGAATGCCGAAATCTGACGAAATAAATATCTCGATCGTTTGTCACGGGTTCTCAGAGGGGCGGGGGTGGCTCAGTCGGTAGCGCGCCAGGCTCGTAATCTGTAGTTCCCAGGTTCGAGTCCCAGATGGGTCAGCGTTGACATTTATATTAGCCCCGCCCTGCCACGGTCAGTAGGGGACACCGATGGGCTTGGAAAGGCCGCCGTCCGTCGGATGGGACGTTAAGCCGTGGCCCCGTGTGCGTGAGAGCCATACCCTGTGCACGTTAAAGAACACGCTGGATGGCCTTGACGGGAGGCTAGCATCTGTCTCCCAACAGCTGTTCCAGTGGGTCCCCTCCCCCAACCTTCTCTGAGCCTTCGGGGTCCTTGTGCCCTGGCCATTTAACCCATGGTGTGCAGAAAAGTGCCGCTCAGAGGTAAAACAACCCAACCCAACCTTCTGCATATAGGTTCACGAATTAACGTTCCATTCGAAGGACGGCGGCTTGCCCAAGCCTGAGATGCCTCCTTTTCCAACAAGGGCAGAAAAGGAGTTAACGGCTAAGGACTAAAATTTCTTCGAAAGCGAAAAAAGAAGGGGGCTAATTGCAAATTAAGATGTAGTCAACACTTGCCCTTAATGGAATGGGATGGGGATGGCTCAGTCGGAGGCGCTCCAGACTCATAATCTGTAGTCCCAGACTCGAGTCCCAGCTGGGTCAGCGTTGAGATTTATCTCCGCAAAACTTCCCGCCCTGCCCACGGTCAGTAGGGGACACCGATGGGCTTGGAAAGGCCGCCGTCTGTCGGATGGGACGTTAAGCCGTGGCCCGTGTGCGGGAGAGCCATACCCTCTGCACGTTAAAGAACACGCTGGATGGCCTAGACGGGAGGCTACCATCTATCTCCCAACAGCTGTTACAGTGGGTCCCCTCCCCAACTTTCTCTGAGTATTGCCGTCCTTGTGACCTGGACATTTAGCATATGGTGTGTAAAAAAAGTGCTGCTCAAAGGTAAAACAACCCAACTGGACTGCAGGCTGCCATCTGTATCCTAACAGTTGTTCCAATGGGTCCCCTCCCCCAACCTTTTCTGAGCCTTCGGGGTCCTTGTGACTTGGCCATTTAGCCCGTTTTGTACAAAAAAGTGCTGCTCAGAAGTAAAACAACCCAACTGGAAGGGAGGCTACCATCTGTCTCCCAACAGCTGTTCCAGTGGGTTCCCTCTGCCAACCTTCTCTGAGCCTTCGGGGTCCTTGTGACTTGGCCATTTAGCCCGTTTTGTACAAAAAGGTGCTGCTCAGAAGTAAAACAACCCAACTGGACGGGAGTCTACCATCTGTCTCCTAACATCTGTTACAGTGGGTCCACTCCCCAACCTTCTCTGAGTCTTCGGGGTCCTTGTGACCTGGCCATTTAGTCCATTTTATACAAAAAAGTGTTGGTGGGTCACAAGGGTCACGGTTGCTGCGTCACAAGCCCCCCACTCCGACAAGATGATCCTCTATCGGGGGGAGGGGGGAATTTCGCATAACATAATCAATAACCAAGCTAAAGAGAAAAGGAGACAAAATGCATCCTTGTCGAACACCAGACATAAAGCTAAACCAATTGCTACAAGCCTTACCAACTCTCACACACAACTCAGTGTTATGATAGAGAGCTTTCATTATGTTAACTAACGTGTCTGGTATGCCATACGATTTCACAATCAACGACAAATTATGATGATCAACAGAGTCGAAGCCTTTTTTGAAATCAACAAAACTAGCAACCAAAGGTTTCTGAAACTCTAAACATTTCTCAAGAATCTGCCTAAGTGAAAATATCTGATCCACACACATCCCCTACCACTTCTGAATCCACATTGCTCATCACGCATTGACTGTCAACCAGATTCTTAATTCTATTAAGCACAATCATGGAAAGAACTTTACCTGGAACAGAGAGAAGGTTGATACCTCTATAGTTATCACAAGAACTGCGGTCACCTTTTTTGAAAATAGGGATAAAAATAGCTCTGGTAAAATCCTTAGGAACCATGCCTTTATCATAAAAGATATTCAGAATTTCAGTCATCCAATCTGGCTAAAAACATTTTTTTCATCTACACTGAATATACAGATATCGAATACAACAATAAAAATTAATCCCTAATAGACTGTTTGAGATTAACTTTCTATAACATTGCATTGTAACAAAGTTGTTTTTCCGGAATAAAATCTACCTGTAAGCAATGTTACGTTGTTTTACCTCTGAGTGGCACTATTTTTGCACACCATGGGCTAAATGGCCAGGTTACAATGACCCTGAAACGTCATAAGATGTTAGGGGAGGGGACCCACTGGAACAGCTGTTGGGAGACAGATGGTAACGTCCCGTCAAGGCCATCCAGTGTGATCTTTAATGTTGGATTATTTCACCTCTAAGCGGTGCTTTTTTTGCACATAATGGGCTAAATGGCCAGGTCACAAGGACCCCGAATGCTCAGAGAAGTTCGGGAAAGGGACCCACTGGACAGTTATCAGAAAACAGATGGTAGTCTCCTGTTAAGGTCATCCAGCGTGTTCTTTAACTTGCACAGGGCGTAGTTCTGTCGTACATGGAGTCACGGCTTAATGTTCCATTCGACGGACGGAGTGTTTTTCAAGCCTATCAGAGTCTTCTACTCACCGTGGGCAGGGCGAGGACTTTTGCGCAGATAAATTTTAACACTGACCCAACTGGGAACTGCAGATTATCAGCCTGGCACGTTACTAACCATTCCATTGTAGACAATGTACAAACTATTAAATGAGTATAATGGAACGATTGTCTTTAGCTGGGTGGGATTCGAACCCCATCTGGGAAAAAAAAAATTTTTCCTCTACACTGAATATACAGATACCGAATAGAACAATAGAAGCATTCACGTGTTAACTAAATTAAGAATCAAAAGTCGAAGAAGATTCGTAATTTCTACAATATTTTATAAGAAAATAGGATTAGATAAATTTAATTTGAAATCTATCTAAAATCCCGATTTTCATCAATATTTATTGGGTATTTAAGGAGCTGTGGAAGCTCGAATACTTAACAAGTATTTTAGTTAAGTTTTAAGTATCAAAGTCAAGCATAAGAAACTTGTGTAAAACTGACATTTATTGAAAAACTGTTTGCACAAAATTCTAATACATACACTTATTTTATTAAAATATTTCAAATAATACTTTCTTTTAAACTTTTAATTAACTATTGACGTAAATTCTTATGATGGACATCTCCGTTATTCAAACTTTTATACTCTTTATCTATGGGGGGCCGGGGTGGCTCAGTCGGTAACGCGCCAGGCTCGTAACCTGTAGTTCCCAGGTGCGAGTCCCAGCTGGTCAGCGTTGAGATTTATCTCGGCAAGATTCCCCGCCCTGCCAACGATCAGTAGGGGACACCGATGGGCTTGGAATGGCCGCCGTCCGTCGGATGGGACGTTTAGCCGTGGCGCTGTGTGCGGGAGAGCCATACCCTATGCACGTTAAAGAACACGCTGGATGGCCTTGACGGGAGGCTACCATCTGTCTCCCACCAGATGTTCCAGTGGGTCCCCTCCCCCATCCTTCTCTGAGCCTTCTGGGTCCATGTGACCTGGCCATTTAACCCATGGTGTGCAAAAAAGTGCCGCTCAGAGGTAAAACAATCCAACGTTAAAGAACACACCGGAGGCCTTGACGGGAGGCTACCATCTATCTCCCACCAGATGTTCCAGTGGGTCCCCTCCCTCAACCTTCTCTGAGCCTTCGGGGTCCATGTGACCTGGCCATTTAGCCCATGGTGTGCAAAAAAGTGCCGCGCAGAGGTAAAACAATCCAACGTTAAAGAACACACTGAATGGCCTTGACGGGAGGCTACCATCTGTCTCCCAACAGCTGTTCCAGTGGGTCCCCTCCCCCAACCTTCTCTGAGCCTTCGGGGTTCATGTGACCTGGCCATTTAGCCCTTGGTGTGCAAAAAAGTGCCGCTCAGAGCTAAAACAACCCAACGTTAAAGAACACGCTGGATGGCCTTGACGGGAGGCTACCATCTGTCTCCCAACAGCTGTTCCAGTGGATCCCCTCCCCCAACCTTCTCTGAGCCTTCGGGGTCCATGTGACCTGGCCATTTAGCCCATGGTGTGCAAAAAAGTGCCGCTCAGAGGTAAAACAATCCAACGTTAAAGAACACACTGAATGGCCTTGACGGGAGGCTACCATCTATCTCCCAACAGCTGTTCCAGTGGGTCCCCTCCCCCAACCTTCTCTGAGCCTTCGGGGTCCATGTGACCTGGCCATTTAGCCCATGGTGTGCAAAAAAGTGCCGCTCAGAGGTAAAATAATCCAACGTTAAAGAACACACTGGATGGCCTTGACGGAAGGCTACCATCTATCTCCCAACAGCTGTTCCAGTGGGTCCCCTCCCCCATCCTTCTCTGAGCCTTCGGGGTCCATGTGACCTGGCCATTTAGCCCATGGTGTGCAAAAAAGTGCCGCTCAGAGGTAAAACAATGCAACGTTAAAGAACACACTGGATGGCCTTCACGGAAGGCTACCATCTATCTCCCAACAGCTGTTCCAGTGGGTCCCCTCCCCCATCCTTCTCTGAGCCTTCGGGGTCCATGTGACCTGGCCATTTAGCCCATGGTGTGCAAAAAAGTTCCACTCAGAGGTAAAACAACCCAACGTTAAAGAACACGCTGGATAGCCTTGACGGGAGGCTACCATCTGTCTCCCAACAGCTGCTCCAGTGGGTCCCCTCCCCCAACCTTCTCTGAGCTTTCGGGGTTCATGTGACCTGGCCATTTAGCCCATGGTGTGCAAAAAAGTTCCGCTCAGACGTAAAACAACCCAACGTTAAAGAACACGCTGGATGGCCTTGACGGGAGGCTACCATCTGTCTCCCAACAGCTGTTCCAGTGGGTCCCCTCCCCCAACCTTCTCTGAGCCTTCGGGGTTCATGTGACCTGGCCATTTAGCCCATGGTGTGCAAAAAAGTGCCGCTCAGAGGTAAAACAACCCAACGTTAAAGAACACGCTGGATGGCCTTCACGGGAGGCTACCATCTGTCTCCCAACAGCTGTTCTAGTGGGTCCCCTCCCCCAACCTTCTCTGAGCCTTCGGGGTCCATGTGACCTGGCCATTTAGCCCATGGTGTGCAAAAAAGTTCCGCTCAGAGGTAAAATAACCCAACGTTAAAGAACACGCTGAATGGCCTTGACGGGAGGCTACCATCTGTCTCCCAACAGCTGTTCCAGTGGGTCCCCTCCCCCAATCTTCTCTGAGCCTTCGGGGTTCATGTGACCTGGCCATTTAGCCCATGGTGTGCAAAAAAGTTCCGCTCAGAGGTAAAACAACCCAACGTTAAAGAACACGCTGGATGGCCTTGACGGGAGGCTACCATCTGTCTCCCAACAGCTGATCCAGTGGGTCCCCTCCCCCAACCTTCTCTGAGCCTTCGGGGTTCATGTGACCTGACCATTTAGCCATTTGGTGTGCAAAAAAGTGCCGCTCAGAGGTAAAACAACCCAACGTTAAAGAACACGCTGGGTGGCCTTGACGGGAGGCTACCATCTGTCTCCCAACAGCTGTTCCAGTGGGTCCCCTCCCCCAACCTTCTCTGAGCCTTCGGGGTCCATGTGACCTGTCCATTTAGCCCATGGTGTGCAAAAAAGTGCCGCTCAGAGGTAAAACAATCCAACGTTAAAGAACACACTGAATGGCCTTGACGGGAGGCTACCATCTATCTCCCAACAGCTGTTCCAGTGGGTCCCCTCCCCCAACCTTCTCTGAGCCTTCGAGGTCCATGTGACCTGGCCATTTAGCCCATGGTGTGCAAAAAAGTGCCGCTCAGTGGTAAAAGAACCCAACGTTAAAGAACACGCTGGATGGCCTTGACGGGAGGCTACCATCTGTCTCCCAACAGCTGATCCAGTGGGTCCCCTCCCCCAACCTTCTCTGAGCCTTCGGGGTTCATGTGACCTGACCATTTAGCCATTTGGTGTGCAAAAAAGTGCCGCTCAGAGGTAAAACAACCCAACGTTAAAGAACACGCTGGGTGGCCTTGACGGGAGGCTACCATCTGTCTCCCAACAGCTGTTCCAGTGGGTCCCCTCCCCCAACCTTCTCTGAGCCTTCGGGGTCCATGTGACCTGGCCATTTAGCCCATGGTGTGCAAAAAAGTGCCGCTCAGAGGTAAAACAACCCAACGTTAAAGAACACGCTGGATGGTCTTGACGGGAGGCTACCATCTGTCTCCCAACAGCTGTTCCAGTGGGTCCCCTCCCCCAACCTTCTCTGAGCCTTCGGGGTCCATGTGACCTGGCCATTTAGCCCATGGTGTGCAAAAAAGTGCCGCTCAGAGGTAAAACAACCCAACGTTAAAGAACACGCTGGATGGTCTTGACGGGAGGCTACCATCTGTCTCCCAACAGCTGATCCAGTGGGTCCCCTCCCCCAACCTTCTCTGAGCCTTCGGGGTTCATGTGACCTGACCATTTAGCCATTTGGTGTGCAAAAAAGTGCCGCTCAGAGGTAAAACAACCCAACGTTAAAGAACACGCTGGATGGTCTTGACGGGAGGCTACCATCTGTCTCCCAACAGCTGTTCCAGTGGGTCCCCTCCCCCAACCTTCTCTGAGCCTTCGGGGTCCATGTGACCTGGCCATTTAGCCCATGGTGTGCAAAAAAGTGCCGCTCAGAGGTAAAACAACCCAACGTTAAAGAACACGCTGGATGGTCTTGACGGGAGGCTACCATCTGTCTCCGAACAGCTGTTCCAGTGGGTCCCCTCCCCCAACCTTCTCTGAGCCTTCGGGGTTCATGTGACCTGGCCATTTAGCCCATGGTGTGCAAAAAAGTGCCGCTCAGAGGTAAAACAACCCAACGTTAAAGAAAACGCTGGATGGCCTTGACGGGAGGCTACCATCTGTCTCCCAACAGCTGTTCCAGTGGGTCACCTCCCCCAACCTTCTCTGAGCCTTCGGGGTCCATGTGACCTGGCCATTTAGCCCATGGTGTGCATAAGAAGTGCCGCTCAGAGGTAAAACAATCCAATCCAATCTTCAGTGATTTGTGTTCATAAAATATTATTTAACCAATTACGGAAAACAATATTATAATAATATATATAATAATTATATATATTATAATTATTTAATAATATTATAATTATATTATTAATAATAATATGAGAATATTTCCATTTTCTGTCCACTACCTGTATATAGCACACAGATGCATACCTGTGTGTTATTAAATGTTAATTTATAAATTAATAAATTAAATTAAATTAATATGTGTGTTATTAAACATAATGTTATGAATAAAATAGATAGAAATATAAATAAAAATAAATAAAAATAAAATAAAAATAGTATATAACAATTATAACTCTAAAAGTAATGAAATTTATTACATTTGTATGAATGAAATCATTTGTACAAACTCAATAATACAAATCTAAATCACTATAAATATAAACTTTCTAAAGAACAAAGAACCTTTCTACTCAAAGCAAAAGAAAATAAAACTTCTGTAAAAGACGATAAGTGCGCACAAACCTATTTATGAACAAACCTGCAATCTATAAAGAATAACCTTACCATTTCTTAAACAACTAAATATAATGATGAACTCTTCGTACAAAAATGTTGAGATCAGATCAGATTGTTCCACTAACTTAAAATCTCCTTAACCATATCTTCAGTAAACTAAACATCCTTCTTTTTCTTGCGAGTCTTCCAACAGGATGGGTAGGGTTGTTTCACCTCTGAAGGGCACTTTTTTGTACACCTTGGGCTAAATGACCAGGTCACATGGACCCCGAAGGCTCAGAGAAGGTTGGGGGAGGGGACCCACTGGAACAGTTGTTGGGAGACAGATGGTAGCCTCCCGTCAAGGCCATCCAGCGTGGTCTTTAACGTTGGGTTTTTTACCTCTGAACGGCACTTTTTTGCACACCATGGGCTAAATGGCCAGGTCACATGGACCCCGAAGGCTCAGAGAAGGTTGAGGGGGGGAACCCACTGGAGCAGCTGTTGGGAGACAGATGGTAGCCTCCCGTCAAGGCCATCCAGCGTGTTCTTTAACGTTGGGTTGTTTTACCTCTGAGCGGCACTTTTTTGCACACCATGGGCTAAATGGCCAGGTCACATGGACCCCGAAGGCTCAGAGAAGGTTGGGGGAGGGGACCCAATGGAACAGTTGTTGGGAGACAGATGGTAGCCTCCCGTTAAGGCCATCCAGCGTGGTCTTTAACGTTGGATAGTTTTCGCTCTGAGCTACACTTTTTTGTACACCATGGGCTAAATGGCCAGGTCACATGGACCCCGAAGGCTCAGAGAAGGTTGGGGGAGGGGACCCAATGGAACAGTTGTTGGGAGACAGATGGTAGCCTCCCGTCAAGGCCATCCAGCGTGGTCTTTAACGTTTGATTGTTTTACCTCTGAGCGCCACTTTTTTGCACACCATGGGCTAAATGGCCAGGTCACATGGACCCCGAAGGCTCAGAGAAGGTTGGTGGAGGGGACCCACTGGAACAGCTATTGGGAGACAGATGGTAGTCTCCCGTCAAGGCCATCCAGCGTGGTCTTTAACGTTGGACTGTTTTACCTCTGAGCGGCACTTTTTTGCACACCATGGGCTAAATGGCCAGGTCACATGGACCCCGAAGGCTCAGAGAAAGTTGGGGGAGGGGACCCACTGGAACAGCTATTGGGAGACAGATGGTAGCCTCCCGTCAAGGCCATCCAGCGTGTTCTTTAACGTTGGGTTGTTTTACCTCTGAGCGGCACTATTTTGCACACCATGAGCTAAATGGCCAGGTCACATCGACCCCGAAGTCTCAGAGAACGTTGAGGGAAGGGACCTGCTGGAGCAGCTGTTGGGAAACAGATGGTAATCTCCCGTCAAGGCCATCCAACGTGTTCTTTAACGTTGGGTTGTTTTACCTCTGAGCGGCACTTTTTTGCACACCATGGGCTAAATGGCCACGTCACATGGACCCCGAAGGCTCAGAGAAGGTTGGAGGAGGGGACCCACTGGAGCAGCTGTTGGGAGACAGATGGTAATATCCCGTCAAAACCATCCAGCGTGTCCTTTAACGTTGGGTTTTTTTTACCTCTGAGCGGCACTTTTTTGCACACCATGGGCTAAATGGCCAGGTCTCATGGACCCCGAAGACTCAGAGAATGTTGGGGGAGGGGACCCACTGGAACAGCTGTTGGGAGACAGATGGTAGATTCCCGTCAAGGCCATTTAGCATGGTCTTTAACGTTGGATTGTTTTACCTCTGAGCGGCACTTTTTTGCACATCATGGGCTAAATGGCCAGCTCACATGGACCCCGAAGGCTCAGAAAAGGTTGGGGGAGGGGACCCACTGTAACAGCTGTTGGGAGACAGATGGTAGATTCCCGTCAAGGCCATCCAGCGTGGTCTTTAACGTTGGATTGTTTTACCTGTGAGCGGCACTTTTTTGCACACCATGGGCTAAATGGCCAGGTCACATGGACCCTGAAGGGTCAGAGAAAGTTGGGGGAGGGGACCCAGTGGAACAGCTGTTGGGAGACAGATGGTAGCCTCCCGTCAAGGCCATCCAGCGTGGTCTTTAACGTTGGGTTGTTTTACCTCTGAGCGGCACTTTTTTGCACACCATGGGCTAAATGGCCAAGTCACATGGACCCCGAAGACTCAGAGAAGGTAGGGGGAGAGGATTCACTGGAACAGCTGTTAGGAGACAGATGGTAGCCTCCCGTCAAGGCCATCCAGCGTGGTCTTTAACGTTGGATTGCTTTACCTCTGAGCGGCCATTTTTTGCACACCATGGGCTAAATGGCCAGGTCACGTGGACCCCGAAGGATCCGAGAAGGTTGGGGAGGGGACCCACTGGAACAGCTGTTGGGAGACAGATGGTAGCCTCCCGTCAAAGCCATCCAGCGTGGTCTTAACATTGGATTGTTTTACCTCTGAGCAGCACTTTTTTGCACACCATGGGCTAAATGGCCAGGTCACATGGACCCTGAAGACTCAGAGAAGGTAGGGGGATAGGATCCACTGGAGCAGCTGTTGGGAGACAGATGGTAGCCTCCCGTCAAAGCCATCCAGCGTGGTCTTAACATTGGATTGTTTTACCTCTGAGCGGCCCTTTTTTTGCACACCATGGGCTAAATGGCCAGGTCACATGGACCCTGAAGACTCAGAGAAGGTAGGGGGATAGGATCCACTGGAGCAGCTGTTGGGAGACAGATGGTAGCCTCCCGTCAAGGCCATCCAGCGTAGTCTTTAACGTTGGATTGTTTTACCTCTGAGCGGCAATTTTTTGCACACCATGGGCTAAATGGCCAGGTCACATGGACCTTGAAGGCTCAGAGAAGGTTGGGGGACGGGACCCAATGGAACAGCTGTTGGGAGACAGATGGTAGCCTCCCGTCAAGGCCATCCAGCGTGGTCTTTAACGTTGGATGTTTTTTTTACCTCTGAGCGGCACTTTTTTGCACACCATGGGCTAAATGGAAACGCCACAAGGACCCCGAAGGCTCAGAGAAGGTTGGGGGAGAGGACCCACTGGAGCAGCTGTTGGGAGACAGATGGTAACCTCCCGTCAAGGACATCCAGTGCGTTCTTTAACGTTGAATTATTTCACCTCTCAGCAACACTTTTTTGCACACCATGGGCTAAATGGCCAGGTCATATGAACCCCGAATGCTGAGAGAAAGTTGGCGAAGGGGACCCATTGGAGCAGCTGTTGGGAGACAGATGGTAATCTCCCGTCAAGGCCATCCAGCGTGTTCTTTAACGTTGGGTTGCTTTACCTCTCTGCGGCACTTTTTTGCACACCATGGGCTAAATCGCCAGGTCACATGGACCCCGAAGGCTCAGAGAAGGTTGGGGGAGGGGACCCACTGGAGCAGCTGTTGGGAGACAGATGGTAATCTCCCGTCAAAGCCATCCAGCGTGTTCTTTAACGTTGGGTTGTTTTACCTCTGAGCTGCAATTTTTTGCACACCATGGGCTAAATGGCCAGGTCACATGGACCCTGAAGGCTCAGAGAAGGTTCGGGGAGGGGACCCACTGGAGCAGCTGTTGGGAGACAGATGGTAATCTCCCTTCAAGGCCATCCAGCGTGTTCTTTAACGTTGGGTTCTTTTACCACTGAGCGGCACTTTTTTGCACACCATGGGCTAAATGGCCAGGTCACATGGACCCCGATGGCTCAGAGAAGGTTGGGGGAGTGGACCCACTGGAACAGCTGTTGGGAAATAGATGGTAATCTCCCGTCAAGACCGTCCAGCGTGTTGTTTAACGTTGGGTTGTTTTACCTCTGAGCTGCACTTTTTTGCACACCATGGGCTAAATGGCCTGGTCACATGGACCCCGAAGGCACAGAGAACGTTGGGGGAGGGGACCCACTGGAGCAGCTGTTGGGAGACAGATGGTAGCTTCTTCTCAAGGCCATCCAGCGTGTTCTTTAACGTTGGGTTGTTTACCTCTGAACGGCACTTTTTTGCACACCATGGGCTAAATGGCCAGGTCACATGGACCCGGAAGGCTCAGAGAAGGTTGGGGGAGGGGACCCACTGGAGCAGCTGTTGGGAGACAGATGGTAGCTTCTTCTCAAGGCCATCCAGCGTGTTCTTTAACGTTGGGTTGTTTACCTCTGAACGGCACTTTTTTGCACACCATGGGCTAAATGGCCAGGTCACATGGACCCCGAAGGCTCATAGAAGGTTGGAGGAAGGGACCCACTGGAGCAGCTGTTGGGAGACAGATGGTAATCTCCCGTGAAGGCCATCCAGCGTGTTCTTTAACGTTGGGTTGTTTTACCTCTGAGCGGCAATTTTTTGCACACCATGGGCTAAATTTCCAGGTCACATGAACCCCGAAGGCTCAGAGAAGGTTGGGGGAAGGGACCCACTGGAGCAGCTGTTGGGAGACAGATGGTAATCTGCCGTCAAGGCCATCCAGCGTGTTCTTTAACGTTGGGTTGTTTTACCTCTGAGCGGCACTTTTTTGCACACCATGGGCTAAATGGCCAGGTCACATGGACCCCGAAGGCTCAGAGAAGTTTGGGGGAGAGGACCCACTGGAGCAGCGGTTGGGAGACAGATGGTAATCTCCCGTCAAGGCCATCCAGCTTGTTCTTTAATGTTGGGTTGTTTTACCTCTGAGCGGCACTTTTTTGCACACCATGGGCTAAATGGCTAGGTCACATTGACCCCGATTGCTCAGAGAAGGTTGGGGGAGTGGACCCACTGGAGCAGCTGTTGGGAGACAAATGGTAACCTCCCGTCAAGGCCATCCAGTGTGTTCTTCAACGTTGGATTATTTCACCTCTCAGCGGCACTTTTTGCACACCATGGGCTAAATGGCCAGGTCACATGGAGCCCGAAGGCTCAGAGAAGGTTGGGGGAGGGGACCCACTCTAGCAGCTGTTGGGAGATAGATGGTAATCTCCCGTCAAGGCCATCCAGTGTGTTCTTTAACGTTGGATTATTTCACCTCTCAGCGGCACTTTTTGCACACCATGGCTAAATGGCCAGGTCACATGGACCCGGAAGGCTCAGAGAAGGTTGGGGGAAGGGACCCACTGGAGCAGCTGTTGGGAGACAAATGGTAGCTTCTTCTCAAGGCCATCCAGCGTGTTCTTTAACGTTGGATTGTTTTACCTCTGAACGGCACTTTTTTGCATACCATGGCTAAATGGCCAGGTCACATGGACCCGGAAGGCTCAGAGAAGGTTGGGGGAAGGGACCCACTGGAACACCTGTTGGGAGACAGATGGTAATCTCCCGTCAACGCCATCCAGCGTGTTCTTTAATGTTCGGTAGTTTTACCTCTGAGCGGCACTTTTTTGCCCACCATGGGCTAAATGGCCAGGTCACATGGAGCCCGAAAGCTCAGAGAAGGTTGGGGGAGGGGACCCACTCTAGCAGCTGTTGGGAGATAGATGGTAATCTCCCGTCAAGGCCATCCAGTGTGTTCTTTAACGTTGGATTATTTCACCTCTCAGCGGCACTTTTTGCACACCATGGCTAAATGGCCAGGTCACATGGACCCGGAAGGCTCAGAGAAGGTTGGGGGAAGGGACCCACTGGAGCACCTGTTGGGAGACAGATGGTAATCTCCCGTCAAGGCCATCCAGCGTGTTCTTTAATGTTCGGTAGTTTTACCTCTGAGCGGCACTTTTTTGCCCACCGTGGGCTAAATGGCCAGGTCACATGGACCCCGAAGGCTCAGAGAAGTTTGAGGGAGGGGACCCACTGGAGCAGCTGTTGGGAGACAGTAATATCCCGGCATGGCCATGCAATCGTGTTCTTTAAAGTTGGGTTGTTTTACCTCTCAGCGGCACTTTTTCGCACACCATGGGCTAAATGGCGAGGTCACATGGACCCCGATGGCTCAGAGAAGGTTCGAGGAGGGGACCCAATGGAGAAGCTGTTGGGAGACAGATGGTAATCTGCCGTCAAGTCCATCCAGCGTGTTCTTTAACGTTGGGTTGTTTTACCTCTGAGCGGCACTATTTTGCACACCATGAGCTAAATGGCCAGGTCACATCGACCCCGAAGTCTCAGAGAACGTTGAGGGAAGGGACCTGCTGGAGCAGCTGTTGGGAAACAGATGGTAATCTCCCGTCAAGGCCATCCAACGTGTTCTTTAACGTTGGGTTGTTTTACCTCTGAGCGGCACTTTTTTGCACACCATGGGCTAAATGGCCACGTCACATGGACCCCGAAGGCTCAGAGAAGGTTGGAGGAGGGGACCCACTGGAGCAGCTGTTGGGAGACAGATGGTAATATCCCGTCAAAACCATCCAGCGTGTCCTTTAACGTTGGGTTTTTTTTACCTCTGAGCGGCACTTTTTTGCACACCATGGGCTAAATGGCCAGGTCTCATGGACCCCGAAGACTCAGAGAATGTTGGGGGAGGGGACCCACTGGAACAGCTGTTGGGAGACAGATGGTAATATCCCGTCAAGGCCATCTAGCGTGTTCTTTGACGTTGTGTTATTTTACTTCTGAGCAGCAGTTTTTTGCACACCATGGACTAAATGGCCAGGCCACATGGACCCAAAGGCTCAGAGAAAGTTGTGGGAGGGGACCCACTGGAGCAGCTGTTGGGAGACAGATGGTAATCTCCCGTAAAGGTCATCCAGCGTGTTCTTTAACATTGGGTTGTTTTACTTCTGAGCAGCACTTTTTTGCACACCAAATGGCTAAATGGCCAGGTCACATGGACCCAAAGGCTCAGAGAAGGTTCGGGGAGGGGACCCACTGGAGCAGATGTTGGGAGACAGGTGGTAACCTCCCATCAAGGCCATCCAGTGTGTTTTTTAATGTTGGATTATTTCACCTCTGAGCGGCACTTTTTTGCACACCATGGGATAAATGGCCAGGTCATATGGACTCAAAGGCTCAGAGAAAGTTGGGGGAGGGGACCCACTGGTGCAGCTGTTGGGAGACAGATGGTAATCTCCCGTCAAGACCATCCAGCGAGTTCTTTAACGTTGTGTTGTTTTACCTCTGAGTGGCAATTTTTTTGCACACCATGGGCTAAATGGCCAGGTCACATGGACCCCGAAGGCTCAGAGAAGGTTGGGGGAGGTTGTTGTTTGGGTTGTTTTACCTCTGAGCGGCACTTTTTTGCACACCATGGGCTAAATGGCCAGGTCACAAGGACCCCGATGGCTCAGAGAAGGTTGGGGGAGGGGACCCACTGGAACAGCTGTTGGGAGACAGATGGTAGCCTCCAGTCAAGGCCATCCAGCGTGTTCTTTAAAGTGCACAGGTTAACGCTCTCCCGCACACGGGGCCATGTCTTAACGTCCCATCTGACGGACGGCGGCCTTTCCAAGCCCATCGGTGTTCCCTACTGACTGTGTGCAGGGCGGTGAATTTTGTGGAGGTTGCGGGATGGAACCCACTGGAGCAGCTGTTGGGAGACAGATGTTAATCTCCCGTCAATGCCATCCAGCGTGTTCTTTAACGTTGGGTTGTTTTACCTCTGAGCGGCACTTTTTTGCACACCATGGGCTAAATGGCCAGGTCACATGAACCCCGAAGGCTCAGAGAAAGTTGGGGGAGGGGACCCACTGGAACAGCTGTTGGGAGACAGATGGTAGCCTCCCGTCAAGGCC
This sequence comes from Ryuthela nishihirai, assembly GCA_038380435.1. Classification (NCBI taxonomy): domain Eukaryota; kingdom Metazoa; phylum Arthropoda; class Arachnida; order Araneae; family Heptathelidae; genus Ryuthela; species Ryuthela nishihirai. The sequence goes on from JAWZYU010000037.1 coordinate 3,213,931, forward strand.
ATCCAGCGTGGTCTTTAACGTTGGGTTGTTTTACCTCTGAGCTGCACTTTTTTGCACACCATGGGCTGAATGGCCAGGTCATATGGACCCCGAAGTCTCAGACAGGGTTGGGGGAGGGGACTCACTGGAACAGCTGTTGGGAGACAGATGGTAGCCTACCGTCAAGATGGTAGCATACCGTCCATCCACCGTGTTCTTTAACGTGCACAGGGTATGGCTCTCCCGCACACGGGGCTACGGCTTAACGTCCGAACCGACGGACGGCGGCCTTTGCAAGCCCATCGGTGTCCCCTACTGACCGTGGGTAGGGCGGGGGAATTTTGCCGAGATAAATCTCAACGCTGTTCCTGCTTGGACTCGAACCTGGGAACTACAGATTACGAGCTTGGCGCGCTACCGACTGAGCCACCCCCGCCCAGCAGATTTATGGAGTCATAATATTTGCGTATCTGACCAATACCTTGTTAAAAGTATCTTGCAACTTAAACTTAAAAAATGTTGTGTTGTTAAGGTTTAAAAAAGTTACTTTTTACACTGAAGCTCTGAAAGACCCAGTTATAGTTAAAGCTTGCCGTGATAGGTTACTTAGCAGTAGAAATTCATGGTTTGTTTAGTACTGAAACTGAGGAAGAATGGGACCGTTTTAAACAGGCTTTTTTTATTTTAAACTAACAGTACTCTGGGTAAAAAAGGTGCAGAGGAGGCAAAATAATTTCAATGATAAGGCACTGAAGCTTACTTTTGAAAGAAAGAACTTTAGAGAGAATTTTTTTTAATAACTCCCTGCTTATCCTGGCAGAAAGCATTACAAAGAGCTTAATAAATGTGTAAAGGATCAGTTAGCTGTTGCTAAGAATCTTTGGTTTAATGACTTTGTTGACAAACCCGAGGAAGCAGCTAGACAGGATAACAGAGGCTGTACTAGATAGTTAATGTTTTGTGTGAGAAGAAATAGGCAGGTATACAGGGATTGAAGGATAAACATGGTAAGGTTATTGAAGATGAGAATTCTATCATGGCTAGATGGGCTCAGCATTTCAATGATGTTCTAAACAATGGGGTTAGTTCTACTCCCATTGTTTGTAATAAGGATAGATGCATTACTGGCTTTAATATTGGCCCTATATCACAGTCTGTAGTTATTTTGGCTATTTCTAAACTTAAACTACATAAATCCCCAGGGATATAGGATATTACTACTGAAATTATTAGAGCTGGGGACGTTTCTATTACCACATAGCTGGCTGAAATTTTGAATAACTTTTATGATAAAGATATTGTTCCTACAGATTTTACAAGTGCAATTATTATCTCTATTTTCAAAAAAGGTGATCCCAATTCTTGTGATAACTAAAAGAGTGTTAGCCTACTTTCTGTTTCAGGTAGAGTTCTTTACATGATTGTACTAAATAGAATTAAGACTCTGGTTGATGGACAATTGCATGATGAGCAATGTGGATTCAGAAGTGGTAGGGGGATGAGTAGTTCAGATTTTTCACTTAGGCAGAATCTTGAGAAATGTTTAGAGTTTCAAGAGTTAAATTTTTTCATTAATAACTCAAGCATGAGTTACTTCCTCATTTACATATTAGGGGCGAGGTAGCTCAGTCGGTAGCGCGCCAGGCTCGTAATCTCTAGTTCCCAGGTTCGAGTCCCAGCTGGGTCAGCGTTGAGATTTATCTCCGCACAATTCCCCGCCCTGCCCACGGTCAGTAGGGGACACCGATAGGCTTGGAAAGGCAGCCGTCCGTCGGATGGAACATTAAGCCGTGGCTCCGTGTGCGGCAGAGAGCCATACCCTGTGCACGTTAAAGAACACGGATGGCCTTGACGGGAGACTACCCTGTGTCTCCCAACAGCTGTTCCTGTGGGTCCCCTCCCCCAACCTTCTATGAGCCTTCGAGGTCCATGTGACCTGGCCATTTAGCTCATGGTGTGCAAAAAAGGGCCGCTCAGAGGTAAAGCAATCCAACGTTAAAGACCACGCTGGATGGCCTTGACGGGAGATTACCATCTGTCTCCTAACAGCTGTTCCAGTGGGTCCCCTCCCCCCAACCTTCTCTGAGCCTTCCAGGTCCATGTGACCTGGCCATTTAGCCCATTGTGTGCAAAAAAGTGCCGCTCAGAGGTAAAACAATCCAACGTTAAAGACCACGCTGGATGGCCTTGACGGGAGGCTACCACCTGTCTCCCAACAGCTGTTCCAGTGGGTCCCCTCCCCCAACCTTCTCTGAGCCTTCGGGGTCCATGTGACCTGACCATTTAGCCCATAGTGTGCAAAAAAGTGCCGCTCAGTGGTAAAACAACCCAACGTTAAAGAACACGCTGGATGGCCTTGACGGGAGGCTACCATCTGTCTCCCAACAGCTGTTCCTGTGGGTCCCCTCCCCCAACCTTCTCTGAGCCTTCGAGGTCCATGTGACCTGGCCATTTAGCCCATTGTGTGCAAAAAAGTGCCGCTCAGAGGTAAAACAACCCAACGTTAAAGAACACGCTGGATGGCCTTGACGGGAGATTACCATCTGTCTCCTAACAGCTGTTCCAGTGGGTCTCCTCCCCCAACTTTCTCTGAGCCTTCGGGGTCCATGTGACCTGACCATTTAGCCCATGGTGTGCAAAAAAGTGCCGCTCAGAGGTAAAACAACCCAACGTTAAAGAACACGCTGGATGGCCTTGACGGGAGGCTACCACCTGTCTCCCAACAGCTGTTCCAGTGGGTCCCCTCCCCCAACCTTCTCTGAGCCTTCGGGGTCCATGTGACCTGACCATTTAGCCCATAGTGTGCAAAAAAGTGCCGCTCAGTGGTAAAACAACCCAACGTTAAAGAACACGCTGGATGGCCTTGACGGGAGACTACCATCTGTCTCCCAACAGCTGTTCCTGTGGGTCCCCTCCCCCAACCTTCGGGGGCGGGGGTGGCTCAGTCGGTAGCGCGCCAGGCTCGTAATCTGTAGTTCCCAGGTTCGAGTCCCAGCTAGGTCAGCGTTGAGATTTATCTCCGCAAAATTCCCCGCCCTGCCCACGGTCAGTAGGGGACACCGATGGGTTTGGAAAGGCCGCCGTCCGTCGGATGGGACGTTAAGCCGTGGCCCCGTGTGCGGGAGAGAGCCATACCCTGTGCACGTTAAAGAACACGCTGGATGGCCTTGACGGGAGGCTACCATCTGTCTCCCAACAGCTGTTCCAGTGGGTCCCCTCCCCCAACCTTCTCTGAGCCTTCGGGGTCCAAGTGACCTGGCCATTTAGCCCATGGTGTGCAAAAAAGTGCCGCTCAGAGGTAAAACAACCCAACCCAACCCCCAACCTTCTCTGAGCCTTCGAGGTCCATGTGACCTGGCCATTTAGCCCATTGTGTGCAAAAAAGTGCCGCTCAGAGGTAAAACAACCCAACGTTAAAGAACACGCTGGATGGCCTTGACGGGAAGCTACCATCTGTCTCCTAACAGCTGTTCCAGTGGGTCTCCTCCCCCAACCTTCTCTGAGCCTTCGGGGTCCATGTGACCTGACCATTTAGCCCATGGTGTGCAAAAAAGTGCCGCTCAGAGGTAAAACAACCCAACGTTAAAGAACACGCTGGATGGCCTTGACGGGAGGCTACCATCTGTCTCCCAACAGCTGTTCCTGTGGGTCCCCTCCCCCAACCTTCTCTGAGCCTTCGAGGTCCATGTGACCTGGCCATTTAGCCCATTGTGTGCAAAAAAGTGCCGCTCAGAGGTAAAACAACCCAACCCATTTACATGTTATTCATTAGCAACAATTGGAAAAGAAATTGCCTTTCCAGATTATAGATGGCGTCCGGTCTGCCATATTCAGCGAAAGATATAGTGGTCGCATTGCGGGAAAAATATTACTAATCCACCGGTTGATTTAGTGGTTAGAGCACTGTATATTTATATATTTAAGCAATTATGAGAAGTTATTGAAAAAAGCAGTTATGGAGATTTTAATTTCCTATAAAACTATGAAATCCTATAAAAATCAGACAAAAACGAAACGAATCTTACAAAATAAAAACTTGTTGACCGCATAAGAGCTTAAATGTTACTTTTGTAAAAAAAAAATAAATACCCCCTCAAGCAGCTGCTTGCCACAGCGGTCTGACAGGAGCCTGTCAGTTTATATGCCATAGTAGAAGGTCTGTGAGGATGGCAGGACCTCAGCAGGAAAACGACACATACATCCATGCCTTACCCGGGGCTCGAACCCAGGTCCCGTAGATCAGTAGCCAAGCGCGCTAACCACTCGTCCACGGGACTGCTGTAAAAAAAAAACCACGGGACTGCTGTAAAAAAATGAGAAATGCTGATGAAAATTCTGAGAAATATTAGCACAACTGTAAAATATTCAAAGATTAGAATTCAATTTCAGAATGCATGGTAAGACATGCATGGGACTAAAATAAAATTAGGTAAACACACGTTTCATATTTCAAAGCTGGTAGAGAGGTCGTCCCATGGCCGAGTGGTTAGCGCGCTTGGCTACTGATCTAAGGGACCTGGGTTCGAGTCCCGGGTAAAGCACGGATGTATGTGTCGTTTTCCTGCTGAGGTCCTGCCATCCTCACAGATTTTCTAGTGTGGTGTTATAAACTGACAGGCTCCTGTCAGATTTCTGTGGCAAGCAGCTGCTTGAGGGGGTATTTATTTATTTTTTTATTTAGAGATTTACGAGAATTTGTTCAATATTTAATCGGATTTTGTGGGAGGATACAATGGGATTTATCATTCGGAGGCAAAAATTAAAAGTCTCTGAAATAATATTGACCACCTTGTGCAAAAATATGTATTTAGAATTACTAGAATTCAAATCATGTCTTTGGCATCTCTTGATTGCTATCATTTTTTTTTTTAATCATCTATATACAGGGTGTCCCTGAATTCAGGGACCAAACGTGAGGGGATGGTAGTACACACCAAACCCACCAATATTCGTCATAGAATATGCGGCCGAAAACGCAGTCCGGTGCCGGTAGGGGGCGTAGACGAGGCGGCACAGCTTAAAAGAGCTGGATCGGTCAAACCCCAGCATTCTCAGCGTCGATGGCCCCCCAGATCGCTTGATCTTTCCTGTATCTATTTCTGTGGGGACATTTCAAGAGTGTCGTGTAGGAGACGCCCGTGCAGTCTGCGGAGGATCTGGTAGCCCGACTGTCCATCGCAGCCGCCGATCTGAGCGACAAGCCCGGTATTTACGAGCAGGTACGCCGATCACTAATCCGCCGTTGTTCCGCCTGTATCAACGTTGGTGAGCGAACATTTGAGCATTTGTTGTAATGATCTCCAATAAATGTCAATCTGGAAACCTCTGTGTCTCTCCTTCATTTCCGACTCCTTACTGCGTTTGCGGTCGCATATTCTATGACGAATATTGGTGAGTTCGCTGTGTACTACCATCCCCTCACGTTTGGGACATGAATTCAGGGACACCCTGTATAAAAAAAAATACCCCCTCAAACAGCTGCTTGCCACAGAGGTCTGACAGGAGCCTGTCAGTTTATATATTAGATACATATTTGTTTCCGATCTCCTAGACCCTCCACCCCGAGTACAGTCGCTCAAAAAATATTCGAATATTATGGTTGATTACTCAATTCAGAAAAAATATCTGGCAACGATTTTTTTTTAAAAAATTAGTGATCTGGCAACCTTCGTGTACAGTTGCTCCAAAAATATCCGAACACTATGGTTGATTACTGAATTCAGAAAAATATCTGGCAACGATTTTTTTTTTAGAAATTAGTGATCTGGCAACCTTCGTGTACAGTCGCTCAAAAAAATATCCGAACACTATGGTTGATTACTGAATTCAGAAAAAATATCTGGCAACGATTTTTTTTTAGAAATTAGTGATCTGACAACCTTCGTGTACAGTCGCTCAAAAAAATATCCGAACACTATGGTTGATTACTGAATTCAGAAAAAATATCTGGCAACGATTTTTTTTTTTAGAAATTAGTGATCTGACAACCTTCATGTACAGTCGCTCAAAAAAATATCCGAACACTATGGTTGATTACTGAATTCAGAAAAAATATCTGGCAACGATTTTTTTAGAAATTAGTCATCTGGCAACGTTCCTTCAACACAAAGGTTGCCAGATTACTAATTGCTAAAACTATCGTTGCCAAATATTTTTTCTGAATTCTGTAATCAACCATAGTGTTCGGATACTTTTATGAGCGACTTTACGTCCTTGTAGAATCTTTTCTGTTCGCTCAAAGCTATAAGTTTGTATGTTTTATATAAATCCTAATGTTTTGGGGGCCTTTTCTTTCTTTATGTAAAGTTGAGTGTCAGTGTTGCCAAAATTATGTATTTAAATAATTTGTAAGTTAACCTACATGAGCTTAGATGCTCTTCGGTTAATAAGAGTATTACAAATATATGTTATTTGTAATCTTATTATTATAATAAAACTGAACTGAAATAGTAGGAGAAATATTTTAAAGAATTGTGAAAGAGTTTTTCTTCAATCCTCACTTTCTTTGTAAAAGCAGACGATTTCTTGAACTTTCAATGTAGGAACTGAATAAAAATTTAAAACTATTTTCTTTTATTGCATATTTATCAGCTGCTCACTTTCTCTCGGTTAGTTACTTTTCATGTTGAAGCATGCGTGGCAAGGAACATACTGTATAATTAATGGAGCTATTCCTTAGAGAAAACAAATTGAAAACCTAATTTCATTTTCAGCAAGCAATAGCTCCATTATTTTTATGTCGTTAGTAATAACGAATCAGGTAGCACTCTTTGAACAACTTATATCTTCTACAAAAACGTGAAATTACTTCTCTTTTGGGAGCTATCTGTGTGTATTGGGGCAATACGTCAAAGCCTAGATGGCTTCTGCTTTAATCAGGTACTGAATACAATCTATGATTGGGGTGGCGCGCCAGGCTCGTAGTCCCCAGGTTCGAGTCCCAGCTAGATCAGCGTTGAGATTTATCTCCGCAAAATTCCCCGCCCTGTCCACGGTCAGTAGGGGACACCGATAGGCTTGGAAAGACCGCCGTCCGTCGGATGGGACGTTAAGCCGTTGCGGGAGATTAAGCCATTGCGGGAGAGCCATACCCTGTGCACACGCTGGATGGACTTGACGCTGGATGGAAGAAACACGCTGGAATGAACACGCTGGATGGACTTGACGGGAGACTACCATCTGTCTCCCAACAGCTGTTCCAATGGGTCCCCTCTTCCAACCTTCTCTGAGCCTTCGTGGTCCTTGTGACCTGGCCATTTAGCCCATTGTGAGCAATAAAATGCCGCTCAGAGGTAAAACAACCCAACGATAAAGAATTCCGTGGATGGCCTTGACGGAGGCTACCATCTGTCTCCCAACAGCTGTTCCAATGGGTCTCCTCCCCCAACCTTCTCTGATCCTTCGGGGTCCTTGTGACCTGGCCATTTAGCCCATGGTGTGCAAAAAAGTGCCGCTCAGAGGTAAAACAACCCAACGATAAATAATTCCGTGGATGGCCTTGACGGGAGGCTACCTTCTGTCTCCCAACAGCTATTTCAATGGGTCCCCTCTTCCAACCTTCTCTGAGCCTTCGGGGTCCATGTGACCTGTCCATTTAGCCATTGTGAGCAAAAAAGTGCCGCTCAGAGGGAAAACAATCCAACGTTAAAGAACATGCTGGATGGCCTTGACGGGAGGCTACCATCTGATTCCCAACAGCTGTTCCAGTGGATCCCCTCTCCCAACCTTCTCTGAGCCTTCAGAGTCCTTGTGACCTGGCCATTTAGCCCATGGTGTGCAAAAAAGTGCCGCTCAGAGGTAAAACAATCCAACGTTAAAGAACATGCCGGATGGCCTTGACGGGAGGCTGCCATCTGATTCCCAACAGCTGTTCCAGTGGGTCCCCTCTCCCAACCTTCTCTGAGCCTTCAGAGTCCTTGTGACCTGGCCATTTAGCCCATGGTGTGCAAAAAAGTGCCGCTCAGAGGTAAAACAATCCAACGTTAAAGAACATGCTGGATGGCCTTGACGGGAGGCTACCATCTGTCTCCTAACAGCTGTTCCAGTGGGTCCCCTTCCCCAACCTTCTCTGAGCCTTCGGGGTCCTTGTGACCTGGCCATTTAGCCCATGGTGTGCAAAAAAGTGCCGCTCAGAGGTAAAACAACACAACCAACCCAATCTATGGTCTTTTTTACACCAGAAAAAGATTTCCAACTGTTTCATTAAAGCAGCAAGTTATAAAACAAAATTGAAGAAACATATACTTCATTAATACAACACTGATTACCACTGTGTCCTGTAAAAAAAAATTCCATTCCACTGTAACAAAATTTAATTTTTTTATTTATGAATTGCTGAAATTTTTGCGAGATATATACAGAATTTTCTAAAACTTGTCAACTGAAAAAGCATTCAATAATGATTAAAAGTTATTAAAAATATTGCTACTTATGTATGAATTACATTACAGTGCACTGAAACTTTAAAATGAAATTCTATTCTCACCTCTTTTATCGAATAGACCGAAAATAATTAAGTATTAGAATGGTCAAAATTTAGATCAGAAGTTTATAATTTCCAAAATAAAAGAAGGCATATTTTTACATCACGCAAAAGGGAAGTAAACAGATTTTAATTAAAGAAGAAGTAAACAAGAAATGCTCACAGCATGCACTGAGTCGATAGCCTTGCTTTGGTTGTCAACGTCACTTCCGGTGACGTTGTTCCTATAAATCAGCAGACTACACGGTAACGGTAGATCACACACAGAGAAGTGTCAAATAACGGTAAACCAATATCGTGCAGTGAATTGTTGTAACCGAAACTAAAACTCTTCTTCAACTTGAATAGAGATCTGGAGAGTGGATGTATCCATGATATATCTGGTCTGAGGAGCTAAATGGGTTGTTTTACCTCTGAGCGGTACTTTTTTTGCACACCATGGGCTAAATGGCCAGGTCACATGGACCCCGAAAGCTCAGAGAAGGTTCGGGGAGGGGACCCACTGGAACAGTGGTTGAGAGACAGATGGTAGCCTCCCGTCAATGCCATCCAGCGTGTTCTTTAACGTTGGATTGTTTTACCTCTGAGCAGCACTTTTTTTTGCACACCATGGGCTAAATGGCCAGGTCACATGGACCCCGAAGGCTCAGAGAAGGTTCGGGGAGGGGACCCACTGGAACAGTGGTTGAGAAACAGATGGTAGCCTCCCGTCAATGCCATCCAGCGTGTTCTTTAACGTTGGATTGTTTTACCTCTGAGCAGCACTTTTTTTTGCACACCATGGGCTAAACGGCCAGGTCACAAGGACCCCGAAGGCTCAGAGAAGGTTCGGGGAGGGGACCCACTGGAACAGTGGTTGAGAGACAGATGGTAGCCTCCCGTCAATGCCATCCAGCGTGTTCTTTAACGTTGGATTGTTTTACCTCTGAGCAGCACTTTTTTTTGCACACCATGGGCTAAATGGCCAGGTCACATGGACCCCGAAGGCTCAGAGAAGGTTCGGGGAGGGGACCCACTGGAACAGTGGTTGAGAGACAGATGGTAGCCTCCCGTCAATGCCGTCCAGCGTGTTCTTTAACGTTGAATTGTTTTACCTCTGAGCAGCACTTTTTTTTGCACATCATGGGCTAAATGGCCAGGTCACAAGGACCCCGAAGGCTCAGAGAAGGTTCGGGGAGGGGACCCACTGGAACAGTGGTTGAGAGACAGATGGTAGCCTCCCGTCAATGCCATCCAGCGTGTTCTTTAACGTTGGATTGTTTTACCTCTGAGCAGCACTTTTTTTTGCACACCATGGGCTAAATGGCCAGGTCACAAGGACCCCGAAGGCTCAGAGAAGGTTGGGGAGGGGACCCACTGGAACAGTGGTTGAGAGACAGATGGTAGCCTCCCGTCAATGCCATCCAGCGTGTTCTTTAACGTTGGATTGTTTTACCTCTGAGCAGCACTTTTTTTTGCACACCATGGGCTAAATGGCCAGGTCACAAGGACCCCGAAGGCTCAGAGAAGGTTCGGGGAGGGGACCCACTGGAACAGTGGTTGAGAGACAGATGGTAGCCTCCCGTCAATGCCATCCAGCGTGTTCTTTAACGTTGGATTGTTTTACCTCTGAGCAGCACTTTTTTTTGCACACCATGGGCTAAATGGCCAGATCACAAGGACCCGGAAGGCTCAGAGAAGGTTCGGGGAGGGGACCCACTGGAACAGTGGTTGAGAGACAGATGGTAGCCTCCCGTCAATGCCATCCAGCGTGTTCTTTAACGTTGGATTGTTTTACCTCTGAGCAGCACTTTTTTTTGCACACCATGGGCTAAATGGCCAGGTCACAAGGACCCCGAAGGCTCAGAGAAGGTTCGGGGAGGGGACCCACTGGAACAGTGGTTGAGAGACAGATGGTAGCCTCCCGTCAATGCCATCCAGCGTGTTCTTTAACGTTGGATTGTTTTACCTCTGAGCAGCACTTTTTTTTGCACACCATGGGCTAAATGGCCAGATCACAAGGACCCGGAAGGCTCAGAGAAGGTTCGGGGAGGGGACCCACTGGAACAGTGGTTGAGAGACAGATGGTAGCTTCCCGTTAATGCCATCCAGCGTGTTCTTTAACGTTGGATTGTTTTACCTCTGAGCAGCACTTTTTTTTGCACACCATGGGCTAAATGGCCAGGTCACAAGGACCCCGAAGGCTCAGAGAAGGTTCGGGGAGGGGACCCACTGGAACAGTGGTTGAGAGACAGATGGTAGCCTCCCGTCAATGCCATCCAGCGTGTTCTTTAACGTTGGATTGTTTTACCTCTGAGCAGCACTTTTTTTTGCACACCATGGGCTAAATGGCCAGGTCACAAGGACCCCGAAGGCTCAGAGAAGGTTCGGGGAGGGGACCCACTGGAACAGTGGTTGAGAGACAGATGGTAGCCTCCCGTCAATGCCATCCAGCGTGTTCTTTAACGTTGGATTGTTTTACCTCTGAGCAGCACTTTTTTTTGCACACCATGGGCTAAATGGCCAGATCACAAGGACCCGGAAGGCTCAGAGAAGGTTCGGGGAGGGGACCCACTGGAACAGTGGTTGAGAGACAGATGGTAGCTTCCCGTTAATGCCATCCAGCGTGTTCTTTAACGTTGGATTGTTTTACCTCTGAGCAGCACTTTTTTTTGCACACCATGGGCTAAAGGGCCAGGTCACATTAACCCCGAAGGCTCAGAGAAGGTTGGGGGAGGGGACCCACTGGAAGAGCTGTTGGAGACAGATAACAGCCCCCTTCAAGGCCATCCAGCGTGTTCTTTAACGTGCACAGGGTATGGCTCTTCCTCACATGAGCCACGGCTTAACGTCCCATCCGACGGACGACGGCCTTTCCAAGCCCATCAGTGTCCCCTACTGACCGTGTTCAGGGCGGGGAATTTTGCGGAGTAAGAATTGCATGATAAAATACGGAACAGAATGTAAATGGTTATAAATATTTTTAAAACTCCAAGATTTGTATGAAATACAAATGTTGTTAACTTTGTATAAAAAAAACATCGAACAACTTGTTATTAACAGAATTCTATATATTGCATTTTTGCAAGAAAATCCAATAAGATTAATAAAAAACATTTGTAACTATTCCTATAGCGCAAGGACGGGGGGTGGCTCAGTCGGTAGCACTCTAGGCTCGTAATCTGTAGTTCTCATTTTCGAGTCCAAGGTGGGTCAGCGTTGAGATTTATCTCCGAAAAATACCCCAAGGTCAGTAGCGAACACCGATGGGCTTGAAAAGACTGCCGTCCGTCGGATGGGACGTTAAGCCGTGACCCGTGTGTGGGAGAGCCATACCCTGTGCACGTTAATTAACACGCTGGATGGCCTTCACGGGAGGCTACCATCTGTCTCCCAACAGCTGTTCCAGTGGGTCCCTCCCCTAACCTTCTCTGAGACTTCGGGGTCCTTGTGACCTGACCATTTAACCCATGGTGTGCAAAAATAGTGCCGCTCAGAGGTAAAAAACTCCAGCTGGATGGAAGGCTACCATCTGTCTCCAAAAAGCTGTTCTAGTGGGTCTTGTCCCTTAACCTTCTCTGAGCCTTCGGGGTGCTTGTGACCCGGCCATTTAGCCCATTGTGTGGAAAAACCTGCCGCTCAGAAGTAAAACAACCCAACTTTAAAGAACACTCTGGATGGCCTTGACGGGACCTACCATCTGTCTCCCAACAGCTGTTCCAGTGGGTCCCCTCCTCTAACCTTCTCTGAGCCTTCGGGGTCCTTATGACCTGGTCATTTAACCCATGGTGTGCCAAAATAGTGCCTCTCAGAGGTAAAACAATCCAAATCGACTGGAGGCTACCATCTGTCCCCCAACAGCTGTTCCAGTGGGTCTCCTCCCCTAACCTTCTCTGAATCTTCGGGATCGTTGTGACCTGGCCATTTAGCCCATTGTGTGCAAAAAACTACCGCTCATAGGTAAAACAACCTATGGCGCAATGGGTTGTAGGATGAACAGCTTTCATTAGGGGTGAGGGGTCCTAACCCTCTAATAATTTTATATTTGCAAGTATCTTTAGTGATTTTTTTTTGCATCTGCATAGTGCATATTTTATCTACAATTCTGAGGGGTCGCATAAATTTATTTGTATTGAACTGTGAAAATTCACTGTATATTTTTTAAAATATTTTCTTTATCTTTTTTATCGCGAATTAATATTTGTGGTTGTTTCATATATAGACAATTCAGTTTTTCGAGCCAAAGCCCGAACTACTTCGACAATTACTAAACTCGAGGATAGATGGCGCTATGAAAGTCTTGGAAACTACAAACTTGGCCGACAATGACAGACGGAGTTGCTCGAAAAAGTCACCTTTCCGCGAAACTCCTATAACATAAAATCTCACTAGATGGCGCGCAAACACTAGACAAACAAACCGGTTTCTTCAGTCGTTTTCGTGTGAAAGTAGCGAAGAAAAACTTTAAATTTCGTGAATGTAAAGGACCGTGGAGAAAAAAATATGCTACATTTATGTTTGTAAGTTACATGCTGTTAACAATTTTAAACGGAAAGAGATTTTAGGAAGCAAAATCGTATAGATTTGGATTAAAAAAAAATCATAATAAATTTGGTGATTTCGCTTCTCTATGCCGTAATAATAAACTAAAATATTAGGTTTTTTTTTAATTTTTAACAAACGATGTATGATTAGATATTCGAAATTATGGTGGTGGAAAGTGAACGTCTTGAAGTTTTCATAGGAAACAATTAATTCACCTATTAGACCCAGAGTGGGTGGGAAATTGCAATTGTTTTGATTTCAGCAAAATTTAATTATAGAAGTGAAACTTTTTCTTTTTCTTGGACAGGTTATGATGAAATATTATGATATTGACTTTCCTAGTCTCCCAGAAGCTATAAAATGCGCCCTCTAACTGTCGAAAATTTTGAAAATTCCAAAATTTAAAATGATTATTGCAAACGATATATTTATGCTAGAACTTCGAAATTTTGATGGTGGTTGTGTTGTTTTACCTCTGAGCGGCACTTTTCTGCACACCATGGGCTAAATGGCCAGGTCACATGAACCCCGAAGGCTCAGAGAAGGTTGGGGGAGGGGACCCACTGGAACAGCTGTTGGGAGACAGATGGTAGCCTCCCGTCAAGGCCATCCAGCGTGTTCTTTAACATGCACAGGGTATGGCTCTACCGCACATAGGCCACGGCTTAATGTCCCATCCGACGGACGGCGGCCTTTCCAAGCCCATCGGTGTCCCCTACTGACAGTGGGCAGGGCGGGGAGTTTTGCGGAGATAAATCTCAACGCTGACCCAGCTGGGACTCTAACCTGGGAACTACAGATTACGAGCCTGGCGCGCTACCGACTGAGCCCCCCCCCCCCTCCTGTCAGTCAATATGTACAATTGACTATATATTAGATATTACTCTGAGTTACTGATTTGAATTGTTACTCTGATTATAATACTATGTGCAGTAGCGAGAAAAGAAATTTGATGCCAGAAAGATGTAAAAAAAAAAAATGACTTCCTTTCTCCCGATTAACCGGGGCGGGGGTGGCTCAGTCGGTAGCGCGCCAGGCTCGTAATCTGTAGTTCCCAGGTTCGAGTCCCAGCTGGGTCAGCGTTGAGATTTATCTCCGCAAAAATTCCCCGCCCTGCCCACGGTCAGTAGGGGACACCGATGGGCTTGGAAAGGCCGCCGTCCGTCGGATGGGACGTTAAGCCGTGGCCCCGTGTACGGGAGAGCCATACCCTGTGCACGTTAAAGAACACGCTGGATGGCCTTGACGGGAGGCTACCATCTGTCTCCCAACAGCTGTTCCAGTGGGTCCCCTCCCCCAACCTTCTCTGAGCCTTCGGGGTCCTTGTGACCTGGCCATTTAGCCCATGGTGTGCAAAAAAGTGCCGCTCAGAGGTAAAACAACCCAACCCAACCCGATTAACCTGTTCAGTGTATTAAACTAGTCTTCCGTCCCATGGCTGAGTGGTTAGCACGCTTGGCTACTGATCTAAGGGACCTGGGTTCGAGCCCCGGATTAAGGTATGGTTGTGTGTGTTGTTTTTCTGCTGAGGTCCTGCCATCCTCTCAGACCTTCTACTATGGCATATAAACTGACAGGCTCCTGTCAGACCTCTGTGGCAAGCATCTGCTTGAGTGGGTATTTATTATTATTATTTATTATAATCCGTGCCACGAGCTCAGCATATGAGTGGAAAAAATTTGTGCCCTTGAATGCCAAGCACTCAGCATCATCGCGTTTTCTTCTATTTTATTATCTCCGCAAAACTCCCCGCCCTGCCCACGGTCAGCAGGGGACACCGATGGGCTTAGAAAGGTTGTCGGATAGGACGTTAAGCCGTGGCCCAGTGTGCGGGATAGTCATACCCTGTGCACGTTAAAGAACACACTGGATGGCCTTGACGGGAGGCTACCATCTGTCTCCTAAGAGCTATTCCAGTGAGTCCCCTCCCCCAACCTTCTCTGAGCCTTCAGGGTCCTTGTGACCTAACCATTTAGCCCATGGTTGTGCAGAAAAAGTGCCGCTCAGAAGTAAAAAACCAAACACTTTATTTTATTTCCCGTGTTATTTTGCTTTCATCCTTCTGATTTTCATCTGAAAGTTACAATGCATTTTGAGCTGTATGTCCGAATTTTTTTTTCAAATTGATATAGTATAGTTGTTTTAAAATTTGATTGTAAAAGGTATCGAATATTTCTGCCAAGAGAACAAGGCAATCAAAGGCGCAAGGATGTATACCACGTGACCCATGACCCAGCTTTCTCCCTCACCCCGCTCCCCGTAGCTTCACGGCACCGGGTTCTGAAGGTAATCCAATTTGCAGTCAGTCGTCTAACGTGGGAGGTGGGGGAGAGAGAGTCCCATCCATTTGAAATCGCACACACCCTTTGAACGCGTGATACGTAGCTCCTGCGACCTTTGATCTTCAACTCCTGCCCTCTGATTTTTATATCATACGCACCTGTTCTGGACCGACAGATCAGAAAACTACATATCAGCATCTTTAAGAATAGAGAAAATTTGAAAAATTGTGCATTAAAAAATTTTAGTTTTGAAAAGATCGTAGTTTTAAATCCGAACACAGAAAACACTCTAATGAAAACCTATGCTGGCAACATGGTTTGCTTGTCGAGTGTTTGCGCGCCATCTGGCGGATATTTGTTGCATAAGAGTGCCTCGAGAAAACTCCAATTGGGCAGGCCTGTACTCTATCATTGTTGGCCAAGCTACAAGTAACAGGCGCTGGCTTGGTTAAGTTGGAAGAGAGGGTAATTAGTCACAGGTGTGTGACTAATTACCCTCTCTCAGCGACTGCAAGAGTTCTGTCTCACAACTGATGAGCCCGTATCGTCTCGCCCAGTGGCAGAAGGACAGGAACTGTTCCTCATTCAGGCACCTGGTTGACCCTTTCCTCACTGCTCCTAACCTCGGTAATATCCTCAGATCTGAGGAGATCCTCCTTCATCATCTACGAGTTGGTGTCATCTACAGCAATTCTACGCTTCACACTCTTGGCAGAGTTTACAGCCCAGACTCTGCCACTTGCAGCACACCTGAGACTGTATCCCACATTCTGCTCCCTCTATAATGACGAAAGAGAAGCTTTGTTCCGGGAGCATCAAGCTATCGGAACCACCAACTACTCCATTACCTCTTCTTGGTAATCACCACAATCTGAAGCTGCAGCGAACACGCTACCGAATGGTCACTGATTTCTTTCGGAACATTGACCTTCTCTGCAAGGTCTAATGTTTCCTTTTTTTTCTTTCCCTTGATTAGTACTCTTATTACTTTCGAGAGATAGCTGAGGGGCAGTTTCCTCTACTTCCGTTATTTCGCCCTTTGTTGGAGGCTAATTTCGCCAAAACTTACAACTTACAACATCAAGTTTGTAGAGTCTTTCTCACTCACACCTTGGTTAAGAGCCAACAAAATTACCAAAGTTTTTCTACTGAAACACTAGCTAGCTCTTTTACCACTCTACCAGTTAACGCCAAATAAATCTTGATTGCATATCAAGTACATATAAAAACGACAAATCATATATTTCAAAGTGTACTAAATAAGTGTTATGACTATTTCTGACTAAACTGTTAATTGTATTTGAACTGTATAGTAAAAACAGTTTTAATTTTATTTCGCAAACATATCTCCATTTGACCTCATTTCTAATTATTTTACTGTCCTTTTGGAATATTGGTATCTGGTAACCCTACCCTGGGGGAGAAGCAAGTTAATTCCACGAATGTAAATCCCCTGTCATACTTTACCACCTGAATATGAAGTTCTAGCAAAGACTTTATAATTATTAGTTGTTAGCTTTCCATATTTTGCGCCAAATTTAAATTAATGGCAACGTTCGAAAATGAAAGTCTAATAATATTTTATTAGTATTAATTCAACCAATTTTTTTCCTTTAATCATTAAACAAAAGGAAAAGTTTATTACTATTTCTTGGCAACACTCAAAAGTTCCTTTAATTACACAGGAGAATTTTACTAGCATTACCTTATTCTTATTGTAGGTAAGTTTAATTTTTTCACGTAGATTGTATTCTTTGGTTTTTAGCATTACTGTAATGTAGAATAATGTCTTTCTTATTGAATCAAATAAATACTGTATACTGAAGAATGAAACAATGGAGAAAATAGATGCATTTATGAGTTTTGGGGCAGCTTTTCTTCCTTACACATTTGCTTTATTTTTTACTAGCTGAATGTACCCCGGCGCTACCCGGGTGTCACTTTTAATCTGTACATTTTTATTTTCACCACACTAAAGGTTGACGTCAGCGAACTCTCTCAGAGCCCGTGGCGTAGTGTCTGCGTAAGCTATCGAGATTTTTATTTCCGTTACCACAGATTTTATCGCCCTATGGCTCCCGTGATATTCGTCCGCACGGTCCAAATTTCCTGCACAGTGTGCCCCAGTGATTGGTTTAAATATCAGGTTTCCATTTGGCCCGTGGCATCGTTTCTACACAAGTTGTAACACCTCGTGTCTCGCATTTAATCTCCATATTCTGCTGTTTCCTGCACTAATAGTTAGTTTTATGAGTATCTCCACGAGACATTTTACAAAGTTTGAATACGAAGAATGTCCCGGTGTTGCAAAGGTCATTGCTGACTCGGCGGGCGCTCTCAGATCCCGTGGCAAACGATCGATATATTTATTTCGTCAGAATTTAACTTTCTGTTGTTCACGACGTACTTCATCGAAAGGTCCCAAATTTCGTAGGCGGGTTCCCCCTGATTGACCCCGCGTTGGGTTAGAAAATCAGGTCCCTTGATGCAATTGAACGATTCAGTAATGCTTTTGGAAACCTGGGGAATCTGGCAACGGAAGCAGATTTACAGCAGAATATTTAAATGCTATTTTAACTTTTTACGTTCTCAGTTAGGGAGAAGTAAATGGCAACAATAAATTTGACAGCGATTCTCGTTTCCCGTAGGAATAGCATGGTAAATATTTTTGCTTCTAAAAGATCTTCTAAAAGATTCTTCTTCTTAAAGAATTAACTGTTTGCAATTAAAATTGGGGCTTTTTGAAAGAATAGCATTCCATTGTTTTTGCCGCTTCATTGGGATATTAAGGCGCAAAACTGGGGGAAATGCTTACAGACCAAGCCGGACATACAAAGCAAATAAGTAGTCGGGGAAGTGATGCAATCGAGCCAGAAAAAAAAATATTGAGTGGAAACGAAGACTGAATGTCCCATGGCCAAGTGGTTAGCGCCCTTGGCTAATTTTCAAAGGGACCTGGGTTCCAACCCCAGGTAAAGCATGGATGTTTGTGTTCTCTTTCTGCTGAGGTTCTGCCATCCTTACAGACCTTCTACCGTCGCGTGTAAACTGATAGGCCTTATCAACCTTTGTGGCAAGCAGATGCTTGAGGAGATATTTATTATTTTAAAAACATTTTAGCCTTTGTTTCAGAGGTCTTTAAAAACTTTCTTCGAAATTCTATGAAATATTCAAAAGTTTTACATTTTATTATGCCTATTATCTTACCAACATTTTCGGAGGGATGACCCCTTGCTCCCCGCCCCCCTAGATCCGTCGGTAATGCAGAACATTTTAAGAATTTTGGATATTCGAATTCCGAAAGAAATTAAAAAAAACAAACCAATTTAACTAAAAATTTTATTATTATTATTATTTTCATCTTTTTTAGTGTTTTTTTTTTGTTGAAAATGAGTGGTGGCTAATTAGCTGAGGTTTAAATTTGTTCCATTTTTTTTTTATAGGATATCAGTTTCTGTCTTGCAAGATGGCATTTGCAGGAGATCAGTTTAATTTTGGGGAACTCTTCTTAAAAGAAGAATTCATTGACGTTGAGATATTCCATTTTTTTTTATAGGATATCAGTTTCTGTCTTGCAAGATGGCATTTGCAGGAGATCAGTTTAATTTTGGGAAACTCTTCTTAAAAGAAGAATTCAGTGACGTTGAGATATTCCATTTTTTTTTATAGGATATCAGTTTCTGTCTTGCAAGATGGCATTTGCAGGAAATCAGTTTAATTTTGGGATACTCCTCTTAAAAGAAGAATTCAGTGACGCTGAGATATTCCATTTTTTTTATAGGATATCAGTTTCTGTCTTGCAAGATGGCATTTGCAGGAGATCAGTTTAATTTTGGGAAACTCTTCTTAAAAGAAGAATTCAGTGACGTTGAGATATTCCATTTTTTTTTTTATAGGATATCAGTTTCTGTCTTGCAAGATGGCATTTGCAGGAGATCAGTTTAATTTTGGGAAACTCTTCTTAAAAGAAGAATTCAGTGACGTTGAGATATTCCATTTTTTTTAATAGGATATCAGTTTCTGTCTTGCAAGATGGCATTTGCAGGAGATCAGTTTAATTTTGGGGAACTCTTCTTAAAAGAAGAATTCATTGACGTTGAGATATTCCATTTTTTTTTATAGGATATCAGTTTCTGTCTTGCAAGATGGCATTTGCAGGAGATCAGTTTAATTTTGGGAAACTCTTCTTAAAAGAAGAATTCAGTGACGTTGAGATATTGGTAGAAACGAATGGCTCCATGTGTCGATTCCCTTGCCATAAGCTCATTCTGTCGGCAGCCAGTGAAGTACTTGCCACAATGTTCCAGTCAAAGCTCACTGAAGGAGAACATAGGAAAGTAACAGTTACTGATATCAATCCAGATATCATGTTAATCCTTCTCACGTAAGTAAATGATTTTTTTTACCATAAATAATCTTTCCGATTTAACAAATTTTTAACGGAAAGAAAGCTATAGTATTAGGTAGAGAGTCAAAAATATTTTAACTTATTAAATTTCACTGTATGTTCCTTCTTCCGAGCCATCAAACAGATATTTTTGTCCAAGGAATACCTACTGAGGTCCTTTGCATCGCTTTGTGCACCCAGCGAGATAATGATGGCAATAAATTTGTGAAAGGAAATCTATTGTTTTTAGTTGTGTACTCATATGTTATTTATTTGGTGACCCTCCCTTATATTTCAGTTTATTTTTTTTTCGGTCTGTCAATGTGATGTCCTAAAAGGGTTCCGATCCTGTCGGACTAAGTCGTATGTGATGCCCTGGGTTCGGATGCTGTCCGACTGGGCCAGATGTGATGGGGGCGGGGTGGCTCAGTCGGTAGCGCGCCAGGCTCGTAATCTGTAGTTCCCAGGTTCGAGTTCAAGCTGGGTCATCGTTGTGATTTATCTCCGCAAAATTCCCCGCCCTGCCCACGGTCAGTAGGGGACACCGATGGGCTTGGAAAGGCCGCCGTCCGTCGGATGGGACGTTAAGCCGTGGCCCCGTGTGCGGGAGAGTCATAACCCTGTGCACGTTAAAGAACACGCTGGATGGCCTTGACGGGAGGCTACCATCTGTCTCCCAACAGCTGTTCCAGTGGGTCCCCTCCTTCAACCTTCTCTGAGCCTTCGGGGTCCTTGTGACCCGGCCATTTAGCCCATGGTGTGCAAAAAAGTTCAGCTCAGAGGTAAAACAACTCAACCCCTTACAGTTTCCTTTTTGACCTCCTCCCCTTCCATTCCAGTTTTCTTTTGCCCTCCTTGTGGTGGTAAGGGAACAATGCAGAGTTTTATTTCGTTATCGTCTACTTATGATGCTGAACTGCGTCAAATGTCTTGTTGGGACCGACGATAAACGATTCTATAATAAAGAACGATCAATTGGCCCTTAATGACCTTCACCCTTATTTAGGTGAAATCACAGGTTCGTGAGTTGTTGTTATACCTGTACCCACATATACCTCAGACTTGCTGCGCCAAATGATGTATAGAAAAGTGTCCAACAATTCAAGCACGAGAATAGTTTATTACATTTATATACAATTACGTGCTTCGGATGCACTCGATTCCGTGGGTCTTTGCTGCTGCAAACGATCGTGCAATGAGGTAGAGATCTGCACTTTGCAGATTTTTCACTTTTTTTTTTTACCGACCTCAAACAAGGCGAAAAGATATTTAATCCTTCCCTACAACCTGTTCACAAAGAACTGTGCCTCAGTTCACACAGAACTGTATCTTGGTTCAGCAGAACCGAATCTTGGTTCAACCAGAACCGAACCCTCTCCTGAGGGTTTTGTTTTTTAGCAAGAGCAGTACACCTTAGCTTGTCTTCAATTGTCCCTGTTTGACAGTGACGCTCAGACTGTTGTTCATTATTGCTGCCCTCGTCTCCAGCGACAGCACTCGCGCCCAAAGCTAGTCGTAAAAGTGCTTTTCGACTTGTCAGCATGTGAAGTCGGCCATCTCAACCCCAAAACAACGGCTCATGAGTCACATCCCACAACAGCACTTCCAAAAGCACACTAAATACAGATATATATTTAAAACAGCAGAAATAAAATAAGAAAAATAAATTAGACATGACACTCCTCCCCTTCCATTTAATTTCTTTTCCCTCCCCTTTTCAGTTTTGCCCTTCCCTTCCATTTCAGTTTTCCTTCGTGTACGTACACAAAGGTTGCCTGAAATCTGTAACCAACCATAGTGTTCGGATATTTTTTTGAGCTAATGTACGCCCCTGGAAAGTATATTTACGGTGGTACGCAAAACAAAGCGATCCTAGCTTCATAGTGATCCAAAGTTCCTTCATTTTATATCAAGAGAAAATTTAATTTTAAACTCTTCAAATTTTAAAATGTGTCTTTTTATAGTAAAATGTGTGAAAATAAATTAAAGATCTCAATCAAATCTAGATAAATCTCAATTTTTGGGATAATATTGAAAGACTTGTGGCCATCCCATGGCCAAGTGGTTAGCGTGCTTGCCTACTGATCAAAAGGACCTGGGTAAAGCATGGATGTTTGTGATGTGTTTCTGCTGAGGTCCAGGCATCCTCACAGACCTTCTACTATGGCATATTAAACTGGCAGGCCTCTGTGGCAAGCAGCTGCTTGAGGGAGTATTTATTTTTATTTTATATTTATGGAAGCTGGAATATGTAATGTCAGTAATGCACTACTAGGAAACTCGTACAATATTAACGAATATTGAAAGAATTACACAAACATCTGATGCATTTATTTTATTAAAAGTCTAGAAACAATACTTATTAAGGTTTAATTAACTTCTGAGGCGAAATCTTATGATTACCATTGACATAGTTATACTCTGAATGGAAAAATCATATACATCTACCTAATAACTTGTTGCTACCCCTTTTACCCTCACAACAGCAACCTTGGTAAGGACTCAATAAGGGGTTGAAAACACGGAGGTAGTGTTGTCGCCCATGAAGCTAGGATCGGTTTGCCCTCACAACAGCAGCCATGGTAAGGACTCCATGAGATGTTAAAAACACGGAGTTGGTATTGCCGCCCATGAAGCGAGGATCGCCTGTCCCTGTCGTAGTGCACCCACAGCTGTCAGTCGGGGTTGGCGGGCTCAAACAGATCTTTCCAATTCTTCCCACAAATTCTCAATAGGTTTGAGGTCCGGTTTTAGGTCGCCACTCGGGAAGTGTGCAGTGTAGTGTTGTCGTTGTTGAAAGATGGCGTCATGGTGCGGAAAGAGAAGCATTACGACGTGTGTAAATGGTCTACGAAGATCTCCACATACCTCACTGATGGAGGTCTCGACAGGTAAGAGAAGACTCAAAGGAAAACCACATAAATACAACCCCCCAACTGTTACATTACTTTGCAAACTGCAGCCTAATGTTTCACTGCCTTGCAGTGAACAAGGGGACACGATGTGGACGTTGACTGCCATAACCTAATTTTCCACAATACAAATGGATAGTCTTTGTGCATAAGCTTGTGGACGCACCATCATTCAATTATGACATTATCTGTTCTGCGGTAGCCATGCGATTCCTTGTAATGATATGAGTTTGGTTGGAAGTTTAGCCATATTTCACGTAGTCTTGGTATACATGTGCGATGGTCTCACATGGAAATCCCCACAGTTCAACAGCTGCAGTGATTGAACAACAGGGCTTTATTGCACATACCTCTGGGTAGATACCTGCTCTATTTATAGATATTACCAGTTTCAGCTTCCCACGTGACTGGAAATGATACTTCTACTTTGCGTATTGTTATTGGGGTGTATAAATAATTTGTTCGTTCAGTGTATATCCAAACTTTCATAACTCTTTTAAAACTTGAAGAATATTGCTGAAATTTTAGATTTACGTAGATTTGATTAAAGTCGTTAATTAATCTTCACCCATCTCACCATAAAAGGCTTATTTTAGACCTTACAGAGTATCGAATTAAGTTACCTGTTGACATAAACTTTCAGTTTATGAAGGCCCCATTACTTGAAAACATAAATCTGACTATATTATGAGACTTTCCTCATTTCCTTTTCGTAATAATCAATAATTCTGTAATGTTTCTTGAAAAATAAGTATAACTTGTTAATTATTTTCCAATTGCAGATACATATATAGCGGAAGTATTGATTTTGAATCCTGGAAGACTGCAGTGGATGTACTGAGTGCAGCCCACAAGTATCAAATAGAATCATTAATTAAACACTGTGAGATTTACTTATCAGATAACTTGACTTTGAGGAATGTATATTTCATTCTGGATATTGCTATATTGTACGATTTAGGTGATCTAAAAACCAAGTGCGAGAAACTGTGTCGTTATGGAAGTCTTCTCATCTTAAAATCAAGAACTTTCAAACACTTAAGTGTTTCTACTGTTAAACAGATAGTGAGCATTCCAAGTTTTTGCAGACAAATCGATATATTCAAAGCACTGTGGGAATGGGCCACTATAGAGTGCTGCAGGAAACAGGAGAAACTCGCGGAAGAAAATATCTTTGCTGAGTTTTTGATATTTTCAAAATATGTTAAATTTGAATCTATGACTGATGCAGAACTGGATTCTCTGCCAAAAACGGTTTCCCAATATGCTTCCGATATAATACACAAAAATTTGCCAAATGGAGAAAAAGTAGGTAAAAAAATATCTGTTGTTGCTGAAATTGATCCTAATACCCTTTTTATTAGTGAGGGCTTAGATTCCTACTTCATGACTAAATGTTTCAGATTACAGACGTCATCGACAATCACTTTTGAGCGAGGTCATCTTTCTCTTCTGAGATTTTCTGTCAATGCTGATGCATATCTTGTTGATTTCATTCTGATGCCTTTAAATGATTCTCGTATTGAGAATTATGTTAAATCATTTCGATTGTTCTGTAAGGATAAAATAATAATTGAGTGGTCTAAAACGGATAACAAAACGCTAAAATTGTATAATAATGGTCAGCGTTCTGTTTCGGTTAAAAACATTAGTCAAGTTCACGAGTGTGTCTTTCGCGTTTATAGTTTTGTCCTATTAGAAGCAGGAGTGGAATACACTATGGAGGTTGAACCGCAAATCTGTCCTTACGGTTGTCCATTCAAGTGGCCAAATGCTTCTTTAATTGATACCAAAACATATAGGCAAGACGATGTTAAACTCTTCGTTCATTCTCAAAGAAGTTTCGGTATAGGTCAGATGACCTTTCTGCGATCCATCTGAAAAAGTAAATGAAAGGAAATAAATGAAAAGAGTTCCATGTTTTCTCAATAGAAAATCACATTCACAGCTCGGTAATTTCAATATGATTTTCAGTGAAAAATATGTTTAATATATATTAAAGGTATTAATCCTAGCTGAGGACAGACGTGTTTGGAGAACAAAATTGCTCATTCTGGTTGAACCTCTGTATCTCATTATCCTCAAGCGTGACTGATTGAGGATGATGATGATATCAAAAATATCTAAAGCTTGATTTTAAGCACTATTTGTTCAGTTCAAAATATTATAAACACTGAATATTTAGCAGGTGACAAAAAATTCATCCGAAAGTTTAATTAAAACAGGCTCAGAGATCATAGTTGACTCTATTAGGATACTGGTCCAAATACACTTAGAATGATCTCTTAGCCAGTTTTATTTAAATTTTGAATAAATTTTTTGGTAGCATGTTAAATATTCCAGGGTTTGTAACTCTTTGAAAACTGAACAAATATAGTTTGAAATTGAGATTTAGATAAATTAAACGTCTCAATCAAATCTATCTTTAGACGTATTTTTCATTGAAAAACACATTGAAGATGAGCTCTAAATACGATTTTCCATTGAGATAACATGAAACTGTTTCCATTTTTCTGTCCAGTATTTATGGTTCCAGTAAATGTCACATGACCTTTCTACGATCCATCTGAAAGAGGAGAAAATATAAACGCTGTTGTTAAATAAGTCAGTTTTTGTATCTTCCAATATATTTGCATAATCTTCTGTAATGAGTTTTGATTATGTCTGAACGAAATAAAGGTTTCTCTTTTTACCTTTGTTGATTCTTATTAAAAATATACACCCAATTCTGTGTTTACACGGTAGATAAGTTCCCGAAAAAAACGTGTAAAAAAATACAGTGCATATGAAAAAGTAGAAAATTGGTTTCAGACGTGAAAACCCAGTACAGTCGCTCAAAAAAGTATCCAAACACTATGGTAGATTACAGAATTCAGAAAAAATATCTGGCAACGTGTTTTTAGAAATTAGTGATCTGGCAACCTTCGTGTCACGTGACACGAAGATTGCCAGATCACTAATTTTAAAAAAAATCGTTGCCAGATATTTTTTCTGAATTCTGTAATGAACCATAGTGTTCGGATATTTTTTTGAGCGACCGTACAAGTAATAAGTTGTTTTCAAACAAGTCATAAAATCTTTAATTAAATATTTATTTCATTTTTTTCATTTAAACACATTTTTTTATTTTATAAACTTATCAAGATAATTTATATATGTATATACAGGGTGAATCTGAAAAAGTGGGCAAAACTTTACGGGGTGGTAGAACGCAGCTATACGAGCAATATTCGTCATAGAAAGTATGGGCGGAACGCAAACGGCGAGCCGCTAGGTGGCGTTGGAAATAGTATAAAAAGGTCGGTCCTCGCACCCAACGGCATTTCTACCATGGATTGCCGAGAGGATGGCTGGTTATACTAACCTCAAATCAGCTGGCGGCAGCTCTTTTGAGCAATTTCTTTGAACATGTACCTCAATTACATTCCTGTTAATAAAATGTTTTCTGAAGTATCTCCTCTCCTTCTTGTGTTCATTCTTTAAATGTGACAGTGGAAAACTACCTTTTAACTTCTCACCGCTTGCGTTCCGACCAGACATTCTATGACGAATATTGCTCGTATAGCTGCGTTCTACCACCCCGTAAAGTTTTGCCCACTTTTTCAGATTCACCCTGTATAATTATCCATCATAAAGAAAATAATGTGTCACTAATTCAAGAATACAAAAATGCAAAAAAATATGACTTACATATGCTTATTAACTAGATTTAATTCGTTGTCTCTTTCTGACAATAGACGTATTCGTTTGCGTAAGACTGGAATTAAATCACTTTCATCGCTTGAAACATTTTGGCCATCTTGTTCATACTCCAATGGTGAAATGCTCTCTGTGGCATGGGGAACCAAATTATCACTTGTTTCCAGTGATTCTGAAGTTGATTAGTTTTGACAACGAACTCTGTAATCAATCGTTGAGATGCTGCTTTGACTAGATCTTTGTATACTTCTTGATAACGCTTCATACATGACTTCAGTTCACATTTAAACTGCTCAGCTCATTCGACAATGGGATCATATCGTTGCGAATTACAAAATACGGATATGCACTGGACGTGAGTAATAATAACTATATTTTAAAGCCAAATGTAATACAATGCAAATTGTTACAAAGAAAATATGGATGAAGTTTTTCATAAACAAATCGACTACTAAAATGCAAAAGTCATTAACATTCCTGCACAGAGTACACAACACAGCTCTGTCTATACTACTAAACTATTTCCTCTATGCTGTCTGTCGTATCTCTTGAATACCTTATATACCAGGTATAGAGAATCCTTCTTCTTGTTAGATCACTAGACGTATCCTCTAGCAAAACATAACTACCGCCCGTGCACACACCAATACAAGATACTTCTTGACTTTTATTTATCGTGCACAGACTCAAACCATCTGAACAACCTTTCAGATCTCAGAACTTTAACACACTACACTGCTATATTTTCATTCTTCTTCAGAACTGTTCTAAGTTCCAAATCGTTTTCTAATTGAATCTCACGTAGAAGCACACACGAGGGCTCCAATCACGTTAACTCGTGAAATCACTGTTGTTCGTTCATCTGTCGTAACAATATGTAAGAAATTGACTTTCGAATTTACTAGCCATTTGAAACCTTTCTTTAATTAAACCTGCAGTGAGTGGAACCTCTTCATCACCATCACCTTTTTCGTTTTCATCAGGAATTTCAAGGACATATTATTTCAGCTTCGCTAAGAGCTTTGTCAACCAGCAATTCATCAACATCTGCAAACGATAAATCGTCGAATCCTTCTCGACCAACTGCATGTGCTAAAGGGATGATATTCAGTCGTATTTGGGGGTAAGGATCTTTGCTTTTTTACACATTACGGCCAAATAGCTTTCCAGCGTACGTTTAAAGTTGATGGTTTTAATTCTGATAACGTCAATCCAGCATGTCTGATACAATCTAAAATAGAAAATTTCTTCTACACATCAATAACTGTTAGTGTTTTATCCTTGTCTAATTTTTCGAAAATGTACTGGAATGTTCGTCTTATGTAGTATGTTTTAAATGTGGCAATTATACCCTGGTCTACTGGTTGTATTAAAGAATTAAGGATGTCGTATTAGACGGCAGAAAACAGAATTGCACATTTTGGTGTTCCAAAACAGGATGGCCAGGTGCATTGTCTATAATCAACAAAACCATGGAGGTAGGAAGATAAGGAGACTCCCTAACGCGCTTTCCCTGTGGAAGGAAAATGATGCTTACGCAGCATTGCGTTAGCCATGTTGTTGCATTCAAAACAAACCGTCTGCCGCTGCAATCAAGCCTACTTACACTCAGTTTTACTGTGCGATTCGTGCAGCCGTAAGCTGAACAGGCTGCCAAAATACTAATGTCGACAAAAATTAGTATAGGTGAGTAACTACTGATCAATGTTTTGAATAGAACAACATGGCTGCCATAGCATCATTTTCAAGTGCTTAGGGCTCCTCCTCTTATCTTCCTACCTCCATGAACAAAACATTAAATTCCAGTTTTTTTTTCCTTCAAATAGCGTTTAACTTCTGGAACAAAACATTTATGGGACCATTCATTAAGAATTTCTTTTGTAGCCCAGGCTTTTTTGTTTGCCATCCAACACACTGGCAATTTATTCAAATCTACACTTTTCATTGACCGTGGTCTTGGGGATCAATTGATGAACAGCAGTTTTAAAATACGATCTCCTGAAGCGTTGCTGTAAAATAGAAAGGTTACACGATCCTTAGCTGCTTTAAAGTCACCAACAGGTTTTTGTGATTTTGCTTCTACTCGGGTTTTTTTTTTACAAAAAAGACCTCTCAATAATTGGGGTGGGGGGAGGGTGCCGAAGAGCCCACTTCCCATGGGGAAAAAACTCACTCTGTCTTCCGACACTACATGAGTGGCATGAGAAACCTGGAAGTAGAAGATAAAGGTCTGCATTCCAAACTTGATCAGGAGTGTATCCACCATCTTCAATGATTTGGGCCAATTTTGGAAAATAATTCTTTAGCAGCCGTCTTATCTGCAATTTCATCTTTTATCTTTACGTTTTGAAACGCGTGTCTTTGAACAAATCCTGGAAGCCAACCTGTACTTGTAGAAAATAATTTTTGTTTAACTGAGCTGGGGCATTAGGTGGTTCAACTTTGTAACTAATGATGAGATTAGGCAAAGGAGTTTGCAATCTTCTTTAAGCAGCATATTGTGCAGAGAGAGACTCCGTTGGTTTGGCCATGTTGCCCGTATGAATAATTATAGATTGGCGAATAGGGTTATGAACAGTGTGCCTAAAGGCCTCAGAAAGAAGGGGAAACCTAGGATGCGGTGGGCAGACAATGTCAAACAAGACCTTGTTAGAATTGGTGTGCAATGGCCAGATGCAGTAGATGTAGCTCAGGATAGACTTGCTTGGAGAACTAAATTGCACGGTCTGGTTGGACCTCCGTAGTCCATGGCTGCTTGAGGATGATGATGATGTGGTTGATTCCATTTCTTGTATCTGCTTATTTATACGTAATGCCATCTGTTTGATGGTATTTCCGTCTAGAGGTATTCTTTTTTGCGACTTATCTTCTATCCACATCACTAGTGCCTTTTCCATCTTCACTTTTACAATATCTGTCCTATATGATGACGACTTAGCGCTCAATTTTGTTCCAGAAAGCACAGATTTTCAAATAGCATCTTCATTTTTCCTGATGGTTCTTATGGTTGTTTCGTTCAAACCAAATATTTACCTATGGATGTTGAACCTTCTCCAGTTGCAAGACGATCTAAAATTTGGATCTTATTATCCAAAGAGATAGCTTTCCTTTTCTGCTTTTGTAATGTTGAATTTTTCGACATCGTGGACTTAGGAAAAATATTTGAATTGTAATTAATAAATCTGATGATGAAAAATTGTAAATTACCAATTAG
Organism: Ryuthela nishihirai; assembly: GCA_038380435.1. Classification (NCBI taxonomy): domain Eukaryota; kingdom Metazoa; phylum Arthropoda; class Arachnida; order Araneae; family Heptathelidae; genus Ryuthela; species Ryuthela nishihirai. The sequence goes on from JAWZYU010000037.1 coordinate 3,243,410, forward strand.
CAAAATTTAATTAATTTATATTACGCACACGAAACTTCAAAAAACAATTTTTTTTTTCTGATTTCTTCTATTAAATATCAAAACCAGTGGTTCTCAACCTTTTATGCTTCACGTACCCCCTGGAAATCTGTATGTAACTGGCATATCACTTACATTGATAGAAAAATCTATAGTTATGATATAATAATGACAACTTAGCGACTTTGTTACTAGATCTAGCGACTTTTGAACTCTCACGGTGTATCCCAAAATATTTTACCGCGTTCTCCACGTTGAGAATCCATGATCTAAACACTTCTAACTTTAAACACGAACTGAGAGACCAAGACTAACGTATTATTGAAGATAAAATTAAAGGGAATTCCAGGAACTCAATGTTGCCGCTTTATTCCAAATGAAGAAGGTTCTGTACAATTTTTCCATAAAATAGAGAATAAAATAGAGAAAACTTGTGTAGCTATGTTAGTATAGGTATTATTTTAGGGATTTTAGTGCACAATATGTGCATCTATAGTATATTTTCAAAGTTAAAACTACGAAAAATGTGACCATAAATGCGGGATCTTATAAATGTAAATTGTAGGAATTTTTTCTTGAATAGGAATATTTTTTCAGAATTAAATGCAAATGGAGATTTTGAAAAAGGCGCCACTTGAACCGTGTTAGATCAAAATAAATCGTGTAAAAAGAGAATTGGAATTTTTTTCTAAACCGTATTAAATCAAAATGGTGTGAAAAAAATCCGTGTAAAAACAGAATTTGGTGTATTTGTTTTTTCATAGCATCAAATTTCAATCATGTTATTTGAGAATGCTGGTAAGAGGAATAGAGGCAAAAGAAATTTGAATTTACGCACATTACATTCATCTTTCAAAAAAATTTTTCAAGAAATTTCAAGTTACCTCTAAAACAGAGAGGGAAATTATATACCGCAATTAAATCTCAGTCTTTTACTCCCAAGCTTTAATTTTTATCTAGATCCGAGTTTGCACCGGATATAGAAGAGTACATTGTTTAATTACATAATTTAATAGGAGAATGTTATGAAGTGCAGTTGAAAAACAGCAGGAAATGCGACACAGTGGTTTTCTTTTGTCCTGACTGAATGTGCACAGTTCGTGAAGTACATTCTAATACCTGACAAGATGGTCGAACTAAGTAGAACTAAAGAACTAGTTCACCTTAGTGAACTGGACTACTCAACTTTAGTTCACGAGTGGAAAAAGTCAAAAGAAGGTATAAGAGAGATAAAGGAGCATTAAAAGAACTGTAAAGAACTTCCTCTTGCGGTAAATTTCAGTTGAAGTTCAAACACTATCGCGAGAAAAGTCAACTTTCAGGGGCTTGCATATATCATTTAAACGTTCTTAATTTCCAAACGAAATCACCTTTTTTTGTTAGATTTTGCATTATTTAAGTTATGTGCTTATGGTTGTCAAAATCTAGAAATATTATTAAGAGTTAATAAGTAGCAAGATATCAACTTAGCCTTCAGAACTATAACCTTTAAAAATATACCTTTTTAAATGCAATATATATATATATCATCTTATAAATTATCTTTGTTAATATTTTTTCTTAAAATGCATAATAGTTGAAATACAGCGCTATACAACAATGATCAATAGTAATACTTTCACATTTAAGTTCTATAGTATGTGTAGTACATTTGAAGTTTATTTAGTTGTCAACATTTTCCACGAAAAGGTTGAAAAAAAGCTGCCAAGAGTGTAAAGCTTTTGTTATTTTCACTTCAAAGTTTGAACAGTAATGAGCAGAAACAGACTTTCAGGAATGAACTTAGTTTTATGGATGTGTCCCTTCTATAAGACTTATATACACGTTATTTAGAAAGGCGATCTGCTGGACAGCTGTTAAGAGCCAGATGAAATCCTTTCATCAAAGTCTTTCAGCATATTTATAACTTTCAAAAGGTATTGCTATATTTAGATTAAAAAGCTCATGATTGAGTAGAAAAGAAAATATTTTGAGTGTTCTTAAAAACATGCTGTAAAGCAAGACCAGTTACATTTGTTCATGCCATTGTTTTGCCACTAAATAGCTGATTTTAGCCAGGAGTATCTTTGAAACTTTTTAAATGCTAGGACTGGACCTATACAGTTTATCTTATCTGTAGATCGAGGTGAACACCCAGTAAACATGATCGACTCTCATTTCACTCGATAATCATAATGAACTTCTAGAAGTCTATACCCATGTTATAAGAAGAATGAAACAAAAGAATATCAAAAATTTTTATATTAGTGTAGATTTCCATAAATGAAGGAAAATCCCTATGTTAAGTCTTCTAAAAGAAGTTTGTTTGTTTTAAAAAATGTGGTTGCAGATAAAGATCTCAGTCACATAAAACAATATATCGATTTTCAACAATATTCGTTCAGTATTTAATGAGTTATGGAAGTTTGAATATTTATTTATACAAAACTGAAGAATAATAAAAGAATTCTTTGCACAAAGTTCTAAAATGCAAGCTTATTTTAATAAACACTTTGATACAATACTTCCCACACAACCGCAATATAGCTATAAGATATATACGATGTTCACTGGATATACATGGACCATCTTAGATATCTTATAGATATAATGTGGAGATTGTGATTGTCTGGGATATTACCAAGTTTTAATTAACTTTTGAAGTCAAGTTTTGTGGCTGGCATTGTTATTGCTAAATATTTAAACTTCCATAAATCATTAAATACTCAACGAATATTGTTGAAAATCGAGATATTGATTTATATGATTGAGATCTTTATCTGCAATCACATGTTTCAAAACAAAAAAAAACAAAAAGAATCTTATTTTAGAAGTTAAAGAGCTTTGAAGTTAGCTTCCCATTGACTTAACATAGCGATTTTCCTTAATTTATGGAAACCAGTGGAGAATGACATTTTAATCCTTACGATAATATTTTATTTTCATTTCAAAATGTTTGCATCTTGCTTAAATACCTTCTTTTTAATCGTAAGAATTTTAAACGAGCCATTTCTTCTCTTTGCATTGCTTGAATATGCCTTGTTACTGCCTGTTGCTAAAAAGTTGCCACTTTCCATCTGCATTGCTACTGCGTTATCCCTTTCAAACTCTGTTGGTGATTGATTTTCGTAATCTAATCTGAGATGTTAATTGCTTGTTCTCTTCCAATAGTGCTGCTAATTTGGTCTTTCTATTTCGAACTGTGTTGAACTTGTGTTCTTACTTTTGTACTCTTGGTAGTACTGTTTAAGTGTTTATGGCAGAAATGAGATTTTGGCCTCAAGCCCCATTGCATTCAAACATTATTTCGTAGTGTGTAATAAATTTAGAAAATCATTAAAAACATAATTCAATATTTTTTTCTGCAAACTGAACTTTTTAAAAAGAAAATTAAAATTAATAATATAAAACTGTAATTTAGTTTAAACCGCAAGCTGGAACTTCTAAGTTATGCTATCCCATAACTCTCTGCTGTGATGTCAGAGCTAGAGAAAAGCCACAGCTGAGATTTTGGTTATTGGACTGTGTTTACGAAAGTTGATGGTGGCGTAGGGTGGTTCGAGTGTTGTTGTATGAGGTATTTGGCAATTCTTTTATGGATTTCATTTGAACTCTAACAGAAGACATTAAAGTGGATTCGAAAAAGTTCCATTTCAAGCAAGCCTGGCATCGAGTGCAGAGTCAGACGACGGTGGAGTGTCTCCCCCACCCTTGAAAAAGCAGCGTCTTTCTGCAGCTAGTAACATGCAAGCAACCAATGGTTGTCCTCAACACAATGGTGATGCAGCTTCCACTAGTAATGACATGCAGAATGGTACTTGTTCCTTCTCGGATGATATCGAGATCAACGGTGAAATTCATAAGTCTTTACCCTCAAAGATAAGATCTCAAACTGATCAAGACATTATACGACTTATTGGCCAGCATTTAAGAGGACTTGGCTTAAAGTACGTATTACATACCATTTTAAAGCAAATTTTGCCTAATGAGGAAATTTTCATAGAAATGTTTAACATCTTATGCATCTATTGTGTTCATATGACAATATTAGTTATGTCTCTTCCACATTATTAGAATGCTACTTTGGTTATCTTTGTAAAGAAAAGACAAAAAAAAAATTAAAGCTTATTAAATTACATGTAAGCCAAAAATAGTCATCTGTAGCATTTTGAAATACAATATGTTAGTTGAAGTATGTCAATATAATTAGTAAACAGAAATGTCAGTCATCTGTAATAATAAGGCCACTGGCTTATATAAACAACTTCGTTCCTTTTTAAGCTTCATCAGTACACTATTCCCAGATTAACCTATTCAGTAGCATATTGTTTAATATATGCGAAGTTGACATATTTACACATGGAAATTTTATATGAATAATCTAATAAAAATAAAATCTAAACTAATAATTTTTCCATAGTGTGATTTTAGCCATTTTTGTAGAATATAATTTACTTTGAATTTTACATTTAAATACAATTATGTATATGCATATAAAATTTGGGACAAATATTAAATATGTCCTTTTTTTGTCAATAACATACTTTCCTGAACTGTCACGAGATAAAAATTTTGATCTAGAAGTATAAACATGATGAAACTCTTGTAGAAGTTTCAACAAAAGTCTTCAAAGGAAACTTTAAGAAAAGTACATGAAACAATATTAAAATTCTTTGAAATTCTAATCAAATATTACATAATTTCAGACATCCTGTTCTGCATTCATCATCTGGTGAATTAAATCTTCAAGCAGTATCAATAGTAATTTGATAGCACAATGTTAAAAAAGGTTTTAATTAGGGATGTTCAACTGCTAAAGCATATAGCTAAAAATGTTATACTGCATATTACAACTTAAATAATAAAGAAAAAACCCTCTCAAGTAGCTGCTTGCTACCAAAGCAGCAGAAAAAAAAACTCATGGGAGGGGGGGTTGTTGGTAGCACACCAGGCTTGTAATCTGTAGTTTCTAGGTTTCAGTCCTGGCATTGAGATTTCTCTTTACAACTCCCTGCCCTGCCTTTCATCAGTAAGGGGGCACTGATGAGCTTAAAAAGGCCACTGTCCATTAGATGGAATGTTCACCCATTATCCTGTGTGTGGGAGAGCCATACCTGTGCATGTTAAAGAACACTAGATGGCCTTGACAGGAAGATGGCCAGTGGATCCCCTGCCCATACATAACCTTCTCTAAGCCCTTGGGGTACTTATGACCTGACCATTTAGCCCCATTGTGTGCAAAAAAGTGCAACTCAGAGGTAAAATCCAACCCATCTCTCCCATCTAATTGTTATTCTTGAACCAAAGGACTTTGTGACAGTTTTGTTAAACAAATTTGTACCATTTCAGCATGTTTATTATACTTCATATATCAAGGGGAACATCTACATATTTATCTTATGAAAGATTTCTCGGATAATAGACACTATTCTATTGTCAGTAATGAAGTGATTACTTCTAAAAATGAAAATTTTCAAAATGTAATTGCTTGTAGCATAAAATTAGCACAGTACTTAAATTAGAGATTTAATTGCAAGCTACACAACACAGGAGTAATCAAAAAATTTCGGAGACATACGGGACTTGAACCTGCATCTCTCTCGGGGCGGGGGTGGCTCAGTTGGTTGCGCGCCAGGCTCGTAATCTGTAGTTCCCAGGTTCGAATCCCAGCTGTGTCAGCGTTGAGATTTATCTCCGCCCTGCCCACGGTCAGTAGGGGACACCGATGGGCTTGGAAAGGCCCCGCCGTCCGTCGGATGGGACGTTAAGCCGTGGCCCCGTGTGTGGGAGAGCCATACCCTGTGCACGTTAAAGAACACGCTGGATGCCTTGACGGGAGGCTACCATCTGTCTCCCAACAGCTGTTCCAGTGGGTCCCCTCCCCCAACCTTCTCTGAGCCTTCGGGGTCCATGTGACTTGGCCATTTAGCCCATGGTGTGCAAAAAAGTGCCGCTCAGAGGTAAAACAACCCAACCCTGCATCTCTCAAGAAACATACCAGAGTATTCTACCATGAACTCTGTCTTTTTTCCGCTAATTTAAGACAACTCTTCACCGAGATTTTTGGGCCGACTGTTGGTGCCATCTATGATCTCGGGTGGCAAATATTACTTTTTATACTTACTGAGTAAGATGGAAATAAATAAAGTCTCATCATTCTAGCGTTATTAATGATAAGTGCAATATAAAAAGTAATAGTTGCCACCCGAGATCATAGATGGTGCCAACAGTTGGCCCAAAAATCTTGGTGAAGAGTTTAGTCCTAAATTAGTGGAAGAAAGAGTTAGCATTAGTTCAATACTCTGGCATGTTATGGTAGAATACTCTGGCATGTTTCTTGAGAAATTCGGGTTCAAGTCCCATATTTCAGCGAAATTTTTTCTGCAAAATATTGATTTATTAACGTCTAAAAGTCTGCAGGTAATGCTGTGATTGGCATCTATGTTTTACAGGAGTAATTGTACCTAATTTCTATCATGAGGTACAATTACTTCTGGGTTTCCATAAATTGTCAGTATGAATTTAATCTCTGATAGAAAGTTAATACTAAAACATTTTTTCCTTAAAATTAAAAAAAAAAAACATTTTGTAATAATTTTATATTTATATATTTAAAGAATATATGAATGTTATGTGCTTTATATTTTGTCAAATTTATATCAAAAATAGCAGTAACATAATAGGCTGTAGACAAAGAAAAGTAAATTGTATTAAGTGTAGTTTCTTATGCATCTCCAATACTTAACATTGATGGAAGGGAAACTGACAAAAGTTGGACTTTTTTTCCAACTTTTTTTTCAGCTGGTAGCTTTGCACAAATTTCTTAGCTACAATCCTGCTGATGTGAAAAGAGTTACTTGCCAATCACCCAAAATATATTGATATTTCGTTTGGTATCTGAAACCATAGGGACGGGGGTGGCTCAGTCGATAGCGCGCCAGGCTCGTAATCTGTAGTTCCCAGGTTCGAGTCCCAGCTGGGTCAGCATTGAGATTTGTCTCCGCAAAAATTCCCCGCCCTGCCCACGGTCAGTAGGGGACACCGATGGGCTTGGAAAGGCTACCGTCCGTCGGATGGGATGTTAAGCCGTGGCCCCGTGTGTGGGAGAGCCATACCCTGTGCACGTTAAAGAACACGCTGGATACCTTGACGGGAGGCTACCATCTGTCTCCCAACAGCTGTTCCAGTGGGTCCCCTCCCCCAACCTTCTCTGAGCCTTCAGGGTCCTTGTGACCTGGCCATTTAGCCCATGGTGTGCAAAAAGTGCCGCTCAGAGGTAAAACAACCCAACCCTGAAACCATAATTTGTCAAAACATTGAAAGTTAGTCATCAAAATGTCAACGAAATGCAACAAAAAAAAATGCTGATGTCAATGTGCTGTATAGTCAAACGGACTGGATATGTTTGTCTTCATACTGCCACAGTGAAATGCATTACATAAATGGCAAAATATTTTTATGTTGTGGCTTGGCTACTGATCTAAAAGACCTGGGTTCGAGCCCCAGATAAGTCATGGATGGCTGTGTTGTTTTTCTGCTGAGGTCCCACTATCTGCACAGATCTACTATAGTGTATAAGCTAACAGGCTCCTGTAAGACCTCTGTGGCAAGCAGCTGCTTGAGGGAATATTACTGAATTTTAGCCAAACGAGTAGGCATATATCGATGCCATAGAATGAATTTGTAGTCCTCCAAATATATACATAGGTAGATTAAAAGATGTGTACTTAAATAATGAAATAAACTGGACGTATTCCATATCAACTAATAAATCAGCACTTTAGCATTGATTTAAATTTTAGAGCAAAAATTGTCTTGAGCCGGGTGGGATTTATCTTTATAAAAGCATATGCTTCCATCTTTTGGCAATGTTGAAGGCCGCTTGTGGCTAAACTGCCAAGAAACGCTTATATATGTAACATAAAAGAAATGTTCATAGCACTAATTAGAGATCTTGATCGGCGCATAGCACTAATTAGAGATCTTGATTGGCGGCTGGTAGCTCAGTGGTCCAGAGCACCTGACATGTTATCAGGAGGTCATGGGTTCGTATCCCACCCGGCTCAAGACAATTTTTCCTCTAAAATTTAAATCGACCCTAAAGTGCTGTTTTATTAGTTGATGTGTACTTACTCATAGGTTAATAATGCATCAAAGTTGTTGAAGAATCTAGTAGAGTACCCATATTGTTTAGGATTTTGTTTCAAACTCTATTTATTTACTCATTGTTAGAATCTCGCAGGATAGGTTGGATGAGAAATTTTTGTTTGCAGGAGAAAAAAATCATATAATGCTTCTTCCAATAGGAGATCCTTAGACCTTGTTAGAAGAAATCTTAATTAGTAGCCAGTACCTTAGTAATCAAAGCAATTAAAAATCAAATGGTCACAGTTTTCATATTCAACAAGACAATTTTTCCACGAAAAAAAAGTTATTTATTTAGTAGTGGTTAGCACACTTGGCTGCTGATCTAAGAGACCTGGGTTCGAGCCCTAGGTAAGGCATGGATGTATGTGTTGTTTTTCTGCTGAGGTCCTGCCATCCTCACAGACCTTCTACTATGGCATATAAACTGACAGGCCCTGTGGTAAGCAGCTGCTTGAGGAGGTATTTATTTATTTTTATATTAATTTTATACTGCCTGAGTGGTTAGCAGGCTTTGTTGTGGAGTAAAAGGACTGGGTTAAGTTCCAGATATCCATAAATGCTGTTTTCTGATGTTTTTATTCTTTGATTTTGCCTGCTTCACAAAGGCAGGTGGAGGTTAGTTCAGTCAGTAGTGTGCCAGACTCATAATCTGAAGTTCTAAACTTTTCCAGCATTGAGATTTATCTCTGCTAACCCCTACCCTTCCAGGGCGGGGGTGGCTCAGTCAGTAGCACATCAGGCTCATAATCTGTAGTTCCCAGGTTCGAGTCCCGGCTGGGTTAATATTGAGATTTATCTCTGCAAAATTCCCCGCCCTGCCCAAATTCAGTAAAGGAACAATGGGCTTGGAAAGGCCATTGTCGGTCAGATGGGACATTAAGCCATGGCCCTGTGTGCGGGAGAGCCACATCATGTGCACATTAAAGAACACGCCGGATGACTTTGATGGGAGGCTACCATCTGTCTCCCAGCAACTGTTCCAGTGTGTCCCCTTCCCCAACCTTCTCTGAGCCTTTGGGGTCCTTGTGACCTGGCCATTTAGCCCACGGTTTGCAAAAAAGTGCTACTCAGAGGTAAAACAACCCAACCCTACCCTTCCCTTGGTGAGAAAGTGGACACTAATGGGCTTGTGAAAGCAGTCTGTCAGATGCTATGTTAGGCTGTGACCCCATGTGTATCTAAGCCTGTCCACTTCAAGAACACACTAGATGGCCTTCATGGGAGGTTTCCATCTGTCTCCTAATAGCTATTCGGTGGATATGAATAAATATCTACTGATCAATACCCAAACTTCTCTGAGCCAATAGATCCTTATGGCCTGGCCATTTTTAGCCCATTGTGTGCAAAAGAAAGTGACACTCAAAAGTAAAACAATCAACCTATCTCACAGATCTTCTTTCTGTTTTTTGCCGAAAGAGACTTATCACACCTCCACAGGTAGCTACTTGATGAATAAATCATTTTTATTTTATGAATTTTGTATTATCAAGGAATATGTTGTGAGAAATTATCTTTATATGCTACTTCAATAAATTATCTAGTTTGCCTTTTCAATACTGCAGCAGTAAATATGCAGCAACTTTTATTGGTCTTCAGAATGCTATTGCTGTATGTGTATAATTTCATTAATTTATGTGTGGAAGTGCTGTTCTCTCTTACTTGGGGCATGGGGTAGTCAGTAGCACGCCAGGCTCATAATCTGTAGTTCCCAGGTTCGAGTCCCAGCTGGGTCAGCGTTGAGATTTATCTCCTCAATAATTCCCCGCCCTGCCCACAGTCAGTAGGGGACACCGATGGGCTTGGAAAGACCGCTGTCCGTCGGATGGGACGTTAAGCCATGGCCCCGTGTGCAGGAGAGCCATACCCTGTGCATGTTAAAGAACACGCTGGATGGCCTTGACAGGAGGCTACCATCTGTCTCCCAACAGCTGTTCCAGTGGGTCCCTCCCCTAACCTTCTCTGAGCCTTTGGGGTCCATGTGACCTGGCCATTTAGCCCATGTTGTGCAAAAAAGTGCCGCTCAGAGGTAAAACAACCCAACCCAAATCTCTCTTACGTTCATGAAAGAAAATGTGTGCCTATTTTTTATTAAAACTAAATATTACATGTACAGCTTAGCATTCTAAAGGGTAATAAAAGTTGCCATACATGTATTGTCATAGCACTGAAAAAGTTGAATAAAACAAAATAATAAATACCCCCTCAAGCTGCTGCTTGCCAAGTAGTTGTCAGTCTGAGCAACATCTTGTATGCTGTCATTATAATTCATAAGATTGCATGTTGCATTAATTTGGCCATACTACCTCAACTCAACAATTTAGCAAATAGATTTATATAATTCCCAAGAGCATGAAGACAATGGGAACCAAGAATGAGTTAGGGAGATAATTTAGCAGGGTTTTTTAGAATTTGCTTCCATTGATAACTATTGATTAATATTTCATTTTGAAGTGTGGAAGGTTGGAATGTTTGGAGAAATTGTATAACCTGGTTGGACTTCTATAACTTCGGTATTGCATAAGGCTTTTATATCATATGGTTATTTTTATATATTCAATAGAAAAGCTGTTTAAAAAACTTATTTTCAGTAACAGCAGATTAATAAAGCAGAACTTGTATGACGAAGAGTTTCAAAAATTTCCTTCAAATTGACTATAATTTTCTATACAGTGATACACTGCTTTACGACGATCCGCTCATATGACAATTTTAAATTACCACTAATGCTCATTTTTACAATGCAGCATTTGCTCATACGACCATTTTACTAACATGAAGCTGCTTTGAATCAATCAAAGTTGGATAAAGGTTTTAAAGTGGGACAAATGTATAGTAAAAATGGTGCCTCATTAATGATCTACAGCAGTGCCATGAGCTATATTTCATTGAGCAATACTTTGCCATGCTGCCAACATGTGTCTGGTGTAGGGAGCCCCTCATTGGAGGCTAATTTCACCATGATCTTACACTTTGAACCAACACATGCCCATCTGTTTTGCATAGTATACTGCGGGGCGGGGGTGGCTCAGTCGGTAGCATGCCAGGCTCGTAATCTTTAGTTCCCAGGTTCGAGTCCCAGCTGGGTCAGCATTGAGATTTATCTCTGCAAAATTCCCCGCCCTGCCCATGGTCAGTAGGGGACACTGATGGGCTTGGAAAGGCCGCCGTCCGTCGAATGGGATGTTAAGCCGTGGCCCCGTGTGCGGGAGAGCCATACCCTGTGCACGTTAAAGAACACGCTGGATGGCCTTGATGGGAGGATACCATCTGTCTCCCAACAGCTGTTCCAGTGGGTCCCATCCCCCAACCTTCTCTGAGCCTTCGGGGTCCATGTGACCTGGCCATTTAGCCCATGGTGTGCAAAATAGTGCCGCTCAGAGGTAAAACAACCCAACCCATAGTATACTGCACACAATGACTTTACACGTGACTTCTCATTGGACAATGTTTTCTGTTTACTCAGTTTTGGAATCAACCGATGCACAATTTTCGCGGACTCAGTTTGTTTACATCATCTTATTCACTGCATCTCACTGTGTTTTGGTGTTTCATTGGGAATTATAAACTGTTTATAACTATTATTTAATTTTATTGTTAATGGCAGATAAAAATCGAAGTAAGGGTACTCTTGCTCCCAGTAAAAAAGAAGACTCTAAACCTATTGTGTTTGATACTAAGAGTAAAATTATAAAATTTAGTTATGAGTGAGAGTATTTATTTTAATTGTAAATGCTTTATTTATGTCAGTTACACATATATATGACTGCTTAAAAATGCTATTAAACCATTACATGCATCTACAAGGGAAAACATAGTAATGACTCGCTTATACGACTGTGGTCTGGAACCTAGTGTGTCATGTGACCGGGGTATGCCTGTATGTACATTTTTTTAAGAATCGTAAATATTTAGAAGTAAATATTTACTTCTAAATAATATGTTTCAAATGTTTATGCTAATCTAGTTTGACTGGTTACATGGTGATATGTACAACAGTAGATACTCAGAGTAGGCTAACTGTCCCAGGAATGCATTGCTTAAAGCAATAGTTAGGTTAGTGGGTCTCTGTATCATCTGATGTTAGCAGTCAGAGAAAATGGGCGATTTTGCACAAAGGCCAACAGTGAAATGGACAAGGTAATTTTGACCATTAGTATTTAAACCATTGTCCAAAATCCATCATTTCCAAATGTTCTTGTCACAAAACTTATAGAACAAGAGTGTGCCAGATAAAATTTAGAGTGAGTGTGGCAGCATGATGGCACCTATGAACAGTGTTCTCTTTATATATAGGGTGGGTATTGACTCGGTTGATACCATATATGACTTCTATGCCTGCATTAAAATTTTCCCCACTAACCTACACTTTGCTGTAGCGTGAAAGTGAATATTGATGGCTTGGAAAGACCACTGTCCCCAATAATATTTTCTTTTAGAAAGCATATATTTGTAAGTTTGGTAGCTTTAAATGTGATTTTTCTTTCACATAATATGGATGTGTCTGAACACTTTTACTAATGCACCTATCCCTGGATTTACGTGGTTTTAATTTTACATGGTCAAGAAAATGTAACCAGTTTCCTTTTGCATTATTATAGACTTGGTTTTACACATTAGAAATTGAGGTTTTTTTTTTATGTATGTAGATATAATACATATTTCAAAGTAGCAGTGGCATAGCATCAAAGGAGATTACTAGACTGTCATCCCAAAGCAAAACTAAATGGTTTTAGTTGATATCATTTATTTTTGAGAATCAGTAGATATGCAAATTCCTATATTAATAAAATCATCTTCTGTAACAAGTTTAATTCATATTCTTTTACCAAAATTATACTCTTGCCATTGTAATGCAGTCTGTCTTGCTATACCTTCCTGAAATAAAACTTCTTTTGAATCAGTAGTGATATCTAGCTTTTCCAGACTGAATTCTTTCAATCTGGTAAACACAGTGTTTTATCTGATTTTTTAGCAGCATCTTGAACTTCGTAGATTATTATATTGGTTAAATGCTGCTGATTTATAAGTATATTGCCCCATAAAATAATATATAATATTTTATTTTGTAAAATAAATATTTAAAGCATTGGTGCAATTGCTTTATTTCTAAATTTATATTTAGTTCATAATTAATTTCATAGAGATAAATGGAAGGTAAATATTGTTTACACTGACTATATGTAGGAGAATTAAGAAACAGAATAGCATTACAAACATAAAATGAATTGAATGATTATATACAACATCACATATAAGAAATGAAATAATAAAATAAACACCTCCCTAAAGCAGCTGCTTACCAGAGAGGTCTAACAGGAGCCTGCTAGTTTATACACCACAGTAGAAGGTCTGTGAGGATAATATGTATGATGATAAGACTCACTAGTTCCACCTAAAGCATTACCAGTATAGGGAAATCCATATTCACCACTACATATGGTCAGGGGCAAAACAGTACCATATAGATACAGCTCATCCCCGACTACCTAATGGCGAACAGTACTATAGGAGTAAAGCTCATCCATCGGTCAAAACCTAAATTTAATCTATGTCCTGGACCGCCACAAACAAGGATATAGAATCCAAGTTACCTCGGCTCCCATGACTGGGACTCTTAGTCCAGTCCTTCTGTTGGGGCCCTGTCCAACATGACACGGACCTAGTCAGCAGGGCCCTCAACTTCATCCATTGTAGCCATGTCCAACCATTGCCCAATCCAGTCAGCATAGCCTTCGACTTCATTTTGGCCCTCAAGCCCCCCCCCCCACCTCAACAAGGTGGTCCTGTATGGAGGGGGGGGGGGGATCTGTGAGGATAGTGGGAACTCAGCAGAAATACAACCAAATATCCATGCTTTACCCGGAGTACTAACCTAGGTCCCCTTTATCAGTAGCCAAGCACGCTAACCATTTGGCCATGGGAGGCTACAGATAAAGAAATCCTTTGGGAATCATGAGATAAGGCAATTGAAGATTAAAACAGAGCATTTGAGATATTTACAAAAGTCTGTGCTTCATAAATGCATTTTAAAAATGTCTATCGTAGGAGAGATGACAATACCCTCCAGATTCCTCCTACCTCCTCCTCTTTCTTCCAGATTCGCTGGTGTACGTTTGCATTTGCAATGAGTTGAAAAAAAAAAATGTAAGAGAAATTATTTTAAACTTATCCAAATTAGTGCAAATATAAAATCACCGGACAAAAAATTAGTCACCCCTGGCTGAATGTCACATAATAATGTGTAACGCCTCCGTGCAACTGAAGAACAGCCGAAATCCTGTCTGGCATGGATGCCACTAGTGTGCGGATGTAGTCCACATCAATATTCATCCACTCTTCCAGCAGCAAATGCTGCAGTTTGGCCAGATTGGCTGAATGGCTGGGACGGCGCTTCACTCGTTACCCCAAATAGTCCCACGAGCTTTCTATGGGATTCAAAATCTAGGAATTTGGCGGGCCAGTCGAGATGTTCGAAGGCTTCAAAAATGCTTGTCATGCCAATCTGACACACTTCAAACCCTGTGCAGTGATAATTGTCATCTTGGAGGACTGGGGTATCCTTCTAGTGTTCACTGTGGAGATGCTACACAAAAGGCAACATGTCATCCAGTAGCTCCATATAGCCCTTCTGGTTCAAGTGTGACATCACCACAACCAAAGGACCCATTCCTCGTATGTGAAACATCCCCAGAACATCACAGAGCCTCCTCCAGCTTGAACAGAACATTGCACAGTCCACATGGCTTCATGCAGCTTATGATGTACCCATCACCTCGCATCATTCGAGTACAAACAAAAAGATGACTCATCCGACCAGATCACACGCTTCCAATAGTCAACGATCCAGTCTTTGTGGCACCGCGCTCACTGTAGCCGTGCAGCCTTGTACAGAGCTGTTAACATGGGTCTCTTCCACGGTACTCTGCTCCAGATATCCATGGCATGCAGTTCCCTTCAGAGTGTTTGTTCAGAAACAGTTTGTTGTAGGCCTGCATTGACTGACGAGCAATTCCTGCCTCGTTGCAAAGAAGTTTGCCCTAATAGTGTGTGACACACTGCGGTGATCCCTATTGGTGAACATTCTTTCTGCCGCAGTTCTGGCAATGATTAGTGGTGGACTGCGATATATGCCACTACTGGAAGACCTTTTAGACAGTATGTTTCAATACACCTGCAAAGGTTGGGTTGGGTTACCTCTGAGTGGCACTTTTTTGCACACCATGTGCTAAATGGCCAGGTCATTAGGACCCCGAAGGCTCAGAGAAGGTTGGGGGAGGGGACCCACTGGAATAGCTGTTGGGAGACAGATGGTAGCCTCCTGTCAAGGACATCCAGCGTGTTCTTTAATGTCCACAGGGTATGGCTCTCCCGCACACAGGGCCACGGCTTAACGTCCCATCCGACGGACGGCGGCCTTTCCAAGCCCATCGGTGTCCCCTACTGACCGTGGGCCGGGCGGGGAATTTTGTGGAGATAAATCTCAACGCTGACCCAGCTGGGATTCAAACCTGGGAACTACAGATTACGAGCCTGGCGCGCTACCGACTGAGCCACCCCCGCCCCCACCTGCAAAGGCAGCAACTTCATGTACACTATGTCCTTTGGCTTGGCCAAACGCAATAACGCCTTTTTGTCACTCATTCACATCTTTCGTGCAACCCATGTTTCACGGAGTGACTAACACACGTGCACACAACCACTTTTTGTCACTGTATGAGCCCTGTAGTGCACAGCACAGTTATTTGTAGGACACGTTTTTTACTGGTGCACCCTCTGTTGCTGTCGAACAGACGTAATCCTCTTATGGTGGGGGGGGGGGGGGGGGGGTGACTCAGTCGGTAGCGCGCCAGGCTCGTAATCTGCAGTTCCCAGGTTCGAGTCCCAGCTGCGTCAGCGTTGAGATTTATCTCCACAAAATTTCCCCGCCCTGCCCATGGTCAGTAGGGGACACCGATGGGCTTGGAAAGGCCGCCGTCCGTCGGATGGGACGTTAAGCCGTTGGCCCGTGTGCGGGAGAGCCATACCCTGTGCACGTTAAAGAACACGCTGGATGGCCTTCACGGGAGGCTACCATCTGTCTCCCAACAGCTGTTCCAGTGGGTCCCCTCCCCCAACCGTCTCTGATCCTTCGGGGTCCATGTGACCTGGCCATTTAGCCCATGGTGTGCAAAAAAGTGCCGCTCAGAGGTAAAACAACCCAAACAACAACTCTTATGGTGGGAGATGACTAATTTTTTGTCCAGTGAACTTAAAACAAAATAATATTATACTGATGTTTATTATTGCTGCTGAAATGAAATTTGAGATAACATGTATAAATAAAATTTTCAATCTACAATTTATTAATGAAAAAGGATTTTTTTCAGAAAATGTCCCCATTTTTCCTCATATGTTCTTGATCTCAATTTGGACAGTTTTGATTTACACAGTGATTTCCTGGAACCTTTGTACTGTATAAATTGAAGGATGGGTGTACAGTGTTCTAATTTCGTGGACCTGCCCTCTATTTTTAGCCATTAAAAAACAATGACTTTTGGAAAAATTTCTGAAGATATGAAAGTTTAGTGGCAAGTCACCTTTAATCATCATAAAATCCTTTACCAATTTCTTAGTTGTGAATCAATTTGGTGGAAGTGTCACAGCCACTACCTCTGTGCCTTTTCTGCTTCCAATAAATAAGGTTTCTCTTTTCCCATTTTTGACACTGGTAGATCACTACCAATATGCTTCCTCTTATCAGCCATGGTTAAGGGTTTTGTTCTTCTAAAAATAAAACAGAATGAACATTGCTCTCATTTGGACTGAGACAAACAGCTCACTGATAAAGCATGACTAGAGCAAACAGAAAATGAACCTGATAGTGTATTCTACCCTAAAGCAGTTACAATTGTCTTGGCTTCTGTGAGAGAGTGTATAGAGTCAGATACTATCACCTCTAGTCTTTGGAATACAGAGTGCCAATTGATTTTGTTTCAAATTGATGCCTACCATTTTAAACTTGTAACCATTTTGATCTACCCACGATGTGTGGTTCATAATTCAGAAAACTCTGTACTTGTATTGCCTTTGACAAACTAAAGTTAGCAAAACTAAAACACCTTCATCTGCTGGCCTTGTTTATTCAAAAATGGATCTCATTCTGTCAATGTGCATGTGTAATATTATTTTGTATTAGTGTTTCCAACCATACTATAATTTGGAATATTTGTAATATAATTTTATGTCTATATACTACAGTGATAAAGCTATAAAAATAAATACCCCCTCAAGCAGCTGCTTGCCACAGAGGTTTGACAGAAGCCTGTCTGTTTAAATGCCATAGTAGAAGGTCTGAGGGTGGCAGGACCTCAGCAGAGAGACAACACAAACATCCACTACTTATCTGGGGGCTGAAACCCAGGTCCTTTTGATCAGTAATCAAGCATGCTAACTATTCGGTCATAGGTTGGCTGACAAAGCTATACTGTGCAAAAATACTATAATTTTATGTTGCACCAATTTTTCAACTGCAAAATTTTAATCAGAAAATTTTTTTAAATTTATAGGTCTCACAATTCTCATAATGTGAAACATTTTTTTTTTACTGGAAATTAGCGTCTGTGCCATACATTACTTGCCTTGGGTCTAAATACAGAGAAGCAGCGTTTTCTGTTTCTGTTGTGTATTTCTGTGGTCTAAACTGAACTCTGATTCCAAGCAATTATAAAGTTATTCCATTTCACATTAAACGATTAAAGACAACTAGTTGAAAACTGTTATACGTAATATAAATTTATCTTCATATAAAAATACTAGAAAATGTTTCAATTTGAAACTTGAGCATTTGTTATTGCTGATTATATTTCTTTCATAGTAAGCATTGGCTATTTATATTACTTTTTGATACTAGAGCTTGGTCTTTATAGTCTGTAGAATATGGATATTAAATTTTACATATTCTGTGACTATAGTTAAGGATGATGTAGGGGTAAAGCAATTTGTACTGAAAAATTGAAATTGTGATTTTCTTAATTTGCACAAGGTAACAGCAGAATACCAAAAGCAAGTGGCCTTTCCCATTCACTGTTCTCAAAACAGCAGAAAAGGTTCGAATGGGACATAGAAATTTAATTTTTTTATGGATTTAAAACATTTTAAGAGGATTACACCGATCAGCCAAAACATTAAAACCACCTACCTAATATGATGTAGGTCCTTCTCTCGCTGACAAAAGGGTTCTTTCCCAATAAAGCATAGATTCAATGGAATGTTGGTAGGTGTTGATTGATATTTGATACCATGACTGCAACAGATCCCACAATTCCCATAAATTACATGGTTGGGGGTGATGCTGCTCATACTCATTTCTCCAACTCAAACCACAAATGCTCGATAGGATTTATGTCCAGCAAATTTGGGGGCCATGGCAATAAATGGAATTCCTCATCATGTTCTAGGAACCATTCCTAAACCTTCTTTGCAGTGTGACATGGGGCATTGTCTTGTTGAAAGATGCCATCTCCACTAAGTAATGGGGCGGGGGTGGCTCAGTTGGTAGCGCGCCAGGCTCGTAATCTGCAGTTCCCAAGTTCGAATCCCAGCTGGGTCAGCATTGAGATTTATCTCCACGTAACTCCCCACTCTGCTGGTCTGTCTGATGGGCTTGGAAAGGCCACCGTCCGTCGGATGAAACGTTAAGCCGTGACCCCATGTGCGTTAAAGAACACACTGGATGGCCTTGACAGGAGGCTACCAGCTGTTCCAGTGGGTCCCCTCCCCCAACCTTCTCTTAGCCTTCGGGTCCTTGTGACCTGGCCATTTAGCCCATTTGTGCAAAAAAGTGCCGCTCAGAGGTGAATCAACCCAACAACCCGCCAAGGAATACAGTCACCATAAAGGGGTCTACTTGGTCAGCCACAATGTTCAGGTAGGTGACAGTTGTCAGAGTTTGCTCTTCAGGGATAATTGGTCCAAGTGTTCCCCAAGAAAATATTGCCCAGACCATCACACTCTCTCCAGCCACCTGGCTCCGTCCCATAGTGCATCCAGGTGAGGTTTCCATGGATAAACATCGCACACAAGCTTGTCCATCCACATGGTTAACAGATAATGGGATTCGTCTTACCATGCAACCCTATTCCAGTCTTCTATGGTCCAATGTTGATGGTTATGTGCCCACTGAAAGTGTTGACGATGGTGAACGGCTATGAGCATAGGCACACGAATGGGTCTGTGGCTGCGGAGACCCATATCCAAGAGCTTACAATGAACTGTGTGTTCAGACACATTGGGTCCTTTACCAAAATTAAAATTATGGGTAATGTCAGTCTTGGTAGCCCTCCTGTTACTGGGGACAAGATGAGATAGCCTGTGCTGACCTCTGGCATCAGTGACGTGTGGCCAGCCCATGCCTTGTCGATGGCTCGAAGTGTCACCTGTTTTGGACCATCTTTTGGACCATCTTTGATAGGTACTAACTACTGCATAGTGTGAGCAGTTTACCAGCATCGCTATTTCGGTAATGCTCTTACCAAGGCATCTTG
Source organism: Ryuthela nishihirai (assembly GCA_038380435.1). Lineage (NCBI taxonomy): Eukaryota > Metazoa > Arthropoda > Arachnida > Araneae > Heptathelidae > Ryuthela > Ryuthela nishihirai. The sequence goes on from JAWZYU010000037.1 coordinate 3,263,077, forward strand.
CCATAACGATCAGACCTTTGTCGAAATCAGATAAATCCTTTGCTTTTCCCATGTTGAGACGAAATGAATACTGCCCACCAGAGCTCCGACCCAAGTATTATATATATCATTCTTGATCTTGGCACATGACAATGATTGGCTGTGCGTGCGCTTCTTTGCATAACACAGAGGTGGTTTTAATATATTGGCTGATCAGTGTATGGTCCCTTAAATATCTTGCATTGCCCTTGACCTTAGAAGGTATGTACCATCATCAAAGGACAAATGCAGTGAATCCTGTACTAAAACACATTATTTTGCCAGCAGTTCTATTTACACTTAAATTTAATAAACAACCAACATTCGTTTCAAATTGCTAAAATCCAAAGTCTGGATAAAACGAAACAGACCACACGTACAAATGCAACCCCCTTTCCTACTGCTTTCAGCTGGTTACAGGTTTGGTTGGATATCCATCAATGCTTGAGAATTATGTATATATGTGTGATTAAAAGGTTGAAATTATAATCAAAAGAAATTATTTCACCTTATTTTACTCATTTTATTTTTCATAATTATAAGCAACATTGGAAATAAAATTATAACAGCTTAAAACTTTGCATTACAAAGAAAGCCTTCCTAGACTCATCTCTAATGTTAATGGATAAACCTTTGAAACTAATTACAACTAGAATATTTTGCATTAAAACTCATATTTGGGAGGTTAAAATCAGGTTTTTTAAGCTTAAACTCAAGTGAAAGTAGGCTAAATATAATTTTCTTTTTAAACTCATCAAACAGCAAACTTAGTGTAGTTTGAAATCTGCTACCTATCCTTTTACAATACCTCAAAATCAAATTTTATGTGTGTTTTATTTATATAATGGAAATTTAAATTACATCTCACCAAAACTTTTTCATGTTTCATTACTGATACTTAATTTTGAATTTCAACATATCATTAATTTCACATATAAGAACTTTGCTTTTGATTTTGAATATCTATGCTGTATCTTGGGAAATAATAACTTTTAGTAAGCATACTCAATTATGGTCAGATTAAATTATATGTATATTGTTAAACAGTGACCTATTCCTCAATAAATTTCAAAATGTAATATACCGTATATTTCCGCAGATAAGACGAGGTATAAATTTTCGTCAAAGTTTTATAGTTTTAGCATATATCTGTCCTATAAGATGACCCCAAACTATCAACGGCCTATGAATTTAGTTTAGATTGGCGATCATCACCTGGATAATAATACTGTATAGCGTATACGGAATTATGTCCTATTCGCAAACATTCGCACTGATTCGGGCATTCGGGTAATGACCTTGACTATTCACAAAAGCGTCATATGGGCTATTCTATTTTGTGGACATACCCTACTCTGTACTAGTAAATAATTACGGTTTGTCCGTTTTTTCCTCACTAGCTCAATAAACATAACTTTTAATATTTATTTTGTTTTAGTATTGTTTTACTATTACAATGTAATGTATTATTTACTATTACAATGTAATGTATTATTTACTATTACAATGTGATGTATTATCATATAGCGTATTTAAATAATATGATAGATTTTTCGATAAGTTGTAATTTTCAAGATCAGTCGCAGTCGGTGGTTGCACGCATAAAGGAAATGCCTTCTTTAGCATTATTACGTTTTTGCCTATAGAAGCACGTGCCGAATCACGAACTCACATGTACCTCTAACAAGTTTCGTTGTAGGTTGTGTCGTGTGTTCAAACAATTTGTACTATAAGTGTAATCAGCGTAAAATTTGTAAAGTGTGGGCCTAATCATGGAACGAACGAAAAGAAGGAAATATGAAGCAAACTTCAAGTTAAAAGTCATAAAACAGGCTAAAGAATCGAGCAACTGTGCTGCAGCAAGGGCTTTCGATATAACAGAGAAGGTGGTAAGAGATTGGAGAAAGAATGAAGATGCTATTAAAAAAATGCCAATGAAAAAATGTTCTATGAGGAGAGGAATAGCTTGCTGGCCAGATTTAGAAAATAACGTTGCAGAATGGGTACAAGAACAGAGGCAGAATTGTTATGTTGTTACAAGAAATATGATTAGGGCTTATGCATTGAAGTGGGCAAGGGCCAATCCAGAACAAGGCAAAGAATTTAAAGCAACAGTAGGTTGGTGCAATCGTTTCATGAACAGAAAAAATCTGGTAATACGACAGAAAACAAAAATTGCGCAGAAATTACCACAAGATCTTGACCGTAAAGTCACGAGTTTTCACAAGTTTGTTATTGGTATGAGGCAGAAATACAACTTTCCATTATCTAATATTGGAAATATGGATGAAACACTGATTAACTTCGACATGATAAACAATAGAACTGTGGAAAAAAAAGGCATAAAAGCTGTTAAAGTAAGAAGTACAGGCCATGAAAAGACCAGGTTTACAGTAGTATTAACATGCATGGCAGATGGAACAAAGTTAAAACCCATGGTCATTTTCAAGAGGAAAACTACTCCTAAAATAAAATTCCCGCCAGGCAATTTCGTACATTTTCATGAAAAGGGATTGGTGGACGAGAATGGTGTAAAATTGTGGATGGAAAATGTGTGGCAGAGGTGACCAGATGCTCTACGAAATCAACACAGTTTGTTGGTGTGGGATATGTTTCGCAGTCACGTAACTGAGAACACTAAAAATCGCTTAGCACGGAACAATACTAAGATTGCTGTTATACCGGGTGGTTTAACTTCGATGCTACAACCTTTAGACATCTCTCTGAATAAACCATTCAAAGATCACATGCGTGAACAATGGAATAACTGGATGATGAGTGGCGAAAAGTCGTATACGAAAGGTGGAGCTATGCGGGCTGCGTCACTTGATGTGTTGTGTGATTTCGTGATCAAATCATGGGAAAAAGTGAAAGTTGAAACAGTGATCAAATCCTTCAAAAAGTGTGGGATTTCTAATGCTATGGATGGCACTGACGACGATTTGTTATGGGATATTGATGACGAAGCGGAAATCGACTCGCTAGGTACAGAATGGGACCCATATGACGAGCTTCTCAGCAACGAAAATGAGGATGTATTTTAGGAGCTATTTGCCTTAAATGATGAATGTGAGGATTTTGCAGGATTTTAAATACATTGGTGAGTGATTTGTTTTATTTTATAATGATTTCAATTTATATAAATTTCAATCTAATTTTTTTTGTATCTGTCCTATAAGACGACCTGGATTTTGGGGGCCTTTTTTATGATTCAACTATTGTCTTATCTGCGGAAATATACGGTAATTATTATATTTAGATTTTGAGAAGATTCACCCGAAGAAGGTACAGTTTCCTAACATAACTAAGGCAAAAAAAAACTATTGTAAATATGAAAATGCAAGAATTCTCTCCTCTTTCATAAAATGCTCGTGGATTGAGATATTTTATGAAATTTTTAAAAAAAAATTATTTAAATTTTAATTATTGCAACATTTCACAGTTTGAAGGATAACAGTTAATTGGTTAGGTGATGCTGAAACCAATCAATTAAATAGACCAAGTTCCAGGTTTTCACAATATTTGAAACAAAAAAGAGCTAAATATTCTCAAAAGGAAATGTAACAGCCAACTGTTATTTTAAAATTTAAGTAACTATGTAGCTTTCAAAGCTGCTAACTTTCACTACAGAAGACTAAGTTGGAAAACACTTCACTAAAAACTGTTGCTACATATTTTTGAGCAGAACTAACTATACACATGGTATGTATGTTTTACATTAGTTCAAAGTGACATTGTCATTATTCCATTTCTCTGATATGGTACAAATGAAGGTCAGGCAAAGTGAGGAAGCATGGATGCAGGCTGGGTTGTTTTACCTCTGAGTGACACTTTTTTGCATACAATACTGTAGATACAGGTGCATTTACTGTGTATATATTTTAGGTACTACCCTAAGTTTATAGTTGCCTCAGTGGTGCATTGTTGGCTCAATGACAATGAGCCCAATCTAGCAAGTTCTTTAGTCTGAATCTTTGAAACTTTTAACTTTTGCAATCAGTCGGTAGCGCGCCAGGCTCGTAATCTGTAGTTCCCAGGTTCGAGTCCCAGCTGGGTCAGCATTGAGATTTATCTCCGCAAAATTCTCCGCCCTGCCCACGGTCAGTAGGGGACACCGATGGCTTGGAAAGGCCGCTGTACGTCGGATGGGACGTTAAGCCGTGGCCCTGTGTTTGGGAGAGCCATAACCTGTGCACGTTAAAGAACACGCTGGATGGCCTTGACGGGAGGCTACCATCTGTCTCCCAACAGCTGTTCCAGTGGGTCCCCTCCCCCAACCTTCTCTGAGCCTTCGGGGTCCATGTGACCTGGCCATTTAGCCCATGGTGTGCAAAAAAGTGCCGCTCAGAGGTAAAACAACCCAACCCAACTTTTGCAATACAAGAATTCATTTATATTAAGGATGTTGGTACAAAAATTAGTGATTATCATGTGCTCATAGGATTAAACAAATTAAGGAACTTGCTAGATGGGGCTCATTGACTTGCCAGAGGATGCTAAGCCCCCTCTTCCCTCTGATTATGAGCATTTGTCCAACCACACTGCAGTTCTCAATTTAGTTCTCCAACCTATTCATTCTATGTAGTTACTGCTATGGTATTTGTGACTGCAGGCCATTTCTAACAAGGTCCTATTTGACATTGTCCACTCAATGAATACTGATCTACCCATTTTCCTAAGGGCTTTAAGACACATTGTTTATAACTCTATTAGCTAATCTACAGCACAGGAAGGTTGATGACTTTCACCTATATGCTTTATACTTAAATAGTAAAACTATCTAATAATACCCAAGGTACTGCTTAAGTAGTTAGAATCAGAAACATCAAGTTTCCTGTTATCTTGCTTACAAATGGTCTGAGTTTCACTATCATAGCAAACTTTGGAAAAGACCAAATTATTATGTAGCTTAACTTTGGTCTTTAGTTGTATTACACCTGCAATATCTCCACAAATTCTTAAAAATTCAGCTACATTAGCTACTCTCCTGTTTGTACAGGGTGTTTCAAAAAGGACACAACCCTAAATATAAGAGAGTAGAACTTACACGCATGTATATTTTATGCCATAATATTAGTCAGTTGACATTTACTGTACTCAAGGTTAACAACTTTTAGCAGTTGAAATGACCTTGTCATACACTAGTCTTGTCATACACTAGACTTATTGAGCTTACAAATGTGTGAGAGGAGTTTGAGTTGAAGTTTCCTCAGTCTGCAGTTCCCAACAAGTCGACAATATCTCGTTTGATTGATAAATTTTGTGACACTGGGTCTGTACAGGATTGGAAGAGCCCAGGGCGGCCATCACTGTTAACTGCCGAAGTTCTTGATGTGTCTCAGCGTTTAACTTGCTCATCCAGAAGATCTTTTAGGAAGTTATCTTCACAGGTTGGACTGTCACCAGATACTGTTCAGGGCTACAAAGAAGTTAAAATTTCATATCTACCGCATTAGTGTCATTCATGAACTGAAAGAACCAGACCATGAAAAATGTTTACAGTACTGACGTTGGTTTCGTTCTTTCGTTGATGAAAATGGAATTGGGGTGTTGGACCATATTTATTTCAGTGACAAGGCTTGGTTTTACTTGGATGGGTATATGAACAGTCAAAACAGTTGAATATGGAGCAGTGAAAGTCCTCACACTTTTCATGAACGACCAGTGCACGCATGGAAAATTCGTTCTGTGCAATTTCCCGTCGTCGTGTGATAGGGCCTTTATTTTTGACTCAACTGTAACTGGTGAAGTTTATCGTGACTTCATCCAACAATTTATTGCACTCTTGGATGTGAATGAACGAGTAGTGTTGGTTTCAACAAGATGGCGCGACCGCCCATACTACAAATGACACAATGGTCATGTTGCAGGAATTTTTTGGTGATCATTTGATTTCAAAAAATTTGCGGCCCCCAAGATCCCCAGATCTTACTCCTCCAAATTTTTTGCTTTGGGGATATCTCAAATGTGTAGTGTTTCAAAACAATCCTCATATGATTGAAGACTTGAAGGTTAACAATGAAAGAGAGATTTTAAACATAAGAAAGCAAAGATTACAAAAGGGGCTGCAAATGTCATGAAATAGGTACTAACCTGCATCCAGGTTGCAGGAAATCACTTTCAACATCTATTGTAAAGGTAAATATAGATATGTCTAATTTACATCTTTTGAAATTTGTGACTTTTGTCAAGTTTAAATAAAAAAACTACAATAGAGGTTTGCATCCTTTTTGAAACACCTTGTATTATGCACATTATCAGTATCTGTCGCAAACTCCTGAGATGATTAGGGTGCAGGAGTGGCTCAGTCTAGTGCACCAGGCTTGTAATCTGCAGTTGTCAGGTTCAAGTCCCAGCTGGGTCAGCGTTGAGATTTATCTCCGCAAAACTCCCTGCCCATGGTCAGTAGGGGAGACACCGCTGGGCTTGGAAAGACCACCGTCTTTCAGAAGGAACATCAAGCCGTGGCGCTGTGTGTGGGAGAGCCATATCCTGTGTGCATTAAAGAACATGCTTGGATGGCTTTGACAGGAGGCTACCATCTGTCTCCCAACAGCTGTTCCAGTGGGTTTCCTTCCCCAACCTTCTCTGAGCTTTCGGGGTCCTTGTGACCTGGCCATTTAGCCCATTGTGTGCAAAAAGTGCCACTCAGAGGTAAAACTACCCAACCCTGAGATGATTAAGCTGAGGAACATATTCAAGAGAACAGTCATTCAACAGAACTGAAGAATCACTTTGCCTAACCCATTTTCTTCACCGTTTTCTCTGTCACCAAGCTTATCTGCATTTATAAGTCAGATATATTGAAATCTCAAAACCCATGGCCGAGTGGTTAGTGTGCTTAGCTACTGATCAGAGAGACCTGGGTTCAAGCCCCAGGTAAAGCATGGATGTTTGTGTTGTCTGTCTGCTGAGGTCTCGCCTTTCTCACAGACGTTCTTTATAATGGCATATTAAACTGACAGGCCCCTGTCAGATCTCTGTGGCAAGCAGTTACTTGAGGGAATATTTTTTTTAACTATCTAACACACTAATCTCACCATTGCAATGAATTCTTCATAACAGAATCTCTACCAAACTTAAAAGGAAAGTTCGCAAAATGCAGCCTAGTCAAAGTCCAGTAATAATGTTAAACAAATCGCTGCACTCTTTACCAACTCTCACATGTGATTTGGTATTATTATAAAGAGCTACATCAATTAACCTTTGGGGTTAATGATCAGCCACAAATTATGACGACATGGGTTGTCAAAACTCATAAACATTTCTCAGGAATCTATATAAGTGAAAAAATATGGTCTATGCAGCCTTTACTAGAAGATCAAACTATTATATAGGCTAATTTTAGTCTAGGCATCTATGCCTATTTTTCAACTCCATTATCCACATTTTTCATCCTGAAGTTATACATCAGTCAAATGTTTTATTTTGTAAGCACAATGAAGAAATTATCATAAGAACTGCAACAATTTCTGGAAAATAGAGATAATAATACCTCTAGTAAAATGGAATGGGGATGGCTCAGTCAGTATCGTGCTAGACTTGTAATCTGCATTTCCAAGGTTCAAGTCTCAGCTGGGCTGTGACCGCTGGGCCAGCATTGAAATTTATCTCTTCAAAACTCCCAGCCCTGCCCTCAGTCACTAAGGGACACTTATTTGAGCTTGGAAAGGCTGTTATCCACTGAATGGGACATAAAGCCATGGCCCCCCTTGTGCAGGAGAGCTATACCCTGTGCATGTTAAAGAACAAGCTAGATGGCCTTGATGGGAGGCTACCATCTTCTCCCAACAGCTGTTCAGTGGGTACCCTTCCTTTAACCTTCTCTGAGCCCTCAGAGTCCATGTGACCTGGTGAATTTGCCCATTGTGGGCAAAAAAGTGCCGCCCAGAGGTAAAACAACCCAACCTGTATACTAAAATCCCTAGGAACAACCTGTGTATCATAGAAAGTATTCAATATACAGTAAGCCAAATAGAAATGGAATCACTTTCAGTGGTAATTTCATCTATCTCTGGTGATTTATGTAATTATATTTAAGGGCAGCTGAAGTAACTTCAGTTGTTATATATATAGCCAAAATTTAGCCTGTAATACATCTACTTTGTTACAAACAATGGTAGGGGTCTATCGCATTGTTCAGAACATCTCTGAAATGTTCAGCCCATCTAGTTATGACAGAATCTTCATTTTTCAGCAAACTTGCCATCTTTATCCCTGTATGCCATTATGTTTTTTCCCACCCAAAATGTATACTATCTTGAACGGCTCTTTATTTGTTATGTATAGCAGCTTTCTCTTCTCTGCCAGTAGGCTGTCAAGTCCAAGGTTTTTTTTTGCTTTTTTTTTTCCAGATTTCAATTGACCTTTTAGATGTTTATTAATCATTTTGGAATGTCATCTGTTAAGACTAATAGGGTAGATTCAGTTTACCCCTGTATTCCATTTATTCAGAAATTAACTGCATTTCCTTATCATTCAAATGATTTTGTCTTGAATGCTTATTTTGTTCAGAACAGTTTTGTTGGTTTCAAAATTATCATGTTTAAAATTGTCCCACACATCTTCAACCTAATCTGTAAAGAAAGCACAGTTTTAATAATTAACTGAGTAATCTATCACAGTAAGCTTTGGCTCTTGTCTTTTGCAGCTTCAGTGTTAGCCCTTCCAGGGGCCAATCTATTTTCTCCTTATTCTCTGCAAAATAACTTGAGAACTTTTTTTGCCAAATAACTAATGAAAGGAATTATGGTATGTCGTACGTCAAATTAGCGAGCATTTAATTCTGGATTTTCTGTAAATAAAATATTTAATCAATAAATAATATCCACAGAGTTACCTGTTGACTTTAACATCAATAAATCAATTAATAACACTAATAGCATGAAGTGACTTATTTATTTACATATTACTCAGCACAATGTGAAAAGAAATAGTTGCCATCCCAGATCATAGTTGGCACCAAACCCAAGTGCAGAAATCATAGGAAGAGTGATAAGTTATATTAGTGGAAAAAAGACAGAGCTGACGTTAGTTTAGTGCTGGTTGAACACTCTGGCACTTTTCTGGAGAGACTGGGGTTTGAATCCTGCACATCAGCAGAACTCTTTTCCGCAAAACCATTTATTAATAAAATATTTAAATGAAAAAGATGACTAATTTTATTTTAATGGAGCTTTTTTAGAGTCGCATAGTAAAAATAAACATCAGGCAATGTAAATAAAACTTCTTTTAAAAAAAGAACTAATAAACAGAAATGATTGTAATGCATAGGAAGGTTATTTATTTCTGAATAACAAAAATAAAAAATTTGAACAAGAAACTTAATCTCTTTGCAGTTTTTATCTCTGTACTATACTTTGTAAAATGTGTAGGCTTTTTGCCAGTTGTGCTGAGTCATATAAATAAATCAACTTTGGAATTAAAAGACAATTGCAGAAATGTGTCATGTTATATACCAAATTAAACAGTTCATGAAAACAGGATTTTTTTATGGAATGGTTGGGTTGTTTTACCTCTGAGCGGCACTTTTTTGTACACCATGGGCTAAATGGCCAGGTCACATGGATCCCGAAGGCTCAGAGAAGGTTGGGGGAGGGGACCCACTGGAACAGCTGTTGGGAGACAGATGGTAGCCTCCCGTCAAGGCCATCCAGCGTGTTCTTTTAATGTGCACAGGGTATGGCTCTCCCATACATGGGACCATTGCTTAACGTCCCATCTGACGGACGTCGGCCTTTCCAAGCCCATCGATGTCCCCTACTGATCGAGGGCAGGGTGGGGAATTTTGCGGAGATAAATCTCATTGCTGACCCAGCTGGGACTCGAACCTGGGAAGTACAGATTACGAGCCTGGCGCGCTACCGACTGAGCCACCCCCGCCCCCTTTTTATGTAATGTAATTAAAATTCAATACAACAAAAATTTCATTTGGCCTTTACAATTAAAACAAACTAGAAACAAAAGCAAACATTAATATTTGCATTCTGAGGTCGTTATGAGATTTTTAAAAGAAAACACTTTATTAAATGGGAAATGCTGAATGTTCACTCACAGTTTCATGAACAAGGATGAAAGTGCCAACTGAAAGTTCTTGAACAATTCACTCTCCCTCTATACCTATGGTTCAACTACTTATTTATTATGTCCAAAAAAAATTCTTGTTGGTCTTCTCCTTTTAATGGCCATGACATGTACTAAACCTAATAGATAATTTGAGAAGAATAGTCTTTTACTGAATAAAATTTTTTTAAATGTTTGAATTTTTGATTTAAAGATACTTCTGCATGAATAGTGACATTTGCATGCATTCTGGAAATAAAATAAAAACTAATTAGCACTCTTAAACACTATTAATGTTAAATAAGTGGGCCTTTATATTTTTCAAGTATAAATTAATTATCACTCTTAAGCACTATTAATGTTAAATAAGTGAGCCTTTATATTTTTCTAGTATAAATTAATTATCACTCTTAAACACTATTAATGTTAAATAACTGAAGCCTTTATATTTTTCAAGTATTAATTTGGTTTGTTCAACAAATATTTCCTCTTAATAACTTGAACTTCAAAATATGCAGAATTAAAAATAATGTGAAAAAGGAAACTATATAATGTAGAAAGGATAGACTTGAATTTTACTTCATGTGATGGTGGCTGTTTTGCTCTAACAACTTTCTGATTTTCCATGGTATATGTCAGCCCTGACGTTTTTACCATTTTTCTTTCTTCTGATTGTGTGCATGAACCTTTCTTATGCCTTTTCTGTGATGGAACATTACTCTTTTCTTTCATTACACTGATTTCACTCACCATCTAAACACACTCTAAAATGGCGAAAAAGAAGAGGTTGCGTGCTGATACCCTTAATAACCATAACGACTGCAGCGTAGGCACATTCAGCCTTTCATGGGAAATGACTTATGAGACATACATCTAGCACCAGCTATGAGGAAGACTACAATTAAACAAAATGCTGTGTCACTTTCAGACTTTTACTGTACAAATGGCCATGGTATATACATCAGTTTTTAGCAAACAATATTTTTTTCCCATTTTTTGGCACAGTTTTATTTATATCAAGTCTTCAATTCTTTACAGAATGGTATATTTTAACACATGGGCCAGTGTTATACAATGTGACTTTGACTGCTCACATTCACGAGACCTGTTTATGAAGTGTAGAGACAATTTCTTGGCTTTGTTTTTTAGTAAATATTATGCATTTGTCCTTTGGGTGTTGAATTTTGGGCATCTTGGCAAAGTTATTGTAATTATTTATAAGGTGTGCTGAAAAGTTAGTGCACCAAGGCAAAAATGTCAATATTCCCAGAGTGGCACAGCTAAAACACTGAGAGGGAGGGGGTAAACTTTTTTAAAACTATTCAATATAAAATTAAAAGCATGATTCAAAAAAGAAAAGAAAAATTCTGCTGGGGGATTTAAAAAGCCTTGCCAAAATTCCCTCCCATAGGACTGATTCATGAGCCAATGAAGTCTCTTTTGCTTTTGTATCCAAGACCTCATTCATTTTCAAGAAGTAATAAAAGATAAAAAATTTTTAATTAGAAAGAAATAATAAAAGAAAAATTAACAATTTAATCTAATACAATATTAAATTACCAGCAGCAACAAGTTGTAAGCAGCCAGCGATGTAGTATAAATCCGAAAGATCGATAATAATCAATCAATAAATGAAAACTAGCTAGATTTCTGGGGGACGATATCCAATGTGTGAGAATAATGCTTTAAACAATCCACGATGTATCCACTTGACCATGTATGTCAGCAGTAACCAGGTTACAACACCTGCTTTGCCATGACATAGTTTACGCTGCAGGCTGTCTTCAAATAACAAGCTCTTACCTTGCTCTAGCTAAGAAGGCTCATTTTTTTTAAAAAAAAGTAAGAAGGTGCTTTCCTAAACAATGGACGGAGATAACCTAGAAGCGCTTTAGACTTGTCCTGGTTTCTCATACAACACACAAACACTTACACAAGGACATGCCCCTCTGGTCTTAGTGGTCAGGTATGCTAAGTACTAGACCAGGTAGGGTCTAGGTTTCTGGTTGTAGTTTCAATTTCAATAGTGGGATAAATGTTATAAATGATAAAAATGATTCTAGGAATACTGAAATAGGTTTAAGGCAGAAAGGAGTATAAAATGGAAAAAATAATGTAGATACGTACTTTGTAATTACTTCCCAAATCTTCCATTTTTAAAACTAGCGGGTTTTTTGTTAATTTTCAGATTTTTGAAACTTTAAGGAAAAATTTGTTGATAATAATTCAAATCAAACTTGTGAGCTTACATCAGGGGGTTGCTTCAGCACAGAGTAATGTCAACAAGTAAATCAGCAATGTTTCTATTTTGAAAAATCAAAGTTTATGTGTTGTAGTAAAACTAGACATAGATATCTTTTGTCTCTCATTTTGGATTCTCTCAATTTGTATAAATAAACTGGACACGGGAAGTTTAAATGGAATTTTTTAAACAACATAACATTTCTTGAGCTTCATTTTGCAAGATACTTTTAAAAAGTTTAGTCAGACACAATTTCAGGGCCCTTATATGACTTTGTGTTCCTAACAGAGCTAATCCACTTGTTGTTAATTAATGCATAATTAAGCATACCCACATGCAATCATTATTCTCAAGCCATTAAATATTTCTTACTTGTAAGAAAAGTGTTTCATGCTATTACCCACCCGAGGGTGGCTCAGTCAGTAGCGCGCCAGGCTCGTAATCTGTAGTTCCCAGGTTCGAGTCCCAGCTGGGTCAGCGTTGAGATTTATCTCCACAAAATTCCCCGCCCTGCCTACGGTGAGTAGGGGACACAGATGGGCTTAGAAAGGCCGCCGTCCGTTGGATGGGACGTTAAGCCGTGGCCCCGTGTGTGGGATAGCCATACCCTGTGCACGTTAAAGAACACGCTGGATGGCCTTGACGGGAGGCTACCATCTGTCTCCCAACAGCTGTTCCAGTGGGTCCCCTCCCCCAACCTTCTCTGAGCCTTCGGGGTCCATGTGACCTGGCCATTTACCCCATGGTGTGCAAAAAAGTGCTGCTCAGAGGTAAATAATCCAACGTGAAAGAGCACGCTGGATGGCCTTGACGGGAGGCTACCATCTGTCTCCCAACAGCTGTTCCAGTGGGTCCCCTCCCCCAACCTTCTCTGAGCCTTCGGGGTCCATGTGACCTGGCCATTTACCCCATTGTGTGCAAAAAAGTGCCGCTCAGAGGTAAAATAATCCAACGTGAAAGAGCACGCTGGATGGCCTTGACGGGAGGCTACCATCTGTCTCCCAACAGCTGTTCCAGTGGGTCCCCTCCCCCAACCTTCTCTGAGCCTTCGGGGTCCATGTGACCTGGCCATTTACCCCATGGTGTGCAAAAAAGTGCCGCTCAGAGGTAAAACAGCCCAACCTATTACCCACCATTGCCAAAAGGACCTGTCACTCCTGCTCAAAGGTCAGAATTAATAAATTTTGTCATTGAAGCCACTCAATATCTCCTTTTTTGACAGCTTCCAAAATATCTTGAAATTGTCCATAAAATCTGTCTTTCTGATTCTCATCAAATTTCTCATTAAGAGTATAGAATCAAGTAATATTCAAGTCTACTCCTTGTTTTAAATTCAGTGTAAAGAAACTTTTTGTTAATGCATTCGTACACAAAGAGCAGCACTAGTGTTTCTACTGAGCAGCTATATTCTATAGGTGCTTATTATCATTACATCCTGAAAAGAGAAATATAGCATTGTTTATAGGTATCTTGATAAAATCTGAACTGACCAACTTTTATCATCAGAATCCATCATGCTTAACACCAGCAAGCTGGCGTCATTGAGACTAAGATGCATCATCCTCAAACAGCCATGAGCTACGAAGGTTCAACCATATTTTGTAATGTAGTTCTCCAAACACATCTGGGCTGACTACATCTGGCCACTGTAGACCAATTTTAATGATATCCTGTTTGACATTGTCTACCTACTGAATCCTACATCTTTCCCTCTTTCTGAGGCCTTTAGACTCACTGTTCTTAACCCTATTTGCTAATCTATAATTATCCATATGGGCAACATGGCCAAACCAATGGAGTCTCTTTCTGCACAATATGCTGCTTAAAGGAGGCTGACAACTTCTTGTAACCTCATAATTACTTACAAAGTTGAACCACCTAATGCCCAAGATACTGTGTAAACATCTAGAATCAAAAGCATCAAGTTTCCTGTTATCTTGTTTACAAAGCATCCAAGTTTCATTATCATAACTAACCCTAGAAAGAACCAAACTATTATACAGCCTAATTTTATTCTTTAGATAGATACATCTATTTCTCCAAACTCTCCATAGATTCTTAAAAGTCCTGGTAGCAATCCCTATTCTTCTGTTTATCTCATGCTGCACGTCATCAGTATCTGTTACATAGCTCCTAAGATAATTAAACTGAGACACTTGCTCAAGGGTGCAACCATTCAAATTAACTGACCATAAACTGCCTGACCAATTTTCATCACTTTAGTTTTCTCTCTGTTTATCACCAAACCTACTCTACTACCAGTCTCATCAACAGCTCGAATGAAAGAGTTCATCTCATCAACATCATTTGCCAAAAGGGGCTAAATCATCAGCATAATTTAAATCAGAAATTTTCGTATCTCCAGTCCATTTAAGGCCAAAATCTTTCCCTTGAAGTGAATTTCGCATAACATAATCAATAACCAAGCTAAAGAGAAAAGGAGACAAAATGCACCCTTGTCGAACACCAGAAGTAATGCTAAACCAATTGCTATAAGCATTACCAACTCTCACACATGACTCAGTGTTATTATAGAGAACTTTCATTATGTTAATTAACTTGTCAGGTATGTAATATGATCTCACAATCAACTATAAATTATGATGATCAACAGAGTCAAAAGCCTTTTTGAAATCTGCAAAGTTAGTAACCACACATTTTTGAAACTCTAAACATTTCTCAAGATTCTGCCTAAGTGAAAAATCTGAACTACTCATCCCCCTACCACTTCTGAATCCACATTGCTCATCATGCAATTGTCCATCAACCAGAGTCTTAATTCTATTTAGTACAATCATGCAAAGAACTCTACCTGAAACAGAAAGTAGGCTAACACTCTTTTAGTTATCACAAGAATTGGGATCACCTTTTTTGAAAATAGAGATAATAATTGCACTTGTAAAATCTTTAGGAACAATATCTTTATCATAAAAGTTATTCAAAATTTCAGCCAGCTATGTGGTAATAGAAATGTCCCCAGCTCTAATCATTTCAGTAGTAATATCCTATATCCCTGGGGATTTATGTAGTTTAAGTTTAGAAATAGCCAAAATAACTACAGACTGTGATATAGGGCTAATATTAAAGCCAGTAATGCATCTATCCTTATTACAAACAATAAGAGTAGAACTAACCCCATTGTTTAGAACATCATTGAAATGCTGAGCCCATCTAGCCATGACAGAATTCTCATCTTCAATAACCTTACCATGTTTATCCTTCAATCCCTGTATACCTGCCTATTTCTTCTCACACAAAACATTAACTATCTGGTACAGCCTCTGTTATCCTGTCTAGCTGCTTCCTCGGCTTTGTCAACCAAGCCATTAAGTCAAAGATTCTTAACAGCAGCTAACTGATCCTTTACACGTTTATTAAGCTCTTTGTAATGCTTTCTGCTATGATAGGCAGGTTGTTGATTAAAGATATTCCTAAAGTTCTTTTTTTTTTCAAAAGTAAACTCCAGTGCCTTATCATTGAAATAATTTTGCCTCCTGGCATTTTTTTTTTACCCAAAAGAGTACTATTAGTTTTAAAGAAAGCCTGTTTAGAACAGTCCCATTTTCCCCTCAGTTTCAGTTGTAAACAAATCATGACTGTCATAATGACTAAGTAACCTATCATGGTAAGCTTTAACTATAACTGGGTCTTTCAGAGCTTCAGTATTAAAGGTAACTGTTTTAACTGGAGCACAACATTTCTTAAGTTTAAGTTGCAAGGCACTTTGAACAAGATAATTTTGACTTCTCAACTATGGAAATCGATGCTATCTCCTGTGCTGGTATTGAACTTGCCTTCAGCAAAAACAAATATTTGCAATTGACTTCTTGCTTGAAAAGCAATATCTTGGATACTAATTAGGCTGCAGAGAAGAAATCAGCTTCACTTTCTTGCTCTTTATTGTGTTTTTAAAATGAAATTCCCTTCTACTTCCCTAGAAAAGTTCTCTAGTGAAAGTAGTCTGTTCACATTAAATGTCATGCCTTACTATCTTTATATCCTTAAAATTGATATAAATTCAGTATGTGAGTGAATTATTTTAAATTTTTTTTAAAGTAATATACAAATGCATTTTTAGAAGTTGTGTATTAAAAACATGTTGTGTTTTTAATGGACTGAAGATTATCATTAATTTGATGTTTAAGCTTCAGTTGCAAGACACTTTTGACAAGAAAATGGTAAGCCCTAATTTCAACTCCCCTATATCACCTGTTA
This sequence comes from Ryuthela nishihirai, assembly GCA_038380435.1. Lineage (NCBI taxonomy): Eukaryota > Metazoa > Arthropoda > Arachnida > Araneae > Heptathelidae > Ryuthela > Ryuthela nishihirai. Next base: position 3,279,614 of record JAWZYU010000037.1, read on the forward strand.
TTTCTAACTGAACTAGCCTATTTGCTGTTAATATATAAATGATCATATTTGTATGCAACCTATCAGATGAAATCCAATGTTTTTAAAAACATCCAACTGTTTGTGTTATTCTTAACCATTAAGTTTACTTACCTGTAGGATACATTCCCCATTGCCATTGGAACTACCAATGCTAAAAGCTTAGCATTGAAGTCACCTAACAGTATCTCTTTTCTTGACAGAATTAAAAAATATCTTGAAGTTGTTTGTAAAACCTATCTTTCTTGTTATCATCAAAGTCCTCTGTCTGGGCATAAGATATAACATTTAAGTCTTAAATCTTAGTTTTAAATTTAGCTGTAAGAAATCTTTCATTAATGCAGTCATATTCTAAAGGAGCATCACTGGGTTGTATGCTGGGAAGCAAACATTCACCTTGGAGATGCTTCCAGTCCATTGGATTTAAATGGTCAACATCAAGACCATGTGAAGTTGACTACTCCTCAGCTAGGTAGAAAAAAATTTTTTAAATGTGGCCAGAGATGACCATATCAGCAGGCCACACTGATCAGGCATCACTCCCATTCCCTTTCAGAAAAGAATTGTTTTCAAAAAGTAAATGGCCTATGCCATGAGAAAGTGAGATCAGACTTTAGATGCTCAGCCTAGCTAGTTCTGTGTATCATCACACAGCATTGGTACACATGTATGCCAAACTGCGATTTACCATTATCACAGGGGTGGCTCAGTCAGTAGCACACCAGGCTTGTAAATCTGTAGTTCCCGGGTTCAAGTCCCATCTGGGTTCAAGTTCCCGGGTTCAAGTTCCAGATTTATCTCCACAAATTCCCCGCCCTACCCACAGTCAGTAAGGGACACCGATGGGCTTGGAAAGGCTGCCATCCGTCGGATGGGATGTAACTGTGTGTGTGGAAACCCTGTGTGTGGGAGAGCCATAACTGTGCACATTAAAGAACACACTGGATGGCCTTGATGGGAGGCTACCATCTGTCTCTCAACAGCTGTTCCAGTGGGTCCCTTCCCCCAACCTTCTCAGAGCTTTTGGGGTCCATGTGGCCTGGCCATTTAGCCCATGGTGTGCAAAAAAGTGCCGCTCAGAGGTAAAACAACCCAAAACCATTATCACAATAAGCTGATTAAAATTGTCACACATCACTCCTGTGAAAGATCTCAGCAGTCACAAGAGTAAGCATTGCTAACTTCATGCAATGATGCCGTGGATTTTCTTGCATAAAAATATTAGTCTGATCATGCAATGATGCCGTGCACCAGATATTTACTATTTCTTGCATAAAAATATTAGTCTGAGAACAAAGGATGGTATAACAAATCAGTGTTGTACAGGGACAGTGTTAAACGAGGTATTATCCCACCAGAATATTCTTTTGCTCCTAGCTGCATATTAAAGCAATATCATAGTAAAAGCCCATTAAACTATCTGAAATTAGTTAATATCTTGAAGGTTTGACAACTATTTCCACTTCACTAAGGGGCGGGGGTGGCTCAGTCGGTAGCGCGCCAGGCTCGTAATCTGTACTTCCCAGGTTCGAGTCCCAGCTGGGTCAGCGTTGAGATTTATCTCCGCAAAATTCCCCGCCCTGCTCACGGTCAGTAGGGGACACCGATGGGCTTGGAAAGGCTGCCGTCCGTCGGTTGGGACGTTAAGCCGTGGCCCCGTGTGCGGGAGAGCCATACCCTGTGCACGTTAAAGAACACGATGGATGGCCTTGACGGGAGACTACCATCTGTCTCCCAACAGCTGTTCCAGTGGGTCCCCTCCCCCAACCTTCTCTGAGCCTTCGGGGTCCATGTGACCTGGCCATTTAGCCCATGGTGTGCAAAAAAGTGCCGCTCAGCGGTAAAACAACCCACTTCACTAATCCCAAGCAAATGTTTATACACCGAAGGGCCAAAACATTATGACCACCTGCCCAATATGATGTCGATCCTCCACGTGCTGCCAAAACAGCTTTTACCCGGCAAGGCATGGATGCTACAAGATTTGTAAAGGAGTCTTGTGATATCTGGTACCAACACGTAACCAGCAGATCCTTTAACTCTTGTAAGTTACGTGGTTGAGCCACCACAGATTGAATATGCTGTTCCAACACAAACCACAGATGATTGATTGATGTATGGGGAATTTGGTGAACAGGGCAATACCTGGAAGTCTTCCTCGTGTTCTGTGAATCACTCTCAAACTATCTGGGCAGTATGGCATGGCACATTATCCTGCTGAAAGGAGGCACTACTAGAGGGGAATGCTGTTGCCATGAATGGATATACCTGGTCTGCAATGATGTTTAGGTAGGTGGTAGATGTAATAGTTTCCTGCAAATGAATGACTGGACCCAGAGTTTCCCAGCAGAACCTTGCCCAAAGCATTGCACTTCTTCTACAGGCTTGTTTTCGTTCCAGTGCAACATGATGCCAACACCTTCCCCAGGTAAACACACGTGTACCCTGCCATCCATATGGTGCAACAGGAAACGAGATTCATCAGACCAGGCAGCCTTCTTCCAGTCATTCAAGGTCCAGTTTTGATACTCGTATGCACATTTTAGGTGCTTTCAATGGTGAATTGAGGTTAACATAGGCACTCAGAGAGGCCTGTAGCTATGCAACCCCATTTTCAGCAGGGTTCGATGTATTGTGTGTTGTGACACATTACTTCTGTCACCAGCATTCAAATTATGGGTGAGATGTGCCACAGTATCCCTTCTGTTGGCTTGCACCATACAGGATAGCCTTCATTCACCTCTAGCATCGATGAACCGTTGTCATGTCCCTCTAATTCATTTTTATTTATTGTTGCATTTTACTGTATTTTTGTTATTGTAAATATTTTTGTGTATTACGTGTGTTCTGAAAGTGCTATTGTGGGGATGTGACTCATAGATGCTTTCGAGTCTGAGCTGGCTGCCTGCAGGGGTTGACGTGTCCGAGAAGCTTTTTATGGCCTTTTTACAACTACTGTGGGGTATGAGTTTGAGCGCAGGAGAGAGAAGCCAAGCAGGAAGAAAGGAACAGTCTTGAGCATAGTGGTCAGACAGGAAGGACGTTTGAACATGTGTCAAGGGATGCCACTCTTACTCAAACAAAATCCTTAAGGAGAGGGTTCGACTTTGTGTGAGAATCAAGATTCTTGGTGAATCAAATACAGTTTTGTGTGAACCATAGTGTAGGCAAAGGTTAGATATCCTTTCGCCAAGTTTGCGGTTGGTAAAGCAAGAATCTGCAAAGTGTGGTTCTCCACCTCATTGCATAATTGTTGGCAGCAGCAAAGGCCTACAGAGTCAAGCTCATCCCCAGCACATGATTGTATTATAGTGTTAATAAACTGTGTCGTCCCTATACAACTCTTGCGCGTGAATTGTTGGACATATTTCTGTACATCACTTGGCACAGCAAATCTGAGGCATACATTGGTATGACTGTAACAACCCCCTAACCTGTGATTTCACTGAAATAAGGGTGAGGGTAATCAAGGGACTAATTCATCGTCCTCCAGTGGCCATCACATATACCATTACGTCACGACATTTTGGCGCAGTCGACAGGATTATCGTTCGTATGCCAAAGAAGATGTCCATGGTTCTAAAAGAAAAAGAGAAAGAAAATTTCATTGAAAGAAGAAATTTTTCTAGAAGAATTTGTGATTCTGTGAAAGTGTGATCTCTGGGGCAGTGATTCTGTAAAAGTGAGGAATCTGCGAGCAGTTCAGTGGGCTAAGTCACATCCAATGCAGTGTTCTACAGAGTGCAATTTCCTTGAGTGCTGCTACGTCATCGAGATCTTCACTGAGGTTCTGTGTGCCAAGGTCTGTCACTGTGAAAGAGGTTCCTAGTTTTGGAAGGAGACACCTGGTATAGCAGGCAGGTGAGCAGAGCTGATCTTCGTGGGAAGGAAAGGTCTGTGGTTTTTCTGCTTCTATTTTTAGACTAATATGAGTTGCCAATGATGCTGAGGAGTTGTGATAAAACTAAGGGTGGAACTGAGCAGGACGGGAGCATTGATTTAACCAGACATATTGAGTTGGGGAAAGTGAGGAAGTTACTGAAATTGATAGCGATTTGAATCCAGTCGAAATGAGTGATTCAGGTCTGAAATCAGCCTCAGAGGAGTTGGAATATAGAAGGGAGAAAGAGATAGGGAAGAAAGAAGATTGGAAATGGAATATAGAAGAGAGGAAAAAGAAAGAGATAGGGAAATAGAACTTAGGCAACTAGATATAGAAGCAAGAAGATTAGATATAGAAAGGACAAATAATAGTAGATGAGGAAGTCAAAGTTCAGTGGATTCGGGAGATCTAAAATTAAAATGGCTTCAGAAAATTCTAAACCCTAATAACTGCCCCTTACCAAAAAGAGTAGAATAGTTACCAGCTTATTTTGAGACAATAGAGAAATTATTTAAACTGTATGAAATAACGGATGATTTACAAGGAATGCTAGTTCATCCTTTGCTAGGGAGAGAGCATGAAATATTTTTACTTTCTGAGTGACGAGAAAATCCGAAGCTACGAAAAAATTAAATCTGCTGTGTTAAAAGACAGCCAATTGACTCCATTGGAGTATAAAAGGAAATTCGATGTTCAAGTACTCTACGGAGACCTGGACTCAGTTTTCATCTCAAATGAAGAGTCACTTGAATTGTTATTTGAAGAGTCGGGAAGTAGATGATTTCCAAAAATTAAAAGAATTGATATTTGCTGACAAAATTAAAGATCTACTGCTACCGGATGCGAATAATCATGTCATGTTGCACAAGAATAGGTCGTGGAAAAATTGCCGCGAGGTCACCGAAGTTGCAGAGAACTTTCTGCAGGCACAAAGAACCTGCAAGATTTATTCACATGAGAAATTTAAATTGGAGAATAGAGAGAACAGATTTGGCCAATCAGCTACAAAATTAAATTTCAAAGGAATTTAAGACAAAATTTGAACTCGCAAAACAAATTGGCAGAAAACAAAAATACTGATTTTAAAAGAAAACCGAATGAGAGCTTTTCTTCCAGATCATGCTTCATCTGTAACCAGAAAGGTCGTTTGGCTAAGGAATGTAGCAAGAATATGAAAGTGGCCAAAGCGTTGAATGTGAACACTCACTCGGAGCCCTCCGAGGAGAGCAACATCATTATTGCAAGAGTTGGTTACCAATTTATGATGACAGCAGAATCAGAAATAAGATTGGCAGGCTGTGACACAGAAATAGGAAATGCAGAGGTCCATGTCGAGACATAGAGCTTTTAACCACGGTTCGCAATCAGTGTGAGGGTAAGACGTTTGATGCTATTGTGGATTCGGGGGCTCAGATTTCAATCATAAAAAGTTCTTTAGTCCCAGTGAAATATAAGGAGTCAGAGGCGAAAATTGTATTGGTTAATGCTTTCGGAGGCCAACTGGAGGCTCCATTAATCACTGTCCTTCTGAAGTGGGCTGCTGATGGAAGTTAGGCAGGAAGATATGAGGGAAAGTGTGAAATTTTGTGTGCGCTGGTGGATGAATTTAGTGACGATATGTTAACTTACTTTTTGTTATTGTAAATATTTTTATGTATTAAGTGTGTTCTTGGAAGTGCTATTGTGGGGATGTGACTCATAGATGCTGTGTTTGGGTCTGAGCTGGCTGACTGCCTGCAGGTGTTGACATGATGAGAAGCTTTTTATGGCCTTTTTACAACTAGCCTGGGGTGTGAGTATGAGTCCAGGAGAGAGGAGCCAAGCAGGAAGGAAAGAACAGTCTTGAGCTTAGCAGTCAGACAGGAAGGACATTAGAACACGTGTCAAGGAATGCCACTCTTACTAAAAGAAAAACCCATAAGGAAAGGATTCTATTTTATGTGAGAATCAAGATTCTTGGTGAATCAAATACAGTTCTGTGTGAACCACAGTGTAGGCAAAGGTTAGATATCCTTTTGCCTAGTTTGAGGTCTGTAATGCGAGAATCTGCAAAGTTCAATTCTCCACTTCATTGCATTGTTGGCAGCAGCAAAGGCTTATAGAGTTGAGTGCATCCCCAGCACATGATTGTATATAGTGGGAATAAACAGTGTCATCCCTATACAACTCTCATGCATGAATTGTTGTACATATTTCTGTACATCATTTGGCACAGTATATCTGAGGCATACGTCAGTACGGGTGTAACATCCGTGAACCTGTGATTTCACCAAAATAAGAGTGAAGGTAATCAAGGGATTAATTCATTGTCCTCCGGCTGCCATCACATTTACCACTAGGTCACGACAGCTGTGGTCGGCTCACACCTTGCTGATGATTCATGGTCTTTCCCTCCTCAGACCACTTTTTGAAGATACTAACCATGGCTGACCGTGAGCACCCCACAAACCTTGCTGTCTCATAAATGCTCTGACCCTATTGTCTGACCATTACAATTTGGCCTTTGTCAAACTCACTTAAGTCTGCTGTTTTTCCCATCTGAAGAACAAGAATAACACTGATTAACAGAACTCAGTATCAGGTATTATTTATACCGTTTCATGATCTTCACATGCACCATCGTTTACCTGTCTTGCTTTGATTTTTTGTTTTGATTCTTCGGTGTATACCTTTCAATGGACAGTCTGTCTATTTGTAGCAAGGCAGGATCTTGAGATTTATAGATACTGTTCTTATTAGCACTGAAATTGTATCTGTCTTTTGTTTTCTTATTAATAAAGGACAAAAGTGGTTTTGCAAAGGCTCTCATCTATTCTGTGGAATGCTAGACTAGAGCTTATACTCTTTAAAGGACACATTGGATATCCTTAATGTTAATGCTCCATTTGTGCCTCTTGTCCTCTGTGGCATGCCTCCTGTTTTTTTCTATCTTTCAAATTCAGTTCACCCTGGATGACTTCTACATCTATCCCTGGATAGGATATGCAAATTTTCCAACATAATATGGGACACATTGCAGAAAAACGTTTGCCACTCCTACTCTATCTTGAGTTTTGGGGTTTTGTAATCGGTCTTTTAGTTCATTGTATAACCAAAAAAACTGCTATCTGTAAAATTTTAACTTAGGAAATAACTGACAGTAATGATCCTACATTAAAATTAAAGTATAGTATCAATTTATAATGATATAATGTTTCATTATTTATTCTTTTTTTTATATTGTTAAATTTGTTCACAAGTTAATTAAAAGTTTAATTTTTTCCTCAGTCGCACAGCAGAGCAACTCATGAAAGAATCAGGATGCAGGTTGGATCATCCTTCTGCTGCTAAATTTCAATCTCATGTAATGGAAGGGGACTGGCAAAAGGTAGTTTTTTCAACTTTGCATTCTTGTTTATTGTAGCATAATATCAATAATCCATGGTAATTTTTCACAGAGATTAAATAAGAAATTATAAGCAATGTTATGGCATCCTCATGACAAACATGATCAACAATAAATAGGCCATAAGTGATTTTTAGGCAATGACTTTCTTTCTGTTTCAAGAGAGGTTGTGGCAATCAAACCTTACCTCATGAAGTTAATAGATTCTGAAAAGAAATTCATTGTCGCCACGGCGGGAATCGAACCCGTATCTCTCCAGATTCATGCCAGAGCGCGCTAACCATTGCACCACGTGTCGGACAACGAATATTTTCAGAATATGACCTTTTAAATCTTCTTCTTTGAGACGTGACTGAGACAGCGCCATCTATACTCAAGGAGATGCAACTTTTTCAGTCGTTGCATTTGATTATCAAATGTTAATGAGAAGGTCGCTAACGCTACCGCGTTAAATATATAATTAAAATCAATCCAAATTGAATGTTCTTAACAGGGAATACTGTGCATTCACTTTGGATTGATTTTAATTATATATTTAACACGGTAGCGGTAGCGACCTTCTCATTAACATCTGATAATCAAATGCAACGACTGAAAAAGTTACATCTCCTTGAGTATAGATGGCGCTGTCTCAGTCACGTCTCAAAGAAGAAGATTTAAAAGGTCATATTCTGAAAATATTCGTTGTCTGACGCGTGGTGCAATGGTTAGCGCACTCTGGCATGAATCTGGAGAGATGCGGGTTCGATTCCCGCCGTGGCAACAATGAATTTTTTTTCAGAATCTATAAGTGGCCGAGTGGTTAGCGCGCTTGGCTAATGATCTACGGGACCTGGGTTCGAGTCCCGGGTAAGGCATGGATGTATGTGTCGTTTTTCTGCTGAGGTCCTGCCATCCTCTCAGATCTTCTACTGTGGCATATAAACTGACAGGCTCCTGTCAGACCTCTGTGGCAAGCAGCTGCTTGAGGGGGTATTTATTTTTATTTATTTTTTAAGTAATATTTAATAATAAGTGATATTAACTGTTTATAACATATAAATATATATTTATAACATTATGTGCATTCACTTTGGATTGATTTTACCTCATGAAGACCAAGAGGCACGCAACAGTGAAAGTCCTACCACGAGAAGTGGAAAACAGGCAATAACTCATGTCCCACACTTAAATTTTTAGTTATCAGTCAATGAGACAAGTTTTGTCTGTCTGATTTCTTGCTGGGTTTTCACTTTTTATTGCAACAAATATAGTAATGAGACAAAAATTAGATTGTATTGAACATACAGAGAATCCTAGCAAAGACATTTTGTATCAGTTTCTGGTCTGAATTGCTTAGTAGGTCATTTCCTGCTATATGCTTCAAAAAAGATGTTCTTCATCAACATCTTTTGCATGTTTGTCATGTAACACTTAGCTATCAGGTAAGCAGCACAAACACAGCATATTAAAGCAAACTCCTGATTATCAGTCTTAATGAAAACAAGTGCATGGCTACTTCCCACTCCACACAATAAATAAATAATAATAATAATAAATAAATAAATAAAAATAATCAAAAAACAGCATACAGTTAATTACAAATATAGGAAAGTGTCAAAATAAAACATGAAATGTTTTCTTTTTTCCAGTGATTTTTTTTTTAAAGCCAAAACATCTGGATAATTGAAATCTGTGTCATTTTGTTTCACATATTCAATCTATAGACTGAGAGGCAGTGGAGATTTTGCACGATTCTGAAAATCAGAGTCTGCATTATTCTCACTGCTAAGTTCATTTCAGAATTGCTTTTTTTTTCATGTAATGTTACTACAAACAGATTAAATAGTTAAGCTAGAGCTAGTGAATTCATTTAAAATCTTAATTTGTGTTAGTAAAAATGATTTATTGGGTTAATTCATAAAAAGTTTTCATTTCTTATCACCTTGTGTAATGAATGTAATTTATTTGAGGTGTGTTTTATACTAGTTTCTATGCTATGTAATTGTGTATAGAAAGAAAGCTTGGAAGAATGTTTTGATGATAACAATTTATCTTTTTTAATCTTTAGATAGAAATATGAATAGCAAAATGGAAGATGAAAAAACATACATTCAGCACTGCATTTTGTGGATGCCCCAGCAGGGCTCAAAATTTCACATAGGCAATGCGAAAGATGTGTGCTGTCTTTGGAGAACACACCATCATAGATCGGCAGTAGTTTACAAAGTTCTTGTCTGGTGATTATCACTTAATTATGAACCAGGTCTTAGTTGCCCTTCAGTGCTTGATAACAGTGCATTGGAAGTATTGAGTGAGGCAATTCCATGTGAATCCACTTTTGAATTGGCAAAAGGACTGGGAACTTCCCAACTGCCTTGCCTTTTGTCATCTTATGCTATTGGTCAGTAAACTAGTAGCATGCATTCATCAGGAATTGAGTTAAGAACAAGGCCGATTGATTCTCAATTGCCACTTAACCATATCTTGACACGAGATGAAAAATATGTTTGTCAACATTGGCTGCAATAGAGAATGGATAAATAAGGATCAGCAGGCCCAAACATGACCTACATCTGAAGAGGATTATGCTGTGCATTAGGAGGGATCATTGAGGTATCATCAACTTCAAGCTGCTTAAAAATATAACAACAGTTGCTAAACAAAAAATGTTTCAAAAAATGACTGGCTGGCACTTGCCAACAGAATGGGTGTTATTCCCTTTCATGAGAATGTTAGACTACATACAGTACAAATCTCTCAAGAGGAAATTTTTGGAGCTTGGATGGACTGTTCTAACTCATCTGCCCTATTCTCCAAATCATACTCCTGATTTTCACCTCTTCCACTACTTAAAAAGCCATCTCAATGAACATTTAATTCCAGAATGACGATGAGGTCGAATGTGCCCTCATCCAGTTTTTCAATAGCAAATCATCGATTCTGTGCCCGAGGAATTACCCAACTTCCACAGAGATGGGGGAAAGGGGCACTGAAGGTGACAGCGAATGTGCTGATTGAAAGCTGATAATGATTTTTGTTATATTTTAAATAAAAAGAGAAAAAAGCATAAATTATTTTTGAATTAACCCAATATAAGAGCAGAAACAATATATATTTATATATACTATTAGTGTGTAAAATTAAGCATTTTTTTGCCCAAATATGTTATAAAATTTTGTTTTTCAATCCTTTAAGCCATGCTTATTCGTATGGGGAATGTGCTTTATTTATTTAAAAAATATATATATAAATTATATATATATATTTAATATATATATAATTTATTATTAAAATAATTTTATATTACATTTGCTTTATTTTATTAACTGACAGCTTGAAACAATAGCTGTCAGTTAATAAAAAAAAAGTCATTAAAAAATAGAATGTTTTTCTTTTTATCTGATACAAATAAAACGTTTTTAAATAGGAATTTCAATTTTTGAAAATTTTGAAATTTCATTCTACTAGCAACACTCACCAACACATTGTTTACAGAATTTTGAAACATTCTACATCACCAATGCATGGGAAGATAAAATGCCGAATTTAAAAATACTAAAAGCTGACTGACCAAATTAATTATTTTCAACAGAAGAAAAATCAACTTTAGTGCTTTATCATCATGATAATCATCAAGCAGCCATGGGCTATGGAAGTCCAACCAGACTGCACAATTTAATTCTCCAAGCATATCTGTCCTGAGCTACATCTACTGCATCTAGCCACTGCACACCAATTCTTAAAAAAAACCTGTTTGACAATGTCTGCCCATTGCATCCTAGATGCTCTCCTCTCATCCTAGATGCCCCCTTTCTGAAGCCTTTAGGCACACTGTTCATAACCCTATTTGCCAATCTATAATTATTCATACGGGCAACATGGCCAAACCAACGGAGTCTCTCTCTGCACAATATGCTGCTTAAAGGAGGTTGCAAACTCCTTTGCCTAACCTCATCATTAGTTACAAAGTTGAACCACCTAATGCCCAAGATACTGCATAAGCATTTAGAATCAAAAGCATCTGGTATCTTGTTTACAAAGTGTCCAAGTTTCACTACCATAACTAACCCTAGAAAGAACCGAACTATTATACAGTCTAATTTTAGTCTTTAGGTGTATAGGCCTATTTCTCCACACTCTCCATAGATTCTTAAAAGTCCCGGCAGCAATCCCTATTCGTCTGTTAATCTCATGCCGCACATCACCATTATCTGTTAAATAGCTCCCAAGATAATTAAAATATGACACTTGCTCAAGATTAGAACTATTCAGATTAACTGAATCACAGCCTGTCTGACCAATTTTCATCACTTTAGTTTTCTCTCTGTTTATAACCAAACCTACTCTATTGCCAGTCTCATCAACAGCTCAAATGAAAGAGTTCATCTCATCAACATCATTTGCCAAAAGGCCTAAATCATCAGCATAATATAAATCAGAAATTTTCTTTTCTCCAGCCCATTTAAGGCCAAAATCTTTCCCTTATTCTGAAATTATTTTAGATTATTTCAGGATAAGCCATTAAACTTCAAACAGCCATCTGATCAACCTGAAATAACTAAAATATAAAAATACTGAGAAATAAGTCAAGAACAAATCTAATTGAAAATCATTTTAAAAAGAGCAATGACATATTTTTGTGTTGCACTTTTCATTTTAAATGCTCTTAAAAGTTTGTCATTCATTTATTAATATTTGATAATATTGCAGAAAGTATGTAAAGGAATTTTTTTTACTGTTAAAAACCTGTTTGACAATGTCTGCCCATTGCATCCTAGATGCTCAATAATGAATTCATGATTCATGAATAAATGAATTCGTTAATGGGAATATCCAGATTTATTGTTTATATTAGCAATTTATCACCTGTCCTTTATTACCTAAGTAATGCATCATTAGGGGCAGGGGTGGCTCAGTCGGTAGCATGCCAGGCTCGTAATCTGTAGTTCCCAGGTTCGAGTCCCAGCTGGGTCAGCGTTGAGATTTATCTCCGCAAAATTCCCCGCCCTGCCCACGGTCAGTAGGGGACACCGATGGGCTTGGAAAGGCCGCCGTCTGTCGGATGGGACGTTAAGCCGTGGCCCCGTGTGTGGGAGAGCCATACCCTGTGCACATTAAAGAACACGCTGGATGGCCTTGACGGGAGGCTACCATCTGTCTCCCAACAGCTGTTCCAGTGGGTCCCCTCCCCCAACCTTCTCTGAGCCTTCGGGGTCCACGTGACCTGGCCATTTAGCCCATGGTGTGCAAAAAAGTGTCGCTCAGAGGTAAAACAACCCAAAGTGCATCATTAGACTTAGCCAATCAACTTTAGGCAGTATTCAAAGCATTTTTATATCTTACTCTAATGCTAGGCAATATAACTAAAAACATTATAATCCATAATGCTGAAAGAGTATAGTAAAGTCTTTCAAAATAACAGGAAGATAATCATAGTGTTTTTGAATTATTTATACTATGAGTTAGAACTCTAGTTAAATGCAAAATTTTCTCTTGCTTTTAATAGCTGTCAAGCCATATTCTCTATTGTGAAAACAATCTAATTCTATACATTTAACCTACTAATTTGTTTTCCATAATCTGTTAAATCATTGTTAATTGTTGTTTCCATCATTGTTAAATTTCAAATAGGTTTCTTATCGTTAGAGCTATTTTTATCATTTATCATGAAAATAAGTTATTGTTTTCATTTTGCTACGTACGCATCCATTCATCTGTAGACCACTCAGCTTTTTGCTTTTTATAGTAAATGAAATATTAGTTTGGTATTAATGAAATGTTAGTGATTCACATTTTTTTTTAATCTTCTGATAGGCCCTCTGCCAGTGGAAATTAAAACTGTTGGAAAATGCAAAATCTTAAATATTGTAAATGTTCTATTCATGCTATATATTTGAACTGTTGCTGGTAGAATGTGACAGTCAAGAAGTTTGCATATTCAGTAATAGTCATTTACTATTCCTAGGTAGGGGAGGGGGGAAATACAGCTTTTTCGTTTTAAGAGATTTAATGAAATATTACCATCTGCATTTTCCAAATCATACACTCGGACAAAATAATTTCAACACTATGAAGCAAGCCACGAGCCTCAGTGAAACTGAGCAGAGTGGTTGAGCATGTTACAAGGTAATAATGATTAATCGTACAATCACCTGCATGCATATTAACTCTTACAGTACCAAGGTTTTTTTTTGTATAAAAATGCAACTAAACTTTTAAGCCTTATTTTTAAACAGCTAGGTAGTCACTGAAAGGAGAGCTATGCACCAATCCCCTGTGATGATGCGTAGAACCAGCCAGGCCTAGCACCTAATGTCCGACCCCGCCTTCTCGTGGTGCAGACCATTAGTACCTTTCAAAAGAGATACTCTCTTGTGGAAGTGAACGGAAGGGGAGGGCTGCCAGATTAGTGTGGCCTACTGATCTGGACAACTATGGCTACTTTTCTTTTTTTTCTACCCTGCTGAGGAGTGGTCAACCACACAGGGTCCTGGTGCTGACCATATAAACCCACTGGACTGGACAGATATATGGCTCTGAGCTTGATTATGGATCCTGATTTTGCTGCACTGGTGGGCTTCTGTGGAGGGAAAATCTTCCGCTGTGTTTTCTGTTTGTTTGTGGGTTGACAGCCCCAAGTGAATAGATTCACAGGATATGTTTATCAGCTGGTGGATAATCCTGAGCAGAGGTCATCGCAGGCACCTCAACTCTTTGCTTCTATTGGCATCGTCAAATTCTATATTGGAGGAAGCCTTTAGTAGTGGGGGAACGGGTCTTTGCCCCATGTCTCCGATTAGGGGGCTGTTTGATATTGTCGGCATTCCCTCTCTCAATAAACATAGTTTCTTCAAACATCCCACTAACCATTTTCTCTCCATAGGTAGTTGGAATGTGAGGACTCTGCACAGAGCTTTTTCTCTTGATGTCCTCACACAAGAATTCCACCGTTATAATTTAGATATTCTCGGCTTGCAAGAGACCAGATGGACAAAGGTCATATTTTTAAAAATAATCTTAAATTGAAAAAATGAATTATATCACAAATATTGCATAATTGTCTCAGAACGTAAAGCAACTTTGCAACCACTAGAGGAAAAACTTTTAGTTGTTGGCTAAAAAAAACTATTTTAAATACAATCATTTTGAAATCTACATCTATTTGCACATTTAAAAAAATATGTATATTCCCAGACCAGTATTTTTGCAGCTTCAATTTAATGCTCTAAAATAAATGAAACTAAGTCTCAACCCTCTTCTTCTTTAGAGAGGGTCGAGACTGATTTCTATTAGTTTGAATTAAGCATTATAACATAAAAGAAAACTCCTCTCTCTCTCTCTATGCAAACTTCATACATTCTCAAAATTATTCTAACTTACATCACCTTTCACTTCAACTTAAGTCTTTAAAAATTTTTATATCTCACACACATACCATCATTCATAACCATATTTCACTCTCCATTTCACAACCCAATGCTCTTCATCATTTTCAAAATAAATACAAATCTCATCTCCAGAAATTTCCTCGAATTTTTTTTTAACCCACATCACTTCAAATGTTCAATACAGCAAAAACACACAATTAGCGCCTTAAACCAATACTGAGAGGCATTTGGCCTGTTATGATGAAATTTGCAATTTTTATCCTGACTGTTTCACAATTTCACCATAATTTCATTACTTGCAATTTTTTCGAAATTGGATTCATCTCATACTCTCTCATCCTTACTGGATCAAAGAAAATCCATACATTCACAGACTTCAAAATCCATCTTTCCAACATATGTTTCTCTCCCAGCCCCGAAACGTCATTTTACTTGTTGATTTTGAATTGTCATATTTTTCAAACTAATTTCCCAAAACTGTCTGGCTTTGTCGACTTCTCCGATTTACCTGGCTTTTACAACCCAACAGTCCAATAATCCAGTAAAGTGTATGATAACTACAACATTTTCTCAAAAAAAATCCATCATTTCATATTGTTTACACACACCATCTTCTGAAAATTAGTTTAATCCCTCATCCCCCAAAACTTCTCCCATAGGTTAACATGGGTTTCCCTATACTTTAACATTGGCCTAGACCTCTAATTCTTCTCAGTACTAGCAGCAATGGGTTACAGAGGTGTGCCACCATATTATACAATTTAGTTCTTCAAACATATCTCTCCTGAGCTATATCTGTTGCATCTTGCTATTGTAGACAATTTTAATTAGGTCCTGTTTGACATTGTCTGCTCACCACATTCTAGGTCTCCCCCTCTTTCTGAGGCCTTTAGGCACACTGTTCATAACCATATTCATCAATCTATAGTTATGTATGCAGGCAATTTGGCCAAGCCAACAGTCTCTCTCTGCACAGTATGCTGATCAAAAGAGGTTTCCAACTCCTTCTAACCTCATCATTATTTATAAAGTTGAACCACCTAATGCCCAAGATACTGCATAAGCATCTAGAATCAAAAGCATTTAGTTTTCTGTTTTTCATAACTAATCCTAGAAAGAACCAAACTATTATACAGTCTAATTGTAGTCTTTAGGTGTATACGCCTATTCCTCCATGCTCTCCATAGATTCTTAAAAGTCCCGGCAGCAATTCCTATTCGTCTGTTAATTTCATGCTGCATGTCACCAGCATATGTTACATAGCTCCCAAGATGATTAAACTGAGTCACCTGCACAAGAGCGGAATTATTCAGATTAACTGAACCACAGTCTGCCTGACTAATTTTCATCACTTTAGTTTTCTCTATATTTGCCACCAAACCTACTCTTCTACCAGTTTTATCAACAGCTCTAATGAAAGAGTTCATCTCATCAACTTCATTTGCCAAAGGACTAAATCATCAGCATAATCTAAATCGGAAATTTTCAGTCTCTATACTATTTAAGCCCAGAATCTTTCCCTTGCAGTGAATTTGGCATAATGTAATCAATAACCAAAGTAAAGAGGAAAGGAGACTAAACCACAGACGTAAAACAATATGACAGTCTATAAGACAAGAATAACAACTTATGGGAACATTACAACTAGCGAATAGACAAGATTCAAACCAACCACTTGCCCATGAGATCTATTGCAGATTGTCTTTCCGAAAATTCTGAATAATTCTGGTTATGCCTCTGGTAATAAGTTTACTAAACATTATGAATTTGGGGCGGTGGTGGCTCAGTCGGTAGCGCGCCAGGCTCGTAATCTGTAGTTCCCAGGTTCGAGTCCCAGCTGGGTCAGCGTTGAGATTTATCTCCGCAAAATTCCCCGCCCTGCCCACGGTCAGTAGGGGACACCGATGGGCTTGGAAAGGCCGCCGTCCGTCGTATGGGACGTTAAGCCGTGGCCCCGTGTGTGGGAGAGCCATACCCTGTGCATGTTAAAGAACACGCTGGATGGCCTTGACGGGAGGCTACCATCTGTCTCCCAACAGCTGTTCCAGTGGGTCCCCTACCCCAACCTTCTCTGAGCCTTCGGGGTCCACGTGGCCTGGCCATTTAGCCCATGGTGTGCATAAAAGTGCCACTCAGAGGTAAAACAACCCAACCCATTATGAATTTTTTCTTTGGATGTTGAAGATTGGCGATCTTGGCCAAGTGCAGAAATGTTTGTGCAACAAGAACCAGCCCTTCCTGAAATTGCCCTCCCAAATGATGGCCAATTTCCATATTTGGAATATATACTTGGAATATATATTTGGAATATATTTACAATAGAGTCTTATTTTGCTTCCATATCCAAAACATTCAATTTCATAAAAAAAGTAGTACAAGCTCAAAGTTTTTTTATTAAAAAAAAGAAACAATAAAAGAAAAATTAGGAAATGATGAGCGAGATCTGTGCTATTAGAGATCGTCATTAGAGACACCAATCTGTACGCAACATTCGGCGAAACAACGCCAGTATTAAATTTATCAAATCAGTTAAGAGCAAAATTATGGCTCTCTCCTCAATTTTAACAGGGTGACATAAAATGCATTTGTTTGTGTTTTACACTTTTATTCACGCAAGTTTTCAGAAATAGCCTGAACCTCGAAAGCTCAGAGAAGGTTGGGGGGACCCACTGGATTAGCTGTTGGGAGACAGATGATAGCCTCCCGTCAAGGCCATCCAGCATGTTCTTTAATGTGCACAGTGCACAGCCGTGGCCCCATGTGCGGGAGAGTGCTGTGCACTCTCCTGCACACGGGGCCACTGCTTAACCTCCCGTCCGACGGACTTTCCAAGCCCATCGATGTCCCCTACTGACTGTAGTAGTGGCAGGGCTGGGAGTTTTGTGGAGATAAATCTTTTTTTAAAGTATTACCTCTGAGCGGCACTTTTTTGCGCACCATGGGCTAAATGGCCAGGTCACATGGATCCCGAAGGCTCAGAGAAGGTTGGGGGAGGGGACCCACTGGAACAGCTGTTGGGAGACAGATGGTAGCCTCCTGTCAAGGCCATCCAGCGTGTTCTTTAACGTGCATAGGGTATGGCTCTCCCACACACGGGGCCACGGCTTAACGTCCCATCTGACGGACGGCAGCCTTTCCAATCCCATCGGTGTCCCCTACTGACCGTGGGCAGGGCGGGGAATTTTGCGGAGATAAATCTCAACGCTGACCCAGCTGGGACTCGAACCTGGGAACTACAGATTACGAGCCTGGTGCACTACCGACTAAATGTTGAAGATGTATTGAAGAAATTGATGAACATAGGAAGATGGTGTGCTACTGCATTATTGCAACAATGTGGAAGAGTTTCTCAATGCTCATTTACTGAATGAGGGATAAGACAGAGAAATGTAAAGTTATGCACTCTGTTCATTTGACTTAATACCATTTGATTTCTATTTATTTGTGGGTACAATAAAAAACACTGCTAGGAAGGCAGCTACTCTGGAGGTCAATGTAGCATCCCCAGAGAATGCCACGAAGAAGGCCAAAAGCCTTAGGATAATTTATATAACGAAATTTTATGTCTTCTGTAATTTAAGAAACTGATGTTACTGAATAATGAAGATAGAAATGATAAATAAATAATAAATAAAATAATAAAAAATATAAATAAATAATAATATATAATATAAATAAATATAAATAAATAATAAATAATGAAGATGGAATGCTGAATATTGTAGTTTATCGATTTGCCAATCTGGTATGTAATTGTCATCCTTTGGCTTTATGCAAACTTTTTATCAATATTTATATTTAGTTTATTTTTTTTCCCCCATTTTTTTAGGCTGAAGCTGATCTTGGAGATTTAAAACCTCTTCTTGAAACACCACATTCCCTTGTTGTAAGTATTAAAGAGTTTTGGTAAAATAGATTTAGATTTAGTCTATCTTTAAGCTCTTGATATTCCACTTTAGAAATTAATACAGTTTTCATTTTTTTCTCAAAGCACACTACCTTGACAAATCAATGTGGAATGAATATTAAAAAATACAGCTTACATTAAAGCTATTTCGAATGTATCAGTGGATGTATTACAAAAAATAATACAAATCGGAATGTAATAATCCAAATGGATACATGCATGCAGTGATAAAAGTTCAAGATTCTAATAGGGGAAGATCAAATTTAGTTTTTGCAGGCCTTTATGTGTTTTTGTGGTTGGCCAACAATTGGCACATTTGTCTGTTCAAATCACAAATTAGGAATTAATATTTTCTTGGTGTTTACAGGGCAGTTTCTGTCAGACCTTTGCAGCTAGTAGCTGCCCGATGAAGGAAATAAATTTTTACGTTTTACATTTTATGCCATAAAATTACTTTGATTACATGAATTGTTTGCTAGTGTTCTTACAAGTATAGTTATTTTCATATTAATAACTAACAACATTGGTTACTCACAGACATTGTTATGTGTAGGTTAACACACATTAATTATTCACAGGCTCTGTTGTTATAAAAATAATTTTCAAGTTTTCAGAAAAGTATTTTTAGTTGAATAGCATATGAACTTAAGATTCCTGATAGTATATCAGATGCTCGTGCCTACTGAGTCCTCTGCTAATAGTAGCTGTGAAGAAAGCTAATCAACAGAGACCACATGCTGTATTTGCCAGTGACAAGGCAATAGATCTATCCTTGTGACATTGAATGCGTCTTTTACTGATTGGCACATAAAATTTTCATTCTCTATTCATTAACTCTCTTTGCAAGTTGGGTTTATTAATCTCTGAGCGGCACTTTTTCACCACAATGAGCTCAATAACGAGGTCACAATTGCTCAGAGAAGATAGGAGAAGGAGGCCCATGGGGCAACTGCTGAAAGATAGATGGGAGCCTCCCATCAGGTTCATCCAGTATGCTCTTAATGTGCACATAGTATGGCTCTCTTGCACACAAGGCCATGGTTTAACACTCCATCTAATAGAGGGGCAGGGGTGGCTCAGTCGGTAGCGCGCCAGGCTCGTAATCTGTAGATCCCAGGTTCGAGTCCCAGCTGGGTCAGCGTTGAGATTTATCTCCGCAAAATTCCCCGGCCCTGCCCACAGTCAGTAGGGGACACCGATGGGCTTGGAAAGGCCACCGTCCATCGGATGGGACGTTAAGCCTTGGCCCCATGTGCAGGAGAGCCATACCCTGTGCATGTTAAAGAACACGCTGGATGGCCTTGACGGGAGGCTACCATCTGTCTCCCAACAGCTGTTCCAGTGGGTCCCCTCCCCCAACCTTCTCTGAGCCTTCGGGGTCCATGTGACCTGGCCATTTATGCCATGGTGTGCAAAAAAGTGTCGCTCAGAGGTAAAACAACCCAACCCAAAAATGCACACATAGCACAATGCTAATGTGTAAGAGGCACATTAGCATTGTGCTATGGGTGCTTGATCACATATTTTGTGTCCTTGGCATATGCAGTAGCTTACTGATGACATCACTGGGAATGAGGCAGAGAGTTATGCATTGGTAACTTGGAACTGAGAGAAAAGAGTTGTAGCAGGTGTAACATAAAGGTATAAATAAATGCAAGACAAATAAAAATAAATGGTTAGGTGAAATTGTAGCTATCCCATGGACAAAGTATATGTGCTTGGCTACTGATCTAAGGGACTTGGGTTAAAGCTCCCAAGTAAGGCATGGATGTTTGTGTTGTTTTTCTGCTGAGGTCGTGCCGTCCTCACAGTCCTTTTACTGTAGCATATAAACTGATAGGCTCTTATCAGAACTCTCTGGCAAGCAGCTGCTTGAGGGGTATTTTTTTAGATGAAATTAAAGCTGAACCTTCACATAGTGAGCTTCGAACTTTCCATTAACATAGTATGGAAGTTACTGAACACTTTTGGTAATATAAGATATATTTATGAAGGTACAATTTATGTCACAAAGAAGTGAAGCAGATATCCCAATATCTTTAAGAGTCGCTTTTATTTTGCTTGAAATGGTCCAGTGGAAGTTGTGTTTCTAACGAGACACTTCAAGTCTGGAAGTCATGGGGGGCGGGGATGGCTCAGTCGGTAGCGCGCCAGGCTCATAATATGTAGTTCCCAGGTTCGAGTCCCAGCTGGGTCAGCGTAGAGATTTATCTTCGCAAAATTTCCCCGCCCCACCCACGTTCAGTAGGGGACACCGATGGGCTTGGAAAGGTCTGTCGGATGGGACGTTAAGCCGTGGCCCCGTGTGCGGGAGAGCCATACCCTGTGCACGTTAAAGAACACGCTGGATGGCCTTGACGGTAGGCTACCATCTGTCTCCCAACAGCTGTTCCAGTGGGTCCCCTCCTCCAACCTTCTCTGAGCCTTCGGGGTTCATGTGACCTGGCCATTTAGCCCATGGTGTGCAAAAAAGTGCCATTCAGAGGTAAAACAATCCAACGTTAAAGAACACGCTGGATGGCCTTGACGGGAGGCTACCATCTGTCTCCCAACAGCTGTTCCAGTGGGTCCCCTCCCCCAACCTTCTCTGAGCCTTTGGGGTCCTTGTGACCTGGCCATTTAGCCCATGGTGTGCAAAAAAGTGCCGCTCAGAGGTAAGACAACCCAACCCAACTTGGAAGTCGTGAAACAAGATGGTCACAGGCTGAGGTGGAAAGATAGCTGAATATGTCAAGAAAAGTGGTGTCAGCATTAAAGAAATTTTTTCAACAGATGGGAAATATTGCTAAGGAGACCAGGACAATTTCAACTGAGAGCTATATCAACCAAAATTACATAATAAGAAAATAAAAGTATTTACATATTCCTATATGCACCCTAAAAAATGAAAGTAAGGCATACCAATGATGAAATCACCTACAGAACTCATATTAACTTCAAAGAAAGGTAGGGTGCTGGAATTTTTTTTTTTAAGTTGGCAAGAGAAATCAATTTTGCTTCTTTGGGGTTAATATGAATTTAGTAATTTCGCTTTTATATTTTACTTTTTAGGGCACATAATAAAAATAATTTTAGGGCACATAATAATTGCATGTTATAATTTTTTTTAATTTATATATTTTACTAATTATGTTGCTAAAAATGTGTATCTTCAGAAGAGGAAATTGCTACATTCTCTATGCTACTCTGCGCATCCTAAGCCCTTCATTTGACATATAACTCATAAATATCAAACCCCATTAAATAACCCTCCCCCTTGGGAGGAGAGAGAGCATAATTGAGGTAGCCCCTGAAATTCTCTACATGGAGAAGCTTTGGAAATATAAATCATTACTATCGATCCCCATGAAATTTCCACCTTTTTTTTTTGGGGGGGGGGGGGGAAGAAGAGTGAGGGGAAAAAGAAATAGTATCTTCTAAACCTTCATGTTTAGAAGATATAGTGGAATAACGATTTTCACATTTTTAAGAGGGAGGGAATGAATATTTTTTAGCCTATGGCACACCCCATGTTTCAAGCTATCAATTGACGTGACTTGTGATCAATCAACTGGTTGGGAAGATATGGTAGAACAATCATTTTGGCAAACACAAACTGACAAATGACAAGTAAATAACAGTAGGAAGATAGGTAAAAATGATCAATATCTTGCTCTAATTGTGGAAAAGCAGAACATTAACGCTAATTGTTCTTCAAGCTTTTATTGCCTTGGGAAGGACAGTTTGGAGAACATTTGTGTAAAATCTTAGTGATAATGAACCCTATGCTACTAGTCTGAAGCTATGTGTGTCCTGCTTATCAAACCCCACTAGAGGGCACATCTGAATTGGTGTTGCAAACATATCGCTCGAAGTCCAGAGAAATGGGCCACCAATATGATGATTTGGGGTGGTTTTCCGTCAATGATCAAACTCCATGTGTTTAGAGTCTCTGAATGTCCAGTGATAAGTGACTATGCCATCTGTTTAAGAGTGCTTTTGGATTGGATTGTTTTACCTCTGAGCGGCACTTTTTTGCACACCGTGGGCTAAATGGCCAGGTCACATGGACCCCGAAGACTCAGAGAAGGTTAGGGGAGGGGACCCACTGGAACAGCTGTTGGGAGACAGATGGTAGCCTCCCGTCAAGGCCATCCAGCGTGTTCTTTAACGTGCACAGGTTATGGCTCTCCCGCACACGGGGCCACGGCTTAACGTCCCATCCGACGGACGGCGGCCTTTCCAAGCCCATCGGTGTCCCCTACTGACCGTGGGCAGGGCGGGGAAGTTTTGCGGAGATAAATCTCAATGCTGACCCAGCTGGGACTCGAACCTAGGAACTACAGATTACGAGCCTGGCGCGCTACCGACTGAGCCACCCCCGCCCCCATTTAAGAGTGCTTTTTGGTTTAATTTCATATTTATGGATGACAGTGCTTGCCATAACAGAATTCAACTGTTGCTGGAATATCTGGAAACTAAAGTTATTCAAAGAATGGGTATTCACATTTGGTGTGGGTGTAATTGCACTTTGATTAAGCTTTTAATTTTTTTTTCTTGAAAACAGAAATCTGTCTCACATTTTCCACTACTTGAAATTTAATAAAGTTAATTATTTTGACTGCAGGAGGTTAGTGTCTGTTTCATTGTTAAGATTATGTAATCTTAAAGATATTAACAGTAATTTCTTTTCATATATTTTAGGAAATGAAGTTTTTATTGCTGGAACAAAAATATTTGGAATATCTTGAAGATGGTCATGTTTTAGAAGCTCTTCAGTGTCTCAGACATGAGCTTACTCCACTCAGGTTTAACACAAACAGAGTGCATGAGCTCAGCAGGTTGGTATTTGTCCAAAAAAAATTATTTATGTCAATAGTGTATAACAGAAATAGTCTCCTTTTTTTGTTTGACACCATGTAATGGAATATGTATAATACTGAGATTTATGTATGTGTATTAAGAGATCATGTTTGTTTTTTCTTTTTCAAACAATGAATTTCATTGCAAACCTGCTGTTCTGTTTAGGTCAGCATCAGGTTTCTGTTTTTGATTTCAGGTAGTCCTCCTCAAGTAGAACATACCTGTGGCTTTTGCAAGTCGTGGCATGTATACTTGGATAGACATTGTGACTCTCTGCATGTGTGGGGGTGGCTCAGTTGGTAGTGCGCCAGGCTCGTAATCTGTAGTTCCCAGGTTCGAGTCCCAGCTGGGTCAGCGTTGAGATTTATCTCCGCAAAATTCCCCACCCTGCCCACGGTCAGTAGGGGACACCGATGGACTTGGAAAGGCCGCTGTCTGACGGATGGGACATTAAGCCGTGGCCCCGTGTGCGGGAGAGCCATACCCTGTGCACATTAAAGAACACGCTGGATGGCCTTGACGGGAGGCTAACATCTGTCTCCCAACAGCTGTTCCAGTGGGTCCCCTCTCCCAACCTTCTCTGAGCCTTCGGGGTCCATGTGACCTGGCCATTTAGCCCATGGTGTGCAAAAAAGTGCCGCTCAGAGGTAAAACAACCCAACTCTGCATGTGACATAAGATATTAAACTTAATTGCTAATAATATGTAACCAATGCATATTCATCTTGCCTTGATTAATAGTCAATTTATTGCATACATTGTGTTTAAATATTAGAAATTATTAAGTCACATAAGGGTTTATAATTGCTTTAAATTTTCATTCTTCCAACTCATAATTTTCGTGCTATAAGGTTAACTTTTCTGTATTTTGTTATTCAGTATGCTATTAAATGTTTTATATTAGTTTTCACTTCATAAAGTAATATATTAATAAATGAAATTTTTGCAGTATAAACCTTCACCCTTAAGTGCTTTTTAAATTACTACTGAAACATATAATTTTAATTAGAGCTTCTTTTGAAGTTTCTACTTTTAGTGATCTATATTTGTTGTAAATCTTGAGGTTAAACATAATGATATAATTTAAACTCAAGAAGAGGTGGGGGTTGGGTTGTTTTACCTCTGGGCAGCACTTTTTTGCACACCATGGGCTAAATGGCCAGGTCACATGGACCCTGAAGGATCAGAGAAGGTTGGGGGAGGGGACCCACTAGAACAGCTTTTGGGAGACAGATGGCAGCCTCCTGTCAAGGCCATCCAGCGTGTTCTTTAACGTGCACAGGGTATGTCTCTCCCACCACGGAGCCACGGCTTAACGTCCCATCCAACGGACGGCGGCCTTTCCAAGCCCATCGGTGTCCCCTACTGACCGTGGGCAGGGCGGGAAATTTTGCAGAGATAAATCCCAACACTGACCCAGCTGGGACTCGAACCTGGGAACTACAGATTACAAGCCTGGTGCGCTACTGACTGAGCCACCCCTGCCCCAGGGGGTGGGGGTGGCTCAGTCGGTAGCGCGCCAGGTTTGTAATCTGTAGTTCCCAGGTTCGAGTCCCAGCTGGGTCAGTATTTTATTTTCTCTGCAAAACTCCCTGCCTTTTATTCAAACATAACTTTCTTTAGTAGTTGGTCAGTAGGGGACCCTGATGGGCTTGGAAAGGCTGCTCTCTGTTGAATGGACATTAAGCTGTGGCCCGTGTAGAGGGAGCCTGTGGGAGGAGCTGTATAGGGCAGCCCTATGCGCATTAACCCTTTTTCCACCACACTGGTCCAAATTGGCCCAAACTGCAAGTAGAATGTAATGAAGAAGATGGAATAATATTGATTGGATGAGTCCATTCAAAATTTTGGCCATTTTGAGCCAGTATGATATGGAAAGAGTTAAAGAACACACTGGGTGTCCTAAACAGAGGCCACCATCTCCTAACAGGTGTCCTGTGAAAAAAAAAAAAGCTGTCCCGTGGCCGAGTGGTTAGCACGCTTGGCTACTGATCTAAGGGACCCGGGTTTGAACCCCGGATTAGGCATGGATGTGTGTGTCGTTTTTCTGCTGAGGTCCTGCCATCCTCTCAGATCTCCTACTATGGCATATAAACTGACAGGCTCCTGTCAGACCTCTGTGGCAAGCAGCTGCTTGAGGGGGTATTTATTTATTTTTTTATATTATTTTACAATATCCATTAAATAGTATGGGTGATTGGTAAATTTTCTTTTCCTCAGTAGCCTGATTTTTATTGAACTAACTATTTAGTTGTTGCAAGTACATAAAATTGCGTATGTAATAAGACAAAAGTAGATATTTTAAGGAATGATTTTATGTATCAAGTTTTAAAATATCAGTTTTTGAAAATTTCTTTTTTAGTTATATGATGTGCAGCACTGGTGAAGAGCTAAGACGTATGTCTCACTGGGATGGAAAAGGTCCTACCTCAAGACAGAAGCTCATGGAAAAGCTTCAGGGTATGCCGATTTAAAAACTACGATTCTTGACAATTTTTAGTGAAAATAGTAAATCTGTTGTAAAATGATGCAACTGATACAGTTTAATGAGAGAAGTGTTGACTTGTTGGAGATTTAAGCAGATTCTTGAAGGTGGGGAATATCAAATGGATAGATCTTGTCTCCTCCTCATCATTGTCAGCAGGCTTTGGTGGAGATACAAAGATACTGTGTGTTTGTTGATTTCTGCAGTGGGTAAATGGTTTTATAGTAAGTACTGTTATCGAGAGCCATTAACAGCTGTGTATGAAATGGTGGATCATGACTAAACTTTTTAATGGGACTGATGATGATGATGACTTTAACTCACAGAGGCAGAACCTGGATGTGGGAAAAAATTTTAGGGAGATGCCGTATATTGAATGAACTGAATTGGACTAAAATATATTCCATATTGCATATGATAATAATTGAAAAAAAAAACGTTTTTTTCTCAATTATTCTCGAAATGCATTGGGAAAAAAAGCAAACTCATAAAGGCATTCTAGGGGCGGGGGTGGCTCAGTCGGTAGCGCGCCAGGCTCGTAATCTGCAGTTCCCAGGTTCGAGTCCCAGCTGGGTCAGCGTTGAGATTTATCTCCACAAAATTCCCCGCCCTGCCCACGGTCAGTAGGGGACACCGATGGGCTTGGAAAGGCCGCTGTCCGTCGGATGGGATGTTACGCCGTGGCCCCGTGTATGGGAGAGCCATACCCTGTGCACATTAAAGAACACTGGATGGCCTTGACGGGAGGCTACCATCTGTCTCCCAACATCTGTTCCAATGGGTCCCCTCCCCCAACCTTCTCTGAGCTTTCGGAGTCCATGTGACCTGGCCATTTAGCCCATGGTGTGCAAAAAAATGCCACTCAGAGGTAAAACAACCCAACGTTAAAGAACACGCTGGATGGCCTTGACGGGAGGCTACCATCTGTCTCCCAACAGCTGTTCCAGTGGGTCCCCTCCCCCAACCTTCTCTGAGCCTTCGGGGTCCATGTGACCTGGCCATTTAGCCCATGGTGTGCAAAAAAGTGCCGCTCAGAGGTAAAACAACCCAACGTTAAAGAACACGCTGGTTGGCCTTCACGGGAAGGTACCATCTGTCGCCTAACAGCTGTTCAGTAAGTCCCCTTCTCCCAACACCAATGGGCTTGAAAAGGCCGCCGTCCGTCGGATGGGACGTTAAGCCGTGGCCCCGTGTGCGGGAGAGCCATACCCTGTGCACGTTAAAGAACATGCTGGATATCCTTGACGGGAGGTTACCATCTGTCTCCCAACAGCTGTTCCAGTGGGTCCCCTCCCCCAACCTTCTCTGAGCCTTCGGAGTCCATGTGACCTGGCCATTTAGCCCATGGTGTGCAAAAAAGTGCCGCTCAGAGGTAAAACAACCCAACCCATAAAGGCATTCCAGTCCTTTCCAGTTCAATTCAGCATTTGCTCCTCCATACAATAATTACCTCTCTCTATATATGTGTGTATTTTTTTCTCTCCATTGTAGATTTTAAAAAGCTGTTTGTGAAAAAATGTCTAATATATAAGTTTATTTTTTTGGACTCCATTACAATTATAAATATATATATTTATTATATTAAACTGAATTACTCATATAAGTTTTCACTTGAGCAGTTGTTTTTTTGGGTTATATTTAATTTAAAGTATTAATTTATTGTGTATATTAATACTATATTTATTTATTATATATGTACCAAAGTATTTATTATATATGTACCAAAGATCCAAAATTAAAAATATATATATATGTACTAAATATATGTAAAATATGTGTTAATATGTGTAAAATTATATATGTAATAAATTAATAAAAATTATATATGTACCAAAGACCAGCATGTCTTTATGCAAATCGAAGCAACTGCAGGTAAACGATGGCGTGTGTGAAGGTCATGAGATGGTATAAATAACACCTGATACTGAGCTCTGTTAATCAGTGTTATTAATCAGTGTTATTCTTGTTCTTCAGATGAAAAAGGCTATGGACTCAAGTGAGTTTGACAAAGGCCAAATTGTAATGGCCAGACGACTGCGTCAGAGCATTTCCGAGACGGCAAGGCTTGTGGGGTGCTCACGGTCAGCCATGGTTAGTACCTTCAAAAAGTGGACCGAGGAGGGAGAAGCCACAAACCACCAGCAAGTGTGGGCTGACCACGGCTCTCAGTGCTAGAGATGATCGAAGGCTATCTACAGGGTGATTCAAAACTTATCGTTCAAATTTCGTGGGGAGGTAGGGAATATGTCAGGAAACCGATTTCACATAGGAAGGTATGTCCGCAAACGTCATCTACATGAACAAAATGGACAAATAAAGTGAATACAAGGAAACAGTACAGTTAAGTGGTAACGAATGTGACTTTTATTCCAACAAGGTAAAGTACAGGTTCACAGTAGGTGCTCAAAATTGCGACCATTTACACGGACACAGGATTCACAGCGCCGTTGCATTGACCGCTGAACATTTTCAAAAACGCTTGGCATATCACGGACAATGCCTACGGCGGCCACTATTCGTGCAACTAGGTCCATTTCACTGTCGACGGGGGTCTCGTACACATGGTATTTCATTGCCCCCCACAAAAAGAAATCCATGGGCGATAAATCAGGTGACCTGGGTGGCCAAGCGATCGCTGATGACAGTGGGAGTGGTCGGGCGAGCTGTACACTGGTTGGGTACACACAGCACCCTCTACATACGCATGCGTACATTTGTGGACATACTTTCCTATGTGAAATCGGTTTCCTGACGTATTCCCTACCTCCCCACGAAATTTGAACGATAAGTTTTGAATCACCCTGTGTATGGTGCAAGCCAACGAAAGGATACTGAGGCGCAACTCGTCCATAATTTGAATGCTGGTGACCGGAGTAATGTGTCACATCTGCAACATACGAATCCATTCTCGGAGACCACCTGCACCCAGTGTTGTGGGCATTGTTTCCTAATGACTGTCCCTGGTTTCAAACAGATAATGCACCCATGCATTGTGCAAAACATGTCAAGTTGCAGTTTGCAGAGCATGAGGATGAGAAACAGCAGCTATCCTGGCCACCTCAATCTCCAGACCTCAATGTTATTGAACATTTGTGGGAATAACTGGAGCACAAGGTCAGATCACACTTTCCACCTCCAGCATCACTGGCACAGTTGGGCCATATTTTACAGGAAGAATGGTTCCACATTCTATTGGGATGGTAGCCTCCCGTCAAGGCCATCCAGCGTGTTCTTTAACGTGCACAGGGTATGGCTCTCCCGCACACGGGGCCACAGCTTAACGTCCCATCCGACGGACGGCAGCCTTTCCAAGCCCATCGGTGTCCCCTACTGACCGTGGGCAGGGCGGGGAATTTTGCGGAGATAAATCTCAACACAACCCAGCTGGGACTCGAACCTGGGAACTACAGATTACGAGCCTGGCGCGCTACCAACTGAGCCACTCCTGCCCCGCACATAACATGGTAAATAATGATTTCAAGCAAATGTAAAAATGATATGCTGATTTAGATATGACAAATAATGAATACTAAATTCGAAATTCATTTCTTATTTCTTATGATTATTTTTGGTGAAGTGTTCCAGGGGGCCTAATGAACAATTGCCCCTTTGTGTATCCAGGATTTCAGGTGGGTACTGAACACTGGCAGTTTGGGGATTTCACCCCTCAAGGGCTAAGAGAAGGAGTCGGATAATCATTATTCAGTTCCATTGAGTTCCATTTTTTGAGAGGGGCGGGGGTGGCTCAGTCGGGTAGCATGCCAGGCTCGTAATCTGTAGTTCCCAGGTTTGAGTCCCAGCTGTGTCAGCGTTGAGATTTATCTCTGCAAAATTGCCTGCCCTGCCCACAGTCAGTAGGGGACACTGATGGGCTTGGAAAGGCTACCATCCGTCGGATGGGACATTAAGCCATGGTCCCGTGTGCGGGAGAGCCATACCCTGTGCACGTTAAAGAACACGCTGGGTGGCCTTGACGGGAGGCTACCATCTGTCTCCCAACAGCTGTTGCAGTGAGTCCCCTCCCCCAACCTTCTCTGAGCCTTCGGGGTCCATGTGACCTGGCCATTTAGCCCATGGTGTGCAAAAAAGTGCTGCTCAGGGGTAAAACAACAAGAACAAAATCCATTTTTGAGAATTGCTCTCTGACCCATTGCCAAGTGGTTAGCATACTAGTCTACTGATCTAAGGGACCAATGTTCAAGTCCTGGGTAAGGCATGAATGTTGTGTTGTATTTCTGCTGAGGTCCTGCCATCCTCACAGACCATCTATATGACCTATAACATCAGTCTCTTGTCAGGCCTCTGTGGCAAGCAGCTGCTTGAGTTTAAATTTTTTTTATTCTCTTTTTTCTTTTATTTTTTATTTCTCTTTTTAAATTTTTTTTATTCTCTTTTTTCTTTTATTTTTTATTTCTCTTTTTAAATTTTTTTATTCTCTTTTTTCTTTTATTTTTTATTTCTCTTTTTAAATTTTTTTTATTCTCTTTTTTCTTTTATTTTTTATTTTTCTTTTTAAATTTTTTTTATTCTCTTTTTTCTTTTATTTTTTATTTCTCTTTTTAAATTTTTTTATTATCTTTTTTCTTTTATTTTTTATTTCTCTTTTTAAATTTTTTTTATTCTCTTTTTTCTTTTATTTTTTATTTCTCTTTTTAAATTTTTTTTTATTCTCTTTTTTCTTTTATTTTTTATTTCTCTTTTTAAATTTTTTTATTCTCTTTTTTCTTTTATTTTTTATTTCTCTTTTTAAATTTTTTTTACTCTCTTTTTTCTTTTATTTTTTATTTCTCTTTTTAAATTTTTTTTACTCTCTTTTTTCTTTTATTTTTATTTCTCTTTTTAAATTTTTTTTATTCTCTTTTTTCTTTTATTTTTTATTCTCTTTTTAAATTTTTTTATTCTCTTTTTTCTTTTATTTTTTATTTCTCTTTTTAAATTTTTTTATTCTCTTTTTTCTTTTATTTTTTATTTCTCTTTTTAAATTTTTTTTATTCTCTTTTTTCTTTTATTTTTTATTTCTCTTTTTAAATTTTTTAATTCTCTTTTTTCTTTTATTTTTTATTTCTCTTTTTAAATTTTTTTTATTCTCTTTTTTCTTTTATTTTTTATTTCTCTTTTTAAATTTTTTTTATTCTCTTTTTTCTTTTATTTTTTATTTCTCTTTTTAAATTCTTTTTATTCTCTTTTTTCTTTTATTTTTTATTTCTCTTTTTAAATTTTTTTTATTCTCTGCCCTCAATTCCCTAAAAACCCTCAGAGGTGAAACAACTCAACCCACTTTCCAGTGGAAAAATTTATTTGTTGATGACGGATTGGAGAGGAATAAAATATAATGAAAATGGTAAAAAAAAAGGCTCATTTAGAAGCATTAAATGGCTTTATTCTCTGATAGCACAAAAATATCATACGAATTAATGGGAAGAATGGCAACTGAAGAAATCACTTGTATTTTTGGATCTGTTTGCAGCACACCAGTGGACCACAGATGATACTTTGAGAATCACTGAAAGAATGGCAGGTTCCAATTTAGTGATGAATCCCATTTTGTTTAGAATCCAACATTGGTTGCATGTGTTTGCCTTTATGTACCAAGTGGTATGCAAGATGTGATTAAGGGCAGCACATATTTCCTTAGCTTACAGTTGCCAATGCTCTAGATGTTCATTAATAACATATATTATATAATATGATATATATTATATATCATATTATATGAACAGTAAAAAAATATTATGGCATCCTCTTGTTCAGGCTGAATGTTCTCTGCTTCGAAGCAAATGCCAGCTTCTTGAAATTCAAAGGGGGCGGGGGTGGCTCAGTCGGTAGCGCGCCAGGCTCGTAATCTGTAGTTCCCAGGTTCGAGTCCCAGCTGGGTCAGCGTTGAGATTTATCTCCGCAAAGTTCCCCGCCCTGCCCACAGTCAGTAGGGGACACCAATGGGCTGGAAAAGGCTGCCGTCCGTCGGATGGGACGTTAAGCCGTGGCCCCGTGTGCGGGAGAGCCATACCCTGTGCACGTTAAAGAACACGCTGGATGGTCTTGACGGGAGGCTACCATCTGTCTCCCAACAGCTGTTCCAGTGGGTCCCCTCCCCTAACCATCTCTGAGCCTTCGGGGTCCATGTGACCTGGCCATTTAGCCCATGGTGTGCAAAAAAGTGCCGCTCAGAGGTAAAACAACCCAACAAACAACTTGAAATTCAAATGAATTTTACCCTATAAAACTAGTTGAAATAATATTTTCAATGTATAGGAATTTATGAAAATGCTCCCTAGGGAGAGGTAGTACCCCTGTTAGGAACCCCTGCTCTAGCCTATATTTCTTTGGGGGCAGGGGTGGCTCAGTCGGTAGCACGCCAGGCTCGTAATCTGTAGTTCCCAAGTTCGAGTCCCAGCTGGGTCAGCGTTGAGATTTATCTCTGCAAAACTCCCCGCCCTGCCCACGGTCAGTAGGGGACACCGATGGGCTTGGAAAGGCCACCGTCCGTCAGATGGGACGTTAAGCCGTGGCCCCGTGTGCGGGAGAGCCATACCCTGTGCACGTTAAAGAACACACTGGATGGCCTTGACAGAAGGCTACCATATGTCTCCCAACAGCTATTCCAGTGGGTCCCCTCCCCCCAACCTTCTCTGAGCCTTCGGGGTCCATGTGACCTGGCCATTTAGCCCATGGTGTGCAAAAAAGTGCCGCTCAGAGGTAAAACAACCCAACCCGTAGGAGAAGCTGGTTTAATGTTAAGTAGTGTATTTATTTTTAAATAGTGTTTGCTTTGATGTATATTAATGGAAAATGTATTTGCAATAGGAGATGTGAGATTATTTTTAATATAATATTTACCATGCTGGAAAACAGTATTGCATACGATATTTTTTTTTTTATTTTGTTCTTTTTTAGCATTTTTACCACCATCTGTAATGCTTCCACCACGAAGGCTGCAGACACTTCTTTACCAAGCAGTTGAGCTTCAGAAAGATCGATGCCCTTATCACAATACGAAATCTGACAGCAATCTAGAAAATATATCATTGCTTATTGACCACACTTGCACAAAGTAAGTAAAGTGTGAATGTGCAAAAATATAGATAACAATTTTCAAGTTCAAGTTAACAGCAAAATTTTTGTCCTTTTACTAATAATCAACTTTACGACATGCCTGTGCAACTCAAATGAAACCATGTGATATTTTAGAAAACTGTGAAGTTGTAAAAACTAATTTCTATGTGGGTTAATACAATAATTCTCACCACTTTAGTATTCATTCCCTTCTTTAAACAAACTCTTTTATGTTTAAACATATTTAGATATACAGTAAGGGTAAATTGTAGCATATTTTCTCTTCACATTTTACTCTAGTAGTATATATGTTCATATTATGTCAACTAAGTGATATCCCATCCATTGGGGGCGGGGGTGGCTCAGTCGGTAGCGTGCCAGGCTCGTAATCTGTAGTTCCCAGGTTCGAGTCCCAGCTGGGTCAGCGTTGAGATTTATCTCCGTAAAATTTCTCCACCCTGCCCACGGTCAGTAGGGGACACCGATGGGCTTGGAGAGGCCGCGGTCCATCAGATGGGATGTTAAGCCATGACCCCATGTTCAGGAGAGCCATACCCTGTGCACGTTATATAGTATAATAGCTGTTCCAGTGGGTTCCCTCCCCCAACTTTCTCTGAGCCTTCGGAGTCCATGTGACCTGGCCATTTAGCACATGGTGTGCAAAAAAGTGCCGCTCAGAGGCAAAACAACCCAAATCCCATCCATTGCTGCGATGCAAACATCATCAAAAAGAGTTGCCTTTCCTTGACATGTCAATGTTAACTTTTAAAGCTCCTTATCTTTGAAAATGGATTTTTTATTAAAATGTCATATAGAAGATAATTTAAAGTTCTAAATTAAATCTCTCTGAATCTTGGTTTTCAGCAATATTGTTTCAGTATTTAAAGAATGAAGCTTAAATACTTAGCTCATTCATATAGATTTAATTGTATACCATAGATAAATAATCAAGATACCATAGATAAATAATCAAGTACAAGTTGATAAATTTTGGACATTTTCAAATTCGAAAAGTGTAGGGTCACCTTATATATAGAGGTCATGTCAAGTTTCTATATACAGTTGGGTTGGGTTGTTTTACCTCTTAGCGGTACTTTTTTGCACACCATGGGCTAAATGGCCAGGTCACAAGGACCCCGAAGGCTCAGAGAAGGTTAGGGGAGGGGACCCACTGGAACAGCTGTTGGGAGACAGATGATAGCCTCCCGTCAAGGCCATCCAGCGTGTTCTTTAACGTGCACAGGGTATGGCTCTCCCGCACACGGGGCCACGGCTTAGCGTCCCATCCGACAGACGGCGGCCTTTCCAAGCCCATCGGTGTCCCCTACTGACCGTGGGCAGGGCGGGGAATTTTGCGGAGATAAATCTCAACGCTGACCCAGGTGGGACTCGAACCTGGGAACTGCAGATTATGAGCCTGACGCGCTACCGACTGAGCACCCCCGCCCCTTTCTATACACAGAGCAAAATTTATGTTAATAACTTAAAGTAATTCTTAAAAATTTTCTTTATATTACTGGTCAAACAGCTGCTTAATCATTTAATATTAAGGTAAGTCATAAACAGTATTTTATTTTAGAAACTATATTAATATAAATATTCCATCCATTTGCCATCAGAAAATGTTTCAGATGAAATGGTTTTGTACAGTTTACCCATTTCGTTATGATGAAATGTACAAAATTGGGCAATTCAGCTATGCCCTCAAAATAAATTTTTCAATATCAACTTATACATGGGTCAGTACATTTTTTGTCATCCCAAGGCCAGAACTAGGGATCAACTTGTACTTGATTATCTGGGGTGGGGGTGGCTCAGTCGGTAGCGTGCCGGGCTCGCAACCTGTAGTTCCCAGGTTCAAGTCCCAGCTCGGTCAGCGTTGAGATTTATCTCTGCAAAATTCCCCGCCCTGCTCATGGTCAGTAGGGAACACCGATGGACTTGGAAAGGCTGCCATCCTTCGGATGGGATGTTAAGCCGTGACCCCATGTTCAGGAGAGCCATACCCTGTGCACGTTATATAGTATAATAGCTGTTCCAGTGGGTCCCCTCCCCCAACCTTCTCTGAGCCTTCGGGGTCCATGTGACATGGCCATTTAAAGTGCCACTCAGAGATAAAACAACCCAACCTTGATTATCTACAGTATTTATATCACTAAGAAACTGATATAAAAAATTATCTTGAGTGTTGATCTTGATGGTAATAGTGCTTACTTCTTTGTGTTCAAGATTTTCTTCTTAATGGATAGAAGTTTCAGTGATCAAAGAGAATATTATGAAAAAAAAAATTTGCAAAATTATAAACTAATATATTCAACATTACTGTCATCTAATGGATACCTTCTGCAGCTAACACATATGGAGGGAGGGGAGTCATAGACCAAAAGATATAGAATTATTTTAACAAATTAAAATTTTCTTTAAAAAATTTCATTGTAATTTCAGTTTCGGAGACATGGATTCAAATTTCACTCACAGCAAAACCATTTTTTTTTCAGCTTAATATTTCATGAGCTACTATGTATTTTTATGCTCTTTAATATTGTTGATTATTTGGCTTTATCATGATATGTGGTTTATTCAGAGGTCTTTATATTTCCACTGGGAATTCCACATAGGGCAATCACTTTTTACCTCATTTTGTGAGGGAGTGGGGACCACCTGCCTTTATGTCGTCACCTATCACGTACATCCCTTCATGATGACAGTACATCCAGACAACTCTGCATCTGTCAAACAAGATGTCAACTCCATGTCACATGGGGGCGGGGGTGGCTCAGTCGGTAGCGCGCCAGGCTCATAATCTGTAGTTCCCAGGTTCGAGTCCCAGCTGGGTCAGCATTGAGATTTATCTCCGCAAAATTTCTCCGCCCTGCCCACGGTCAGTAGGGGATACCGATGGGCTTGGAAAGGCTGCCGTCTGTCGGATGGGATGTTAAGCTGTGGCCCCATGTGCGGGAGAGAGCCATACCCTGTGCACGTTAAAGAACACGCTGGATGGCCTTGACGGGAGGCTACCATCTGTCTCCCAACAGCCTGTTCCAGTGGGTCCCCTCCCCCAACCTTCTCTGAGCCTACGGGGTCCATGTGACCTGGCCATTTAGCCCATGGTGTGCAAAAAAGTGCCGCTCAGAGGTAAAACAACCCAACCCATGTCACATGGCCTAGCAGGCTGCAAACTGGATTCAGGAACACGACAAAGAAGTTTCCTCCAATTCCTCCATTTTCCTCCTCTGTTCATCACCAATGATGATATGATCAAATACCTTATCATGTAGCAGTGAGTGAATATCTGGACTAGTAAAAACACACTCTTTTATTTTTGCATCACTAAATCTTAGAAATTTCTGTTGCCAAGAACAGAGCAAGAACTGTACAAGAAAGGCAGTTTGCATCTGATCCATAGCTTTGACAAAATTCTTCATTAGGCCCAATTTTATGTTTAAAAGTGGCAACAAAATCATGGATTGTACCAGTGGATGATGCTGTATATTCTTCTTCCCTGGCTCCAGTGATTGCTGAGAAGGCTAAATCCTCTTCATATAATGAGATGCTTTTCCTTTGCTATTGCATCTCATTATATGCAAAGGAAGCAACAGAACTTTGCATATCTGAACTGTAGTCCAAAAACAAAAGAGCAATGGCTTTTATGTCTGCACAAATATTCCACTTGCATTTATCATAATTTATATATTGAAGTAATTGTTTCATATTGTCATAAGTTTCCTTCATATTAACAGCATGACCTACTACTGGAACAGAAAGCAACACATTCCCATTGTGTAGAAGAATGTCTTTCATACTTAATTTCAAGAAATCTATGAAGAACCTCCATTTTTCTGGAGTGTGTGTCATGTGGAGGGATTATTACCTACCATGGTAAAAGAACAATACCAGATCTTTTTGGTGGCTATGATATACACTTACTTTCACATTTCTATCAAGGAGATTCCACCGTTGCAGTCTGGTTCCTAGAAGTTCCACCTTGCTCTTTGACAGCTCCAGATCTCTAACAAGATCATTCAATTTGTTCTGTGTGATCTTGTGTGGTTAATCCAATGTTGTGGGTGTGAAATCTGGATCTACAGATGCTATTTCCCGTGTTCCTGTTTCTTGTTTCTCTTCCTCTTCTGAGTTCACATCATAACATTCTGGTGGCTCAGGTACGAGCAGATTTCCCCCATGTGGAACTGAGCAGATGGCATACAGTATGTTGGGCTAGTTTATTGTCTGCTTTTTCTTTTTAGTAATACCATTTCCCAGGGTGTTATATAAAAGTAAGTCACTCGTGGTTGGACTGCTCCCACCATATCATAGGAATGGCAAATAGCATTGATCACCTCTTGCTATTTAGCCAGATGCCAAGATGTTGTACAACTGTTATACATTACAGAGCCCAGCTCCTCTTGGGGGCAGGAGTGGCTCAGTCGGTAGCACACCAGGCTCATAATCTGCAGTTCCCAGGTTTGAGTCCCAGCTGGGTCAGCATTGAGACTTATCTCCGCAAAACTCACCACCCTGCCCACGGTCAGTAGGGGACAACAATGGGCTTGGAAAGGCTGCCATTCGTCGGATGGGACGTTAAGCCGTGACCCCATGTTCAGGAGAGCCATACCCTGTGCACGTTAAAGAACACGCTGCATGGCCTTGACGGGAGGTTACCATCTGTCTCCCAATAGCTGTTCCAATGGGTCCCCTCCCCCAACTTTCTCTGAGCCTTCGGGGTCCTTGTGACCTGGCCATTTAGTCCATGTGCAAAAAAGTGCTGCTCATGTTGGGTAAAACAACCCAACCCAGCTCCTCTGTTGATCTCCAATCTAACACCTGAGTTGGGTTGGGTTGTTTTACCTCTGAGCGGCACTTTTTTGCACACCATGGGCTAAATGGCCAGGTCACATGGACCCCGAAGGCTCAGAGAAGTTTGGGGGAGGGGACCCACTGGAACAACTTTTGGGAGACAGATGGTAGCCTCCCGTCAAGGCCATCCAGCGTGTTCTTTAACGTGCACAGGGTATGGCTCTCCCGCACACAGGACCATGGCTTAACATCCCATCCGACTGACGGCGGCCTTTCCAAGCCCATCGGTGACCCCTACTGACCGTGGGCAGGGCGGGGAATTTTGCGGAGATATCTAACACCTGAAGTAAAGGTGTTAGGATTTTTTGATGACAGGCATTATTTCATTTTTCGTGATGCAAAAGTAACTTCGCCACAAATGTAACAAAAATGGTCTGCATTGTTCACACTAGAAAGAGTCGTATCACTCACATACAAAACCTGCATACAATCATAAATGGACAATAACTGAGAAAGGGTAACTCCTGAATGATGCAATAGCTACCAGATATTGCATTGCCTCGATTGATGTGGTAGCTCCCTGGTATCGTGTCACCTTGGTGCTTCATACAGTGCATAAAAGATTCAAATCAATATGCATTGTTTAAGGATGTAGCCTCCTGTATTTTCAAAATAAGAGTCAATCACCAATTTTTAATGTCATAATCGTGTTTAGTGCCTCAAAATTAGTAAAATTTGGCTGTTTTCATTTCAGAAACATTTTCGGTGTTGTACAGTGTAATTAAGCAGAATTTTATGAGTAGTTGGGGGGGGGGGAATAATAAATAAAACCAGCTCATTATTCTAGATGGAAAAACATCTAAAATGTCAACGGACTGAAAAAAATCCCAGTAATTCCCGAGTGGTTAGCACGCTTGGCTACTGATCTAAGGGACCTGGGTTCGAGCCCTGGGTAAGGCATGGTTGTGTGTGTTGTTTTTCTGCTGAGGTCCTGCCATCCTCTCAGATCTCCTACTATGGCATATAAACTGACAGGCTCCTGTCAGACCTCTGTGGAAAGCAGCTGCTTGAGGGGGTATTTATTATTTTATTTATTAATTTAGTTCTATTGCTACTGTATCTCAGATCTTGGCTATGTCTTTGCAAGAGAGTCTGTTTAAAAACATAACCTAAAACTGTAAAATATGATATATTTTTAATTAAAGACCAGTTGTGTATTTTTTTAATTGATCCACTACTTGATTAATGCCTACAAATATTGAGGGGCGGGGGTGGCTCAGTCGGTAGCGCGCCAGGCTCGTAATCTGTCCCAACAGCTGTTCCAGTGGGTCCCCTCCCCCAACCTTCTCTGAGCCTTCAGGGTCCATGTGACCTGGCCATTTAGCCCATGGTGTGCAAAAAAGTGCTGCTCAGAGGTAAAACAACCCGACCCAAAGCCTACAAATATTGATTTCAAAGTTGAAATTTCTTGACACTTGCTGTAATGATTTTAAAACTGAAGATTTTTATGTATTGTGAGTTCATTAAACAAGTGCTTATTTCTTTCAGAGAACAATTCCCCTGTGAAACTGTACAAATTCTCAAAGATCACTGTGATGAAGTTTGGTTTTGCCGTTTTTCTAATGATGGGACAAAACTTGCTACAGGTTCAAAAGATACTACAGTAATTATATGGGATGTGAATCC
This sequence comes from Ryuthela nishihirai, assembly GCA_038380435.1. NCBI lineage: Eukaryota > Metazoa > Arthropoda > Arachnida > Araneae > Heptathelidae > Ryuthela > Ryuthela nishihirai. The sequence goes on from JAWZYU010000037.1 coordinate 3,319,040, forward strand.
AGTAAGTATATGACTTTCTACAGCTCTTTCTGTAGGTAAATATGAGTTTATAATGAAATCTGCATCTCACACTAATATCATTTCTTGTGATATGTTCCAGGTTTCTTAAGTGCAAAATACTTAACAAATATGTGGCTATGAACTTCTAATATAGTATATTAATAATTATTATTAGTAGTAGTAGTAATATTAGTGAAAAAAGTATTTTATAAGAAAAAAAAGAGCAAATTTCATGTTCTGTTTCCCTATGTTTAAATTATATACCATCCCAGCACTGAAAGCCATTTCAAAGCTATGACTTTGCATTTTTAATCAACATGTGATTATTTTAATGCTTTTCATCTAAACAAAATATCATATAAATAAATAAAAATAAATAAATACCCCCTCAAGCAGCTGCTTGCCACAGAGGTCTGACAGGAGCCTGTCAGTTTATATGCCATAGTAGAAGGTCTGAGAGGATGGCAAGCCCTCAGCAGAAAAATTACACAAACAGCCATGCCTTACCCGGGGCTCGAACCAGGTCCCTTATATCAGTAGCCAAGCATGCTAACCACTCAGCCATGAGACGAAATAAATTCATATATTTGAATTTAATTTATAATTTTTTATAACCTATATTCAAAATTGTATATTTTATATCTCATAAGTTAAATGTCCCTAGCTCGAGAGGGGTGGAGGTGGCTCAGTCGGGTAGCATACCAGGCTTGTAATCTCCAGTTCCCAGGTTTGAGTCCTGCCTGGCCAGCATTAATATTTATCTTCGCAAAACTCTCTGCCCTCATTCAGTAGGAGACACCAATGGGCTTGAAAAGGCCACTGTCCATTGGATGGGACTTTAACCTGTGGCCCTGTGTGCAGGAGACGCATACTCTGTGCATAAAGAACATTTGGATGGTCTTGCTGGGGGGCTACTATCTGTCTCCCAACAGTTGTCCAGTAGGTCTCCTTCTCTAACATTCTCTGAGCCTTTGGGGTCCTTGTGACTTGGCCATTTAGCCTTAGTGTACAAAAAAATTGCCTTTTAGAAATAAAACAACCCAATCTAACTTGAGGAGAAAACCAATGTAGAAATTGAATGGTTTTAAATATAAATCTCTCTCTATATACAGGGTGAATCTGAAAAAGTGGGCAAAACTTTACGGGGGCTAAAATTTACATGGGGTAAATGGCCAGGTCACATGGACCCCGAAGGCTCAGAGAAGGTTGGGGGAGGGGACCCACTGGAACAGCTGTTGGGAGACAGATGGTAGCCTCCCGTCAAGGCCATCCAGCGTGTTCTTTAACGTGCACAGGGTATGGCTCTCCCGCACACGGGGGCCACGGTTTAACGTCCCATCCGACGGACGGTGGCCTTTCCAAGCCCATCGGTGTCCCCTACTGACCGTGGGCAGGGCGGGGAATTTTGCGGAGATAAATCTCAACGCTGACCCAGCTGGGACTCGAACCTGGGAACTACAGATTAGGAGCCTGGCGCGCTACCGAATGAGCCACCCCCGCCCCCTTTGGAAGGGATAAAGGGGATATAACTTTAGATAGCCTATGACACTCTCCCATGGCATAAGCTCTGTTTTTGATATAACTCGTTATACCCAGCTTTTGTGTTCAGGGAGGTATAGTGGAGCAATCATTTGTGCATTTCTGGGAGCAAGAAAGTGCCCTTATAAATTTTTGTATTACATAATACCACATGTGATAAACTTTCATTTGGCATATGACTCATTATACTCCATTCTTGTTGTAATGCTCCAAACAAATGCAAAATACTTGAAGTTTTATGCTCCGGATAGCTTAGACGGGCGCCAGGCAATAATTAACAAATTGCCAAAAGTAGAATAAGTTGATAATAAGTTGATTTAGGGTTCAAATACCAGCGAGCGTTAATGAGTAAGAATCAAAATGATTGTCAAGTAAATTTAAATATAATTCGAAAATCCTTAATTCGCGTTGCTCAAGAGAAAAAAACTATACAGACTCAAAAGGTTTTAAATATAACAAAACAGATTTATTTCCAAAATAATTCAACTCACCAAGACATCAATGAAGATACAACTCCTGTGCTACACGCACTGTGCTTGGTGCTACGCACCTTGTGCTCGTGCACTCACTTGTGCTGTGCTTATGCTTATGCTAGTGCTTATGTGACTCACAGGTCACCGGTTTTTTGACATGAGTCGGCAATGCTTGCCGGGAAAGACATTAACATACTATGACGAACGACGCAAAAGCTATGACGCAAGAGGGGGCGTGTCCTTGGCACGCGCTTTAACGGTACAGTCGGGAGATCGGAGTTGCGGCGCATGTGCAACTCCTAGAATCTTGAAAACGAGAGCTGTGATGCCAAAAAGGAAATAAAAATCCCCAAAATGATAAATATAACGTAAATTAAACAAAACTGGTTAAGGTAAAGCAAAAGTGAACGATGGGGCATCACAACTCCCCCTTCCAAAGGGAGTCAAAATGATTGACCTAACAAATTTTGACGAGCAATTTTGAATAAAGGACACATCTTACGTCATTTACACATGGCTGAACATAAATAAGTAAAAGTATGCTAGCGCAAATTTTGATATGACGAACTATTCTCACTTTGACACAATTTTCCAGCACAACCAAAGGTACCTCCTCCCTTTTCCTCCTGACAAAAATATGTAATTAACAGCTAACCTAGTGTCAATATATACCAGTGGCTGTGACAGTTAACTGTATACTAGCATCATCGGTCTAACTAGTATCACATTCTGATACAAACTCGAAATTGGCATATCTTGAACTGTACAGAAAATAACAGGTTAATGAACTCCTAATCTTCCTTAGATGCTAATTGTTAAATATATGAAAAGAGGAAAAAATTCATTACAATTGTTGTTAGCGGGGTGATAACTTCCGCTTTTCCCCTAACCACAAAAAAGTATGACAGCTAAATCTTTACCTAAATCACATAAAAAAATGGGTATTCGAACACCGTTATCTCCTCCTAATTACATTCAAATACGCAAAGCTAAGAAAATTCAAAATTTACAAACAAGCAGGAATGTAATCATCCACTAATTCTTCTTCTATTCACAGAAATCGCGATCTAGCTGAAATAAAAAAATCATTAATTACCTCCCCCTTCAGAGCTAACGTCCCCCTCCCAAAGGAGTTATGCTGGTAACAACTCGGTTATCAGACTAGGCCATTTGGGGACAGCTCCAAAAAGGTATACAAAAAAAAAGCAAAATTCTGCAGTCATCATCATGGTCATCATCTATATATACCAATAAATTCTGCCAATGTCATCCCAAAAATTACATATCATTGACACATAAATATCACTGACACTGAACAGATTTAAACACATATGCATAAATCGTATCTAAGAATAAAGAAAAAAGAGTGTAAATAATTTATAATATACGATGATAACATTTCATCCAATAACTTTTACATGAATCTCCTTTTTTTTTTACATAAATTCACTCTGGAATGCACGTTATTTTACAATACAAAATTCTTTAAAAAAAATGAAAAAATATTAAATCACTGATTCTCTTTCACTCTCCTCATTCATATCCATAAACATTTTACAATTTCTAAACTTTCCAATATTGACTTACAAAATTTTCAGCTATCAGTCAGCTGAAACGAAAAAATCTACAAAAATACATTCTAACTCACGTAAATACAATAACTAGAACTTTGATGAACAAGAATGCAAGAAAAAAATTCTATTCACACAGTATAAACTCGAACTACAATAATTTCACTTTCCAAAAATAAATATCGAACTCCAAAGTTTCAACAAGAAATTATACATTGCTAACTATATAAATTACAAATAAGCTTCTTCTTCGTCATCTATTCCGAAAAAAAAAGAGAACATTTTATAACTCAATCAAGTGCCAAGTGAAAGAAAAATAATATACTTAAATTTCATTGTTGGCACTCCGTGGCGATAAATCATCTAGTCTGTTTCCGATAACATCCTTCCGTCGTCGTTGGGTGGCTTCACGTAAAGTTGTTACTGAAGATCTCGTTCAAGTCAAGTCGTCGCTGTACATCTCTCTCGTGACGTCATCTTGGCTATGTTCGCTGTGGTTGTCGCTCTGCAGGATCGAGTTGTTTCGTCGGCTTCTCGTCACGCTCTTGACGTCGATGGAACAGCTGAATCTGGCTTTGTCAGTTTTTGTCCTGTTGTGTGCAGTAGGTGATAATCTAATCTGTTCTTTTCTCTTCTGCTTGGTAAAGGTTCATCATCAGCAGCAGAGCCATCTTTCTCCTGGGTTTGTTGTGGAGCATCTACTTCTGATCTAGAAAATTCTATAGACGTTTTATATAATTTTATATTCACAACATTAAAGTATCCTACTGAGGCATTAGTGGTCATATTGGCCAATTCATACAGAAGTGGAGAAAGTTTCTTCCTTATAACATATGGTCCAGCATATAATGGTGCAAATTTCTTGATGAATCCTCTTTCTTTATCACTCTTATGATGTGTTTTAATCAAGACCTTCTCACCTACTTTAAATTCCATATGTCGTCGTCTTTTATTGTAATCCTCTCGTTGCTTTTGTTGTGCTAGTAGGGAATTATCTTGTGCCTTTGAAATGGCTCGAATATGCTGTTCCGTTCTAAACTCAATGGATTGTGGAGATGCGGGTTGGCCAATGAGTCTGTCCCAGGGTAATGTTAGTTCTCTTCCAAGAAATATCCGTGAAGGCTTGAATTTGGTGGTTTCATGTAATGAAGTGCGTAAAGCAAAGGAAAACTGTTGCAAATATTTATCCCATGTACTATGTCTATTTTCATCGTAAGCAGCTATCATTCTGCCAATATTTCGGTTAATTCTTTCTGTCAAATTTGATTGTGGATGATATGGAGTTGTATATATGTGTTTTATTTGGAACGTTTCACATACTTCAGCAAGCACATTGGAAATGAATTGGGGCCTATTGTCCGAAACTATACTCTTGGGTACCCCGTATCTGCATATAAATTCATTTACAAATTTCTTTGCTGCGATTGTTGCTGTTGCATTTCTAACAGGAAATATTTCGACCCATTTCGAAAAATAATCTACTAAGACCAGAATATATTGGGATCCCGCTTGTGTTTGTGGATACAGGCCCATTAAATCCATGCCAACTAATTCCATGGGTTCATTGGAGATCGTGCTTTTCATAAGACCACAAGGACGGTTTTGATCGAATTTCGTGGTTTGACAAATTAGGTATGTTTCTACATAGGTTTTTACGTCTTTTTTTCAAAGCTGGCCAATATGATCTTTTGGCCACCTTCTGATAGGTTTTCCGTGTACCTAAATGTCCAGCTGAAGGTACATCATGTAATTCTCGGAGTACGTACTCTCTTAAATTCTTGGGAATAAATGGGCAATAACTGCCTGTTTGACTCGGTCGTCTGCAGTAGTACAAAATATCGTTAATTAATCTGAAATGTCTGGCTCTTCCAACAATACTTGAAGCTATACTAGGATCTAGAGGTAATTCATCAGTTTTCAAATAATGATACACGTTTCCATATTCTAAATCTCTTTGTTGTTCAGTAATTAAATGTTCCTTGTATTCGATGGGAACTATTGTGGCGAGTGAGGGAGCAAAAGGCTTATCTTCGAGCTCTGGTGTAACTTCTGCCGGCCACACGGGAGCATGGGATAATGCATCTGGTAGCTGATGTGCACTTCCCTTTCGATGCTCGACCTCGAAATTAAATTCTTGTAAGCGTAATGCCCAGCGCATTAGACGACCTGTTAGATTGGTAGATGTCTGTAACCATTGTAAAGCAGCATGGTCAGTAAAAATAGTAATGTTGGACGTGTCTAATTGTACTTTAAATTTTTCTAGAGCCCATATTACGCTTAGACATTCTTTTTCAGTCACTGTATAATTTCTTTCAGTATGACTCAAACTGCGACTGGCATACATGAAAACGTGTTCACAATTGTCATTCTGTACTTGGCTCAGCACGGCGCCGAGACCGACATCGGAAGCATCAGTGTAGATGTAAAAAAGTTTGCCAAACTGTGGTAAGGCCAACACGGGAGCATGACACAATGCATCTTTTAATGTCTGAAATGCTGTATCGCAAACAGGTGTCCAGTGAAACCGCTTTCGACGTAATTCACACAAAGGTTCGGCCAAATTAGCAAAATTGGGTACAAATTGTCGGTACCATCCACACATTCCTAAAAATCTACTAAGTTGTTTCGAATTGCGTGGTGTGGGAAATCATTCTATGGCTTCGACCTTATTAGGTAATGTTCTTACTCCATCTTTATTAACATTGAAACCAAGGTATTGAACATCCTCTCGGAGAAATGTGCATTTGGACAACTTTATGGTGAGTCCGGCTTCTCTTAACCTTGCAAATACCAAATTCAAATCACGTAGATGCTCTGAAAAATCAGTAGAAAAAATGACTATGTCGTCTAAGTATACTTCACAAATTTTTCCTTTTAGGTCACCCAGAACTACGGACATAAGACGTTGAAACATGGCGGGTGCTCCTGATAAGCCAAATGGTAAGCAACGAAATTGGAATAATCCATCTTTTGTGAGGAATGCTGTTTTGGGTCGATCTGGTGGATATACGGACACCTGCCAATATCCTGAAGACAAATCTAGTGTGCTAATAAATATCTTGCCAGCCAGTTGTGTTAGTAGATTCTGAATAATAGGTAGAGGATATCTGTCAGGGACTGTAACAGCATTTAATTTTCGATAATCTACGCAAAATCTCAAATCACCAGTTTTCTTTTTAACGAGCACAACCGGTGAAGCCCAAGGGCTAAAACTTGGCTCTATTATTCCATCCTCTAACATTTCTTTAATTTGTGTTGAAATTATCTCTTCTTTACTGGGAGGATAATTATATGGTTTGCTGTAAACAGGTCTATTATTGCCGGTGTCGATACGATGTTCTAAAATCTGACATCTACCAGGCTTGTTGTTAAAAAGTTCATAATTAGCATTGAGCAGAGTTTCTAACTTAACTCTCTCGCTATTTTCCAAATGAGCGTTGTTAGCATGTTTTCTAATGTCTGATTTTATCTGATCGATATCAAGTTTTTCTTTCGTGGTTGCTTTTAATGAAATAGTATTATTGGCAAAATCAAATTCAATCAAGTGTTTTCATATCGCATCTATTCCTATTAAAGAGTCATATAATAATTCACTTATTACTAAGAATTCAAGTCTTATCTCCACATTATTTAAAGTGATAGGTAACTCAACAGTTCCTTGCGGAAAACACTGCTTGGAAGCACAAGCTAAGTTCAAAGGTCCACCGGACCACGGCTGCAAATTCAGTTTACAATTTTTCTGAATTTTATCCCATACTTCTTTATGTAAACATGTAAGATCAGCTCCTGTATCAATGCGAGCTATGAATTCGGTCTTATCGTGATAAAGCTTCACAAAAGGTAAATGTAGGACATTATGTATACCCACAGTAGCAAGACTTAACTCATGAGCAACACAAAGCCACAAACTGATAGAATCACTGACGGACTTTTCTTGAGGAACTTTGGCCTCTCGCTTCAAAGATCCCGAATTTTCATTCCTTTGATAACAGTATTTTTCTGTATGTCCTAGTCGGCCACAAAAATTACAAGTGATAGTTTCTCTCTTTTGTTTAACTAAAGTTTTAGGTCTAGTGTTATGGTTCGAAGCTTGACGTGGCACAAAGTCTCTACTACGTTCATATTCTATAGTTCTAGGCGCGTTCGGCGCAAATTGTCGGGACCGTGTAACTTCCGGTCGTGCAGGAGTCATTCTATGCGACTCAACCTGATATCGCTGCTTTGGCGGGAATGGCATCCATTGTTGGTTATGTGTATTTGCTGCAGATTCTCTTCTTGCAGTGTATTGCCGAGCCAATTTCACTAACTCTGCAATTGAATTCACGTTTCGTACTTCTAGGAATTCTCTAATGGGCAAAAGCAATTGAGACAAAATGCAATTTACAATATCAATTTCAGCGGCATCAGCATCGTACAGCTGGTATAATTCTACTGTACCCCATATAAAATTTTCTATGTCATCTCTTTCCCTTTGTCTTCGAGAAAACAACTCTGTAGCTAGTTCTGTAAAATCATTATAAGCCGGATATATGTCCATGATTTCGTTTTTAGATTCTTCCCAAAGTTCTATGCCATGACGACATCCTACGTTATTCCACCATTGCTTAGCACATCCAATTAGGCAAGATACTGCTAAAACAAATTTTTGTTGCTTGGCACTTCATGTAAACGGAAGTGCTCCTCCATGGACTTGACAAATGTCCACGATGACGGACGTTTCGAACCGTCAAACCTTATCTCAGGTAAAGGCCAATTAACATAAGGACTATAGTTAATGGATGGGTTGGCAAATCGTCGTTGTGGCGGTTGAAAATACTCTGTTCTATCGCTTGCTTCTGACGGAACAGAAAATGGAACCTAACGTTCAAAGTTTCTTCGTTGGTGAACTGACGTAGCATTGTCAGCAAATTTAGGGGTTGTTGTTGTTCCCCTTTTCTCCCGATTATCATCAAGCAGATTCATTAGCACTTTTGCTTCCATCATTACATCTTGCAATCTACCCTTTACTCTTTCTAAGTCGGGAGTCATTATGGCGGAATCGGCCATATTGTTAGCAGACATGTTTAGCGGTCTGCCGAAATTTTGTAAACCTTTTTTAATCTTGAGCAGCGCTCAAAGGTACTGCTATACAACAATAACTAAGCTTACAATATACTAAGCTTACAAAAATATAAATTTCCTTATCAAAAAAGATTTTTCTTATCGTGCCTACGTACGTGTGTGCCGGGACACTTCTAATCAGTACATACAACAAATATCTTAAATATTCAGCAATATCTACGCTGAAACTTCAGTACCTTTGACTAATACACAAAAAATGTTAAGCTACTTGCTCAACAAAAATTTTCGGCTTAAGCTGCCGTTAAATCTATAAATAGTACATACAACTACTGAGCTCAAAAAATTACTATCTTTGACAATCATACAAAATTTATCCACAAATATATATACTATTTTTTAATACTGGCGAGTCCCTGTTCGCTGCGCCACTTCTTTTAATAGACTCTGTAACGCTCCAAACAAATGCAAAATACTTGAAGTTTTATGCTCCGGATAGCTTAGACGGGCACCAGGCAATAATTAACAAATTGCCAAAAGTAGAATAAGTTGATAATAAGTTGATTTAGGGTTCAAATACCAGCGAGCGTTAATGAGTAAGAATCAAAATGATTGTCAAGTAAATTTAAATATAATTCGAAAATCCTTAATTCGCATTGCTCAAGAGAAAAAAACTGTACAGACTCAAAAGGTTTTAAATATAACAAAACAGATTTATTTCCAAAATAATTCAACTCACCAAGACATCAATGAAGATACAACTCCTGTGCTACACGCACTGTGCTTGGTGCTATGCACCTTGTGCTCGTGCACTCACTTGTGCTGTGCTTATGCTAGTGCTTATGTGACTCGCAGGTCACCGGTTTTTTGACATGAGCCGGCAATGCTTGCCGGGAAAGATATTAACATACTATGACGAACGACGCAAAAGCTATGACGCAAGAGGGGGCGTGTCCTTGGTACGCGCTTTAATGGTACAGTCAGAAGATCGGAGTTGCGGCCATGCGCAACTCCTAGAATTTTGAAAACGAGTGCTGTGATGCCAAAAAGGAAATAAAAATCCCCAAAATGATAAATATAACGTAAATTAAACAAAACTGGTTAAGGTAAAGCAAAAGTGAACGATGGGGCATCACATTGTGGTCAGGATATATAAGGTAACAATAATTTATACATTTTCAAGGGAGGAAAAAAGAATGAAGGGTATTTTTTTAAATATATATAGCTTATAACAGTCTCTCTGTCATAAGCGTTTTGTTTGGCACATGCTCATTATGATCAGCCACCAAGTTGGTAAGTATGGTGTAACAGCTGTTTTAACAAAGCCACAAACTGATAGAATCACTTACTAATTAACAAATCACAAGTGAATAGCAATAGGTACAAAAAATCTTTTTCTTTGATTGAAGTATTATTCTGAAGTAATACAATATCAGATATGTGATATATTGAAAAATGTCGCTTTTGATTCTGAATAATATTCCAACAAATTTTCCTAAGGCAAAACTGTTATGCATTTGCATTGCCTTTTTTTGTATATTGTAATACTCCAAGTAAGGTCTGTGATTGTACAATGTCTCCAGATACTTTTTGCATTCATAGGTACCAATAATTTTGAATTGATATCAGTGTTTAAAGGTGTTTTTAACTATTCACATAATTGTTTTTAATTATATAATTTCTGTAATATACAATTTGTTTTCTTTATTATTAGGATACCTTGGAATTAAACCATAGACGAACATTTGAAGGTCATCCAAGTGGTGTGTCTTATTTATCCTGGAGCCCTGATGACATGTATCTTATAGCATGTGGTCCTGATGACTCTTCAGACCTTTGGGTGTGGAATGTTGAAGTATGATTTATTTTCTGCATTATTTGAAAGAATAAACATTACTTACCTTATTTTTTTGTATCTACATACACTAGTCAAAACAATTTAGAGGGTTGGGTTGGGTTGTTTTACCTCTGAGCGGCACTCTTTTGCACACCATGGGCTAAATGGCCAGGTCACATGGACCCCGAAGGCTCAGAGAAGGTTGGGGGAGGGGGACCCACTGAAACAGCTGTTGGGAGACAGATGGTAGCCTCCCGTCAAGGCCATCCAACGTGTTGTATAAAATTGGCTTGTTTTACCTCTGAGTGGCACTTTTGTGCACACCATGGGCTAAATGGCCAGGTCACATGGACCCCGAAGGCTCAGAGAAGGTTGGGGGAGGGGACCCACTGGAACAGCTGTTGGGAGACAGATGGTAGCCTCCCATCAAGGCCATCCAGCGTGTTCTTTAACATGCACAGGGTATGGCTCTCCCGCACACGGAGCCACGGCTTAATGTCCCATCCGACGGACGGCGGCCTTTCCAAGCCCATCGGTGTCCCCTACTGACTGTGGGCAGGGCGGGGAATTTTTTTGGAGATAAATCTCAACGCTGTGCCAGCTGGGACAATTTAGAGGTAATGCACGTGTTTATGCCATTATTGTAAAGCAGAGGTGGGGAAATGTTTTATGCTGTGGGTCATTTAAGGAGTTGTTAATCTTTCGATGAGCCACCTAGAAATCGTATCTGAGATCAAACTCGTTGTGGTTGCTGCAGACTTCCTTTTATGGCTGTTCCCAGGAATTAGTTATACTGGTGTCACATATGAGTGAAAATTAGGCCCACTGATCACAGTGTTATACTACAGCTGAAATAAATCTTCCATTGTGTCAAAAGGAAAGTAATAAAATAGGAATTCCAAAAAAAATTCAAAGGAATTACATAGAATTATAATAGAATTACATAGAACATATAACAAAGAGCATGGATATTACTTTTCTTAAAAAATGACCAGCACTTTTATAATTTTTTTTAATGAAAAACATGTAATTGGACACAAAAAAAAAAAACACATTATCCGTAATTGGATTATATGAATAATCCCATTTTTATGAGATATTGATTACAGAAATGTTTTGCATATTGCAAGATGCAACAAAAGCTTCAAATCAAGACAGAAAATAATCTTTTAGAAAAAAAAATGTTAAGTTTTAGCCTATTAACCCTTTACACACCATAGGCACTGCTACAGCGACATACTAATACTATACTGCTCACAAAAATTAGGGGATATTTCAAAATGAATATGAAGCTGAGAAATATCCCCTAATTTTTGTGAGCAGTATATTTAACAACAACATCTGGAGTGCAAAGGGTTAAATATTAGTTGAGAATCATCTAAGAAAAGTTATTTTGCTACACAGATTTTTCTGCTTAGTATGTAAACTACAGTCTTACAAGATCATGGGCCACAGTTTGCCTAAGATCTCGTGTACAGCCATATTCAAAGCAGTTTGCCTAAGATCTTGTGTACAGCCACATTTCCTTTGTGTACAGCCATATTCAAAGCTCTATAATATTAATTTTTATACTTATTTTTGTTTCCAATACAGCTTATTATGAGCTATCGATTAAAAGGTTGGTGTTAGCTGTATTAGAGCTTTGTTATGGCTTTTAGCAATTGCATAGTCTCAAAGATTTCTTTATTTTCCTCATACAGTGAGTTAATATCTATCACCAAAGAATGCATACTGAATGCTCTCATTTGCTCTTAATATATGTGCATTAGAACCTTTTTAAAGTACACTTTCCTGAGCCTTGAACATTGTTACATAGCCAATTCATTTTTTTTTGAAAAAAATTAATTTTTCTGGAAATAATAAAGTATTGCTCAGGGTCAAAACTTTGCAAATATTGTTTTGCTATTTGATAATATAAACTTGTTATATACTCTTAAAAATTGTTTCACATATGAGAACATATGATAGATTTTTCAGTTAATAAAGCAGTTTTAAATATGAATTTTAGCTTTTAGTTTTTTTCCTTTACTATTTTCTTTGACAAAAGATATTTATATGGTAATACCATGTATTTATCATGCTTCAAACATTATTATATTAATTGAATTAATTTGGGTTATGGGATTGTTTTTCCTCTGAATATCACTTTTTTTGCACATAATTTGCCCCAAGGCTCAGAGAAGATTGGGATTGAATTGGATTGTTTTACCTCTGAGCGGCACTTTTTTGCACACCATGGGCTAAATGGCCAGGCCACAAGGACCCCGAAAGCTCAGAGAAGGTTGGGGGAGGGGACCCACTGGAAAAGCTGTTGGGAGACAGATGGTAGCCTTTCGTCAAGGCCATCCAGCGTGTTCTTTAACGTGCACAGGGTATGGCTCTCCCGCGCACGGGGCCACGGTTTAATGACCCATCCGACGGACGGCGGCCTTTCCAAGCCCATCGCTGGCCGTGAGCAGAGCGGGGAATTATTGAGGAGATAAATCTCAACGCTGACCCAGCTGGGACTCGAACCTGGGAACTACCGATTACGAGTCTGGCGCGCTACCGACTGAGCCACCCCCGCCCCGGTTGGGTGAGGAAACCCACTGGAAAGCTGTACGTTGCGATGCCATCTTTTATGTTTCTAACTTTTAATGCTGTACCATAGGATGAAGATGATCACTCAGGATTATCAGGGGCGGGGGTGGCTCAGTTGGTAGCGCGCCAGGCTCGTAATCTGTAGTTCCCAGGTTCGAGTCCCAGCTGGGTCAGCGTTGAGATTTATCTCCACAAAATTCCCTGCCCTGCCCACAGTCAGTAGGGGACACCGATGGGCTTGGAAAGGCCACTGTCCATCGGATGGGACGTTAAGCCTTGGCCCCGTGTGCGGGAGAGCCATACCCTGTGCACGTTAAAGAACACACTGGATGGCCTTGACGGGAGGCTACCATCTGTCTCCCAACAGCTGTTCCAGTGGGTCCCCTCCCCCACCCTTCTCTGAGCCTACGGGGTCATGTGACCTGGCCATTTAGCCCATGGTGTGCAAAAAAGTGCCGCTCAGAGGTAAAACAACCCATCCCAGGATTATCAAATAGTGATTGGCATTAATCGTGTCTTCTGACAGGATGAATGCATCCAAACCATGTGACAAGAAAGCACCCCACACTGTTACAGAACCACCAGAACCTATAACAGTAGGAAACAATTTTTCCTCTAAAATTGGATATCAATATAAGACTATTTCCCTTGTCTGTTGAACCAGAGACGTTGAGAATATTCAAATTTAATCCATTGTATACTCAGAATATACTTTCCATTTTCATGGCATGTTATCTGCCACTTGAGGCTTGATCACTGGAACAGTGCCTTCATGTGACACAGTGATTGTGTTCTGTTGGTAGAAATGTTCATACCATCAATTAGGGGAGATCTTGATTAGTGACTGGTAGCTCAGTGGTCCAAAACACCTGATATGCTATCAGGAGATAGTGGGTTCATATCCTACTTGGCTCAAGACAATTTTTCCTCTAAAACTGGATATTGACATAAGACTGATATTTCCCAGATATGTCAAGAATATTCAAATTTAAACCAGATGTACATACTTTGTAATTACTTCCAAAATCTTCCATTTAATAGAAAGCATTACTTGGAGAGCGATGCTTTGTTCCTATAGTACAAGGTTTGAAAAAAAAACTTTCAAATAGAAATCTGAATTTTTTTTAACCTATTTCTATTTTCAACTACTATTTCTTCTGTTTTTTCAACTAATTAAATATCAAAAATAACATTTAAATCTATGATATAAAATTTTCACCTGTTGATTCTGATTGAAAAAATTACAATAAAGTTTAAAAATAAATCTATTTGAGTCAGATGCGCAAATTCAGTCACATAAATAGCATCAAGTAGCATTCATTCAGTTCTTGCCTTCATTCTGCCATACCATGCTTAGATTATCGATTGGTTGCATTTCCCACTCTTTTCTGCTATTTATAGTTTTACTGGAGTTGTAATTTTTCTAAACTTTTATTGTAAGGATATTGATTTTTTTTACGTTTCCTTTAAGGATATTGATTATTATTTGTGTCATCCAGGAACTATGCACATCGGCTTTCGATCAATATTTTAACAGACTTTTGATTTTAAAGACACTTTATATTTACTTTAATGATTCTAAAATTATTTTTTATTGCTTCTCAAATGAATACTGCGATTATAAACAATTAATAATTAGAAACGATCTAAAGGGAAACTGTTAGTGATTTATAATGGTGGCAATCAGAAAAAGTGATCTTTAAACAGTAGGACTTTATCAATAATTTTAATTACATTTAAAGCATATGAACAAATTAAAGGGAAGTCAGGAAATTGCGTTTTTTAACCAAAATATCTGTCGGAATTTTAGAATTAAACTTTTCCATATCAGTTATGCAGCTTCATACTAAAGTGACTCATTCTCAAATTCAGGGGCGGGGGTGGCTCAGTCGGTAGCGCGCCAGGCTCGTAATCTGTACTTCCCAGGTTCGAGTCCCAGCTGGGTCAGCATTGAGATTTATCTCCGCAAAATTCCCCGCCCTGCCCACGGTCAGTAGGGGACACCGATGGGCTTGGAAAGGCCGCCGTCCGTCGGATGGGACGTTAAGCCGTGGCCCCGTGTGCGGGAGAGCCATACCCTGTGCACGTTAAAGAACACGCTGGATGGCCTTGACGGGAGGCTACCATCTGTCTCCCAACAGCTGTTCCAGTGGGTCCCCTCCCCCAACCTTCTCTGAGCCTTCGGGGTCCATGTGACCTGGCCATTTAGCCCATGGTGTGCAAAAAAGTGCCGCTCAGAGGTAAAACAACCCAACCCAATTCTCAAATTCAGTGCATTAATTAAACTTGAAATGCTTTGAAACATTTTTTAAAAAAAATTTCTCATAGTTCTTTATCACTTTTCTGATATATTTGTCATTTCTTATTTACATTATCTAGTTTTTAAAGCAAAATTATTTTTTATGACACTGCTGTACTTTGGCTTAGAGTTTGCCAATCATTAAAAGTCTAAGAATTTGCATAGATGACTAAATAATTAAGAAAAAACGAAATAAATGAAAGATTTAAGCAATAATCAAAATATTATGAACTCTTTATATTAGAATAATAAAATAATATAAAAAGAAACAGGGAAAAAATATATATTTGAAATTTTACTAAAGATAAAGTGGAAAAAATACAGTAAAATTTTGCAATGTTTTAAAAAAAATGCTTAAAAATTTTAACCTACCATTTTTTTTTTCTTCAAATATGAAAATGCTCTTTCTTTTGGTATACAACATGACATATTTCCATACATTAGTTACTTCAGAATTAGGTTCTAAAGTTGTTTATTTTATTTTCTAAAAACGCTTTAAAATAAATCTGGACACAACGATGAGTTCAGAAACCTGACACTGTAAAGGTTAATAAACGTGTAAAAGATCAGTTAGCTGCTGATAAGAATCTTTGGCTTGATGGTTTGGCTGACAAAGCCGAGGAAGCAGTTAGACAGCACAACAGCAGAGAGCTGTACCAGATAGTTAATGTTTTGAGTGGTAGAAAACAAACGGGTATACAGGGATTGAAGGATAAACAAGGTAAGGTTATAGAAGGTGAGGATTCTGTCATGGCTAGGTGGGCTGAGCATTTCAGTGATGTTCTAAACAATGTGGTTAGTTCTACTCCCATTGTTTGTAATGATGATAGATGCATTGGTGGCTTTAATGTTGGCCCTATAACACAATCTAAAATTATTTTGGCTATTTCTAAACTTAAACTTCATAAATCCCCAGGGGTAGATGAAATTACTACCGAAATGCTTAGAGCTGGAAATGTTTCGGTTACCACTTGGATGACTGAAATTCTGAATATCTTTTATGATAAAGGCATGGTTCCTAAGGATTTTACCAGAGCAATTGTAGGGGTATTAGCCTACTCTCTGTTCCAGGTAAAGTTTTTTCCATGATTGTGCTTAATAGAATTAAGAATCTGGTTGACAGTCAATTGCGTGATGAGCAATGTGGATTCAGAAGTGGTAGGGGATGTGTGGATCAGATATTTTCACTTAGGCAGATTCTTGAGAAATGTTTAGAGTTTCAGAAACCTTTGGTTGCTAGCTTTGTCGATTTCAAAAAGGCTTTCGACTCTGTTGATCGTCATAATTTGTGTTTGATTGTGAGATCATGTGGTATACCAGACAAGTTAGTTAACATAATGAAAGCTCTCTATAATAACACTGAGTCATGTGTGAGAGTTGGTAAGTCTTGTAGCAATTGGTTTAGCATTACTTCTGGTGTTCGACAAGGGTGCATTTTGTCTCCTTTTTTCTTCAGCTTGGTTATTGATTATGTTATGTGAAATTCACTTCAAGAGAAAGATTTTGGCCTTAAATGGACTGGAGATACGAAAATTTCTGATTTAGATTATGTGATGATTTAGCCCTTTTGGCAAATGATGTTGATGAGATGAACTCTTTCATTCGAGCTGTTGATGAAACTGGTAGTAGAGAAGGTTTGGTTATAAACAGAGAGAAAACTAAAGCGATGAAAATTGGTCAGGCAGGTTGTGATTCAGTTAATCTGAATGGTTGCAGTCTTGAGCAGGTGTCACAGTTTAATTACCTTGGGAGCTACGTAACAGATACTGGTGATGTGCAGCATGAGATTAACAGACGAATAGGTATTGCTGCTGGGACTTTTAAGAATCTATGGAGATTGTGGAGAAATAGGCGTATACATCTAAAGACTAAAATTAGATTGTATAATAGTTTGGTTCTTTCTAGGGTTAGTTATGGTAGTGAAACTTGGACTCTTTGTAAACAAGATAACAGGGAACTTGATACTTTTGATTCTAGATGCTTTCACAGTATCTTGGGCATTAGGTGGTTCAACTTTGTAACTAATGATGAGGTTAGGCAAAGGAGTTGGCAACCTCCCTTAAGCAACATGTTGTGCAGAGAGAGACTCCGTTGGTTTGACCATTTACCTGTATGGATAAATATAGATTAGCAAATAGGGTTATGAACAGTGTGCCTAAAGGCCTGAGAAAGAGGGGGAGATCTAGGATGCAGTGGGCAGACAATATGAAACAGGATGTTGTTAGAATTGGTGTGCAATGGCCAGATACAGCAGATGTAGCGCAAGACAGATATGCTTGAAGAACTAAATTGCATGGTCTGGTTGGACCTCCGTAGCCCATGGCTGTTTGAGGATGATGATGATGAGTTCAAATAAAATGTGTGAGCTTAAAGCATAGATTAACAAACAAATATGTAATACAATATGTTGGGTCTAAGAAATGGCAATCAGATACCTTTAACAAATTATTTATATCATAAAATAAATAAAATATAAATACCCCCTCAAGCAGCTGCTTGCCACAGAGATCTGACAGGAGCCTGTCAGTTTATATGCCAGAGTAGAAGGTCTGTGAGGATGGCAGGACCTCAGCAGAAAAACGACACATACATCCATGCCTTACCCGGGGCTCGAACCCAGGTCCCTTATATCAGTAGCCAAGCACACTAACCACTCGGCCACGCGACGGCTTATTTATATCATAGCTTAATAAAATATTCATCAAATGAAAAATATAAGTATTTTTCAAGCATGAATAATGTATTTTTATAAGATATATGTAAGAAAATTTTTAAACCCCAAATAAAAAAAAATTGAAGTTTTTTGTGTTGTACTGAAAACTGATATAGATGTTCTCAGTCTCATTTCAGATTCTGTCAACTTGTATGTGGACTTGGGCCTTGAAAGGGTTAATGTTAGTAAAGACTACATATGTTCCTTCAAGCTACATTCAATTACCTTGAATGGGGCGGGGGTGGCTCAGTCGGTAGCGCGCCAGGCTCGTAATCTGTAGTTCCCAGGTTCGAGTCCCAGCTGGGTCAGCGTTGAGATTTATCTCCGCAAAACTCCCCGCCCTGCCCACGGTCAGTAGGGGACACCGATGGGCTTGGAAAGGCCGCCGTCCGTCAGATGGGACTTTTAAGCCGTGGTCCCGTGTGTGGGAGAGCCATACCCTGTGTACGTTAAAGAACACGCTGGATGGCCTTGGAACAGCTCTTTGGAGACAGGCTTTTATATCTGTCTCCCAACAGCTGTTCCAGTGGGTCCCCTGCCCCAACCTTCTCTGAGCCTTCGGGGTCTTTGTGACCTGGCCATTTAGCCCATGGTGTGCAAAAAAGTGCCGCTCAGAGGTAAAACAACCCAACCCAACCCATTACCTTGATTAATGGACTGTGATAGTGCCTTAGTATTTTGTATGCATGCCACTCTATGCTGATGACATCCATAATTTTATCTAATTAAATGACATTATTTTAAACAGTGTTATTGATTTTTATCAGTATATTTAATAAAGATTGTACTGTTTTTTGGTCTATTTTTGTGTGACTTTAAGCCTGTTATTTCTTTTTTTGTGTTAGAGTAAATTTAAGTTTGCTTCTTTTTTTTACAGACTGGTGGCCTCAGAGTGAAAATGAGTCATTCTCCAGAAGATAGCCTAACGACATGTGCATGGCACAGAGATGGTAAAAAGTTCGTAACAGGGGGAACAAGAGGGCAATTCTATCAATGTGTAAGCAGAATTTTATTATCAATATAATTGCAATAGGAACTTAAATTGTTTTATTTTTTAAATCTTATAATGGCCAGGATTTTTTTAACCAAAATCTAAGTATTATAAAAATATTAGTTGGAAAGTCATTCCAAGCACCTGTTGTAGCTATTTGCATTCAGCCCCACTTTCGTGAACAATACTTGTTATTTGGCCATTTTCCAGCAGGCATGTATTTTGTTTTATTCACTGTTAGTTTATTGTCTTTTCTTTAATGTATCTGGATCCCACCGTGTAATTTTGTAAATATTTAACTATCTGGTCTCAAATCAAGCACATGGGGGTTCTCCTATGTTGTATTAAAAATTTGAGTTTAGATCTGAAAGGACTCTAGTTTATAGCAACTTTTATTTTTTCCACTCAAGGATCTGTTAAATTTAAGCAGCAAATGAGCTAACGATTATGAAATTGTGTGAGTAGAATTGTTTTAGTGCATTAGGCAAATTAAACTTAATGACTATAACTATGCAAATACTGTGAATAGCATTTAGGATTAAACATAAACGATGCTTAATCCTAATTAGGTTAACTTCTTGTACATCTGTAGGGGCGGGGTTGGCTCAGTCGGTAGTGCACCAGGCTTGTAATCTGTAGTTCCCAGGTTCGAGTCCCAGCTGGGTCAGCGTTGAGATTTATCTCCGCAAAATTCCCCACCCTGCCCTCGATCAGTAGGGGACACCGATGGGCTTGGAAAGGCCGCCGTCCGTCAGATGGGACGTTAAGCAATGGTCCCATGTATGGGAGAGCCATACCCTGTTCGTGTTAAAGAACACACTGGATGGACTTGACGGGAGGCTACCATCTCTCTCCCAACAGCTGTTCCAGTGGGTCCCCTCCCCCAACCTTCTCTGATCCTTCGGGGTCCATGTGACCTGGCCATTTAGCCCATGGTGTGCAAAAAAGTGCCGCTCAGAGGTAAAACAACCCAACCCTTGTAGTTCTGTCCCAATCTCTTAACCAAAGCACCAGGCTTGTAATCTGTAGTTCCCAGGTTCGAGTCCCAGCTGGGTCAGCGTTGAGATTTATCTCCGCAAAATTCCCCACCCTGCCCTCGATCAGTAGGGGACACCGATGGGCTTGGAAAGGCCGCCGTCCGTCAGATGGGACGTTAAGCAATGGTCCCATGTATGGGAGAGCCATACCCTGTTCGTGTTAAAGAACACACTGGATGGACTTGACGGGAGGCTACCATCTCTCTCCCAACAGCTGTTCCAGTGGGTCCCCTCCCCCAACCTTCTCTGATCCTTCGGGGTCCATGTGACCTGGCCATTTAGCCCATGGTGTGCAAAAAAGTGCCGCTCAGAGGTAAAACAACCCAACCCTTGTAGTTCTGTCCCAATCTCTTAACCAAAGCTTTTTCTTTCTGGGTGTTATTTAGAAAGGAAATTAAATTAATTTTAGTGATGTAGACTTAATGCATTTACATATTAATGCTTATTATTGTCATAATGCTTTTTTTTTTTTTCTTTTTCTATTTTCAGGATCTAGATGGTAATGTTTTAGATTCTTGGGAAGGAGTTCGAGTGCAATGTCTATGGTGTCGAAAAGATGGAAAGACTGTTTTAGCAGCAGATACTCACCATAGAATTAGGGGATATAATTTTGAGGAACTCACCGATTTTAACATGTAAGAAATTGTTTTATTTTAATACATATTAGCCAGTGGATGCCACTGTAAAGTATTAAATTGCTTTAATGCACTTGTGCATCCACTTCAGTGGAGAGTGCATGGTCTGATATGTGTAACATTCAGTTCCCTGAAGTGCATGCTTATTAATAGCATGAGTAAATGGGGCGGGGGTGGCTCAGTCGGTAGCACGCCAGGCTCATAATCTGTAGTTCCCAGGTTAGAGTCCCAGCTGGGTCAGCGTTGAGATTTTTCTCCGCAAAATTCCCCGCCCTGACCACAGTCAGTAGGGGACATCGATGGGCTTGGAAAGGCCGCCGTCTGTCGGATGGGACATTAAGCCGTGGCACCGTGTGCGGGAGAGCCATACCCTGTGCACGTTAAAGAACACGCTGGATGGCCTTGACGGGAGGCTGCCTTCTGTCTCCCAACAGCTGTTCCAGTGGGTCCCCTCCCCCAACCTTCTCTGAGCCTTTGGGGTCCTTGTGACCTGGCCGTTTAGCCCATGCTGTGCAAAAAAGTGCCGCTCAGAGGTAAAACAACCGAACGTTAAAGAACACGCTGGATGGCCTTGACGGGAGGCTACCATCTGTCTCCTAACAGCTGTTCCAGTGGGTCCCCTCTCCCAACCTTCTCTGAGCCTTCGGGGTCCATGTGACCTGGTCATTTAGCCCATGGTGTGCAAAATAGTGCCACTCAGAGGTAAAACAACCCAACCCAAGCATGAGTAAAAAAAATTCGTTTTTAGCAGATTTTCAGAAAAAGCAAGTTAAGATTTTCACTTTCTTGTCTGTCTGTCTGTAGGCATTCAATTTCTTTGTTTTTAGAGAGAAATTCATTATTATTTTTGTGTTTGAATATTTATTGATTAAATATTTTGAATTCTCACTTTTAAAACCTCCCAATAGCTATTATTGCACCTTTGAATGTCTAATGGTGGAAAAAGTTATAAATGGCAAAATTTTAGATAGATAATACAAGCAATGCAATAAATTTTAAATTTTAATGGTGGAATGTGAGGATCATGAAGTTTGCATTGACAGCAATGATTTTTACCCTTACCGCCGGGAAGTGAGAAAACACAGTTTTTTTTAGATATATTAAAAATTCTTTTTTGGATTGAATAGGTATTGATGAACTATTATGATCCACACTTTTAGAATCTCTGAAAAGTTTTAATTTTGCTCTCTGACAGTGAAAAAAGTTTAAAATTTTGAAACTCTAAATTAATATTCCAAATGACCTATTTGAGTTGCAAATTTGATGTTTTAGTGGTGGAGTATGCTTATAAAGGGATTTAGATTGATAGCAATAACTTATTCCTTCATTCCCAGGGGGGTGGAAAAATGCAACTTTTTTGTATTAAAATATTAATGAACAATTCTTTTTGAGTTGGGGCGGGGGTGGCTCAGTCGGTAGCGCGTCAGGCTCGTAATCTGTAGTTCCCAGGTTCGAGTCCCAGCTGGGTCAGCGTCGAGATTTATCTCCTCAATAATTCCCCGCCCTGCCCACGGTCAGTAGAGGACACCGATGGGCTTGGAAAAGCCGCTGTCCGTCGGATGGGACGTTAAGTCATGGCCCGTGTGCGGGAGAGCCATACCCTGGGCACGTTAAAGAACACGCTGGATGGCCTTGACGGGAGGCTACCATCTGTCTCCCAACAGCTATTCCAGTGGGTCCCCTCCCCCAACCTTCTCTGAGCCTTCGGGGTCCATGTGACCTGGCCATTTAGCCCATTGTGTGCAAAAAAGTGCCGCTCAGAGGTAAAACAACACAAAACAACTCTTTTTGAGTTGAATAGGTGGCAATGAAATATGATAATTCAGTTTTCAAATCCTCCAAAAGGCTTTAATTTACATTGTTAGAAGGCATTAAATGTAGTAAAATGTAAAACTTTAAGTAATATTTTAAACAATATATTTATGCTAGAAATTCTGATGGTAGAATGTGTTTATCAATAACAGATACCAAGATAACTTACCAACAAAAGTAGTTTATATTCATGCGTATTTTAGTTAAATTTTTTTGGTTAAAATTTGACCAATTTTCTCTTTGTTTTAAAATAATTAATTTTGCTAGTAATTAATTTTAAAATTTCAATAACAGTTTAATATAGTAATAATAAGTAAACAATTTTGATACATTTATTTGCCCCCTTAACCCTTAAAAAATACCCCCTCGAGCAGCTGCTTGCCACAGAGGTCTGACAGGAGCCTGTCAGTTTATATGCCATAGTAGAAGGTCTGAGAGGATGGCAGGACCTCAGCAGAAAAATTACACAAACAGCCATGCCTTACCCAGGGTGTGAACCCAGATACCTTGGATCAGTGGTTCTCAACCTTTTATGCTTCACATACCTCCTGGAAATGTGTATGTAATTGGCATACCCCTTGTATAGATAGATAAAACTATAGTTATAGTATAACAATGGTTATTTTTACTTTGTTACTAGATCTAGCAACTTTTGAGCTCTAATGGTGGGGGGCGGGGGTGGCTCAGTCGGTAGTGCGCCAGGCTCGTAATCTGTAGTTCCCAGGTTCGAGTCCCAGCTGGGTCAGCGTTGAGATTTATCTCCGCAAAATTCCCCACCCCACCCACGGTCAGTAGGGGACACCGATGGGCTTGGAAAGGCCGCTGTCCATCGGATGGGACGTTAAGCCGTGGCCCCGTGTTCGGGAGAGCCATACCCTGTGCACGTTAAAGAACACGCTGGATGACCTTGACGGGAGGCTACCATCTGTCTCCCAACAGCTGTTCCAGTGGGTTCCCACCCCCAACCTTCTCTGAGCCCTTGGGGTCCTTGTGACCTGGCCATTTAGCCCATAGTGTTCAAAAAAGTGATGCTCAGAGGTAAAACAATCCAACATTAAAGAACACGCTGGATGGCCTTGACGGGAGGCTACCATCTGTCTCCCAACAGCTGTTCCAGTGGGTCCCCTCCCCCAACCTTCTCTGAGCCTTCGGGGTCCATGTGACCTGGCCATTTAGCCCATGGTGTGCAAAAAAGTGCCGCTCAGAGGTAAAACAACCCAAAGCTCTAATGGTGTACCCCAAAAAAATTTACTGCATACCCCACACGTTAAGAACCCCTACCTTAGATCATACAGGATGAAACAACATAGCTTTTTAATTTTAAGGGATACATGAGAAATTCTTATTACATTATATAGGGCTAATAATATATATATTACTATTTACATTTTCCAATCACCAATTAGTACAAATTGCTACTGTTAAAGGGTTCAAAGGTCAGAAAATTGAAAAATACATTTTCTTTGAAAACAAGCATCATATATTTGTCAGAGGCAATATGTTATTATCCATTAGTAAATATACAGACTTATCTGTTGATATGGAAATCATAAAAATCATCAAATATTATAGTAATAATTTAAAATTTATTTTTGTGTTGTATAGATACTAATAAAATATTACTATTTGCATTTTCCTAATCATCAATTAATGTGAATTTCCACTCTTCGAGGACATTAAAGGTGGAAAAAAAAGGGGAAAAAAAAGATAGGTTTGAGAAAATCACTGTCAAATTGAAACCAACAACCTGCAAATAAACAGGAGATAGGATCCCCCCTCCCCCAATAAAAACACACTATTATTAACAAAACATATGTTGAAAGTTTTATTTTTACATATTTATCTCAAATTTCAATTCAGCAGTAATAATAAATATTAATGTAACATTATTTTGTATTTTATTTGCACTGATTCAGATACTATAGATTAATTTCTCACACATTTATTTTTCATTATAGAAAATACTCATTAACATAGATGTACACTATCAAATTTGACGATGAAATTTGAAAGAATGATGTTTATGAACTAAAAAAAAATTATAAATTAAGTATTTATACGAATACTAAAGTTTTATTTTGTAAAATTTGTATTTATGTGATATTTTATGCAAGGGTACTTATGAATTATCTGTATTTAGCCTGTATAATAATCTACAAAGTTAAACTTGCTGCTAAGAATGAGAAAAAACACAAAATTTACTAGCCTGAATGAATTTGGTCTAAAAAAGTCGGATCTCGCTGCCAATCCAAAACAGATTTATATTACATTAAGAACTTGCAAGACAGATTGCATTACAATGGCAAGAATACAATTTTAGCAAAAGAATATAAGTATAATTTGTTAGGGATGATGAAAAAATGAAAATTATTTCGCTTTAGTTTGGTTATTGATTATGTTATGTGAAATTCACTGCAGAGAAAGATTTTGGCCTTAAATGGTCTGGAGATATGAAAATTTCTGATTTAGATTATGCTGATGATTTAGCCCTTTTGGCAAATGATGTTGATGAGATTAACTCTTTCATTTGAGCTGTTGATAGACTGATAGTAGAATAGGTTTGGTTATAAACAGAGAGAAAACTGTGATGCAAATTGGTCAGGCAGGCTGTGGAAGGCAGGCTGAATTGGTCAGGCAGGCTGTGGTCAGGCAGGCTGAATGGCTGCAGTCTTGAGAAGGTGTCTCAGTTTAATTATCTTGGGAGCTATATAACAAATTCTGGGGATGGGTGGCATGAGGTAACAGATGAATAGGGATTGCTCTCAGAACTTTTAAAAATCTATGGAGAGAGTAGAGAAATATACACCTAAAGACTAAAATTAGACTGTATAATAGTTTGGTCCTCTCGAGGGTTAGTTATGGTAGTGAAACTTGGATGCTTTGTAAACAAGATAACAGTAAACTAGATGCTTATGCAGTATCTTGGGCATTAGGTGGTTCAACTTTGTAAGTAACGATGAGGTTAAGCAAAAGAGTCAGTAACCTCCTTTGAGCAGCATATTGTGCAGAGAGAGACTCCGTTGGTTTGGCCATGTTGCCCGTATGAATAATTATAGATTGGCGAATAGGGTTATGAAGAGTGTGCCTAAAGGCCTCAGAAAGAAGGGGAGACCTAGGATGCGGTGGGCAGACAATGTCAAACAGGACCTTGTTAGAATTGGTGTGCAGTGGCCAGATGCAGTAGATGTAGCTCAGGACAGATATGCTTGGAGAACTAAATTGTGCAGTCTGGTTAGACCTCTGTAGCCCATGACTGCTTGAGAATGATGATGAGAGATGATTTTATTAATAAAGGAAATTACTATTACCTATTTATTCTTGAAAATAAATATCAACTAAAACCATGTAGTTGGTTTTTACTCTGAGATGACAGTCTAATAGTCTCCTTTGAGTTTATGCCACTGCTACTTCATGATATGTATTATATCTACATGCATTAAAAAAAAATTAAATCCATACTGTGTAAAACTGAGTCTATAGTCATGTAAAATGAAACTGGTTGCATTTTCTTGACCATGTAAAACCAAACTGAATGCATTTTCTTGACTGTGTAAAACGAAAACCATGTAAATTCAGCACTATACAGGATGAATCTGAAAAAGTGGGCAAAACTTTACGGGGTGGTGGAACGCAGCTATACGAGCAATATTCGCCATTAAATGTATGGTCGGAACGCAAGCGGTGAGAAGTTAAAAGGTAGTTTTCCACTGTCACATTTAAAGAATGAACACAAGAAGGAGAGGAGATACTTCAGAAAACATTTTATTAACAGGAATGTAATTGAGGTACATGCTCAAAGAAATTGCTCAAAAGAGCTGGCGCCAGCTGTAATGCAGGCTTCACACCTGCGGGATAGGGACCGACGCACATTTGCGAAGACACCAGGCACCCTTTTATACCATTTCCAACGCCACCTAGCGGCTCGCCATTTGCGTTCCACCCATACTTTCTATGACGAATATTGCTCGTATAGCTGCATTCTACCACCCCGTAAAGTTTTGCCCACTCTTTCAGATTCACCCTGTATAAATGAGGAATGGGTGTGTTATTTCTTAGTTTTTAAAACCATAATACGTAATAATTTTTTTGTTGAATTCACAATAAAAATTTAATTAGAACAATTTTGATATTCTCTATCATAGAAGAGCAAAGAAATTTTTTTATTTTATTTTAGGTCATAATTATATATATATATATTTTTCTTACTTTAAATGGTTATAACTCTTTTCAGAAATTTCTCATTCCTAATGTTTTAATGGGCAACTCTATATTTTATTTACTCTAACAGTTATGCCCAGTTGCATTGAAATCTTTGATGGATGATGAAATGGTTTGGTTATAAAAAAAAAATTATTTAAAATCTATATGCTTATGAATTTTTTTCTTTAAATCCCTTTATTTTTATTCCAGATTACAAGAAGGCCATTCTGTGATGTCCTTCACATCAGATGATACAGGAAGACTTGCCTTGCTCAATGTAGCCACTCAGGTATATTGTTTCTTTTTTATATTGTATTTGATCAATTATTACAATACATAAAAAAATTTACTATAGTAAAATCTAATTATAAAGAATTTCATTTAATTTTTAAAAATCTCTGGTAACTCCCATTCTGTCCTCAGTGAGAAGTGGACACCATTAATTTGTAAATTAAACAATAATTATAAATAATGAAATAAACTCGACTATTCAATATCTACTAATAAAACTATTATTTATTATTAGATTTATTAGTAGATATTAAATAGTCAAGTTTATTTCATTATTTATCATTAGCATACTTGTAAGACATGCTTTCCATCTGTATGGCAAATAGAAAGTCGCTTGTGGCTGAAATTGGCTGAATAGTGCCTATATGGGACATAATAGAAATGTTCATAGCGTTAATTAGTGGAGATCTTGATCGGTGGCTCGGTGGTCCAGAGCACCTGACATGTTATCAGGAGGTCATGGGTTCATATCCCACCTGGCTCAAGACAATTATTCCTCTGAAATTTGAGGCTCGTAATCTGTAGTTCCCAGGTTCGAGTCCCAGCTGAGTCAGCGTTGAGATTTATCTCCGCAAAATTCCTCGCCCTGCCCACGGTCAGTAGGGGACACCGATGGGCTTGGAAAGGCTGTCGTCCGTTGGATGGGACGTTAAGCCGTGGCCCCATGTGCGGGAGAGCCATACCTTGTGCACGTTAAAGAACACGGTGGATGGCCTTGACGGGAGGCTACCATCTGTCTCCCAACAGCTGTTGCAGTGGGTCCCCTCCCCCAACCTTCTCTGAGCCTTCGGGGTCCATGTGACCTGGCCATTTAGCCCATGGTGTGCAAAAAAGTGCCGCTCAGAGGTAAAACAACCCAACATTAAAGAACACGCTGGATGGCCTTGACGGGAGACTACCATCTGTCTCCCAACAGCTGTTCCAGTGGATCCCCTCCTCCAACCTTCTCTGAGCATTCGGGGTCCATGTGACCTGGCCATTTAGCCCCTGGTGTGCAAAAAAGTGCCGCTCAGAAGTAAAACAACCCAATGTTAAAGAACACGCTGGATGGCCTTGACGGGAGGCTACCATCTGTCTCCCAACAGCTGTTCCAGTGGGTCCCCTCCCCCAACCTTCCCTGAGCCTTCGGGGTCCATGTGACATGGCCATTTAGCCCATGGAGTACAAAAAAGTACCGCCCAGAGGTAAAACAACCCAACCCTTTAAAATTTGAATCGACGTCAAAGTGCTGATTTTTAGTAAACAATAATTGAAACCATCTATGGAACAGATCCTTAATTGCATAAATCATGGTTCATGTTCCACTCAGCCCAAGGCCAATTCCCTCTAAATTTCGTATTGATATGTAAGAGTGGCTTCGTGATCTTTTAACTGAATTAACATAAAAAATATATTAATTAAATTTAATCATAATTATTAATATATTTAAGAGATGCATGTGACCCCTTAGTTTTATGATGTTATTTTGAAGCAGAGAAAATTGTCTTCAAGTGACCAGGTATTTGAGTTTGTGTTCTGTAAGTGCAAAAGTTTATATCTACACCCAGTTTTAAATTCAATTTTATTCAGCTACTCTATTCAATGGGTTGGGTTGGGTTACCTCTGAGCGGCACTTTTTTGCACACCATGGGCTAAATGGCCAGGTCACATGGACCCCAAAGGCTCAGAGAAGGTTGGGGGAGGGGACCCACTGGAACAGCTGTTGGGATACAGATGGTAGCCTCCCGTCAAGGCCATCCAGCGTGTTCTTTAACGTTGGATTGTTTTACCTCTGAGCGGCACTTTTTTGCACACCATGGGATAAATGGCCAGGTCACATGGACCCCGAAGGCTCAGAGAAGGTTGGGAGAGGGGACCCACTGGAACAGCTGTTGGGAGACAGTTGGTAGCCTCCCGTCAAGGCCATCCAGCGTGTTCTTTAACGTGCACAGGGTATGGCTCTCCCGCACACGGGGACACGGCTTAACGTCCCATCCGACGGACGGCGGCCTTTACGAGCCCATCGGTGTCCCCTACTGACCATGGGCAAGGCGGGGAATTTTGCGGAGATAAATCTCGACGCTGACCCAACTGGGACTCGAACCTGAGAAGTACAGATTACGAGCCTGGCGCGCTACCGACTGAGCCACCCCCGCCCCTCTATTCAATGAGCTACTGATGAAGGAGGGCTTGATCCAATGATGAGAGCATTGTAGCTCATTGATTAGAGCATTTGAATGTCATCAGGAGGCTATAGATTTCTGTTTCATTTGTATTGAGACAATGTTTCTTTTAAATTGATATTGATATGTAAGACTGATGCCACAATCTCTCAATTGTGTAAGTGTTTACAGAGCACTTGTCCTTTAACTATTAACTGTTAAAATGTAATCACAAGACGGATATCATCCACCTAACTCTTTTCCATCACCCTCCCATTTAAGTAGATCTACCTACTAACAGATGGACAAATGGATGGATATATTCTTGCTTAATAATCTGTTTTTACGATAAGTCTTCAGAGTTCATCAACAATCTCATAGATTGCACCATAAAGATTGATTATTGCCTTGAAACTTTTTTTTCTCAGTATTATATTTTTAACTCTTCCGTCTGTATTTGACTTATTGTGGTACCCAATGTTGGCTGAAGAATTTTTGTTTTATTAGTTTATATACATTTTTGAGTTCTTATACCAACTATTTTTGACTAAAGTGTGCCAGGTTTATAATCTGCAGTTCCCAGGTTTGAGTTCCAACTGGACCAGCTTTGAGATTTATCACCAGAAAACTTCCCATCCTGCCCTTGGTCATTAGGAGACGCCAGTGGACTGGGAAAGGCCACCATTTGCTGGATGGGACATTAAGCTGTGGCCCCATGTGTGGGAGAGCTATACCCTGTGCATGTTAAAGAACACACTAAATGGCTTTGATGGAAAGCTACCATCTATCCTAATAAGTGTCCAGTGAGTACCTTCCTCCAATCTTCTCTAACCCTTGGGGTCTTTGTGACCTTACCATTTACCCATGTGTGGGAGAGCTATACCCTGTGCATGTTAAAGAACACACTAAATGGCTTTGATGGAAAGCTACCATCTATCCTAATAAGTGTCCAGTGAGTACCTTCCTCCAATCTTCTCTAACCCTTGGGGTCTTTGTGACCTTACCATTTACCCATGTGTGGGAGAGCTATACCCTGTGCATGTTAAAGAACACACTAAATGGCTTTGATGGAAAGCTACCATCTATCCTAATAAGTGTCCAGTGAGTACCTTCCTCCAATCTTCTCTAACCCTTGGGGTCTTTGTGACCTTACCATTTACCCATGTGTGGGAGAGCTATACCCTGTGCATGTTAAAGAACACACTAAATGGCTTTGATGGAAAGCTACCATTTATCCTAATAAGTGTCCAGTGAGTACCTTCCTCCAATCTTCTCTAACCCTTGGGGTCTTTGTGACCTTACCATTTACCCATGTGTGGGAGAGCTATACCCTGTGCATGTTAAAGAACACACTAAATGGCTTTGATGGAAAGCTACCATCTATCCTAATAAGTGTCCAGTGAGTACCTTCCTCCAATCTTCTCTAACCCTTGGGGTCTTTGTGACCTTACCATTTACCCATGTGTGGGAGAGCTATACCCTGTGCATGTTAAAGAACACACTAAATGGCTTTGATGGAAAGCTACCATCTATCCTAATAAGTGTCCAGTGAGTACCTTCCTCCAATCTTCTCTAGCCCTTGGGGTCTTTGTGACCTTACCATTTACCCATGTGTGGGAGAGCTATACCCTGTGCATGTTAAAGAACACACTAAATGGCTTTGATGGAAAGCTACCATTTATCCTAATAAGTGTCCAGTGAGTACCTTCCTCCAATCTTCTCTAGCCCTTGGGGTCTTTGTGACCTTACCATTTACCCATGTGTGGGAGAGCTATACCCTGTGCATGTTAAAGAACACACTAAATGGCTTTGATGGAAAGCTACCATCTATTCTAATAAGTGTCCAGTGAGTACCTTCCTCCAATCTTCTCTAATCCTTGGGGTCTTTGTGACCTTACCATTTACCCATGGTGTGCAAAAAAGTGCCACTTAAAGGTAAAACAACCTAACCTATGCCAGTTGCTTTACCAGTTGAGCTAAGATAGTGATTCACACTTCCTTAAAGGAAGGTTATGGTGGTGGATATGAAGTACTACCATGTAGGTCAAGGTGTCTGGGCACACCACTCTAGATACACCATATGCTATTTATACTGACAGTGAATTAAGGATTAACTAGTTGAACAGTGGGAATAAAATATTCCACTATTAAAGTTAATGGTAACTGTGGTAATTGAGACACTGAAAACCACAATCCATTCTGGACATCATGTTTTGTTTTTTTATTGTATAATAAACAGATTTTATTTTTCATACTGCCTTCAAATTCAAAATGCTAATTCTGAGAGGGGCGGGGGTGGCTCAGTCGGTAGCGTGCCAGGCTCGTAATCTGTTGTTCCCAGGTTCGAGTCCCAGCTGCGTCAGCGTTGAGGTTTATCTCCACAAAATTCCCCGCCCTGCCCACGGTCAGTAGGGGACACCGATGGGCTCGGAAAGGCCGCCGTCCATCGGATGGGACATTAAGCCGTGACCCCGTGTGTGGGAGAGCTATACCCTGTGCACGTTAAAGAACACGCTGGATGGCCTTGACGGGAGGCTACAATCTGTCTCCCAACAGCTGTTCCAGTGGGTCCCCTCCCCCAACCTTCTCTGAGCCTTCGGGGTCCATGTGACCTGGCCATTTAGCCCATGGTGTGCAAAAAAGTGCCACTCAGAGGTAAAACAACCCAACGTTAAAAAACACGCTGGATGGCCTTGACGGGAGACTGCCATCTGTCTCCCAACAGCTATTCCAGTGGGTCCCCTCCCCCAACCTTCTCTGAGCCTTCGGGGTCCATGTGACCTGGCCATTTAGCCCATGGTGTGCAAAAAAGTGCCGCTCAGAGGTAAAACAACCCAAACAACCCTAATTCTGAGAGAGATATATTTTCTTGATAAAAGTAGGGAAACAAATATATAGAAAAGGACCAGTTTAATGCTAGTGGCAGAATCCAAAGCATATGTTGATTGCATTTTACTGAGACAAAGCTTAAGTCCAGGTTCCTTTCTGCAATTCAAAACCATGTTTTACTGATAATGAATGACTAATATGAACTCATTTTAATAACCAACCTCTCGAATTAAAGTGTTGTCTTAAACACTTTCATTTGAGAGATTTTATTTATAAAAATTATACCAATGTATAATTTTATGTTTAAATAGAACCTAATGAATAAATTGTTGCTTTTCTTGAGTAATTGGTTATTTTAAATATATCATTTATTCTTTACAGTGCAGTGCTGTAGTCTGATATGTTGAACTTAAATTACAAAATTAACATCTTCTACCTCTCAATGCCATCAGATCCATAATTGCAGTAAATTCGATTAACGTATGAGTATTTCCAATTACTTATTTATGCTGTTATCAGAAAAACTCTTCTGAATTTAAGGGTGTTAGGATGTTTATCAACAATAATTTCTCATCTTGATTCTTGTCTTGAATATAATTTTAAGTGTTTTGTTGTATTTTGAATGAAAATCTAGTACGTTAATTTTAAATTTAGATTTTTTTTCTCTAATAAAGTACTTTGCTAAAGCATTGTTTAATAATCAAACCATTTTAATATTTTACCAGCAATGTGTTTATTTCTAGGGAGTTCATTTATGGGACATAGAAGACAGAGTTTTAATAAGGAAGTTTCAAGGAGTTACTCAAGGATATTATACAATTCATTCCTGCTTTGGAGGGGTGAATCAAGTATTCATTGCCAGTGGTAGTGAAGGTACGTGAAAATGTTTTTATCTATATTTCTTAAATAGTATCTAATGTGTAAATATGCACTTTGTGACATTGAACTTGCAACACCAAGAAGAAGTGGGAAAATTCAACCAATATTCATGTATGGAGCAGTGTGGGAGACAGGGAAGACATGATTAAGTTTTCAAAACAAATGGACAGTTTTATGACCAGAAAGATAAGGCACATTAGTAGGAGATGCAACCACCCCCATTCCCCGCCCTGCCCACGGTCAGTAGGGGACACCGATGGGCTTGGAAAGGCCGCTGTCCATCGGATGGGACGTTAAGCCGTGGCCCCGTGTGCGGGGGAGCCATACCCTGTGCACATTAAAGAACACGCTGGATGGCCTTGACGGGAGGCTACCATCTGTCTCCCAACAGCTGTTCCAGTGGGTCCCCCTCCCCTAACCTTCTCTGAGCCTTCGGGGTCCATGTGACCTGACCATTTAGCCCATGGTGTGCAAAAAAGTGCCGCTCAGAGGTAAAACAATCCAATGTTAAAGAACACGCTGGATGGCCTTGACGGGAGGCTACCA
The DNA here is from genome assembly GCA_038380435.1 of Ryuthela nishihirai. Taxonomy (NCBI): domain Eukaryota; kingdom Metazoa; phylum Arthropoda; class Arachnida; order Araneae; family Heptathelidae; genus Ryuthela; species Ryuthela nishihirai. Next base: position 3,352,471 of record JAWZYU010000037.1, read on the forward strand.
TCTGTCTCCCAACAGCTGTTCCAGTGGGTCCCCTCCCCCAACCTTCTCTGAGCCTTCGGGGTCCATGTGACCTGGCCATTTAGCCCATGGTGTGCAAAAAAGTGCCGCTCAGAGGTAAAACAACCCAAAACAACAACGCAACCACCCCTATTGATAATACATTGAGCAATGTGTCATGTCAGTTAGTTACATAGACTGCTGATAGTCTCCTGCAGTACTGTCCACCATGCTTCCTGCACCTGGTCTTGCAGGGCAGCCATTGTTTGTGCTGATTGTGGGTGGGTGCTGATATTGCATTCATGTCCCATAGTTGTTTTATTGAGGACAGATCCAGGGATCTTGCTAGCCACTCCAGGATGTTCAGTGCACAGACTTCCATGGGGGTGTTTGCGGTATACAGATGTGCATTATCTTGCTGAAACGTGATTTCAGACACCCCTCTTACATAAAGGATAGAGCAGTATCCAGGATATGATCCACATGCTGCCTGTGAGGAAGAAATGTTTGACTGTCGTAGCTGATTGCTCCCCAGACCATGACTCCTACCATTCACACTGTATGCCACTCATCAGTTACTCTTGAATTAATCCATTCTCTGCATCTTCTCCACACGCAAACCCAACAATCATCGGACCCCAAACAAATGTGAGATTCGTTGCTGAACACCACATGATGCTATTCTGTGTTCCAGTTCACTTGAACTCCAACTTCTGGTGACACTGTTCATTGATTATAGGCAGGTGACACAATGGATGCCATTCATAAAGTCTTGCTTCTACCAACTTGGTTTGTCTGGTGATGAGATGACTTTTAGCTACATTACCACTCTTTTGATGGTAGGGGGGCGGGGGTGGCTCAGTCGGTAGCGCGCCAGGCTCGTAATCTGTAGTTCCCAGGTTCGAGTCCCAGCTGGGTCAGCATTGAGATTTATCTCCGCAAAAATTCCCCGCTCTGCCCACTGTCAGTAGGGGACACCGATGGGCTTGAAAAGGCCACCGTCCGTCGGATGGGACGTTAAGCTGTGGCCCCATGTGCGGGAGAGCCATACCCTGTGCACGTTAAAGAACACGCTGGATGGCCTTGACGGGAGGCTACCATCTGTCTCCCAACAGCTGTTCCAGTGGGTCCCCTCCCCCAACCTTCTCTGAGCCTTCGGGGTCCGTGACCTGGCCATTTAGCCCATGGTGTGCAAAAAATTGCCGCTCAGGGGTAAAACAACCTAAACAACAACCTTTTGATGGTAGGTAGAGTGGCAGTAGGGGTGACATAAGCTAGTTGCCGGATCAAACAGTCCTTCTGTGGTCATCCTACTTTCTTCAGATCATGGCAAACAAGAGGTTATATCTTCTCTCAAAATCTGCTGCCAGCATTATTGCACTGTTGCATAGCCACAGCCCAAACATTGTTCAATACAGTGAGTTTACCGTCCAGCCTCCGAGAAGCTAATAACCCATCCTCTCTCAAATTCACTTAGCTGGCAATATGGTTGGTGAATCTGTTGCCTTGGCATTCCATACAAACTTCATTTCCTCCCATAACTCACAGCTGAAATCCAGAAGATTCTTCTCAGGAGGAAACCAGTCTTGTAATGTTATGGTAGAGGCATTTTTGCTGATATCAGCAAATACTGCAGCCAGATTGGTCCAATATTTTAATCATTTGCATATCTCAGTGCAAATCAGCTGCCTGCTGATTTGCATGCACTTCCAATCATTCCTTCTGCATCTTGTAATTTCAGTGTTAGAGTATATTAACCAGGGATGGGCATACTTAAATGGATTTAGCAATACTTTACTGAATTTATTACTTTTTATTACAAATATATGTTCCATTCTATATTTATATAATGAACCTTTTCTGTTCTTAAGGATTTTTTAGTAAAAGATACTAATTAGTTAGAATTAGAACGTCTGGCATTCTAATTTCTTTGTGAAACGGAACATGTGCTATCACCTTCCGTAGGTTGGGAAGTAGAAAGAAAAAAAAGAGAAATAATCATAAAAAAAAAGAAAAGGTCATAAAGATTTCGACTGAGCTACTGAAACTCTATGTAAGTTTGCATTGTCACAGTTGAGATAAAATGAATCATATTCAATTGTTTGAGATGTAATGAATTGCAATTATACAACCCCATGAAATTTCCTCCCTAGTTTTTTGGAGGAAAAAGGTGGGGGGGAGAGCAAAACTTGAGATAGCTTGTGACTTTCCCTTCACATCAGTAGCTTTCATTTTATATGTAACTGACTACTCCCAGTGGAGTAAGAGTTATCTCAATTGGTAGTGCATATTGCAGATATCTGTTTAACCCTGCATTTGCAAGATACAGTGGAACAATCATTTGCACATTTCCCCTTTTTTTACGGGAGAAGAAAGCAAAAGAGAGGGGTAAATTTAGTATGTGACTCTTTGTGTCACAAGCTTGAATCGTGAAGATTGAGGTAGCCCATGATTTTCTCCATGTCCAAGGGGTTGAATCAGTAATTCATACCATTCAAAATAGCTTCATTTGCAGCTATAGTGATATGAGTCATGCTCAACAGTTTTTTATGGTGGAAAATCTCTTATGTTACCCTAATCTATGATAATTTGATAACATGTATTTCAAATTTAGTGGTCTTGGGTCTTACAGTTTAAGAAAAGTTCTTCCCGTTTTTTTTTTAGGTTGAAAAGAAGTTTAGGGGTTCAAACACTTAGGTTGCTTTAAACTCTGATAAGAGGAATCTGTATGATAAATTTTGTGGTCCTAGCTCTTACCATTTAGAGTTGGATTGTTTTACTTCTGAGCTGCACTTTGTTTTTGCACACAATGGGCTAAATGGCCAGGTCACAATGGACCCCAATGGCTCAGAAAAGATTGGGGAGGGGACCCACAGGAACAGCTGTTGGGAGACAGATGGCAGCCTCCTGTCAAGGCCATCCAGCATGTTCTTTAATGTGCACAGGGTATGGCTCTCCCACACAAGGGGCCACTGCTTAATGTCACATCTGATGGAAGGTGCCCTTTCTAAGCCCATTGGTGTCCGTTCCCTACTGACCATGGGCAGGGCAGGGACTTGAACCTGGGAACTGCAGATTTGAGTCTGGTGCACTATCGACTGACTCCCCCCCCCCCCCCCCTCCCCTGACTACCATCATCATCACCACCACCACCATTTAGGGGGATTCCTTGATCAAACAGACATTCTCTAAAATATATGGTAGTCTTATACACTTGAAAGGCCGCCATCCGTCGAATGGGACGTTAAGCCATGGCCCCGTATGCGGGAGAGCCATACCCTGTGCACGTTAAAGAACACTCTGGATGGCCTTGACGGGAGGCTACCATCTGTCTCCCAACAGCTGTTCCAGTGGGTCCCCTCCCCCAACCTTCTCTGAGCCTTTGGGGTCCATGTGACCTGGCCATTTAGCCCATGGTGTGCAAAAAAGTGCCGCTCAGAGGTAAAACAACCCAACCCAAATATACACTTGAAGACACCAGAAGTTTCTGCAAATGAAGCTATTTTGAATGGTATTGTTTACTTGGTGGCTGCAGCTTACTGCGTGTGTGTTTCTAATTAGATGCACAACTTCTTCTGGGTTGAACACAGTGACATTCATAGAACCAAAAGTTTTGTGGAGCAATAATTTGAAGGAACGTCATTTTGTATAATCCTCACTATATATCTAATGTATAAAAGTAATTACTTAAATGGAAATAAAGCCAAAAAGGTAATAAATTGTAAAAGTAATTTGATTTTGTATATGTGAATTTCCCCAAATTCATAAAGAAAAAAGAAAATTCCTATCAGTTAACAAATTATTAAGGCAACAATTCAGAAGGTATTGATTCTAAAACATTTATATTGTGTAAATAATGCCCAGTATTGGCAGTTCACTGGCCACACACACTCATTATAGGATTATTTTGGATGAGTAAATCAACAATATATATATATATTAATTTGATTCATTAATTTTTAGATCAGATTTGTTTCATACATTGATTGGTTAGGTAGCCATATGCATTGGTTTGATTTGAGAATTTGAGAAATTGAAAAAAAAAAAAATTTTGAGAATTTTTGTTTGCTGCTGCTATTCAACTTTAAGGTTAAATATTTGCATCTGCTCGTTGTTGCATAGTCAGTGATTGTTTCTTGTTGCAGTTATTAGTTTCACAATATCTCATTCGAAGGGCTTAATTGGGTGATTTTAATTTTAAAATTTGTTAAACAGTAATAGTTTTTTTTTTATTGCATAACTAGAAATCAAGGACTTGTCCTTTGAAACAAAGATGTCCATTAGAGAAACCTTTTTTTCCCCAGTCTTTTCAATCTTGTAGTAATGAACATTTGCTAAAAAAATGTTATGTAGTAACACTCATCCGGAATACAACAATAATTCTTTAAATACTTTTGTTTTAACTTAATTTAGCAAACCTCCTTCAGTATGCTACTGTGACTATTTCGCTTTTGTTTATTAAACAACAATTTCAATATTGAAATTGGATTGTTTCATTATACAGTCTTACTAAGAAATAAAATTACATTTTTTGTGGATCTTATGTTTCAGACAACAAAGTTTACATCTGGCACATCAAACGAGAATTGCCCATCGCTGTTTTAGTTGGACATACACGCACAGTTAATTGTGTCACATGGAATCCAGCTTATCCAAGTATGCTTGCTAGTGCATCAGATGATGGAACTGTCCGAATTTGGGGCCCAGCAGAGAGGTATCGTTCGAGTAGTAGAGGTAATTGAAGCTAAGTTTAGATAAGGTATTAAAAAGATAACTAAGAAAGCTGAAGAGTAGGTAACAATACTGTATATGTCAAAATAACTGAATCCTGAAGTTTTCCACAGAATAGTTCAGTATATTTGCTTTACATTACAGAAAATTTGTTCCAATAGTTTTAATTCTGTTGAAATATTAGCTGTAAACCTGTAGCTCCGAATCTTCATGCAGCTTTCACACTTATTATTGCTGCTCTGAGTTATTTATGAGTTATTTATGCTGCTCTGAGTTATTTATGAGTTATTTATGCTGCTCTTGAGTTATTTACATTATTTATGTATGTTATTATTGTATTATTTACATAAATAACTCAAGAGGCTACTATTTACGGAAGCTTCTGTAATAATAAATAGCTTCCGTAATATTTACGGAAGCTTCCATAATAATAAATAGCTTCCATAATATTTACGGAAGCTTCTGTAATAATAAATAGCTTCCGTAATATTTACGGAAGCTATTTACGGAAGCAAAAAAAAGTAAAAGAAAGTTTGCTCAATGTATAGCGCACAAAACTCGTATCTGTTTCAGGTTCAAGTCCCAACTGGGCTAGTGTTGAGTTTTTCTTTGCTATCCCCCACCATGCTTTCAAGTGAGAAAAAGGACACTGAAGGACAACTTAGTGACCTGTCTGATGAACGGAAAGGCTGCCATTTATCAGACAGGGCATTAAGTTGTGACCTGTACATCAGTCGTGGGCAACATGTGCCTTCAAGCCATATCTTGCCAACTCGTGGTTGTCAAGTTCTTGTGAACATTTTGTGTGCATATTATTCCCAGTTTTGTTTTTTAATTCTTAAAGTAAGGTGTAAATTAGGGGCGGGGATGGCTCAGTCGGTAGCGTGCCAGGCTCGTAATCTGTAGTTCCCAGGTTCGAGTCCCAGCTGGGTCAGCGTTGAGATTTATCTCCGCAAAAATTCCCCGCCCTGCCCACAGTCAGTAGGGGACACCGATGGGCTTGGAAAGGCCGCCGTCCGTCGGATGGGACGTTAAGCCGTGGCCCCGTGTACGGGAGAGCCATACCCTGTGCACGTTAAAGAACACGCTGGATGGCCTTGACGGGAGGCTACCATCTGTCTCCCAACAGCTCTTCCAGTGGGTCCCCTCCCCCAACCTTCTCTGAGCCTTCGGGGTCCATGTGACCTGGCCATTTAGCCCATGGTGTGCAAAAAAGTGCCGCTCAGAGGTAAAACAACCCAACCCTAAGGTGTAAATTAAATTTAATTGTATTTTATTTTTTATAATCAATATAATTTCCTTGATTACAAAAATATTTAGTCTACCTGGGCATTGGATGGGGGGTTATATTGTTTTATGCTATAACTAAGGTTATGGCTCATAGCACTGGAAAATCGCCATCATCTGCAAATGTGAATAGTTTGCTTATCCCTGTTGTGTACAACTATCACCACTACCTCTGTTGTGTACAACTGTCACTACTCTCTAAAGGTGTTATTAAATAATTAATAGATAGTGGTTTTGTCAGAAGGCTCCATCTGTCTCCTACATTTCAGTAAATTCCCTTTCTTAACATTCTTTCAGCTATTGGGGTCTTTGTGACCTGGCCAATAGACTGTTGTTTGCATAAAAGTGCTACTTAGAGGTAAAACAACCTAATTGAAAGGAAAAATAGATGAATTAATGTGTTTTAATATACTTTGCAGGGCGGGTCATTTTACCTCTGACCGGCACTTTTTTGCACACCATGGGCTAAATGGCCAGGTCACATGGACCCCGAAGGCTCAGAGAAGGTTGGGGGAGGGGACACACTGGAACAGCTGTTGGGAGACAGATGGTAGCCTCCCGTCAAGGCCATCCAGCGTGTTCTGTAACATTGGATTGTTTTACCTCTGAGCGGCACTTTTTTGCACACCATGGGCTAAATGGCCAGGTCACATGGACCCCGAAGGCTCAGAGAAGGTTAGGGGAGGAGACCCACTGGAAGTTGTTCGGAGACAGATGGTAGCCTCCCGTCCAGTTGGGTTGTTTTACGTTTCAGAGGCACTTTTTTGCACACAATGGGCTAAATGGCCAGGTCACATGCACCCCGAAGGTTCAGAGAAGTTTGGGGGAGGGGACCCACTGGAACATCTATTTGGAGACAGATGGTAGCCTCCCATCCAGTTGGGTTGTTTTACCTTTCAGAGGCAATTTTTTGCACACAATGGGCTAAATGGCTAGGTCACAAGGACCCTGAAGGCTCAGAGAAAGTTGGGGGAGGGGACCCACTGGAACATCTATTTGGATTCAGATGGTAGCCTCCCGTCTAGTTGGGTTGTTTTACCTTTCAGAGGCACTTTTTTGCACACAATGAGCTAAATGGCTAGGTCACATGGACCCCGAAGGTTCAGAGAAGGTTAGGGTCCCCCCCCCCCCCCGGTCAAGGCCATCCAGCGTGTTCTTTAACGTGCACAGGGTATGTCTCTCCCGCACATGGGGCCACGGCTTAACGTCCCATCCGACGGACAGCGGCCTTTCCAAGCCCATCGGTGTCCCCTACTGACCGTGGGCAGGGCGGGGAATTTTGCGGAGATAAATCTCAACGCTGACTCAGCTGGGACTCGAACCTGGGAACTATGGATTACGAGTCTGGCGTGCTACCGTTGCAGGAGGGGGGGGGGGAATAAATGTATATTTCAACTAACAAAGAATTTTTAGAAGAACAAAGAAAGGGCACTGAATTTAACAATCCCTCCCTCCCTCCCTAGATCCAGCCATAACATGCTCAAACATGTGTGTCCCAAGCTACACCTGCTGTATTTGGCTACAATAGGACAATTCTATGAGGTTCTGTTTGATGTCTGTCCACTACATGCTCCCCTCCCACTTTTTCTGGGGTCTTTATGCACACTGTTCATAACCCTATTCACTAATATATATTTACATGCACAGGTAATATGGCCACTCCAACAGTCTCTCTCTCTTCCCAATTTGCTGCTTAAAGGAGGTTGCTGATGCCTTTACCTAATCTCATCATTATTTGCAAGGTCAAACCTCTGAAAAGTTAGAAAAATCTGTCCAAGTTACTGACTACACATGTAGAATCAAAAACATTAAGTTTCCTGTTATCTCGTTTACAAAGGGTCCATGTTTCACTATTATAACAAACTTTTAAAAGGATTCAAATTATTGTATAGCCTAATTTTAGTCTTTAAGTGTTACACCTCTTTTTCCCACTCTCCATAGATTCTTAAAAGTTCCTAGCAGCAATCCCTGTTCGTCCTTTTACCTCTTGCTACACATCACCAGTATCTGTCACATAGCTCCCAGGATAATTAAAACTGAGATACTTGCTCAAGGGTGAAATCATTCAAAATAATTAAACATGTCTGAACAATTTTCAGCACTTTTTTTTAATCCAGCTCTATTTATTACTAAACTCTATTCTACTACCACTCTCATCAATAGTTCTAATGAAAGAATTCTTCTCATCAACATTATTTGCCAAAAGTGCAAAATCATCAACATAATCTAAATAAAGTCGCTAAAAATGAAGAATAATAGTGTAGGACCTGTTATCTTAGAACACGTAGTTTATAATATACATCATCATCATCATCATCAAGCAGCCATGGGCTACGGAGGTCCAACCAGACCGTGCAATTTAGTTCTCCAGGCAAGTCTATCCTGAGCTACATCTACTGCATCAGGCCACTGCACACCAATTCTAACAAGGTCCTGTTTGACATTGTCCACCCACCGCATCCTAGGTCTCCCCTTCTTTCTGAGGCCTCTAGGCACACTGTTCATAACCCTATTCCCCAATCTATAATTATTCATACGGGCAACATGGCCAAACCAACGGAGTCTCTCTCTGCACAATATGCTGCTTAAAGGAGGTTGCAAACTCCTTCGCCTAATCTCATCATTAGTTAAAAAGTTGAACCACCTAATGCCCAAAATACTGCGTAAGCATCTGGAATCAAAAGCATCTAGTTTCCTGTTATCTTGTTTACAAAGCATCCAAGTTTCACTACCATAACTAACCCTAGAAAGAACCGAACTATTATACAGTCTAATTTTAGTCTTTAGGTGTATACGCCTATTTCTCCACACTTTCCATAGGTTCTTAAAAGTCCCTGCAGCAATCCCTATTCGTCTGTTAATCTCATGCCACACATCACCATTATCTGTTACATAGCTCCCAAGATAATTAAACTGTGACACCTGCTCAAGACTGCAACCATTCAGATTAACTGAATCACAGCCTGCCTGACCAATTTTCATCACTTTAGTTTTCTCTCTGTTTATAACCAAACCAACTCTACTACCAGTCTCATCAACAGCTCGAATGAAAGAGTTCATCTCATCAACATCATTTGCCAAAAGGGCTAAATCATCAGCATAATCTAAATCAGAAATTTTTGTATCTCCAGTCCATTTAAGGCCAAAATCTTCCCGTTGCAGTGAATTCTGCATAATATAATCAACAATCAAACTAAAGAGGAAAGGAGACAAAATGCACCCTCGTCAAAATCTAGTAGCATTGTTATTATAGAGAACTTTCATTATGCTAATTAACTTGTTCAGTATGCCATACAATTTTACAATCAATGGTCACCACAGTTTTTTGAAACTAAACATTTCTCAAGAATCTGCCTGAGTGGAAAAATCTGATCCACACATCCCCTACCACTTCTGAATCCACATTGCTCATCATGCAATTGACTGTCAACCAGATTCTTAATTCTATTAAGCACAATCATGGAAAGAACTTTACCTGGAACAGAGAGTAGGTTGAAATTATAGATGTTAGGTTGATAGCATCTATAGTTTTCACAAAAACTGTGATAAACTTTTTTAAAATAGGGATAACAATAGCTCTGGTAAAATACTTAGGAACAATGCCTTTATCATAAAAGATATTCAAAATTTGAGTCAACCATGTGATAACAGAAACATTCCCAGCTCAAAGCATTTCAGTTGTAATTTCATCAATCTCTGAAGATTTTTGTAGTTTTAATTTAGAGATAGCCAAAGTAACTTCCATTTGAGATATAGGGGCTACATTGAAGCAAATAATACATTTATCATCATTACAAACAATGAGAGTAAAAATAACCACATTGTTTGGAGTATCACTGAAATTCTCAGCCCACATTGCCATGACAGAATCCTGACCTTCAATCTTATTATGTTTATTTCGGGGCGGGGGTGGCTCAGTCGGTAGTGCGCCAAGCTCGTAATCTGTAGTTCCCAGGTTCGAGTCCCAGCTGGGTCAGCGTTGAGATTTATCTCCGCAAAATTCCCCGCCCTGCCCACGGTCAGTAGGGGACACCGATGGGCTTGGAAAGGCCGCCGTCCGTCGGATGGGACGTTAAGACGTGGTCCCGTGGGCGGGAGAGCCATACCCTGTGCACGTTAAAGAACACGCTGGATGGCCTTGACGGGAGGCTACCATCTGTCTCCCAACAGCTGTTCCAGTGGGTCCCCTCCCCCAACCCTCTCTGAGCCTTCGGGGTCCATGTGACCTGGCCATTTAGCCCATAGTGTGCAAAAAAGTGCCGCTCAGAGGTAAAACAAACCAACAACCCTTTCCTTTGTCAACTAAGATGTGAAGCCAAAAATTCTTATCAGACTTCAACTGATCATTTATACAAATATTAAGATCTCTGGAATACCACTGTTAGAACTAGTAAAGTGTTAAGGTTATTTCTGTACTTCTCAATAAATTTTTCTCCTCTGCTTCTTTTTAGCTAAAGAATACTGTTAGTTTCAAGAAAAGCGTGTTTAAAATGGTCCGATCCTTACTCAACTTCAGTAATAAGTAAATCACAGTTGTCAACATGACTAAGTAATCTGTCATGACAAGCTTTAGCTATAACTGGGTCTTCCACAGTTTCAGTGTTAAATGTAATTTTTTTAACCTTTAGCCCTGAATCTCAAGGTTTTTTTAACCTTTAGCAACATAACACTTAAGTTTGTATTGCAGGACACTTTTAATAAGGTAATGTTCAGATCCAATTTCAGCTCCCCTATGTGATCTGGTATTCCTAATAGAACTAGCCCATTTTTTGTTAATATGTAATTGATCATATTTTTATGCAGCCCATCTGGTGAAACCCATATATACGTTGCAGCATTTGTAATAAGTGGTATTTTTCCATATTTTCTCAAACCATTAAGTTTACTTACCTGTGGGGAGATGTTCCCCTCACCATTGCAACTGGGGCGGGGGTGGCTAGGTCGGTAGCGCGCCAGGCTCGTAATCTGTAGTTCCCAGGTTCGAGTCCCAGCTGGGTCAGCGTTGAGATTTATCTCCGCAAAAATTTCCCGCCCTACCCACGGTCAGTAGGGGACACCGATGGGCTTGGAAAGGCCGCCGTCCGTCGGATGGGACGTTAAGCCGTGGCCCCGTGTACAGGAGAGCCATACCCTGTGCACATTAAAGAACACGCTGGATGGCCTTGACGGGAGGCTACCTTCTGTCTCCCAACAGCTGTTCCAGTGGGTCCCCTCTTCCAACCTTCTCTGAGCCTTAGGGGTCCATGTGACCTGGCCATTTAGCCCATGGTGTGCAAAAAAGTGCCGCTCAGAGGTAAAACAACCCAACCCATTGCAACTACACTGGTTTCCATAAATTAAGGAAAATCCCTATGTTAAGTCAATGAGAAACTAACGTCAAATCTCTATAACTTCTAAAATAAATTTTTTGTTTTGAAAAATGTGACTGCAGATAAATATCTCAATCAAATAAATCAATATCTTGATTTTCAACAATATTCGTTCAGTATTTAATTAGTTATTTGAATATTTAATAACAGTGATAGTGTTAAGAAACTTATACAGAACTGAAGAATAGTGAAAGAATTCTTTACACAAAGTTCTAAAATACAAACTTATTTTATTAAACACTTTGATACAATACTTATTACTAAGTTTTAATTAACTTCTGAAGTCAATTTTTGTGGCTGTCATTGTTATCGCTAAATATTCAAACTTTCATAACTCATTAAATACTCAACGAATATTGTTGAAAATCGAGATATGATTTATTTGATTGAAATCTTTATCTACAATCACATTTTTCAAAGCAAAAAAAAAACTTATTTTAGAGGTTATAGAGCTTTGACTTTAGCTTCCCATTGACTTAACATAGGGATTTTCCTTAATTTATGGAAATCAGTGTACCAATACCAAAGGGGACTTATCACACCTCTCGAAAGGTCAGAGTCAGTCAACTAACACTGAAGTTGTCTGTAAAATCTATAGGTAATAGGCAAAAAAATAGAAACACCAAAGTTTGCAGAAAGCCTTTGGTTTATTCTAAACAGTGGCAACTACTTGCTTCTGATGATGGCATGAAACATGCAAATAACATCCTAGCATGTTTAGCATCATGTCTGTAAAGGCAAACCTCGCATAACTGCTTGTAATTCTTGGTACCATGTCATCACCGTTATCTCTATGGTACACCTGTAAATTAAAATCCCTGCCAGACTATCCCACTTGAAACCACTTTAATATATTTGTAAATTATCAATTTCACCCCCTAGTGGGAGATGGGGCGGGGGTGGCTCAGTCGGTAGCGCACCAGGCTCGTAATCTGTGGTTCCCAGGTTTGAATCCCAGCTGGGTCAGCGTTGAGATTTATCTCCGCAAAATTCCCCGCCCTGCCCACAGTCAGTAGGGGACACCGATGGGCTTGGAAAGGCTGCCGTTTGTCGTATGGGATGTTAAGACGTGGGCCCGTGTGCGGGAGAGCCATACCCTGTGCATGTTAAAGAACACGCTGGATGGCCTTGACGGGAGGCTACCATCTGTCTCCCAACAGCTGTTCCAGTGGGTCCCCTCCCCCAACCTTCTGTGAGCCTTCGGGGTCCTTGTGACCTGGCCATTTAGCCCATGGTGTGCAAAAAAGTGCTGCTCAGAGGTAAAACACCCCCCCCCCCCCCCCCCCATGTTTTCTCCAAGATTCACCGGCAGCTTTATTTTCTAGCTTGATGGAAGAGCCAGTTCTGTTGGGTGCCAAGATATGCTGGCATCAGGGACTATCACTTGGTAGATGCAGCAGTTGTCAGGTCAGCTATATCTGTGTCCAGCTCTCCACTAACTATTTCTTAAGCAGACCCAGCAGGGTTTTTCCATTAAGACTCAAAGATCTTGGTCAGACCAGATTAACAACAAATTATTCCAGATCAAGCTTGTTGTCTAACCAGGGCAATCTTTGCAGCAGTCACAGCAAGGAAAATGTACTTGCTCAATCCCATATAGATCATGTATTTATAATTAATTCTTTTCCATTGGACATTTTATTATGAATGTGAAAAAAAGGCCTCTAGAACAATTTGCTTAGACTAAACATGCATAATCAATACATTGTTGTCTATTGTTTTACTTAAGAAGAAACATATAAATACATTGTATCACTTAATTTTTTTTAACCATTGTTAGTTATTTAAATTATTGTCTTAAACTGAATTAAAGTTGTTTGTTGCTTTTTTTTCTGTTACATGTAAAGATTTGTTTTTAAGCTTTTATAAAACTGTCATATTTTTGTAATGCTCGAATTGTTTTGTGTTCCTGATCAATGCATAAAGCCATGCAAAGCATCTTATTAATCAACTCTCTGCATATCCACTACTAGCAAGGATACTTGATCATCAGTACAGCACCTGACACATTATCAGATCATCAGTTCATATGAGAGCTTAATTTTATAATCATTATCCTACTAAAAAATTTATTGAAAAATTAATTGTTATTGTTCATGGATGGAATTTAATTTTAATACTGTAATATTGCTGACTTAAGTCTAGTTATAAGTATATACATTATTTATTAGTTAATTTTATTTTATTATAATTCTTTTGTGGTAAGGAAGTGAAACTGAAAAATGCATGCCTGAGATTCCTTTTCTTTCAAAACGCTATCACTTTCAGCTATCCGCAAAATTCCCCACCCTGCCCACAGTCAGTAGGGGACACCGATGGGCTTGGAAAGGCCGCCGTCCGTCAGATGGGACGTTAAGCCGTGGCCCCGTGTGCGGGAGAGCCATACCCCGTGCACGTTAAAGAACACGCTGGATGGCCTTGACGGGAGGCTACCATCTGCCTCCCAACAGCTGTTCCAGTGGGTCCCCTCCCCCAACCTTCTCTGAGCCTTCGGGGTCCATGTGACCTGGCCATTTAGCCCATGGTATACAAAAAAGTGTCGCTCAGAGGTAAAACAACAACAACAACTTTCAGCTAACTAGTGCCATTATCAAGTTATCATGTATTTGCTTCTTGACATTAGATAAACTGATTATATGGTAAGTTAACATGGAAACGATAAAACATTTCATTGTAAAAGGAAGCCTAGATGTGCATTTTTTAAGTTTTACTTTTAAGTGACTTAAGTAAAGTCTAAAAATTAAACAGAATTAATTGTAAGATGTGTGACAAGAAAATTATAATTGTTTGTGCATCATACAAATTAGTCATGATTGGTTTGTTGTATTTTTTTTAAAAATATTTAATTTTGTATCTTTTTTTTCATATAGGACAATCACTAAATATATCAAACACCAATGTATAGCTGTATATTAAGTAGAATATGTGTAAATCTGTTGGTGGCAGGATCTCCCTGGGGCCTTGAATAGGAAATCAAGATCTGCAATCAGTGTGTATCCTGAAAGCACTGTAGGGCAAGACTTTAAATGGTGAAGTTGGGAGCTTCACTGCAAGAAAATAGACCTACTATATTTCGTTTGGTTCTCAGAAGTAAGGATCCGTGCCTCTGTCGATAATCTTTTATGTGGTTTGCCATCTTTTAGTGGTGTTTAAATAAGATGAAGTCGAAAGAAGTCAGGTTTTGTCAGAAGTAGGAACTGAATGCTAAGAATGTGTATTTGGAGTGGTTTCTTTAGTGAAAGGTTCTAAAAAATATTTTCTCATTGACTACATCATTTTGTCCTTAAAAGCATAAGGAAAAGTGTTTGGCTTTTACATCTAAAAATGTTTTATACAGTAGCTGATTAAACGTGATATATATTTTTTTTTGATATGATAAAGTGCATGTTGGTTTTAATTTTCCATCCATTCTGGATACGATCACTTGGCTTTCGTCAACTAAATAACTATATCCTTTATTATCACGGAAGATTGTAGTGCCATAGAAAATATGTAAAAATCTATTGCCCAGTTTGATTTTAACTCCTTACTACAAGCTAACCGTTAAACCTTATAAGTTGATGTTTTATATATTATAGCCATATCTGTAGTTGGCTCATTTAATAAATGAATATAGGTGGAGTAACACAAGTAATCAAAAATAAGCAATTTTGAATATTTTTATAATATGAATGCTGGATTAATGTACACAATATGCAAGAGTCTAGACACCAGCTTATAAATGTGTGTTGTTAAATTATGTAAATGTTTTATATTGTAATATGTACAAGTTTTCTTAAAGGGGTTTTGCAGTAGACTGATGTCAACAAGAACAAATCTGACTTCTGAAACAATATTAATTTAATGTCAGATAAATATTGCTTTACTTAGTAATTTTTTGTTAAAAATAATCTGTTGATTACATCTAACATTTATTTCATTTCAAGCCTTAGTGAAAATATAAAATGTTTCTAATAAAGTATGCTTTACTTGTGCCTTGATTCAAAGAATATTTGCATTTTGGTGCTGTCTTCAATTTTTTATATATTGTAGGAGAAATTGTTTCTCCAACAGAAGGTTGTTAATTTTGAGCTCTTACATTGTTCTCAGAATTTTAACTGCAAGCACAGTACTTGTAATTGAAAATATGTTTGTGAGATCTTCAAATATGCTGTGAGATATTTATTTGCATTTAACAAATGGTGTCAGAAGGTTCAGTAAAAAGTGTACTTATGTAATTAGATTTTGTTGGTGACAAAAGTCCATTCTCCACAAAGAAAACTGCAATCTTAATATACTATCATGCCAGACATGGCTTGAAATCTGAGCTTTATTAAAATTATTTTTGAAATACATTCTATTGATGTCCAAAAGTACTAGGTTATAAAATCAGAGTTCTGTAGTGTGTGTGTGAGTAGTATTTCTAATATTTTGTAATCTTGTGGAAAAATGATATAAATTCTGTTGAACAATACAATTTATAGCTAAGAATACTTTTGTTACAATATGAAGAAGTTTCTATTTTAAGTAGTATGTTTATTTCAAATTGTGCACTATTTTTAGACCAGTTGTGAAACGGTGGGTTGGAAATTTTTTATAAGTGATTTCCATAAATTTTTAACTACTTTTAATGTTTCATGACACTGAAATTTTTGTTTTTTCAGTACATATACCAATTCGTATGCTGTAAGGATTAAGAAATATATATGAGTTTTAAAACTGATAACAGAAATGTTTTCTGTAATTTCTTGTTCTAAACTGTCTTCAAATAAACATTTATTCCTAAAAGCTATTGGAATTATTATATATTTCTGATTTCTTTCATTTTTTTTAAGTTAACAAATTCAAAATAATTTACCTCAGTTTATAATAACAAGATTATTCATCTTATAATTTGATATGTGCATTATGTAAATATTAGCATTATAAAATTTCACTTTGTTTTGTTTACTTACTAATAAAACATTATATCAAGTCTAAATGGGTTCATTTGATTGCACTTTTCAACTATACTACATTTAACTGCAGCACAGTATAATATTTTTTCAACATTGTGTTGCACATCTTGTCCCAATGGTGGCCTTGTGATCTAGTGCAATCAGCTTTTTCTGATCTTATAAAAATGCAGATATTAAATCCATTGCCATTTCTTTGAAATACTTTATCTTAATAAAAGATACTGTTATTCAGTAGTAGGAATGGAAATAATATGCTCTTAGAATGCTTTGGGAAAAATTCTGAAGCAGCCTGAAATTTCACAGAGATTGAGAAATTTGCCTCATTCAAGCCCAAGCCTAGTCCTAACCTGAATCAGCGTTGAGATTTATCTCCGCAAAATTCCCCGCCCTGCCCACGGTCAGTAGGGGACACCGATGGGCTTGGAAAGGCCACCGTCCGTCGGATGGGACGTTAAGCCGTGGCCCCGTGTGTTGGAGAGCCATACCCTGTGCACATTAAAGAACACGCTGGATGGCCTTGACGGGAGGCTACCATCTGTCTCCCAACAGCTGTTCCAGTGGGTCCCCTCCCCCAACCTTCTCTGAGCCTTTGGGGTCCTTGTGACCTGGCCATTTAGCCCATGGTGTGCAAAAAAGTGCCGCTCAGAGGTAAAACAACCCAACCTAACCTTGTGTTGTGTGTGCTTTTTATTTCCCTAATAGACCTCTGATGTGGAAGGGAAAGATGACTTTGTAGCATTGTCAGAGTTATTATGAGCAGATTTCAATGCAAAGTTGAAAAGTACAGGTGACAGTGTGTTTGCCAAGAAGAGTATGCATGTAACAATTTTTCAGGTTAATTGTACTGATTTTTACTCCTGGTGCTGAGCTCTGACATCCACGAGTCCACTTTCACCATTGTTTGTATTAAATAATAAAGTGCTAATTTTCCTGAAATTTTATATTACAGAAATTCACTATAATCTGTGTATTACAAATTGGCTAATTTTTGTGGGCATATTGAACGTTCAATGACTGTGGGAGTAAGAAAACTTGCTTAACCACAATATATCGCACCCCGGCAAGAAAAGTGACATAACTCAAAAATGTAGTATTTGAGAAATAACAAATTAAAGAAATCATGATGAATGTGAAGTAGCCTAAAAGTAAAACTGACAACTGCTCCCTGGCGGTTAATTTGCGAGTTAGAGATGTGACGTTTTTCGTTCACGTAGAGGAACACAATACCTATTTATCACTGACATAACCTCAAAATACGCATTTTTTGTGTTATGTCACTTTTCTTGCCGGGTGCGATATATCAAACAATTGCAATTCCCTTTAAAAAAACTGCAAAATAACAATGTATGTACTATATAATGCTAAGGAAAATTTTTTTGTTATTAATTGTAAAAAAATAACTCGTGGTTTTTAGTAGTTTACCATCTTTTTTTATTAATTTTGATTTTATGTACTATCCTGATGCTTTATGTAATAATCTATGTTAATGGTATTTACTTAATAGTTTTATTAACTTTTAATTACAAGTTTCTTATGATATGCTTACAGCCATACAAAATGGTCTTCCACAGTACAATCTTCAAGACTTAACAGCTCAAATATCATACTATTTCATTTATGAATTTGAAAAATAATGTAAAATGCAAACTTTAAAATCCAAGCAAAAAGTTAAAGATTGAAAAAAAAAAAAAAGAAAAATATGTCTTAGGGTTGTTGATAAGGAATCATCTCTATTAGCATGCCTAAGGCATTTTTCAGTTGTTTTTTTTTTTGTCTTTTTATTTGTTGTTTGAAAGGGGAGAATATATTTAGGGAAGAGGTGATAATATTGAAATATAGTCTTTAATTCATGATTATGTTCAAGGAACGGATGGATTTGACGGATGGGACGTTGGGACGTCCATCCGTCAAATCCGACAGATGGGATTGAAAGTACTATGATAAGAAATCTGTAACAAAAAAATTAGTAAAACTATTATGCAAATATTATTAATATGGTTTCAAAATCTAGTTTGAACAGTGATATCAATATGTATAATCAATAGAAAAAGCCCAATCACTGTATCTTGTAGCTAACTGTTGAAATTTATCAAATTTAATAGCATTTTCCTTACTAACATAAACACTCGAGTAATTTTTGCTGGATATGGCTTCAACAATATGAATGATTTTCAATATTTTATTGCTTAATCCTTTGTCAACATAATATTTTAGAATGTAGAAATTTTGCTACATTTACTAGTAAAGGCTAACCCTTCAAGCATTATACTCCTATCCCTTTCTCTCTGTCTTGTAAGGGGCGGGGGTGGCTCAGTCGGTAGCGCGCCAGGCTCGTAATCTGTAGTTCCCAGGTTTGAGTCCCAGCTGGATCAGCGTTGAGATTTATCTCCGCAAAATTCCCCGCCCTGCCCACGGTCAGTAGGGGACACCGATGGGCTTGGAAAGGCTGCCGTCCATCGGATGGGACGTTAAGCCGTGGCCCCGTGTGCGGGAGAGCCATACCCTGTGCACGTTAAAGAACACGCTGGATGGCCTTGACGGGAGGCTACCATCTGTCTCCCACCAGCTGTTCCAGTGGGTCCCCTCCCCCAACCTTCTCTGAGCCTTTGGGGTCCATGTGACCTGGCCATTTAGCCCATACTGTGCAAAAAAGTGTCGCTCAGAGGTAAAACAACCCAACCCAAATCTGTCTTGTAATTGCCACAGGAAGTTGCTTGAGTGAGCTATCACATAAGTAATACTATTGGAACTGAATAGTGTGGCAGGGAGAACACATTTCAGTCACCTAAAGGATTCAGGAGAATGAGAATTCTTCAATTTCTATTCTATCCATATTATGAGCATATGTACAAAGTTAAGGCCCATAGCTTACACTTTTAGAAAAGTTAATTTTGTTGTGAAGAATTTGAAGTAGATACGCAACATTTATTTATATATATAAAATTATTATTGTTTTATTTTAATTTTTTTGTTTATTTTCTTAAAGTTTTGTAGTGGTTTTAGGAAAACATTGGTATAGAAATTAAAATATATCAATTCTGTGTAAGTTTTCTGTTCTTCATAAGGGATTAGACATTTGAAAAACTTTAAATTGTATTTTATTCTACTAATGATAATATGTACAATAACAGTTTTGCTACTTTTAAGACAGCTACCATATAATAATGCACAGTCGATGTTAGACTTTATGTCTTGGATTTATTTTTCAAAATTGTCAAATCACATGGAAGAAGGTATTAAATATAGTTATAACTAATTGCAACTACACCTTTTTAAAGAATATAGACAAGTATTTGATTCATCGAGCTAGTAAGAATTAGAATCTTATAAATAACCATACCTCTAGATCAAGCTAGTCAAACCTGTGACTCATGAAACAAATAATCAGTATACTGAATCTGGCTCATTTCTTTCAATTTTTTGACCAAATGTTTTTAAGTTATACATAACTAAACAATTTTGCCAATTCATAGTACTCATTGGGGCAGAGGGGTAGCTCAGTCGGTAACATGCTGGACTCGTAATTTGCAGTTCCCAAGTTCAAGTCCCACCTGGGCCAGCATTGAGATTTATCTCCCCGAAACTTCCTGCCTAACCCTCAGTCAATATGAGACACCAATGGACTTGGAAAGGCTGTCATCCTTCAGGTGTGACATTAAGCTGTGACCCCGAGTGTGGGAGAGCCATACCCTGTGCATGTTAAAGAACACACTGGTTGGCCTTCATGGGAAGGTACCATCTGTCGCCTAACAGCTGTTCAGTAAGTCCCCTTCTCCCAACACCGATGGGCTTGAAAAGGCCGCAGTCCGTCGGATGGGACGTTAAGCCGTGGCCCCGTGTGCGGGAGATCCATACCCTGTGCACGTTAAAGAACACGCTGGATGGCCTTGACGGGAGGCTACCATCTGTCTCCCAACAGCTGTTCCAGTGGGTCCCCTCCCCCAACCTTCTCTGAGCCTTCGGGGTCCTTGTGACCTGGCCATTTAGCCCATGGTGTGCAAAAAAGTGCCGCTCAGAGGTAAAACAACTCAACCCCTTCTCCCAAACTTCTCTCTTGGGTTCCTTGTGACCTAGCCATTAGCCCATTGTGTGCAAAAAAGTGCTGCTCAGAAGTAAAACAATTCAACCCATAGTACTCGTTAAAAATCATCATTAAAAAATCTATCAAAAATATGTCATTAAAAATGTATATTTTTGTTTTTATTGAAGATAGTTTCTTGATTCTTTAAAAATATGGTTTTTATCCCAGATTACTCATTTAGAAATGTATGGTTTTATTTTTAAGTAAAGAATTTTTACTGCAGCTTTTTAAGAATATCTTTTTTTTCCCTTTGTCAAGCATTGTTTCTTTTTTATATTGTAGCTGCAGCATGCAAAAAAAAAAAAGTTGGGGTGGGGGTGGCTCAGTCGGTAGCGCGCCAGGCTCGTAATCTGTAGTTCCCAGGTTCGAGTCCCAGCTGGGTCAGCATTGAGATTTATCTCCGCAAAATTCCCCACCCTGCCCACGGTCAGCAGGGGACACCGATGGGCTTGGAAAGGCCGCCGTCCGTCGGATGGGACGTTAAGCCGTGGCCACGTGTGCGAGAGAGCCATACCCTGTGCACGTTAAAGAACACGCTGGATGGCCTTGATGGGAGGCTACCATCTGTCTCCCAACAGTTGTTCCAGTGTGTCTCCTCCCCTAACCTTCTCTGAGCCTTCGGGGTCCATGTGACCTGGCCACTTAGCCCATGGTGTGCAAAAAAGTGCCGCTCAGAGGTAAAACAACCCAACTCAAAAAAAGTTTGCTATGTATATTTATATCACCTCCTGCTGGTTTTGCCATTGACATCTTCTCCGTTCACGTAACTTGAACTCTGAAGCAGTTACAGAAATAAAATTAATATTTGCACATAGGAAATCTCGGAAACCAATCACTCTAGCAAACTGTATTCTGTTATAGTTAGGGATTTCTTTTAATGCAATATAGATTGGCCCAATAGAAACCTGTGTTTGAAATTTGGAACTGGTTGGTCAAAGTTTTGAGTAATTACATTATTGTGTTGTGGGAATTGCATCATTATTTATCTGTTAAAATAAACAAAAATATCAATAGCATAGTGTCACCAGCAATGAGATAACGACATATGTGATGGAGAAGAACTAATGCCAACATGCTGTGCAAGAAACATGTCATTCTTGACTACTGCCTAGGTGCCCACTCATTCTAAAATGCTTACTATTTATAATAGATAATTTAGAAGTAACATAACTTTAATTGAAACATGTCATCTTGAGTTGGCATAAAGTTATATTTGTTAAACCTTCTGCGTGATTGGCAAGTAATTATTTTTTAATGTGATCAGGAATTTGTTTTTAAAATATTGGAGATATAATTATTTGAGGACAATAAAGTAAGAATTAAATTAAATGTGTTGTGAAAAAAAACTTGAATTTTCTATACATAATTTGCTTACATTATACAATACTAGCAAATTTACCTGACATTGTTTAGGTCTGAAACTTTCTAAGGGCGGGGGTGGCTCAGTCGGTAGCGCACCAGGCTCGTAATCTGTAGTTCCCAGGTTCGAGTCCCAGCTGGCTCAGCGTTCAGATTTATCTCCGCAAAATTCCCCGCCCTGCTCACGGTCAGTAGGGGACGCCGATGGGCTTGGAAAGGCCGCCGTCCATCGGATGGGACATTAAGCCGTGGCCCTGTGTGTGGGAGAGCCATACACTGTGCACGTTAAAGAACACGTTGGATGGCCTTGACGGGAGGCTACCATCTGTCTCCCAACAGCTGTTCCGGTGGGTCCCCTGCCCCAACCTTCTCTGAGCCTTCGGGGTCCATGTGACCTGGCCATTTAGCCCATGGTGTGCAAAAAAGTGCTGCTCAGAGGTAAAACAACCCAACTGAAACTTTCTAAAGTGTATAGTAAGTGGCCCCCTGTCACAAATTTTCATTTGGCATAAAACTCATTTATGATTGACCGAAACGATGATTGTTCGATATATACAATTATCTATTAACAGTAACTATTGAACAGCTGTTAGGAGATAGATGGTAGCCTCCCATCAAGGCCATTCAGTGTGATCTTTAATATGCACAGGGTATGACTCTCCTGTATACGGAGCCACAGCTTAACATTACATCTGAAGATAGAATTATGGGAAGGCCACAGCTTAACATTACATCTTATGGAAGGCCCCCATAAGGCCACAGCTTAACATTACATCTGAAGATGTTTGATGTAGGGCATAATAGTTCACATGCCAGAAACTTCTAAACCAAAAAAAAATAGTACTTCTTCACTCAGAAAATTGAACTGCAGAGTTGCTCAGATGTCATTTGTTAGGCACAGTTAAATTTATAGCAAAGAAAATTAAATATGGGCAAATTGCGTATGCAGATCTAAGTTGTATAAAAATGTATAGTACCAAGGATGTAATGCACAGTGGGAAAAAATATTATTTAACATATTAATTTAAAGAACATTTTAATAAAATATGCATAATAAATGCATATTTTAAAATTGTTAATTATTTTACATCCAATATGAAATCTTTTTTTGGTTGTTTTTTTTTAATTTTGAACAAAGAACTCATGTTTCACTTGTGCTCTTTCAAATGACTTGAATTTCCATAAAAAGCTCATGCTATTTACCCATTTCTGAAGTAATGATCTTATCACACAAAAGCAGAAAGAAGTTGATTGAAGATTTCTTCAGTTAAAATAATTGGTGGCAAAAATTATTTTCAGTAACATCTAATATTAAGTGTTATTTACACATAATCACTCTGTATAGTTGAACAAATATGTCCAGTGGCTATATCTATTCATCTAATATTAAGCGTAATTTACATGTAATCACTTTGTATAGTTGAACAAATATGTCCAGTGGCTATATCTATTCATCTAATATTAAGTGTAATTTACACGTAATCACTTTGTATAGTTGAACAAATATGTCCAGTGGCTATATCTATTCAGATACCAAACTTTCAGTCTGTTACCTTATAAATAAAAAAATAATAAATATCCCCTCAAGCAGCTGCTTGCCACAGAGGTCTGACAGAAGCCTGTCAGTTTATATGCCACAGTAGAAGATCTGAGAGGATGGCAGAACCTCAGCAGAAAACAATACGAACATCCATGCCTTGCCCGGGGCTCGAACCCAGGTCTCTTAGATCAGTAGCCAAGCACACTAACCACTCGGCCACGGGACAGCTTACTCTTCTATGGCCGCAGAAGGTGACTTCGTCAGAACACCACACCATTAAGGGCAGCTGGGCACATAGCAATAACATCGTAAAGAAATTAAAATACTGTTGTTTCAATTAGCTAATCAGCAATATTACAGTAAACAGAACTTAATAAATGTATTGCTGTTAAATATATTAATGATTTAATGTAATTAAGAAAGATTATTACCCATTCTTGTACAGGCCAGCCTTGCAATATTCTGAAAATGCTGGCACACTCAATCAAGAGTCACTTATTGTTGATTACACATTCTTCAACATTAATCATCAGAGAGGACTCTAACATTACTGAGTCCATGTTGAGCTTAATTGCACATATTCTTGATGAGATGTCAGTCCAAAATTTTCAGGTTGATGTTTAATTGCTGGTCTATTGGTTGGTAGATGGTTTGTTTAAAGTTCATCTTTTTAATAAATGTTTTAGCTATCATCAAATCAGACTTGCCCACAGGACTTTTGTTCATAAATTAATATATCCAAATGCTAAAATCCATAAGCTCCAATAAAAGACTAAAAGGACACTTATAAACTTAATACACTAGATGGACCCACTGTAAAAGGTCCACCCAGTATATTAAGTTTATAAGAGTCCTTTTTTTAGTCTTTTGTTGGAATATATGGATATTGTAATGAATTTATAAATATATTGAGTTAAACATGAAATTTGAAATTAAAAATGCATTCTTGCTAGATGAAAATGGAACTTTATATAAAACAAAACTTATTTTCTCAACAACTTAAAAATCAAGTTTCAGGTTGCAACATATAAAAACTTTTAGTATATACCTCTGTGTATTTTGTAACTTCCTCTCACAACTCCATTAGGTTAGAAAATTTAATAAAATATAAAATAAATACCCCCTCAAGCAGCTGCTTGCCACAGAGGTCTGACAGGAGATGTCAGTTTATATGCCATAATAAAAGGGCTGTGAGGATGGCAGGAAATTTACACAGACATATATGTAAAACACACTTTGTATCAAGAAAGTAGCTAAATAAACAGCTTTGACTCAGTGCCTAACAGTCAAATGGTGTCCTTTCTACCTCCAGTTAATATTTAATAGGTCCCTTTCATTAACTATTAGGCCACAATTTAGACCACTGTGCAGAATTAATAATGCTACTAAAGAGAGGAAAACTCGAATCACCCGAAGTTAAAACCTTTTTAGTAAATACAACTCTTATTAGTAGATGATGTCATGTAATATGTTTCATTCCATCCTGGCACAGTTGCTAGTCTGGTATAAATGAGCTTACAAAGTTTTTTTTGCCACCACCACCATTTATCTTCAAGTTTTGTTCCGTTACTAACCTGGGGGCGGGGGTGGCTCAGTCGGTAGCGCGCCAGGCTCGTAATCTGTAGTTCCCAGCTGGGTCAGCGTTGAGATTTATCTCCGCAAAATTCCCCGCCCTGCCCACGGTCAGTAGGAGACACCGATGGGCTTGGAAAGGCCGCCGTCCGTCGGATGGGACGTTAGGCCGTGGCCCCGTGTGCGGGAGAGCCATACCCTGTGCACGTTAAAGAACACGCTGGATGGCCTTGACGGGAGACTACCATCTGTCTCCCAACAGCTGTTCCAGTGGGTCCCCTCCCCCAACCTTCTCTGAGCCTTCAGGGTCCATGTGACCTGGCCATTTAGCCCATGGTGTGCAAAAAAGTGCCGCTCAGAGGTAAAACAACCCAACCCGTTACTAACCTCTTAACTGGAATAGCATTCTAGACTATATAAAGTCCGACTGGAATGCTGTGTGGATCTGGGCAATGTTTAGTGACATTCACAATATTATAATATATATTCACAATTAATATATATAATTGGTTCTACAATAAAACAAAGCTTTTATAACTATTGCAATTATAAATTGCCACTTTGATGTGTTTTCTAAAAAGGGGCGGGGGTGGCTCAGTCGGTAGCGTGCCAGGCTCGTAATCTGTAGTTCCCAGCTGAGTCAGCGTTGAGATTTATCTCCGCAAAATTTCTCCGCCCTGCCCATAGTCAGTAGGGGACACTGATGGGCTTGGAAAGGCCGCCGTCCGTCGGATGGGACATTAAGCCGTGGCCCCGTGTGCAGGAGAGCCGTACCCTGTGCACGTTAAAGAACACGCTGGATGGCCTTGACGGGAGGCTACCAGCTGTTCCAGTGGGTCCCCTCCCCCAACCTTCTTTGAGCCTTTGGGGTCCATGTGACCTGGCCATTTAGCCCATGGTGTGCAAAAAAGTGCCACTCAGAGGTAAAACAAAACAAACCAAAAGACTCTTCTAAAACTTGCATCTCTAGTTGGGAATTGTGTGCTTAACAAAACACTAATATGGCAATTCGATTGCCTTTCACAGAGCTTTACTGTTCAGCATTTTTTTTAGAATATTAATGCTTTCATGTATCTTTACCAAATGATATTTTGAGGAATATCAAGTATGATATTTTGAGAGATGTATGTGTGGGCTGAAGAAGATCATTATTTTGGCTGTAATCAGTATTCTCTTTTACACCTTTTTTTTTCTGAAAGCAATCTGTAATACATTTGGGTCAAAAATCATACATAATCTGTTGATAAGTTGCATACTTTTTGTGTAATGCCAGTGGTATAAATCAGAAATTATTAATTTTACAGTTTAACATTTTTATCTGATGGCAGAACTTCCTGAGGTCTTCAATTATTCCCATAAATGCTGGTCTATCTGTTATTATCTTTTCAAATGTCAAGTATGTTCAAGGACCACTTTTAGGATTATAATTTTATATTAAGCTTTTTAATTTGCTAGTTTTTGATATAGCCATCATGTAAACAAGATAATTGGTAGCTGTGCAAGAAGTACGGCCGAATATGGCTGGAATTTTATTTTCTAAAGTAAAAATTCTTTTCTTCACATTAAAAAATGAATGATTAATAAAAAAAATTCCTTATATGCCACCATTTTATTATCTGCTCAGTAATTATTGCAATTTTTTTTTTATTTTCCTTCCTGATATTAATATTTTTACCTTCGGTTGCATCTTTTAGTAATCAAAGGCTAATTTTTGTAATTTTTTAATTAGCATAAAAATGAAGAAAGGAATCCTATATGAAGTCAGAAGCATATAGCACTTGTGTATTGAATCTCAAATGTTAAGTGATCCATTGAAATAATGATTAAAATTTATTATATATATCCCCTCAAGCAGCTGCTTGCACCAGAGGTCTGACAAGAGCCTGTCAGTTTATATGCCATAGTAGAAGGTCTGAGGACGGCAGGACCTCAGCAGAAAAACAACACCTACATCCATGCCTTTACCCGGGGTTCGAACCCAGGTCCCTTAGACCAGTTGCCAAACTAAATTTGTTAGTAGTATTGTAATACAAACTATTAAAGAAACTGCTTTTGGAACATCCAAACATGTGAATCATCCAAAACATATATATGTAGTCTTATATTAGTAATATTTATAGTGAAAAATTAGTATAATTTGTAATGATATTGAAGGCTTAGAACTAACATCAAGGGATGACAGATTAACAATGCATAAATTAGCTCATCTATACTACATTTCATCCAAGCTGACAGCTAACATAAAACATATGACGCATGCAAATCTCCCCTGGTATCATTTCACACAGAAATAATTGCTATTGGTTACATTTTGAGGCCTCATTTTTAAACACTTAAAATAATATACAGCACAAGAGATGTATTTTGCTTGTAGATATTTTGAATAACATACTATTGCAATGGAACCAGGCTAACTATTAAAAAATGTGAAATTGATACTACAAGGAATATCAATAAATGTATTTGAATGAATTTAAAATAGCTCTTCCAATCCACAAAAAACTACAAATTACAATATCCAATGCATTGCCTGGAATATCATCACTACTGCTGCATTCTGTATCAACAATTGTTTCTGCAATTTAGCATATCAATTTTTCACAAAACCTCGTTTTCAGTTATTACATACCTAATATAATTTAGGCAGTTTTCTCCTGAAACAAGTCCAACCTTCAAGAAATAACTACACTTCTCCAAGTTTAAATAATGTTTTTGGAAAAGTAACCTTTTACTTGACTCCAAGCCACTTTAAATGAGTTGGGTTGTTTTACCTCTGAGCGGCACTTTTTTGCACACCATGGGCTAAATGGCCAGGTCACATGGACCCCGAAGGCCCGTCAAGGCCATCCAGCGTGTTCTTTAACGTGCACAGGGTATGGCTCTCCCGCACACGGGGTCACGGCTTAACGTCCCATCCGACAGTAGGCGGCCTTTCTAAGCCCATCGGTGTCCCCTACTGACCGTGGGCAGAGCGGGGAATTTTTGCGGAGATAAATCTCAACGCTGACCCAGCTGGGACTCGAACCTGTGAACTACAGATTACGAGCCTGACGCGCTACCGACTGAGCCACCCCCGCCCCCACTTTAAATGAATTTAACTGGCATTAGTACACGGGCAAATGCAGTGCCTCGTTCTTTGGTTAAAAGTTCATTATTTGTGGCCAGGGTTTGCTCAGACAGCATGTAAGGCATGTTCAGTTCTTAAGTTCAAGTCCCAACTCTGTCAGCATTTAGATTTATATCTGCTAAATTCCCTCCCTTCCCTTAGCCAGAAAGGGGACATTGGTGGGCTTGGAAAAGCCACCATCTATCAGATGAGATGTAAAATTGTGGCTGCCATCTGCAGGATTTCGTGCATTTTTGAAGAAATTTTTTAAAAACTTATAAAGTGATGAGGAAAAGGTTACATTGGAATCGAAATTCAGTCTTCCCCCCCCCCTTATTTTTTGCAGATCTGGGCCAGCCCTGTACACATTACAGAATATGGGGGCAGGGGTGGCTCAGTCGGTAGCGCGCCAGGCTCGTAATCTGTAGTTTCCAGGTTCGAGTCCCAGCTGGATCAGCGTTGAGATTTATCTCCGCAAAAATTCCCCGCCCTGCCCACGGTCAGTAGGGGACACCACTGGACTTGGAAAGGCCGCCGTCCGTCGGATGGAACGTTAAGCCGTGGCCCCGTGTGCGGGAGAGCCATACCCTGTGCACGTTAAAGAACACGCTGGATGGCCTTGACGGGAGACTACCATCTGTCTCCCAACAACTGTTCCAGTGGGTCCCCTCCCCCAACCTTCTCCGAGCCTTCGGGGTCCATGTGACCTGGCCATTTAGCCCATGGTGTGCAAAAAAGTGCCGCTCAGAGGAAAAACAACCCAACCCAAATTACAGAATATGGATGACCGTGACAAGCTTCCATCTCTCTCCTAATATCTATACAGTGGATTCCTTCCCAACTTTCTCTGAGCCCACGCAGTCCTTGTAAGCTGGCCATTTAGCCCATACTGTTAAAAAAAAGTTCTGCTCAGAGGTGAAGCAACTCAAACAACAACCCATTATATTTGCCCTAAATCTTTTTCACATTTTTAACTTCTTTTTTTTTCTTTTAAAATTCCATCTCTAGCATATCTATGCTCAATATTGTGTTCTTTTAAACAATTAATAACATTTTACGTTTTCCACTGTGGTATACAGCAGTGTTTCACAACCTTTCTAAAGTACCCCTTTAAACTTTTTTTAAATACTCCCAAGTACGTAAATTTTTCAAACACAATTTTTTCTACCATTGCAACAGATTTGTGTGAATAGTTTAATAGTAACTGTTTGTTTTTAGATGTAAGAAGTAGAAAAACAATAAATGCTGTAAACTTAAAAATTCAGACATTTCAGTTATGATTTCAGAATATTCCCAAAAGTTCTTGCACTATCCCCAAGAGTATGCATATCACAAGTTGGGAAATGTGTATAAAGCATTATCCATTATTGTTATGGAGTTTGTTGTTAAATACGATAGTAAAGATAATATCCAGTTTTAAAATATCTTCCATAATCTTTTCCTCGTGGTTATCTCTACCACTTTTCAATTTCCTCCACGTTTGTTATTTTAGTTAGTTCCAGGTCAAAATGCTTGCAAAATTATCAATACTATTTGATTCAGTCATACTTTGGATACTGTGTGGCCAAATTTACCCAAATTTGTTTAAATAGATCTTTTTTTTCATTTACTTACATAATTCAATCTGCCATAAGTAAATAGACTGACTACTGGAAATTTTTTAAAAATATAAAGAATTTTATTTTGATGTAAATAATTTTGCTTCCGTTATTATTATTACATCATTCATTCAGTTAAAGAAACTTTGCATTTTTTGGTGTAAAATTTAAATCCTAGATCTTTTAATAATTAATAGTGTTAATTCACTGAAATTATTCAAATCAGGTCTGAGTTTCCTACCAATATTAAAAAAAATATTATAGTTATTAAGGTAAATTTATCATTGTTTTGTAATTTTTTAACAGCTTTTCATTATTTTACTTGGAATAGGATTATTTTAAACGTGGACCTTGCAGAAACTTCAATTTTTAGCTTCTTTTATTGGTGTTCATAAATCTTGAACATAGGATTTCAAATATTGAACATGTGTTTTTATTCCATTGCTTAGAGTGCTTGTCTTCATATTGTAAATTGTCTTCAAAATTCGTACACTTAGTATTATATTTGTTGCTCAAATTCATAAATCTTCTGAACGAAGTTATGATGCGTTACCTAATCATCAGAACTAAAGAGATTAAATTTATATTTCCTCACAATTGTTTTATTAAAACTTAGAAATTAAGTACTCAGAATGAAATTTAAATATTTAAAATTTAATGTCAGAAAATCACTGTTACTTGACAAAAAGGGGCAGGGGTGGCTCAGTCGGTAGTGCGCCAGGCTTGTAATCTGTAGTTCCCAGGTTCGAGTCCCAGCTGGGTCAGCATTGAGATTTATCTCCGCAGATTTCCTCGCCCTGCCCATGGTCAGTAAAGACACCGATAGGCTTGGAAAGGCTGCCATCCATCGGATGGGACGTTAAGCCGTGGCCCCATGTGTGGGAGAGCCATACCCTGTGCACGTTAAAGAACACGCTGGATGGCCTTGACAGGAGGCTACCATCTGTCTCCCAACAGCTGTTCCAGTGGGTCCCCTCCCCCAACCTTCTCTGCGCCTTTGGGGTCCTTATGACCTGGCCATTTAGACCACTGTGTGAAAAAAAAAGTGCAGCTCAGAGGTAAAACATCCCAGCCAAACGCAACTGAGCAAAAATTGTCAGCAGGCGACATCAAAGTTGAAATATTCAAAGCAAAGATTTTAGAGTAGAATATTTTAACTTTGATGTAGCCCACTGACCATTTTACTCAATTTATACGGTAATTTTGTGACATTAAATTTTAAATTATTGAAATTTATATTTTGGAAAAAATCTGTGCACTTTTATCTCATGCATATGTTTTTTTGCACACCTTAGTACCATTAGTAAATAGTGTCACAGCCTTTCAACCAATAAATAGAGCTTTTTATTTACATTGGGTGTCAGTTTAGGTGAAATGCATAATAGTAATGTTTAACACATTTATATGGGAAATTTTCATTTAAGGTTTTTGGAAAATTTTCCTTGCAGGAGCATTGTTCCAACTGTTTAAAACAGAGGTATAAATTTCTATGGTAAACATCAATAAGACAATTGATTTCTACCCTTATGTAGTGTATACTTGTACGAAGGCATACTGCATGGAAAAATTGTAGCTCTCTACCGAATTGTTTCTTTGTATACTGCATGGAAAAATTGTAGCTCTCGCTTTATCAAATTGTTTCTTTGTATGGATTTACATATACAATTATGCATTTCACAAATTCTTGGATCACTTGCTTACTTTGTAATAATTTCTCATTATGAGAAATACGAAACTATTCTGATGATGTTTTAATTGAAAGTTCAGGACAATATCATAGATGTTGCCTCAAACAGTTCATCTAATAGAAACATAAATTGTTTCTTGTGATCCCTACTTTGCTTTTTAGAGGTATTTTAAGTACTTTTACATTTTAGTGTCCGAAATCTCAAAATCTGTGCAGCACTGTTAACTTCCACGTACCAATTTGGATATGGTTGCTTTAGTAATAAACAGGGATTGACAATTAGCTAAATGGAATTGGGTTCGGAAGAAGAGGAATCTGGTTTTTTCTACAGTTTGAAATTTAGCATTTCTCTCATAGAGTTGTAATTCAGTTCTTTCATTTAATTAGACAACATTATTGAAAGATGATATGTTACTTAATAACCATGATTAAGTCAGTACAGAACAAATGAGTTGTTGATTCATAGCCTTGGAGCTTCCGAAATGTTTTTAAAACTTGACTGAAATTATTCAATTTTATAATAATTTGTAAACAATTATTAGGTGAAAAAAGTTTTTATTAGTCTTGCAATATTTACAGTACATCCACAAAAATCAGTGTCAGAGATTGTTTTTAATACATTATAAAGTCATAAAACTGTAAATTTAATATTGAAATAAAATAAATACTATGCACCTATTGTCTCAGGATTGTTAGTCCTGTGTCTGTATTGTTTGTCAGTTTCGAAAGCTTCACCTACAGTCATCATGTCTGTACTGATGTGTGTAAATATGTTAAGAAAAATAGATTGCACAATGAATAAGACAATGTTTGAGACAATATCACCCACTAATATTTCTATAATCAAATTCAATCTTATTAGTAAAGGAATCGATCTCCAATACTTCCAGGGGCGGGGGTGGCTCAGTCGGTAGCGCGCCAGGCTCGTAATCTGTAGTTCCCAGGTTTGAGTCCCAGCTGGGTCAGCGTTGAGATTTATCTCCGCAAAATTCCCCGCCCTGCCCACGGTCAGTAGGGGACACCGATGGTCTTGGAAAAGGCCGCCATCTGTCGGATGGGACGTTAAGCCGTGGCTCTGTGCACATTAAAGAACACGCTGGATGGCCTTGACGGGAGACTACCATCTGTCTCCCAACAGCTGTTCCAGTGGGTTCCCTCCCCCAACCTTCTCTGAGCCTTCGGGGTCCTTGTGACCTGGCCATTTAGCCCATGGTGTGCAAAAAAGTGCCGCTCAGAGATAAAACAACCCAAACCCAACCCAATACTTCCAGTTTTAACTAATGGAAAAATCAAACATGTAATTGGAAAGATTCTTAATAGATTTTAAGCAATCAGGTGTGATATTTATCTTAAATACTCGTAGCTATTTTTAATAGATTGACATTTAAAAAAAAACCTTATTGCCATAAAATAAAGGATAAGTTTTTTTCACATAATAATTTTCACTGGATGAGATATATTTTTTTACCTTGAAGAATGTACTAAATAAGTAAAGAAAATATTAATAAGCAGAAATGACTTTTAGTAAATTGTTTTTTTTTTTTGGAGGGGAGTCAGTGGAAAGGAATATTTACATCTAGCATAAAAAAAAACATACCATGCTACCTTTCAAAATATTTGTAGTATTTTTTTCTAGAAGAAAAGCTTTATGTATCACTTTAATCAACTTCAGTGATACAATTTAGTCTATTTTAAATAAAGCTGATTTACTTCTTATAAAACTGTGTATTACATATTTTTTAGGGGGCAGAACTGAAAATACAGCTAAATCTTAAATAGCGTTCAAAATGCTTTCCCTTTTTTGAGCAAATTGCAATTTAAAGTTTAATAACATTCAGTATGAATCTACTTTCTTTTTCGTCCTGTGGTTTATAGATGAAAATGTTTTAAACTTATTTTGAACATTTTATCATATTAAATTTTGTAACAAATGTTTAATTGACGTGATTAAACTTCCAATTTAAATTCTGTTAGTATTTTTTTCACATTTTATGAATATTTTGAATGTACTAGTCAACCCATTCTACCAATGGTAAATCACTCATGTTTGATCAAAAAGAATTTGTGGCAGTAAGCAAGAATGGTAAGTCAAGTGACACAATCGAGTTGGGAGGGGGGGGGGGGAAAATGGGGTGCAAGAAACTATTTTTCCACTGCACTGTAATTCTTCCACTCCATTTCAGTGGTCTTTAGAACATTTCTTGAAAAATGCATGAATATGCACAAGTTTAATAACTTTTGATTTCCATTACTTTACTAGCATTCTCAAAGGGTTTCTCCCTCTCCTCCTCCCCAAGAAAAAAATAAATCTGGCCTTAAAAGAGAGGTATTCTTTCACACACACAAAAAGAATATTTAGGTTGGATTGTTTTACCTCTGAGTGGTGCTTTTTTTTGCACCCATGGGCTAACCGATGTGCTTGGAAAGACCGCCGTCCGTCGGATGGGACGTTAAGCCGTGGCCCGGTGTGCGGGAGAGCCATACCCTGTGCACGTTAAAGAACACTCTGGATGGCCTTGGCGGGAGGCTACCATCTGTCTCCCAACAGCTGTTCCAGTGGGTCCCCTCCCCCAACCTTCTCTGAGCCTTAGAGGTCCTTGTGGCCTGGCCATTTAGCCCATGGTGTGCAAAAAAAGTGCCGCTCAGAGGTAAAACAATCCAAATCCAAACCCATGGGCTAAATGGCAATGTCTCAGAGAAGGTTGGGGAGGGGACCCACTGGAACAGCTGTTGGGAGACAGATGTTAGCCTTCCATCAAGGCCATCCAGTGCATTCTTTAACGTGCACAGGATATGGCTCTACTGCACGTTCTTGGCCACAGCTTAAAGTCCCATCCGACTGACGGCAATCTTTCGAAGCCCATCGGTGTGCCCTACTGACTCTGCAGGGTGGGGAGTTTTGCTGAGATAAATCTCAACACTGACCCAGCTGGGACTTGAACCTAAAGAATATTTTAAAAAGATATTTATTAAGGAGGATTTATCGCAACCTATAAGAAACTGATCCAGTGGTCAAGTGTTTATCATGCTCTGAGTCCTTGTGACCTGTTGGGGCGGGGGTGGCTCAGTCAGTAGCGCGCCAGGCTCGTAATCTGTAGTTCCCAGGTTCGAGTCCCAGCTGGGTCAGTGTTGAGATTTATCTCCGCAAAATTCCCCGCCCTGCCCACGGTCAGTAGAGGACACCGATGGGCTTGGAAAGGCCGCCGTCCGTCGGATGGGACGTTAAGCCTTGGCCCCGTGTGCGGGAGAGCCATACCCTGTGCACGTTAAACACGCTGGATGGCCTTGACGGGAGGCTACCATCTGTCTCCCAACAGCTGTTCCAGTGAGTCCCCTCCCCCAACCTTCTCTGAGCCTTCGGGGTCCATGTGACCTGGCCATTTAGCCCATGGTGTGCAAAAAAGTGCTGCTCAGAGCTAAAACAACCAACCAACTGTTTGAATAAGTTTCCTTTTATAGTCAAAGATTACTCCAGTAATATTTTGAGTGATGATATAAATGTCACCTCGACCTCCTCTAAAAGCCAAGTGTTCAGTCAAACTCAAATATAGCCAAATTAGCAGAATTGCTATCTAACATCTTAGTACCATGAAACAACATACTCAGGAAGTACTTGAACATATTTGCAGTTAGCAGAAGTGAAAATTTAAAAAAAAACATCCCTGTATTTTTTACACAAGAAATCCATTCTCATCAATATTTTGCAGTAAGTGAAAAGGAAATATAATGATAGAGAGATTTAACAAGGATTATCTATGTTCATGCTGCTTGAACTGTTACTCAGCATTTTTAGTTTATGAAATGTAAACAAAATGGTTGTTTTTCTTTGTAAACAAATATGAAATGTAAACAAAATAGTTGTTTTTCTTTGCTAGGTGCAAAATCATAATATTGAAGTAATACAAGTATTAAAATTTAGTATTCCAAGAAATATTGATAAAGTTTGAAACATACTGATATGCTTTTTATATTTCTAGCCCAGTTTGACTACTGAAAATATTTGGTAACTTTGTGTTTTGTTTGGCCACAAAGGTGTATATAGCCAAAAAAAATGTAATTATAACATAATGTGTATGTATATATATGAATAATATAAATACATCATGAATATTAATTTTTTTATTGCGAGTCTGTTTTTTTGCACAAAATTTAAAGATTGTTTTGATATTGGCTGCATATTTTTGAGCTGACTGACACATTACAAAAATTAAGTTTAGAATATAAACTGCTTTTAGCTTCTTCTTTATCAAAGGTTCTACTGCAAAAGAATATTGTAATAAATTTTGCATTGTGCCCAACAGTAGTGTGTATTCCCCAATTCAGTATTGTTGCTTGAAATCAGTAGTTCAGAAAGATTTTCAATCGTGCTTCAGTTTTTATAACTATCAAAAATAAATGTATACTTGCATGTTATGGGAATCAACATAGAAACATAGGGAAATGGAGTAGAGTAGAAACTTCTGGAATCATTTTACATAATCGAACGCTTTCTTGAAAATGCTGTTTTGTGTATACCTAGCTTGATATTCCAGCTGTATTCACATATATTACCTACATGTAACCAGAACTGGTCATCAAAAAATTGCTGTCAGAAAAGACAAATATTTTCTGTCCCTTTTGTTCAGTCTGTTCTGTATGCAATTGTCCAATGATTCCTATGAGAGTGTGGGCGGGGGTGGCTCAGTCGGTAGCGCGCCAGGCTCGTAATCTGTAGCTCCCAGGTTCGAGTCCCAGCTGGGTCAGCGTTGAATTTTATCTCCGCAAAACTCCCCGCCCTGCCCACGGTCAGTAGGGGACACCGATGGGCTTGAAAAGGCCACCGTCCATCGGATGGGACATTAAGCCGTGGCCCCGTGTGTGGGAGAGCTATACCCTGTGAACGTTAAAGAACACGCTGGATGGCCTTGACGGGGGGCTACCATCTGTCTCCCAACAGCTGTTCCAGTGGGTCCCCTCCTCCAACCTTCTCTGAGCTTTCGGGGTCCATGTGACCTGGCCATTTAGCCCATGGTGTGCAAAAAAGTGCCACTCAGAGGTAAAATAACCCAACCCAACCTACATGTAACCAGAACTGGTCATCAAAAAATTTGCTGTCAGAAAAGACAAATATTTTCTGTCCCTTTTGTTCAGTCTGTTCTGTATGCAATTGTCCAATGATTCCTATGAGAGTGGGGGCGGGGGTGGCTCAGTTGGTAGCGCGCCAGGCTCGTAATCTATAGCTCCCAGGTTCGAGTCCCAGCTGGGTCAGCGTTGAGATTTATCTCCGCAAAATTCCCCGCCCTGCCCACGGTCAGTATGGAACACCGATGGGCTTGAAAAGGCCACTGTCCATCGGATGGGACGTTAAGCCGTGGCCCCGTGTGCGGGAGAGCCATACCTTGTGCACGTTAAAGAACACACTGGATGGCCTTGACGGGATGCTACCATCTGTCTCCCAACAGCTGTTCCAGTGGGTCCCCTCCCCCAACCTTCTCTGAGCTTTTGGGGTCCATGTGACCTGGCCATTTAGCCCATGGTGTACAAAAAAGTGCCGCTCAGAGGTAAAACAACCCAATCCTATGAGAGTGATTTGCCCTATGGTTTCTCAGGTAGTCACTTAGTTTTCCCTATACTATAGGAATTCTTAACCCATTTCACACCCCACACTCTTTGGAACAATGTATGGAAGTCTCACAGGTCATCTTGCTTGGTTTATTTTTGCAAATAAGATGAAAAAGAATCCGATCTCCGAATGACCCTCTCACACCCCAATTTAAGAACCCTTGCCCTGAGCTTGACATGGATAACAAGAAATTGTAGCCACAGCTGTCCTGAGCCTTCAAATGCAACAATCTAAGTCTTCTGCAATAAAAGAAATTGTGAACTGGCCTAACCTGATATGAAATCTGGCTCCTTCAAACTCAAACTGTGTCAAACTTTGAAATATAATTAGCCTTCAGATACTAAAAATGCAAATCGTTATGTAGATTTTTTTAATATGGCTTAATTATCAGAGAGTAGAAGAAAATATTCGTATACAGTAAGCTTGTATATATGTAATGTTAATTCACGTATAACAATTTTAATGTTGAATTATGTTTTAAAATTGCACAAAAAATTTAAGATGTAAAATTAAAGTAACTTAAGATTTTTGTGCTCATAAATTTATTATGTTTCAATCCCATATTTCCACTTAAGTATAAACATTGATGTATAAAGTGTAGTAAAATAGACCTTATTATTTCACAAATTCACAAATTATAATGAAACATAAAAAAAAGTATTCTTAATTAAAATCAAATGCTCAAAGGTTACATTTGTGAATATTGCTTATTAAATTATGAAACATCTGTTTTGGTAGTTGAAGCTTAAAAAAATATTTCGCATATTTCTCGTGCATTTTAATGTGGATGATCTTATTTGTCTCATTCAAAAATGCTACCTTGAATAAACTGATTAATATTCTGATCATAAGTTATGGTATTAGGCTTGTAATTAAGAGAGATGAAAATTTTATTCTGGTTGGATTTAGTGTTTTCACTCGTAGGAGAACCTTCATTTTTTTCATTCTATAATATGCCCATGCCACAGACTCCAACGCTTTTTGCAGTTTTGGTGAAGAAGACATTTTATCACAGTACTTGGTCATTAACAGAAAACGATAGAATTTCAGTTGACTGGTGTGGAAAATAAAGATTATGGAATTAAATTCTCAAAATTATAGAAAGTAAGTTTATACAGCGGTTAAGGTCTCCACAAAGTGTTTACTTTACTGAATACAGATCACTGTCCTTGTTCTGAAAAGTTTTTTTTTTTTAGTTTCCTTCTGAAAAAGTTTTAATGCACAAATAGTTTGAAGGGTAAACTTTATAAATTTTATTACTCAATGACAGAGAACTTTTAATTATTATATCCTAATTGCATGTTAAACTGCAAAAAAGCACTAATTTTTACTTTTTCTTTCAAAATTTAAGGTAATGTGTAACAAAAATATTTTTCAAATATGGTCTTCCAGTTTTATTTCGTATTTAAAAATTTTACCAGAATACATGAGAAACTGTATATTTTAACTGGAGAAACTCTGCTCTTTAAAGGGTTAAGCCAAAGATGAAATACCTTATTCAGGTGTACTTATAAAAAGATACAAAGGCAGGGCTGCATCTAGGGGACAAGGAGACCATGCACCTTTAACAGGATCATCAAAATGAAATCCCAGCATATAATTTAGAATAAGCAACCTTTTTAAAACTCCCATTGCTTTTTCTGTACATAAAATATAAACAAGTCAGGAATCTTTATATATATATACATATTTTTAGTACTATAATAGCAGAAGTTTCATTTTGGCACCTCA
Source organism: Ryuthela nishihirai (assembly GCA_038380435.1). Taxonomy (NCBI): domain Eukaryota; kingdom Metazoa; phylum Arthropoda; class Arachnida; order Araneae; family Heptathelidae; genus Ryuthela; species Ryuthela nishihirai. The sequence continues at coordinate 3,391,068 of JAWZYU010000037.1, forward strand.
GAGAGGTACAGGGATTGACTTAAATTCTCTTCTCTTAAAAAATTAATAACTCTGATTAAATATACTGATTAAATTAATAACTCAGCTTTTGGTGTGGAAAGAACCTGATGGTCTTGGAAAGGCCAATGTCTGTTGGGTGGGATGTTAAGGTGGCCCCGTGTACAAGGCCAGATTTCCCATAAGGCCTGTTAGGCACTTCCCTAGGGGCACCAGAATTTAAGTGTTTCATTTTTTATTTTAAATAACAACAAAATTGTAACTTAAAATTCTTAGAAGGAATAAAAGAAATTGGTTGTAAATATCCTTAATGCGAAAGTGATTATTCTTTTCAAAGCAATCTCTCCTGACAATCAAAGGGGAATTTTTAAAAGAATAGAGATTGTGAAGTGAAACTTATATTGTGAAACATATTAGGATATTTTCATATTATTTGAATGTAAAACCAACTTTATTGAAAAATGTTGAGGATAATTTATTGATCTCAAATGTATAAAAATTATGTTGGATATATTTGATTGAACCAGTTAGTAAATGTATTCAATTAATATTATCCAATATTAGTTTAATATTTAGAGTTATTAAAGCTGAAATATTAGACAGCAGATGCGATGTTACACTGTCCAATAAACACTTTCAAAATTATGGAAACCAAAAAATCCATTACATAATCTTCTAAAATTTCAGTTTTAACAATTTGTTAAAACTTTTAAAGTTAATTCTCACAACTAACAACACTACTGTTATAAATACTTCAACTTTCAAATTTTTCAAATACTAAATACATATTGCTCAAAATCGAGATTTTGGGGGAAATTTCAAGTCTTTTTATTTATTTCCAGTGACATTTTCATACAAAATACTTATTTCTAAGTCAGAAAGTTTTGAACATAGATTTGCATTCGCACAAACTGAAAGTTTCAAAGACAATTTTTTTAGTAGACAACAAATTTAGTATAATTTGTGCATTAACAAAGTCAAAAAAAGATGTAAGAAAAATGCTTAAATTTGAAAGTGAATAATTCTTTTTTTATGATTCCATTCACTTTTAGGTCACAGAATTTTCTACTGCGCTTGGCAATTATTTGAAAAAAATTTTGGTCCTATTTTGTGCTATTATGAGAGTAGACAAAAAAAAGGAATTCCTGAGTGATAATTTAACAATTTTTGTGCATTGTTAAGCCTACTTACAGTATTTTTCTGTTACGTGAAATTATATACTTGACCACAGTAAATAAATATTGTGACAACATAGAAATTTTCCTATATCCAAGAATTTTAAATTCTGACTTCATGCTTAAAAGGTAACTGCATTACTACTCAGATGACTAGTAATATATTAACAGGTAAACTAAGTTCAATTAAGTTTTTCTCATTTCTGTGTAATGATAATTAGATCTTTCTGCTGTTGTATTTGATTCGAAATTCAGAAGTCTAAATGAGTATTTACAATAATTGTGATGCATTGGTTTTACATTTTGTCACTATTAGCTCATGTGCATAATAGTTTACATAATGTGATAATTCTTCGACATAAGCATTTTTTAATGGGATATATTTTTGTTTTAAGTTATCGTCCAATTATTTTTTAAATATTGAGGCTACTTGCAAAATTTTATTCGTTTATTTTTCTCGATGAAAGCCAGTCAAAAACGCTAAAAATAGTTTTTGAAGTGTAAGTCTTAAAATTCGAATTGTGAAAATGGGTCTGTAAACAAAATGATCCTAAAATATAAATTAAGTTTTTCATGATAAAATGAAACTTAGTAATTTTACTCCTAATATATTGTGCATTGCCAGAAAATGTTATTTCTTTCATCTAATGAGTGTTCATAATGAATGCAAATGCGAAATTTTGCTAAAGCTGTGGACTCATTGGAATCTGGGTCTGGAGATTTCAGTAATATTAGTTGGTATGGAAGGTAAGAATCATTTTCATATATCATCTTGTAGATTAAATAAATATCATCTCTGACTGAAAAAAAAATAAATATCATCGGTGAACTGAAATGTTAAATGATTTATGTAAATAAAATTGTTCAATAATTGTTAATTTGATAAATAATTTAATTTTTTGACAAATAATTCCAATATAATTGTTTGATAATAGTAATTTGATATTGGACAGATTCAGAGCAAAAACCTCTATATGGTTTCTTAAGCAAACCTGATTCAGAGTTCGTTAAACTACGGTAAATTAAAAAGACGCAAATTATGACGACTGATAATTTCCACCTTTTTGATCTCATAGATTACGGCGAATTCAAATGAAATCATTGATCATTTTAAAAACGTGAAAGCAAGAAAGAGAGATTTTTAAAGATTTTTTTATATCAATAAATTTTATTTTATGTTTAGTAATACTGATTTTGTATGTATATCTTGGTATAGATGAATTATAATAATTTATTTGTTTCCAACGCAAAAAATTATATAAATAAGTAAAAAAAGGTTTAGACCTCAAAATTAACTACAAAAGCAGTAGTGGTAAGAAGGACCATAAGTTTTTCCAAAAGCCTAGTTATATCACTGACGGGGCGGGGGTGGCTCACTCGGTAGCGCGCCAGGCTCGTAATCTGTAGTTCCCAGGTTCGAGTTCCAGCTGGGTCAGCGTTGAGATTTATCTCCGCAAAATTCCCCGCCCTGCCCACGGTCAGTAGGGGACACCGATGGGCTTTGAAAGGCCGCCGTCCGTCGGATGGGACGTTAAGCCGTGGCCCCCTTTGCGGGAGAGCCATACCCTGTGCACGTAAAAGAACACGCTGGATGGCCTTGACGGGAGGCTACCATCTGTCTCCCAACAGCTGTTCCAATGGGTCCTCTCCCCCAACCTTCTCTGGCCATTTAGCCCATTGTGTGCAAAAATGTGCCGCTCAGAGGTAAAACAACCCAACCTATATCACTGACACTTCGTTTTCTGATCATTTCATCTGCTTGCACTTTTGAGACTATCTTAACAAATGTGCAACTTGCAACAAGTCGAAAATTTTGTTTACGAACTGGCATACGTTTTAAGTTTCATATGCATTACCCAGCTGCACCATCAATTTACAGTTATTCTTTAATGCAAATGGATCACATATAAAATATTAAACTGTTGTTGCTATTAGCATTTGTATGAAAATTATAGGGGAACTGGTGACTTAACCTGTAAAAAATGATGGCATAATAGGACAATGTATATGAAACATATTTGCAATTCCGAACAGAGATATTCAACCAATTGCTAAGTCGCGTATTTGATGGTGAATGAAATTTTCACAAAAGAGCGAATAAACGATAGATAAAAGCAAATATGTACTGGTTTAGCATTTATGGTTAAATGAATTATACCATGAATTTCATATTCTACTCGGTCGCTGTCATTTTTGTTCTAACGGATGTAATTCATCTTCGAACGTATTACGTACTATAACCGTTTGAGAATTATTGCAAAGCAAACGCATCCAAACTTATACTAGCAACGGCTTTTGTGATATCAAAGTGGGCGTATCCCAAAGAAAACATTGCCTCAATTCTTTAGCATAGAGAGCATTCTATTCTGACCTCTGCATTTTCACGACAGAATCTTCATTCTCCGATGCCATCTCTGCTTTTGAAACTTTGAGCATTACTACGTTTCTTCGCACACAAAATAGTAGTAAATCAGTAAATGAAGCCGTTAGATGATTCTGTCTTGGAGAATGTTATCTGTCATATTTCTAAGGTGCAAATAAAGTTCTTTTTGCACATTTGGCCTGACGGTTCCCGACGATTTGTTTAGTATAAAAAGACCCTTAAATCGACTATGATTTATGATAGGGCTAGTGGCCGAGTGGTTAGCGCGCTTGGCTACTGATCTAAGGGACCTGGGTTCCAGCCCCGGGTAAGGCATGGATATATGTGTCGTTTTTCTGCTGAGGTCGTGCCATCCTCTCAGACCTACTTTGGCACATAAACTGACAGGCTCCTGTCAGACCTCTGTGGCAAGCAGCTGCTTGAGGGGGTATTTATTTTTCTTTCTAACCATTTTTTTTTTCTGTGTGTGTAGTGTGCACTGTACTTTAGATACATCCCACCACATTATAGGAAATAAAATATGCATCTGAAATATCTCTGTACTATTGCAATCACATTTTTGAAGCAATTAACAATTTAACACCTAAGTTCCAAAAACATAAATATGTAGCCTACCGTTATATATTTTAGTATTTTTATATATAAAACTCAAAGTATTATTGCACTGTAACGACTTTATAAGGCTACCTTTCTAGTGGTCTGCAAATTCTACTAGGTAATGGGAAGCTTATTCTCAGAAGAACGTTTTACGGAAAGATTAGAGGGCCTAAATAACCAGTTAAACTCATGGAGGTAGGAAGACAGGGAGGCGCCATATTGTCGCTACTTGTAATCTTGCTGTCACTGTGTTAAAGAACGACAGACTGCATTGAAAAAATGGATTTGGGTAAGGCGTTTGATTACATTAATGAACTTGCGAAAAAGATCAAAGGGATAACATTTCATAGGTGAGAAGTAACGCTAAAGTTTTGCTTTGTAAATTGAAAACTTTTCGTCATTTCAAATAATTTATGACAGTAGTCGAGTGGTTAGCACGCTTGGTTACTGATCTAAAGGACCTGGGTTCGAGCCCCGGGTAAGGCATGTTATGTGTTATTCTGCTGAGATCCTGCCATCCTCACAGACCCTCTACTATGGCATATAAACTGAAAGGCTCCTGTCAGACCTCTCTGGCAAGCAGCTGCTTGAGGGGGTATTTAATATCCTAAACAAATAAATATTTAATTCGATAGTCGTTGCTCTGTGATCAGGTATTTTAACTGCAGGTGATAGCTTTGAAAAGCATTAAATCTGTCATGAAATATTATACCGCAGCGCCTCCAAATAATATCAGTCACAAATAGCAGTTATTAAGTGAAAAAGAATTATTGGTCTTGCTGTTTTTTGTTACACAATAAGTTATAAGAATTCAAAGACTGGACACTGTTAAATAATTTAGTTAATAAAATTTAAAATTCATCTCATGAGTTTTAGATGTCATTTTCGTACTTATAAGAGTACTTAAAGGAAAATATTTCCACAGATAATTATCTCAAATACTGGAAATTCTGTGCCTCTCCTATCAATCTTTTTCTATTTTTTTAATTAACAGCATTAACTGTAGAGCATAAACAGTAAATACATTTCTGCAACTATAGAGATGACAGAAATAAGTTTCATAAAGTTTCTTCAAATAGTGTAAAGAAAGTAAATCGAAAGTACAATATAAGAAAATTATTTCTTCCAACTATAAATTTTGATACAATAGTTTTTTTTTTCAATTACCTAGGTGATTGTTGTAAATTAAAATGTTTTATTTGGTAAGGTGCTTTTAAAGAAAATATTTAATCATTTAACAACTACTACTCTAATCACCGACTAAATAGCAAAAACTTGGTATATTATTAATTGACTGCCAATTTAACGTTTTCACCGAATTAAAAACTTGTAAAAATTAACAACAGATAGCATAATTTGTTTTTAAGATATTTTTAATGTTTATTTTTCCAAACATCGGGTGCCGCTTGAATAAACTGTCGTTTACTGAAAAATATGCAAAAGAAATGTATATATATATGTATAAAAATCTATTTGTTGCATGAATGTCGGTACAGAATTTCTGCTTTACAAACATAAATATCCCTTACACTCCTTCCCCTTCTCAGGAAAGTGTGCAATATCACAATAATTGTATTAAAATATTCCCAAGCATTGCCTTAATTAAATTCTGTCAAGATGGCCTACCGATTGCTATTTAAGAATCGTCTGCACCGATTATTTTTCCCTTTCGTTTGGAGAAGAACAAACAGATACGAAGATAAAACAAGATGGCCGACTGGTAGCTAGCAGTGACTTTAAATCTGAGAGTAAATCGAGTAGGAAGTTAAAAGTCTGATGTTTGCAAGATATTTCTCCGTAATGGAAACAATATTCCTGCCACCAAAGAGATCACTGTCACTGAATACCATTGTAAATAGTAAGTGCTTTGTAATTATTTACCTTCGGGGTTTAAAAAAAGAATATGTAAAATAAGAATCGACCACTGGCACCACCCCTTTTAGTGTCTTCTTAAATAAGCCAGCATTAAGAAGTTCAAGTGATAGGGAGAAATACGAAAGAATTCTCTATTAAGAAATCGTATGTATAGTATGTGAAAGTTTTGTTCGACAGGAGACGGTTATGGATTGTTCAAAGTGTCGGTAATTCATAAAGCTAGTTTCGTTGACTAAGCCTGTCTGATATAGAATTTATCATGTGCAGATTACTGTATTGCACGGTATGCTGAATTGATGAGTGTCATGGGTGATGGTGAGAAGTTTTGTATCTTGTGCAAGCGTCAGTAATTTAATTTTTTTTACATAACTCTTCTGGCTGGGAAACTTTCTGGCAGAAGAACATCTCTATGTTTTTTAATATAATAAGATAATGTTATAGTTGACACTTGTACTAAGCGTGGAAATAAAGAGATGGAACTAGAAGTGTTTTCATTTATTTCGTGTTTCTCCTAAAATATCAATTCGCTCATTTATGCTAATGGGGGCTGGGGTTGCTCAGTCGGTAGCGCACCAGGCTCGTAATCTGCAGTTCCCAAGGTTTGAGACAGCTGGGTCAGCGTTGAGATTTATCTCCGCAAAATTCCCCGCCCTTCCTACAGTTGCCGATGGGCTTGGAAAGGTCGCCGTCTGTCGGATGGGGCGTTAAGCTGTGGCCCCGTGTGCGGGAGCCCCATACCCTGACACGTTAAAGAACACGGATGGCCTTGACGGGAGGCTACCATCTGTCTCCCAACAGCTGTTCCAGTGGGTCCCCTCCCCCAACCTTCTCTGAGCCTTCGGGGTCCATGTGACCTGGCCATTTAGCCCATGGTGTGCAAAAAAGTGCCGCTCGGAGGTAAAACAACCCAACGTTAAAGAACACGCTGGATGGCCTTGACGGGAGGCTACCATCTGTCTCCCAACAGGTTTTCCAGTGGGTCCTGTAACCTTCTCTGAACCTTAGGGGTCTATGTGACCTGGCCATTTAGCCCATGGTGTACAAAAAAGTGCCGCTCAGAGGTAAAACAGCCCAACGTTAAAGAACACGCTGGATGGCCTTGACGGGAGGCTACCATCTGTCTCCCAACAGGTTTTCGAGTGGGTCCCGTAACCTTCTCTGAGCCTTAGGGGTCTATGTGACCTGGCCATTTAGCCCATGGTGTACAAAAAAGTGCCGCTCAGAGGTAAAACAATCCAACGTTAAAGAACACGCTGGATGGCCTTGACGGGAGGCTGCCATCTGTCTCCCAACAGGTTTTCCAGTGGGTCCCATAACCTTCTATGAGCCTTAGGGGTCTATGTGACCTGGCCATTTAGCCCATGGTGTACAAAAAAGTGCCACTCAGAGGTAAAACAAACCATACAAATATCTGTAATAAAGAAGTTTAGTTGTATAAAATTTTCATGCAAGTTGATGAATGTGAAATCGTAGATGTGTATATATATTATAGAGTATTACTAGCTGTAGTTATTGCTGTGGTTCGCTACGAAAAAATGGCGGCGGTAGTTTGGAATCTAATGTTCAATTCAAAATTTTCGAACTATTCGTAATGTATAGGAATGTTACAAACTAGACTTTTTTTTTCGTTCTTAATATTTAAAGTATACAAATCACTTCGAATCGCTTTTTTTTGGCAGCAGTCTTCCGAGATATTGCAAACTCAAGTTAATAATCATTTCAACTGTAGATCTGAAATAGTATATGTAAATTAAGCATATTTTTTGCATTCGCATTATTAAAATTGTTGTTTTTGCGTTGTTTTACCTCTGAGCGGCACTTTTTTTGCACACCATGGGCTAAATGGCCAGGTCACATGGACCCCGAAGGCTCAGAGAAGGTTGGGGGAGGGGACCTACTGGAACAGCTGTTGGGAGACAGATGGTAGCCTCCCGTCAAGGCCATCCGTGTTCTTTAACGTGCACAGGGTATGGCTCTCCCACACGCGGAGCCACGGCTTAACGTCCCATCCGACGGCCTTTCCAAGCCCATCGGTGTCTCCTACTGGCCATGGGCAGGGCGGGAAATTTTGCGGAGATAAATCTCAACGCTGACCCAGCTGGGACTCGAACCTGGGAACTACAGATTACGAGCCTGGCGCGCTACCGACTGAGCCACCCCCGCCCCCACACACATTATTAAAAACCGATTACTTTATTATTGATGTCCACTATTGAAGCCTGCATTTTTGAAATTGATAATTATTGAAGAGAATCTGTGAACGACCTACTTCCAATTTATATTAGCTATATATCAATCGCCGTCCCATGGCCGAGTGGTTAGCGCGCTTGGCTACTGATCTAAGCGACCTGGGTTCGAGTCCATGGCTGTTTATGTCGTTTTTCTGCTGAGGTCCTGCCATCCTCTCAGACCTTCTACTCTGGCATATAAACTGACAGGCTCCTGTCAGACCTCTGGCAAGCAGCTGCTTGAGGGTTTTTTTTTTATATCAATCGTTTGTGATTCTTGCTTTCATTGTTTACATATCAGAATTTAAACATTATAGTAATTTTTAGCTCATCAAAATTATTCTGCATTTACAGTTTGAGACGAAAGATTTTAATTTTTGTTCATGGAACATAGAAATATTAATACCTTTACAATACTTCAGTAACATTTTGGGCTGAAACCCTCAAAATTTTGGGGGCGGGGGTGGCTCAGTCGATAGTGCACCAGGCTCGTAATCTGTACTTCCCCGGTTCGAGTCCAAGCTGGGTCAGCGTTGAGATTTATCTCTGCAAGACTCCCCGCCCTGCCCACAGTCAGTAGGGGACACCGATGGGCTTGGAAAGGCCACCATCCGTCGGATGGGATGTTAAGCCGTGGTCTCGTGTGCGGGAGAGCCATACCCTGTGCACGTTAAAGAACACGCTGGATGGCCTTGACGGGAGGCTACCATCTGTCTCCCAGCAGATGTTCCAGTGGGCCCCCTCCCCCAACCTTCTCTGAGCCTTCGGGGTCCATGTGACCTGGCCATTTAGCCCATGGTGTGCAAAAAAGTGCCGCTCAGAGGTAAAACAACCCAACCCAACCTCAAAATTTTGTTGGCAATAATACTGACCTAATTCATATTGGAGATTCAAATTAAATGATTTAACCACAAATATTTCAAAGCTGAAAAATGTACCATATCATTTATAAAATGTATATATATAAAATAATGTAAATAAGTATGTTAAAACCGATCTGCGTTTCCAGAGTTCTGCAGTTATGGCACTTCAGGAGGCTAGTGAAGCGAATCTCGTCGGTCTGTTTGAAGATATCAATTTGGTGTGCCATTCACGCTAAATGAGTGACCATCATGCCTAAAGATATCCAGTTAGCACGTCGTATTCGTGGAGAGTTTAAATTCCTTCCAAAAACACTAAAGGCCCTTTTTAGGACTAATTATATATCGATGAAGGATTACCATATCGTTTAATATGTGTTGTATGTGTTTAATAACATTTGTGAATGATTATATGAATACAGCGTCTATCCTTTAATATACGTCGTTTTTACGCGAGGTTGGGTTGTTTTACCTCTGAGCGCCACTTTTTCGCATACCATGGGCTAAATGGCCAGGTCAGATGGACTCCGAAGGCTCAGAGTAGGTTGGGGGAGGGGACCCACTGGAACAGCTGTTGGGAGACAGATGGTAGCCTCCCGTCAAGACCATCCAGCGTGTTCTTTAACTTGCACAGGGTATGGTTCTCCCGCACACGGGGTCACGGCTTAACGTCCCATCCGACGGACGGCGGCCTTTCCAAGACCATCGGTGTCTCCTACTGACCGTGGGCAGGGCGGGGAATTTTGCGGAGATAAATCTCAACGCTGACCCAGCTGGGACTCGAACCTGGGAACTACAGATTGCGAGCCTGGCACGCTACCGACTGAGAACCTCCACCCCAAGTTGTAGGTTGAATACCCACCTCATTAGAAATAATTTTTTTCAGATGAATAATTGTTGAATTCTGTATTTACAGGTATTTACTATGGATGACTCAATAGGTTTGTCCTAGTTTCTCAAAAAAATTGAACTCCCCCCCCCCCCTTGTATTTAGCAGTAGTCACGTTATGCTAACCACTAGATCAATTGTGGGCTAAAATATTTCAGGAAAAAAAGGTAATCGCGATTATCGAGGTAATAGTAATACTCTAGACCAGGAGTGGGCAATTGTTTTCGTATCTACACTGCGCATGCGTATTGACGTGGCCGTCCTACTGGAAAATACGAGACGAATCTTCGGTCGCAGCCGGGAAGGAAATCTCGGTTCAAGGCGGATTTTTCTGTCTTGGCGGGCCGAATGTGGCCCGCGGGCCGCTATTTGCCCACCCCTGCTCTAGACGAATGTTTCCGAAAGTGGGCGATACTACCCCTTGGGGGGGGGCGATGGAACTATCCAGGGCGTCGGTAGAAGCCTCGGGTGGAATTGGGGGGGGGGGGGGAAGCATAAAGAAAGAAGGGAAGATGAGAAAATTTTGAAAAACCTTTCGTACATGTTTCATGTGTTTGTGTAACAAAGAGTTAAAGTCGTATTGATTACTTTATTTTCCAAGTGAACAGATAAAATTATCCTTCGTTATCTTAATTTTCTGCGTGTAATGCGAATGTTACTATGCTCGATTTTAATAAATTTTATAACTTCAAGCTTCAAGGTGTCTTATTTTCATCTTTCTTTACTATATTGTAGGACGTAGGTAGAAATATAAGATAAATAAAAGAACACAATATTGTCACTGAATCTTTGTTTTGTTCGCTTAAAGATTTCCAGGGGGGCGCCGAGTAATTTTTCTGAAAAGGGGGCGGTAGGGCAAAGATGTTTGGGAACCTCTGATCTAAACCCAGCCTGATTCCCATACGATTGACCGCCATGATCACATGCTGATGTGCCTGAAGCAAGAATACCCATGATGCTTTGCGAATTGTCTACCGATATCGACGAATACCATTAAATGAAAAGCCGTCCCGTGGCCGAGTGGTTTGCGCGCTTGGCTATTGATCTAAGGGACCTGGGTTCGAGCCCCAGGTAAGGCATGGATGTATGTGTCGTTTTTCTGCTGAGGTCCTGCCATCCTCTCGGACCTTCTACTATGGCATATAAACTGACAGGCTCCTGTCAGACCTCTATGGCAAGCAACTGCTTGAGGGGGTATTTATCATTAAATAATGCCTACCAAATCGTTTAAATAACGCAGAATCTATATTTTTTTCCTAATTTATTGTTATTTCAATGTACAAAATTTCTATATCTTAATTGTGAAATCAGTCTTATTAAAGGAAAACACAGACAATATTTTTAATCAAACTGCTTTAATAATTCTTTGCGACAATATACAACACAAATATATGACATAATTGAAACTTCATGCTACAAAAAATAACCAAATATTGTACACTTTTTTCATTTCAGCTGAAGCAGAAAGCAACCCAAATCACACACAGATAGCTGCTGCAAGAATATTGTCATCGTTTTTTGTGCAGGCGATTCGAAGTTAGGATCCTGAGGTTCTGGGTGTATTTTTCGAAAACCATTTGCAACTTTGGTGCCTGATGTCGGCAAGTATTGAAGGTAGACCTATACTTCCTTAGCTCAGGATAGTTTCTAGTATTTAATTACGGTAGCGCACCAGGCTTGTAATCTGCAGTTACCAGGTTAGAGTCCAGATGGGCCAGCATTGAGATTTATCTCCGCAAAACTGCCCACGGTCAGTAGGGGACACCAATGGGCTTGGAAAGGCCGCCGTCCGTCGGATGGGACGTTAAGCTTGGCTCCGTGTGCGGGAGAGCCATACCCTGTGCACGTTAAAGTACAATGGATGGCCTTGACGGGAAGCTACCATCTCTCTCTCAACAGCTGTTCCAGTGGGTCCCTTCCCCCAACCTTCTCTGAGCCTTCGGGGTCCTTGTAACTTGTCCATTTACCACTTTGTGTGCAAAAAAAAATGCCGCTTAGACGTAAAACAACCCAACTAGTATTTAATTAACTTTTTAGGCTAGCTTTTCAACAGTTCGTTTTAGAACTACCACCGATTAAAGTTAGGGAAATCGAGGTAAAAAGGCGGGATGCAGACATAAAACAAGTTTTCAAAAATTTCCAGAAAAAGACAATGAAATTTCTCGACTTAACGGAAGAAATCTTGGAAAAATGCAGCTTAGGGTTGTTTTACCTCTGAGCGGCACTTTTTTGTACACCATGGGATAAATGGCCAGGTCACATGGACCCGAAGGCTCAGAGAAGGTTGGGGAAGGGGACCCACTGGAACAGCTGTTGGGAGACAGATGGTAGCCTCCCGTCAAGGCCATCCAGCGTGTTCTTTAACATTGGGTTGTTTTACCTCTGAGCGGCACTTTTTTGCACACCATGGGATAAATGGCCAGGTCACATGGACCCGAAGGCTCAGAGAAGGTTGGGAGAGGGGACCCACTGGAACACCTGTTGGGAGACAGATGGTAGCATCCCGTCAAGGCCACCCAGCTTGTTCTTTAACTTGCACAGGGTATGGCTCTTCCACACACGGGGCCACGGCTTAACGTCCCATCCGACGGACGGCGGCCTTTCCAAGCCCATCGGTGTCTCCTACTGACCGTGGGCAGGGCGGGGAATTTTGCGGAGATAAACCTCAACGCTGACCCAACTGGAACTCGAACCTGGGAACTACAGATTACGAGCCTGGTGCGCTACCGACTGAGCCACCCCAGCCCCATGCAGCTTAGGATCCGTGGAAATCGCGCAGGTTATCAACAAGCATCTCACCCCTCAGGAAATCAGAAGAAACAGCCAACAAATTACTACAATGGAAAGATGAACTTTCCATGACTGAAGAAACTAACATTAATATCATTCAAGAAGGATTTCCGATAAATACGTTATATACAGTACTGTGCAAATTAGTTGGGACAATAGCAAAATGCAATAACAAAGACACAACTGAAATTAATAGTGTGCATAGTTAATAGTGAATGTGACCCCCTCCCTTAGCTTTAATTACTTCTTTCACGCTCTCAACCATTGATGCCACTAGCTTTCCACGCATCTAATTCACTTCAGGGTCGTGGTACCACACTTTCATGACACTTTCTATCATTTTGGTTTTCTTCATGCAATCCATCTTAGATATGCGCGCTTTAATAATGGCCCACAAATTTTCAATCGGGTTCAGATCGGGTGAATTTCCTGGCCACTCCAATACCTTCAAATGTTGCTGGGTAAAGAAGCTCTTAGCAAGCTTAGAATTGTGGCATGGAGCCAGGTCCTGTTGAAATACCCCATCGCCATTAGGAAACAGCTTCTACAGTGTTGGGACCGTTTTCGCCTCCAGAACGCCTATGTACTTTTTCCTGTCCATCATTCTTTCTTTCTTCAGGGTGGGGATGGCTTAGTGGTAGCGCACCGGGCTCGTAATCTGTAGTTCCCAGGTTTGAGTGCCAGCTGGGTCAGCGTTGAGATTTATCTCCGCAAATTCCCCACCCTGCCCACGGTCACTAGGGGGCACCAATGGGCTTGGAATGGCTGCCGTCCGTCGGATGGGACGTTAAGCCGTGGCCCCGTGTGCGGGAGAGCCATACCCTGTGCACGTTAAAGAACACGCTGGATGGCCTTGACAGGAGGCTACCATCTGTCTCCCAACAGCTGTTCCAGTGGGTCCCCTCCCCCAACCTTCTCTGAGCCTTCGGGGTCCATGTGACCTGGCCATTTAGCCCATGGTGTGCAAAAAAGTGCCGCTCAGAGGTAAAACAACCCAATCATTCTTTCAATGGGGTGAAGCGTCTGTGGCCCGGAAGCTGTGAAACATCCCCAAAACATGACCTTGGGTGGGTGTTTGGGTGATTGCTGGATGTGCCGAAGAGGTTCTCCAGGCTTCGCTTGTCCCAACTAATTCGCACAGTACTGTATCTAAATTATCGTTTCTTCATAAGAAATGAGGAAATATAGTTCTTCAACAATACGGAGAAATGTCAATAAACGTCGAAATGCATACGCATCCAGATCGAACAGATACAAAACAAGAACCACAATCTGTCTATAGAATTAAAAATGAAAATTTCCAATCAAGGCATCACAAGACTGTAAACGATGCCGCAATATAGGCCATTTCGTAGTCCAATGCGGTAATAAGAATAATACTCTAAAAAAGCCCACAACATTAGAAGTAATTACAAAAACATTGAATGGAGGACAGACAAAAACAAGAAAAAATGGCGAAACCGAAGGAAGTGAAATCTCATTTTCAAACGAAGAATTTCATTAGAGGAGTAACTTTGGATGGGTGCTGTCCAAATTACCCCATCATCAACCCCCCCAAAAAAACGGCAGCTATGTAGGCCACATACTAAATAAAAAAAAGGTTTTTGAATACGAAAATTACCAAAACGAAACCTCTGAAGTGAAGAATGGACGAAAAAAAAAGAAATAACCAAAGAAATTCCTACTATGCTTTATCTCATTCTGATGGGCGCGTCGTTGCTACACGCCCAGCCGCCTTCGGGCGGTGTGATGTTCTGACGAAGTCGCCTCGTGCGACCGTAGGAAAGAAGAAGCCGTCCCATGGCCGAGTGGTTAGCGCGCTTCGCTACTGATCTAAGGGACCCGGGTAAGGCATGGATATTCGTGTCGTTTTTCTGCTGAGGTCCTGCCATCCTCACAGACCTTCTACTATTGCATATAAACTGACAGGCTCCTGTCAGACCTCTGTGGCAAGCAGCTGCTTGAGGGGGTATATTTTTTTTTATCTCATTAACCTATCCAAAGAACATGAATTCATAATGTTCAAGATTGCGCTACTTCAAGCTGCAGGAAAATATTTTTTTTTGTTTTTAAAATATAATAGAAAATAAACAGTTAATTTGAACCCCCCCCCCCCCCTTCAATGACATTGATTTTACATATAGTTCCTTATTACTACTTACACTTCCAGTTTTATATTAAATATGGATCTTACTCAAATTGTTGATTCCATTTCTTCCAAATCGGTTAAGAATTGGCAGCTTTTTATTATTTCCTAATTTTTTGAAGTGTTTACTGGTGTAAGCATTATTGATGATTCTGTCCCATCACGTGAAGGTTGGATATAATATTAACGATTTGTGCGAAATATAACTGAACTGACTTATTCTGTTTTGAAACCTTGGTGGTTGTAATTAAGGGTTGGGTTGTTTTACCTCTGAGCGGCACTTTTTTGCACACCATGGGCTAAATGGCCAGGTCATATGGACCCCGTAGGCTCAGAGAAGGTTGGGGGAGGGGACCCACTGGAAAAGCTATTGGGAGACAGATGGTAGCTTCCCGTCAAGGCCATCCAGCGTGTTCTTTAACGTGCACAGGGTATGGCTTTCCCACACACGGGGCCACGGCTTAACGTCCCATCCGATGGACGGCGGCCTTTCCAAGCCTATCGGTGTCCCCTACTGACCGTGGGCAGGGCGGGGAATTTTTGCGGAGATAAATCTCAACGCTGACTCAGCTGGGACTCGAACCTGGGAACTACAGATTACGAGCCTGGCGCGCTACCGACTGAGCCACCCCCGCCCTTGTAATTATGTATTAAGTAATTGTTATTATGTAATAATTATTAATTATTCTTAACCGTTATCTCTAATGATACAGTGCCATGTAGAAGCACATCACTACCAATGTCAACAGCTGCACCGTCATCCAACCATCGCCTAGCCAGTCTACACTGAAAACACGTAAAATAAATGGCATGAAAGGGACCTAGTTTCGTTTAAAGCAGCAGCTGTTGTTTTCCAAATCGAAACTGGAGCTAGTTTTAGTATCAAATTAGTGTTAGCAAAACTGAAAACAATATTAAGACCAAACTTATTTCGCCTAGTGGAAGTTCAATTAAAAAATTGAAATGTGAAGCGTAATAGCAGAGGATGGTTTAATGAAAATAAAGCATTTGCTCTCAATATATTTCAGCAGCCCTGCAGCCATGGCCCCCACGAGGGTGGGGATGACAGGGCTCTAGCCTGGGGGGCCCTGGATTAGGGGGGGCCGGCAAAGTGAGATGAACAGAAGAGAAAAAGAAACAAAAAGATAACTTCTATAGAACCTGAACAAGATTTCAGAATTTCCGTAGTTTACCCAGTATTTGATTTTATTAGCAATGATTTAAAGACAATATTTGAAAAAGCAGATACTATATGTGAATTATTCTCACCCATTTTGAACTTCCAGAACTTACACGATGGTCAACTTACCGCAAAAGCAGCAGAACTTGTAAATACATTTGAGAAAGATCTGTCAGAAGACTTACTGCACGAAATCCTTCACCTTAAAAGTATTCACAAGACAGTTTTCGGCACTGAAAGAAGCCCGATTAGACTTCTGAACGCAATTTACGACAAAAAACTGCAAGGTATATTTCCCAATATCTGCCTCGCCATTAAATCGTTTCATGAAGTACCAGTTACGGTTTCTTCAGCTGAAAGATGGTTCAGCAGACGGGCAAATTCATTGCAAACATGGCAAAGAAGCACAACTAGTCAAGATCGACTTAATCATCTAGTAATTTTGTGCCTCGAAAATGATTTAGCTAAGCAAGTTGATTTTACTAAAGTTATTGAAAAAGTTGCAACGACCAAAGCTAGAAAATATACTATGAGATAATTTTTGATATTATTGTAAGTTTTTATGTAAATCCATATAATTTTTTTTAATATATATATTAGTTTTGTGTCATTATTTAAACCGATTTATTTTACACTAAATCCTGTAGAGCAGCACGCTGCTCCTTAACCTAAGCGGTAGGTAGAGGGGCCCGCCAAAGATCCTGGCCTGGGGGCCCTGCCTGCAGCATACAGTATATTAAGTAGATATTTGTTAACCTCTGTTAAAACATTGTAAAGTTCAATTGAAGCAGTTTAAGTGAATCTGGGTTTTGTGATTCATTGCTATGTGTTCTTCAAGAGTGACCAGAGCAAGAATTGTCTTGTCCTTTGATGAAATGTCAATAAGACTTTCACTAAGATATCTAAGTTCTGATATAATATTGGGCTTTGGGGATGTTTGTCGCCAAGTGAAAACTGAAAATTAAATAGCTAGTCATGTT
The DNA here is from genome assembly GCA_038380435.1 of Ryuthela nishihirai. NCBI lineage: Eukaryota > Metazoa > Arthropoda > Arachnida > Araneae > Heptathelidae > Ryuthela > Ryuthela nishihirai. Next base: position 3,408,168 of record JAWZYU010000037.1, read on the forward strand.
TAGTTTTTGTGGTACGTGGCGTGACCAAAAAATGGAAACAAATTGTCGTTTTTTTTTCATCATGGAGTTAGAGGTGTTATTTTGAAAACATTGAATGTATTAAAAGAGTATAGGTTTGAATGTTTTAAGTTTAGTATGTGATCAGGGAACTAATAACCTACGTTTAGCATCAGAATTGAACATAATAGAAAATCCTTATTTTTTTTTGTTAATGATTGCAAAATATATTTTATGAATGATCCTCCCCAATTCTTAAAATTGTTAAGAAATAATATGATCAGGTATAATTTGGAATACGATTCTAAAATAATTAAATGGAAATATATATACGATTTATATGTCATTGTTTCAAAGCAAAAATTGCACACAATTCCAAAACTTTCAGAGAAACACGTTAAGATTGAAGGTTGGATCGTTTGACCTCTGAGTGGCACTATTTTGCACACCATGGGCTAAATGGCCAGGTCACATGAACCCAAAAGGCTCAGAGAAGGTTGGGGGAGGGGACCGACTGGAACAGCTGTTGGGAGACAGATGGTAGTCTTCCGTCAAGGCCATCCAGCGTTCTTTAAAGTTGGATCGTTTGACCTCTGAGTGGCACTATTTTGCACACCATGGGCTAAATGGCCAGGTCACATGAACCCAAAAGGCTCAGAGAAGGTAGGGGGTGGGGACCGACTGGAGCAGCTGTTGGGAGACATGATAGTCTCCCGTCAAGGCCATCCGTGTTCTTTAACGTGTCAGGGTATGGGTCTCCCGCACTCGGGGCCACGGCTTAACACCCCATCCAACAGACGGTGACCTTTCCAAGCCCATCAGTAACTGTGGGCAGGGTGGGGAATTTTGCGGAGATAAATCTCAACGCTGACCCAGCTGGGACTCGAACCTGGGAACTACAGATTACGAGCCTGGGGCGCTACCAACCTTAGTCTGATGGCTGAGATAAGATGAAATATGCTGCCCAAGCCATTCAGTTGCAGCAGCTATTTGATTGATGTCCTCAGTTTCTGCGTTTCCTACTGAGGCAACATATAGAGCTGATTTAATTTTTCATATTGATGAGTTGTTTGATAGTTTCAATAGCAGTAGTTTGCATGCTAAAAAGAAATGTTAAACCCTTTAACTAATAATTCTCGTCATCTTGAACCGTGGAAAGAAATGTTGGAATTTATCAAAACATGGAGATTTGTCAATCCATTAGGTAAAAATATGAATGTTCATTGCAAAAAGGGTTGGCAAGTCACTCTTACTGCAGCTCTTCAAAGTTAATAACCACAGAGGAATATGTATTGATGCGAAAGTTCAATCAAGATGCTCTAGAAAATAGGTTATGTAATATTTATATAAATTATAAACAAACTTCTGTTTGGCATCTTACAGTTTGTGAATCAACCACAAATATATGTTAAACACTGAAGTATCTCAATGTTTCTGTCACATTGAGAAATTATGATATAATGGTATTGACTCTGTTAATTTCCTAATATTTCATATTGAATATTCCTTATACTCTTTGCATTTCTATGGTAACATTAGCAGGGCCCTGCAAGAACAACACAAGGATAATAGTACAACCAGCCGAGCCAGATAGAAGTATGGAAGACACCATTAAAAAAAAATGGTAACAATTTATACCTCTTTACTTGAGAACTTTTTATAGATGTGACCTTAAGTAAGAGTTTGCCAGGATGAATAATACTCATGGCTTGACTGTGAAAATAGTATTAAGCTTAATGTAGACTAGTATTGCTCAAAAGCTTTAAGAAGTACAACATAGTTGTGAATTAAATATCCTTTTTTAAACAAATCACTGTGTAATTTAAATTAATAGAGTGTTCTTGACTTCCTATACAAAGATAATTTAATGGGAACCGTAAAGAAGTTTGAAAATGAAAATTTCAAATTCCTGAACTACACACTTCATGTTGTACTCTCAAAAAGATTGTGCAGCTTTCTGCTGGGTTGTTTTACCTCTGAGCGTCACTTTTTTGCACACCATGGGCTAAATGGCCAGGTCACATGGACCCCGAAGGCTCAGAGAAGGTTGGGGGAGGGGACCCACTGGAACAGCTGTTGGGAGACAGATGGTAGCCTCCCGTCAAGGCCATCCAGTGTGTTCTTTAACGTGCACAGGGTATGGCTCTCCCGTACACGGGGCCACGGCTTAACGTCCCATCCGATGGACGGCGGCCTTTCCAAGCCCATCAGTGTCCCCTATTGACCGTGGGCAGGGCGGGGAATTTTGCAGAAGCTTTCTGCTGAACTGTGCATGAAGATTCATTTGAGAGAACTAAACAGATATTAAAAAAAAACATGATAAATTTAAAATATCTAAGAGAAAAAAACAAAGCAGTAATAAAAAAAAATGCATAGTATTAATCTCTAATGCAGAGAAATTAATTTTCACTTCTGTAACTTCTGTTAGGTACCAATTACAATTCGTATAATGTATATAAATTTGTTTCCAAGTTATTCAAGCCTACTGGTTATTTTTTATGGAAACCTGTGACTGAAGCTAAAGATCTTGATGAAATTTGTCAAACTCATTTTGCCCACCATATTCTGTCCATGTTTAAAAACACGAAATATTTTAATTGAAGCAGTTCATAATTGACTTGAAAAGTTGATAAAAAAAGGTTGAACTAAAGGTAATAATCATGTTCAATTGTATTAAATTATATATGACCTAGTATTTTATATAGTGGTTATTTCAATAATGTACTTCATAGAACTATCCCTTGATCAATTTTGCAGCTTTCACATATGTATTGCAAAAAAAAGCTTTAAATTTAACATCTTTCATTTGGTCACAAATAGCACGGCATTGTAGCATTTATATATATATATTTTTTTTATATGCTGAAATATCACAAAATAATTACCGTAATTATCTGATAATCACTTAATTATCAGAGAATAATATCAGAAGGAATGGACAAATTTATAACTTCTAGTGGCATTAAAAATAAAATAAATAAATACCCCCTCAAGCAGCTGCTTGCCACAGAGGTCTGACAGGAGCCTGTCAGTTTATATGCCATAGTAGAAGATCTGTGAGGATGGCAGGACCTCAGCAGAAAAACGACACATACATCCATGCCTTACCCGGGGCTCGAACCCAGGTCCCTTAGATCAGTAGCCAAGTGCGCTAACCACTCGGCCATGGGACGGCTAATGTAAATAAGTATGTTAAAATGAGAGCACTTGTACTATGTAACCGTGGTTACATAGTACCTCAATAATTTTGCTAAGGTTAATAAAATAAAATATCCCCTCAAGCAGCTGCTTGCCACAGAGGTCTGACAGGAGCCTGTCAGTTTATATGCCAGAGTAGAAGATCTGAGAGGATGGCAGGCCCTCAGCAGAAAAACGACACATACATCCATGCCTTACCCGGGCTCGAACACAGGTCCCTTAGGTCAGTAGCCAAGAGCGCTAACCACTCGGCCATGGGATGGCCACATTATGTATGCTAATATTTGCAATGTATTTGACAGTTACATTTCTAAATGCAAGGTAGTGACTGTTTAAGTGTCTAACCCATCACTGCTAGTTGAAAGTGCTGTAGTGTGCAACCACTCTTTAACATTGGGTGACAACACTTTCCTTATATCGCTTTGTAATGTGGATGGGACGACAAATTGATAAACTTTTGTACATTCCATGCATTTTTTCAAAGACATATAAAACTAAGATAGAAATGTTATAATGCAATTGAAATCTGGCCTCTTTTACCTGGCTCATTTTCTTGCACTTCCCATCACACCATTTTCCTTATATCCAGGACTGGTTCGTGCATAGGCTAACGACTCTCACTTAAATTCAATAATCAACCATTAGTACACTTTTTTTTTAATATATGGGCACTGTTCTGTTTTGAATTCAGGTGAACTTTGTATTTTAGAGAGAAATTCATAGCATGGGAACTAATGAGAAATTCATTTTCATTTTAGCAGTTTTTGCCTTATGCGCAATTTTGAAGGAATGAATTAATCTTGTAAACTGAGGGATCACTGAACTTGTAACTGCTTTGGGTGAGTTTGGGTTGGGTTGTTTTACCTCTGAGCAGCACTTTTTTGCACACCATGGGCTAAATGGCCAGGTCACATAGACCCCCGAAGGCTCAGAGAAGGTTGGGGGAGGGGACCCACTGGAACAGCTGTTGGGAGACAGATGGTAGCCTCCCATCAAGGCCATCCAGCGTGTTCTTTAACATGCACAGGGTATGGCTCTCTCGCACACAGGGCCATGGCTTAATGTCCCATCTGATGGACGGTGGGCCTTTCCAAGCCCATCGGTGTCCCCTACTGACCGTGGGCAGGGCGGGGAATTTTGCGGACAAATACAGCAGCAATGGCATAGTAATAAGGTAGCATAGGTACCAAAATGCTACAGGTACTCTCAAAATCAATAACATACATAAAAAAGATGGAAATTATTGCACTCTTGCTAATTGCTATCTTTTTGATCCCGTAGATTATGACGAACTCAAATGAAATCATTCAAATTTTGTGGAAGGCAAAGGAGAAATATTTTTTAAGTTTTTTTTTACATCACATCAATAAATTTCGTTTGTATTTAATAACACTGATTTTGTATGTATATTTTCATAAATTACTATACTTCATTATTAACACTTTTCAGCAAAAAAAATATGTGATTACATAAATACCTTCTAGGTCTCCAAAATCAACCACAAAAGTAGTTGATGTAGGAGGTCCACAAGCTTTACCACAGGGCCCATCCAATCCTAGTTAAGGCACTGCGTAAGAGTATTCAACACATCAAAAGTACAGAGTAATGCAAAGGACAAGCATGCAAGGTAGCAAAATATATATGTGACAACTAAAGCTTTTCTCTCCAGCAGATAACAAAAAGGGGTAAAAGAAGTCATGGGGCAACTTTGCTTCTAGCACTGGTAATCGTGTATATGCTGGCACTGCAGGCTCGGAGACATCAAGAAATGATAAGGTAGTAGAAAGTTCCAAAACTGAATCATCACTTATATCGTTATATATATCAACACAAGAATCGATCCCACATGCTAGATTCACAGGCTGCACAGAATCATATCTATACACAACGCCAACAATTTTAAACTGTGGATTTGCAAGCGATCCAACTGCAGCATATGCTATGTCTATCCTTATACTTAATATCACATTGCACAGAGAAGTACTTTGAGCAGAAACAATGGTTTCAGCAGCAGTTATCCTTTCATGAAGTATTTCTATCCAATCACCTGAATTCATAATCTCAGAATTGCCGAAAATACCAACATATGTAGGTCTGCTTCCAGAACCCAAAAGTATCTTGAACACATGATCTTGTAAACTTTTGCATGAATCTGAAGCTGCTACTTTCATAAAGCAACCAGATTTCACATTTTGGCCAAACACAACAGTTTGTCTTTCACCATCGCAAAAACCACTGCCAGAGCTTTTAGAAACTGTAAGACCGGGCTGGTGTAGTTTTATTACTGTACTAATTTTTTTACTCGCATCTGTAGTATTTACACGTTCTCCAGCTAATATGGGATAGCCATTTAAGTATCCAGGATTTCCACTTCTAACTGTTGCATTAGAACTAGCATTAGTCCACTTGAAATCAACACTGAAATGTTGTACAAGTGATGGTGAATTTTTACTGATATTTCCGAACTTAAAGCTGACACTAACAGTTTCAATTCCTCTAATCCCACTGTGAATCACTGTATAATGAATATGAGTAACAACATTCTCACACATACTGTTGATGCGGTTAAATAGAGGTTTGGGTGGAATGACAGAAGATGTGATGCACACCAGGCTTTTGATATCATCGTCTTCACTTTTACTTTCGTTTCTATCACTGCTATCAAAGTATTCGACTATCGGAACTACACTTTCATTTACCCTTTTCTCTGATGGATAATTGGCAACACAAAAATTCTCATATGATTTTGCAGCTAAGGCAGTATTCTTTTCACATTGAACCTCAAGTTCATGAAGAAGATGGCTGCAGGACGATTGCTGGTCAATCATATAAGTCACCTGCTTTCCACACTCACAAAGCTCAGAGAAACATTGAGATGGAATACCTATAACATTTACAATAAAGAGAAGATATAATACATTGAATTATTTCTGGGCATTACATGTAACAGAGTAGAATCAGTGCCAGATTAAAGGTAGAGCCAAAGCTCTTGGGCCATGGCTTGATTTTTTTTTTTCTTTTTTTTACCTACGGGCGGAGGGGCCCTATTTAGGATTTGGCTCCATGCCTTACAATTGCTTAATCTGGCCCTGAATAGAATAACTATTATCTTAAAGAACATAAACCACTAGAAAAATAGTTTAAATCTTTAAATTTTTACAAAAAACATATACTGTAATTTCAGTTTTTCTTTTTTATAATGAGCTGCTTGTTGGATTATTGGCATAATTATAGAAATGCAGTGGTGTGCAAAATGCATCTAAGATACAAACATCTGATGATGAAAACTGACCAAAACTGTCGTTAGGTCATAACTGTGACAAACAGAGAAGTTAACAGTAACTAAAAAAAAAAACGCTAATATAATTAAACATTAGTGTATAGTGTGGTAATAGTTGTGCATTATTGCAATCAGTTCAGTCAATGCTCAACCAGTAAATTCTTTAGCATATACAGTGCATTCAAAAAACAATAGTAGGGGGTTGTTGGGTTGTTTTACCTCTGAGCGGCATTTTTTTGCACACCATGGGCTAAATGGCCAGGTCACATGGACCCCGAAGGCTCAGAGAAGATTGGGGGAGGGGACCCACTGGAACAGCTGTTGGGAGACAGATGGTAGCCTCGCCGTCAAGGCCATCCAGCGTGTTCTTTAACGTGCACAGGGTATGGCTCTCCCGCACACGGGGCCACGGCTTAACGTCCCATCCGACAAACAGCGGCCTTTCCAAGCCCATTGGTGTCCCCTACTGACCGTGGGCAAGGTGGGGAATTTTGCGGAGATAATAGTAGGGGGTTTCAAGAACCAATATACATAGAAAAATAATATATAAACTCGAGAAAGTAATATTTTAATTGAAAGCATACCTAAAACTGTTTTGAATATAATGTTCAAAACACTGTTCATGATCCTGCATATCTCCAATTGGTATTCTACTTCTTGCCATACATGCTGCAAGAAATCTCTTGTTACTTGCTCAGTTGTTTCTCTTATTATGGCCTTCAAACAATTCAGGTCTCAACTTTGTAAATGTAACTGGGTTGGGTTGTTTTACCTCTGAGCGGCACTTTTTTGCACACCATGGGCTAAATGGCCAGGTCACATGGACCCCGAAGGCTCAGAGAAGGTTGGGGGAGGGGACCCACTGGAACAGCTGTTGGGAGACGACAGATGGTAGCCTCCCGTCAAGGCCATCCAGTGTGTTCTTTAACGTGCACAGGGTATGGCTCTCCCGCACACGGGGCCATGGCTTAACGTCCCATCCGACGGACAGCGGCCTTTCCAAGCCCATCGGTGTCCCCTACTGACTATGGGCAGGGTGGGGAATTTTGCGGAGATAAATCTCAACGCTGACTTAAATATAACTGGAAGGAGAGCTGTATACCAATCCCCAGTGATGATGCACAGAACTGGCCAGGTCCTGTGCCTAATGCCTGACTCCGCCTTCTCATGGTGCAGGCCATTAGTATCTTTCAAAAGAGATATTCTCTTTTGAAAGGAATGGAAGGGGAGGGCTGTCAGTGAGTATGGCCTACTGTTCCCTTCACAAGGTCCTGGTGCTGACCATTTACATCTACTAGACTGGACTTGTTTATGAATTTGAGCTTGATTATGGATCCTGGACTTGCTGTACTGGTGGGCCTCTGCTGAGGGAGAATCTGCTGCGTTTTCTGTTTGCTTGTGAACTGCCAGCCCTAAATGAATAGAGGCATGTGATACCTTAGCTAGTTGACCATCAATCCTAAACTGGAGTAATGTGTCTCAGGCAGACCATATGGCTCTTGAAAAAGTCACTTAAAAAGGTGGTGTCTGAAGTTCCTACCAGCATCGGTGACTTCAGTCTTTAGCGGAGGAGGAACAGGTCTTTGACACATGCCTGTAATCAGGGGGCTGTTTGATATTGTTGGCCCTACCTATCTCAATAAACTTTGTTTCCTTAAAAATCCTACTAATCTCTTTCTCTCTACAGGAACATGGAACGTGATGACATTACATAGAGATTATTCTCTTGATGTCCTCACGCAGGAATTCCATTGTTCTAACCTAGATATTCTAAGCTTGCAAGAGATCAGATGGACAAGGTAAGATACTTAAAAATAACACTAAATTTCTCTTTTCAGGGAGGGAGGATGGAAAGCATCTCCCAGGTGCAAGTTTGCTTCTCAGCAAACACAACAGTGATGTCTTTCTAGGATATGACTGCATTAATGAAAGATTTCTTAAAACAAAATTTAAAACAAAAATTGAAGACTTGAAAGTCATCTGTTGTTATGTCCCCACAGAGGGCACTGATGAGAATGAGAAGAATACATTTTACAGTCAGTTTCAGAATATTTTGAATTCTGTGAAGGAGGTATTTCTCTTGTGCTAAGTGGCTTCAATGCCAAAGCAGATACTGTCTCTAATCTTTGAGCAGCAGTTTTAGGTCCCTTTGGCATTGTTTGTTCCAATAGCAATGTGGAATATCTCCTACAGTTAAGTAAACTTAATGGTTTGCAAATAACTAACACATACAGTACTGTGCAAATTACTTGGGACATTAGGAAAATGCAATAACAAAGACACAACTAAAATATTTATTTGCTTAAGAGTGTACATAGTTAATAGTGAATGTGACCCCCCCCCCCTCCCTTAGCTTTAATTACTTCTTTCACCCTCTCAACCATTGATGACACTAGCTTTCCACGCATCTAATTCACTTCAGGGTCGTGGTACCACACTTTCATGACACTTTCTATCATTTTGGTTTTCTTCATGCAATCCATCTTAGATATGCACGCTTTAATAATGGCCCACAAATTTTCAAAGGGGTTTAGTTCGGGTGAATTTCCTGGCCACTCCAATACCTTCAAATGTTGCTGGGTAAAGAAGCTCTTAGCAAGCTTAGAATTGTGGCATGGAGCCAGGTCCTGTTGAAATACCCCATCGCCGTTAGGAAACAGCTTCTGCAGTGTTGGGACCATTTTCGCCTCCAGAACGCCTATGTACTTTTTGCTGTTCATCATTCCTTCAATGGGGTGAAGCATCTGTGACCCGGAAGCTGTGAAACAACCCCAAAACATGACCTTGGGTGGGTGTTTGGGGGACTGCTGATGTGGCCGGATCGAAGAGGTTCTCCAGGCTTCACTTGTCCCAACTAATTTGCACAGTACTGTACTACAACCATTGGGGCATTTACAAATATACACGAGTTTCACCTGATGGGTTGCACAGGAATGATTGATTATATTTCAGTTAACAACAAATGGGCTAGTTCAGTTAGGAATAACAGATCATTCGGGGGAGACGAAATTGGGTCTGACCTTTACGTGATCAAAATGTTTTGCAGATGTTGCAAAGAGAAATGTGCTAATGCTAAAAAAATTAGTTATAGCACTAAATGCCTGAAAGATCCAGACATAGCCAAAACATACTATGATAAGCTACTTAGTCAGTATGAGAATTGTGGTTTGCCTACTGCTGAAGTTGAGAATGAATGAGATCAGTTTAAACAGGCTTTTCTTGAAGCCAACTTTTGGGTAAAAGGGAACAGAGGAAACAAAATTACTAGAGTGATAAGGCTATGGAACTTATTTCTGAAAGAAGCATGTGCAGGATTAATATGAATCAACACCCTACTAGTCCTAACAGAAGGCATTACAAAGAGCTTAATAAATGTGTAAAAGATCGATAGTTTTTAGACATTATGAAAAAAAAAAAAAAAAAACGAAAACTAAATCAGTGATATTTTGTTAAAAATCTATAAGTTGCAGCAATATTAAATTCAATTTTCGATGATTTTAATATACAGTGGACCTTCGTTATAGCGCTGCTCACTATACCGCGCAGGTGATGTTCGCGATAAGTTCAAACATGTTTATACAGGTCCGTGCGCCGTTAGTGAGTATCGCATTTTATTGTTACTGCGTATTGAGTAATTGTGTATTGAGTTACTGCATGTATTTTGAATAGTGTTTAATTATTGTAATGCATGATGAGTAAAAGAAAAGCTTACAGTGTGAAATTTATTGTGTCGCCACCGCGCCGCTCGGTATAACGCGGGTGTTGTTTCCTGCCCGACATGCGCGTTATATCGTGGGTCCACTGTACTAGAATTCAAGGATATTAACTTACGCCATTGAGTTGTGCGTATTTCATTAGAAACTGCTGCAGTCACATAGAGAGAATTACCCGCTTTCATAAGTGCATAGCTCTCAGGACTCTTGCTATCTTCATAATTCCATGTAAACACTTCTGATCCATAAAGTTCCTCAAAATCTTCAACATTATGAAATGAAGGAATATTTCTGTAACTAAATCTTTCTTTAAAATTATCTTCTACTATGCAAAATAAATCACCTGCAGCATTTTTGGTTATTTTATAGGGTGTATTGTTTTTATATATGATGTTTGTGTGGAAACAGTATGGACTATCTACCAGCATGAAATGAGGAATACATTGTGAGAAAACTTGTCGATCCTCTTGACTGCAATCATTATCACAACAGCAATTAACATCACATGAAACACTAGTCAAGTCACACATGCAAATATCTTCACCGTGAAATGCAAATGACAGTACATTTTCATCTATTTTTTCTTCAGCAACAGTAGTACTTTCTGTTGGCTGAACCGATGTAGTTACAATTTCAGTGCCATTTTCATTAAAAGCTACTGCAGTTGTATTTGAATCAACCAATTCTGTCAGGTTATCTGACGTGGGCTCTGTAAAAACTTCAGTAATAGTTGATTCACTATAGTTTTCATCTCTTGAAGTTCCATTGCTAGCATCAAAAAAGGTAAATGTTTCAGGTTCTGTGACTAATTCTTCAGTAGGAGTAACTTCTTCACTTTCATTTTCTAAATAAGATTTTTGTTTTGGTATTTCTGCAATCAGAGTGGTAAAATCTAGGAACAAAAAAATGAATATTGATAAAATTTTGTGATGGAAGCAAATTGTAGTCATACTGATTCATGTTATATTTAATATCATTTTCAATTATAATGTAGAGATCCTTAACAAAATTTTATTTGGCAACACTTATGGAAATATTTCTGCTCTCTTTAATCATTATATCTAGTTCATTTGAATGGACAGCATTGTAACTGATGAAACCTGAAATAAAAACAAACACTAAATGACACTTCATTATAAATATAACAATTAACATGAATTAAAAACTAAAGAACAATATATTACCAAAATACCCAAAAATTTACATGTTATGTCAATGGGTTTGAGTTTTACCAACTTCTAAAATCTGCATTTAATGGTAAAATGTAAAGATAAATTAAAGTAATAAAATCTAGATTTTTAACAGTATTCATTACCTAAAGTTTTAAACATAGGTGACAATCAGTGTTACCTGGGTGACATTTTAACATCAATAAATATTTTGTGCCACAAAATATTCATTGATATATTGACGTTAATATATCACCCAGGTAACACTGCGATTGTCACCTATGTTTAAATCATTAATAACTCCAAATAGCATGAAGAGACTTTATTATTTCCATCTCACTCAATGCAAAATAAAAAAAAAATTGTTGCCACCAGCTGATCACAGATGGCGCCAGTGGTTGGTCACAAAAATCATCGATGAAAGTTTTAAAGTCTTAAATTAGTGGAAAAAGCATGAGTCAGCATTAGTTCAATCAGTAAGAATACTCTGGCATGTTTCTGGAGATATGGGTTCATGTCCTGTATGTCGGCAAAAATTTTTCCACAAAATATTTATTACCTAAAGTGTTATGGAAGCCAAAATATTTCATAACAGTAATGAGTGTTAAAAAATTGACCTCAGAAATTAATTCACTATATCACAGTTTAAAATTTGCAGCATGAATGGTTAGTTATTTAGTGTTTTGCAATTTTTCTACTGTAGCTAACCACTAGGCCAAACTATACAAATTGAAAATATATCTCCCTATATTTGCCCTAAAGAAGGACAAAAAATTACCACTATACCAGCGATATGGCTTGTAAATTATTAAAACACTGGAAAATTTTTATGATATCGAACAGACTATGTGGTGGTATTTGTGGACAGCAGAAAGAACAAGTAATGATTTCTTCATACTAGATTAGTAGAACATCAATTATTCAAAAAAGTGGACTAATTTGGATAACCAAAACATTAAAAAAATCTCCATTTATTTAAATGAAAGCATTTTACAAACTCTGCAGCTACATGACAAGTTGAACTTTTGATAAAAGTTGAAAGAGTACGGAGCTCCTATAATAAAAAAATAAATACCCCCTCAAGCAGCTGCTTGCCACAGAGGTCTGACAGGAGCCTGTCAGTTTATATGCCACAGTAGAAGGTCTGAGAGGATGGCAGAGACCTCAGACAGAAAACAACACGAACATCCACGCCTTACCCGGGGCTCGAACCCAGGTCCCGTAGATCAGTAGCCAAGCGCGCTAACCACTCGGCCACGGGACGACACGGAGCCTATAGCCGCACTAAAATCTTAACGATTGACTGGGCATTGGTTGCCTCATAAAACAGCAAAAGTTGTATCTATTGTCTCGAATATCGCAATGGCTAAATTTCCGTACCTCGTGTAATTATTATTTACACTTGACGAATTTTAAAATTTACTCGGAATCTCCGATATATGTTATAGTAAAATAAATGCTTCAATTTGTTGTCTGCGTTTAGAATATGCAAGCTGTGATAAAAATTAAAATGCACACGAAAATCTAGAAAATGTTGCCGGATCCAGCATGATACTAAAAACACAAATATTCTCTCTCTGGATGAGGTATAAGATTCAACTTAAATTCCTTTTTACGTTAATTAGCCGCTAAATAAGACATACCTTTCACTTCTTAATCAAGGCTTTCTACCTTATTTGAATTATTTGTGCACACAAACAAGCCTTTACTTTCAAAGATTTTCTTTGATTCATTTATCGCACGCTACAGTCAAACACTCCTTGCTACAATAACGGTTACAGTACCTTATACTGTTATTGCTTTCTTCACTAGCTTTACTTTGTATCATTTTTTTTTGGATCATTCAGTGGCCGAGTGGTTAGCTCTCTTCGCTACTGACACAGGTTGTTCAGATCGCAAATTTCTATGCGTATTGTCTACTCTTAGATTTCTGTGACAAGCGGCTGCTTGAGGGGTAATTTATTTTGTAGAAAGAACGAAGTTGGTTGAAAATAATTTTGCCATATGTAAATCCCAGGAAACAGCGTTTTATTATCATGAGATGCTCTCGCTACAGTAGCGATTGAGACAAACGAATTAATATTACTGGAGAGCGCAATCAATAAAATTTAAAGGTTATATCTAGGCAGTGGCGTAACTAGTTGGGGGGACATTTGTTGTTTGGGTTGTTTTACCTCTGAGCGGCACTTTTTTGCACACCATGGGCTAAATGGCTAGGTCACAAGGACCCCCGAAGGCTCAGAGAAGGTTGGGGGAGGGGACCCACTGGAACAGCTGTTGGGAGACAGATGGTAGCCTCCCGTCAAGGCCATCCAGCGTGTTCTTTAACGTGCACAGGGTATGGCTCTCCCGCACACGGGGCCACGGCTTAACGTCCCATCCGACGGACGGCGGCCTTTCCAAGCCCATCGGTGTCCCCTACTGACCGTGGGCAGGGCGGGGAGTTTTGCGGAGATAAATCTCAACGCTGACCCAGCTGGGACTCGAACCTGGGAACTACAGATTACGAGCCTGGCGCGCTACCGACTGAGCCACCCCCGCCCCATGGGGGGACATAATCTAGAGGCAGCAAAATAGCCTCTACGAAGCAAAATTTCAGAAATTTATTTTGTCCGTTTTGCGATTTTTTTTCCGTTTACTACCCTCAGTTTAAAAGACGGCATCTTTTTAGTAAGTGGAGTTACAAGTTAAAGTAGATCATTGTACTTTGATTGTTGTGTCATCCACAAATGGTTCTTATAGCTGTTCTGGTCTTCATTTGCGGGTTCATATAATAAAGTATTTGATATTAAAGGTAAGGTTTTCGATTTTTGTTAAAATATTTAGAAGTTCATCACAGCACAACTTGTATGCCTATTACTACTAATCAGCTATGTTCTTAAGTGCACAATGTATGTCTCTTTAGCTCACGGTAACACTGCTCTAGGTTCCATTTGACAGACCCCATTGGTGTCTCCTATCGACCGAGGGCAGGGTGGGGTTTTTGCAGAGATAAATCTGAACTCTGGCCATGTGCGACTCGAACCTGGGAACTGCAGATTACGACTCTGGCATGGTACTGACTGAGCCACTCTCGCACCTGTATCAACGTTGAATATTTACAATAAACTGTCGTAATCAAAATACATTTAAAGGACAGAAATATAATTCAAACCGATTCATCCCACTGAATTGTATGGAAATATAGATATTTAAAAGCTGTTTTGTGGTTGATTAATGATATATTTTACAAACTTGTCTATAATTTAGCGCCCAAAGAGCTCAGAGATTTTAGTTTTACTGATTACGATTTACGAACCAAGCACTCTTATGGATCGAGGAGTCTCATATTAGATCTGTTGTTGTTTTATCTGTGTTTTTGCACACAGTGGGCTAAATGACAAAATCGTGAGGACCACAAGGGCTCAGAGAAGGTTGGGGACCCAATGGACAGCTGTTAGAAAAGACTCCTGTCAAGGCCATCCAGTGTGTTCAACTTGCACAAGATATGGCTCTCCTGAACACAGGCATGGCTTTATTAGGTTTTAGCCTCCGACAGATGATGGCCTTTCCAATTCCATTGGTGTCTTCAACTGACCAAGGGTAGTTTTTTGCAGAGAAAAATCTCAAAGTTGACCCAGCCGAGACTCGATCCGGGGAACTGCAGCCCACTCCTTACAGAGCTGTGGTCTCCAAACTTTTCCTGTTATTTACCTTATACTTATCACTTTGGCAATTGTCTAGTCTCGTGGCCATCATTTTAGAGAATCTTTACATTAAAACTTAACATGGCTTATATCAAGGGTACACATTGTCATGGAGAAAAGGCCCTCCTTTAACCCACCACTGTTCCTCAATCAACTACTCTGTATAAAGTTTCCTGGATCAGGCACTAATACTGCTGTCCCGGGAGAATCCAAGAATGCTTTTTACATTCCCTCAGTAGCTAAATTATAATTTTCCCTTGTATTCTGTTTTCCCTATGCACGACCATCCCTATTTTTTGCATAACTCACATATTGGCTTAAAAAAAAAAACTCGTGTTGGTGGCATGCATGTATTTTGACTCTGCTACAGGACCTCTGACATGAGCTTGTACCTTTCCTGTGGATACTTGGTTTTCCAGACTAGTCAATTTGAAAAAACAGCACTATTTTAAAATATCTGACAAAGCGACAAATCGTTATTTGTTGTATTTTCTCCCCACTCCCACCCCTCCGATTTTAACTCGTCCTATATTTTCTAGCGACGAGTTGGTTTCTATATATTTTTACTGGCCCTTGTTTAGAAGTTCCAAGTCACCATTGCGTGAAGAACGGAATTATACCAAACGAATAGGCCTTTTCTCAAGTGAAAAAAAAAAAGGGATTTGGGTTTACCTCTGAGCATGCCTTCTATGACCCCGAAGGCTCACAGAAGGTTGGGGGAGGGGACCCACTGGAATAGCTGTTGGGAAACAGATGGTAACCTCCCATCAAGGCCATCCAGCATGTTCTTTAATGTGCACATGGTATGGCTCTCCCGCACACGAGGCTACGGTTTAATGTCCCATCCGACGACGGATTTTCCAAAACCATCAGTGTCCCCTACTGACCGTAGGCAGGGTGGAGAGTTTTACGGAGATAAATTTCAACGCTGACCCAGCTGGAACTTGAACCTGGGAACTACAGATTACAAGTCTGGCGCGCTATGGACTGAGCCACCTCCGCCCCGAAAAAAAAAAGGTAAATTAAATTTTTTTTTTGGTCAAAAATGAACAGTAAAAGGCCAAATTATATATAAATTTAAACATTATTTAATAAAAAAAAAGATCCGATTATACAAAGCATTAAAAAGTGCCCAAAATAATTATACTGCATTTGAATAGAAATGAAATTTCTTTCTAAATTTACTTGAAAGTACAAATTACTTTTTAAAATATTTTGTGCGATATATTTTCAGGATATTTTCCGTCCGGCTTTTCCCCAACTGTCGTTAATAGGGACTTTAGAATTTTTTTGCCAAATGAGAAATCAACAGTATTGTGATTAATAAAAGGTGTAAACAAGTTCAAAAAGATCGGTGAAAATTTTTTATATTTTATTTGTTATACGCTCTTTTCGAGTGTGAATTACGCATGCACCGCACGGTTTATAGGACAAAAATTTGCATATTGGGCCACGCAGTGAATACATGATTTAAATAACATTGTTAGACATAAAAAGCCTAGTGATAGGCAACCTGCAATGTATTGTAGATGGAATTTTGTTGTGCTAAATATGGCCGAGTAGTTAGCGCGCTTGGCTACTGATCTATGGGATTTGGTTTCGAGCCCCAAAATATCCGCATACTGGGGATATTTTGGCTATCCACAGTATGCTACCAACTAAAGCATGGACGTGTCGTTTTTCTGCTGAGGTCCTGTCATCCTCTCAGATTGGGTTGTTTTACCTCTGAGCGGCACTTTTTTGCACACCATGGGCTAAATGGCCAGGTCACATGGACCCCGAAGGCTCAGAGAAGGTTGGGGGAGGGGACCCACTGGAACAGCTGTTGGGAGACAGATGGTAGCCTCCCGTCAAGGCCATCCAGCGTGTTCTTTAACGTGCACAGGGTATGGCTCTCCCGCACACGGGGCCACGGCTTAACGTCCCATCCGACGGACGGCGGCCTTTCCAAGCCCATCGGTGTCCCCTACTGACCGTGGGCAGGGCGGGGAATTTTTGCGGAGATAAATCTCAACGCTGACCCAGGTGGGACTCGAACCTGGGAACTACAGATTACGAGCCTGGCGCGCTACCGACTGAGCCACCCCCGCCCCCATCCTCTCAGATCTTCTACTGTGGCATATAAACAGACAGGCTCCTGTCAGACCTCTGTGGCAAGCAGCTGCTTGAGGGGGCTTTTTTTTTTTTATAAATATGTTGACTTGTTCATGGGGTCATACTTTCCAATTGCTCATAAGCTATTCATTATGAATCGTGTGGCGTAGTATTCTAGAACAGCACTTTTCGAGACCAATTAGTGGGTCGTGCAATCAATTTAGTGGGTTGCAACCAGCATTTTTTTTTGAAACAGAAGAAAAAATATCAAAGTGGATCTCACAGACCAGGCTGTGATGTATTTCTTATTGTGGGTCACACTCAAAAAAGTCTGAAAAACACTAGTGTAGAATAAGAGTGAATCATATACAATTCAGCTTTATATGCTTTATATGGCAGTCAACAAATTAAAATGCAAAATTTTACAATGGTTAGTTGAGAATTTATAGTGTTTAGGCAAAATTTTATAGTATCTTCAACTTCAGTAATTTTTATTTAATTTTGATGTTTTCTTCAGTATTTCATTATTCTACTACAATGAATCAAAATATTTCAAAGCACATAAATTTTAATAATTAAAATTGACTTTGAATCACTTCTGACTCAAACTGCATTCAACTTTTCTGCAGCAGATAAAGTGATAGGGTAAAAGCTAAATTTCAAAACAATGGGAAAAGCATGCTATTTCAACTCACACTGGGTCTTATATACCCAAGGATACATTGTTCCAAATTAACAAACTGTATAGTGTTTTTTTTTCTCCCATAAAACAATGATTAGTTCATGATATATAGTTCCAAATACTGGTATATACAGGGTGTTTCAAAACTCTCTGTACAAATTTCGATGGGAGACAGGAAACACCAAGACAAACTTTTTTCGTCTATGAATATATGTCCACTGATGTAACCCTTCAGTGCTATAGGTCACTGCAATTGGCTAGAGGGGCGAAGTGGGAACAGAAAACAGACTTGTTTGCTGTCGGCATTCATAAATCAGACACATTAAGTGCAATATGGTGTTTCACGACTCCTGAGATGGCTGACATACATCTGGCATATGGGGCTGCCAATGGAAACAGAAGAGCTGCTGTGAGGTTGTACCGAGAGCGCTTCCCAAACAGCATCCTCTAGCACCAAAGGGTTATGTCAGCGGACATACATTCATAGACGAAAAAGGTTTGTCTTGGTGTTCCCTATCTCCCATGAAATTTGTAGAGTTTTGAAACACCCTGTATATATCAAAGTACAGTAAACCGCCACATACAAATTAAATCCACAAAATCAACTCCAAATTTCAGCTTAAAAATACAATAAAACCCATATGGATCATAAAAGCATACAAAACTCGAAGAATAATCCATAAAGACAGAGGTAAAATTAAATACATGTGAAAATTCACTGACAAGGACAAAACGTTTTATTTATCACAGGCATTTTTCTCATGCACTCTTAGCAGCTTCAAAGCACAACAGTTTACATTTTAAGTATGGGTATCATTCACTACCTTATAAAAACAAATGCAAATAGGTCGAGAGTCTATTTATAAATGCTTTCTCAGTGTGCCTTTCAATTTTTGAAACATTTGAACTACCAGCTTATATTATGTATTATTCTATGTCTTCAGGTCGTACTGGATGGGCCAATGGGACAACAGACTTCTTGGTTACATCTCTTGATAAAGCTTTTCTCATATCTAAAAAATATATTAAGACTTTTTAAATAAACAAGCATTTATAGAAACCAGAAACACAATACATTTAGAATGTGATTTCTAATACTTTAAAACATTAAAATATATTTTTTAATGAAATCAATATACATTTGAACATTACTAACTAAAAATTTATTGATATCTTACTTTTAGGAGAGACTTTATTTTTTGTTCTAAAGTAAGATGTTCTATATTTTATCTGCTGAATTCAAGTTGAGTATTTAGTTGAAATATTCAAGATAACTCATAACTATAAAATATGGAATCCGGAAGAATCAAATTCCATTAAGCACGTAAAATTTTAATGCAATATAGGCTGGCATAGTGGATTTTGTGTATGAAATTTGGGACTGGTGGGCCAAGTATTTTGATAAATTATGGGGTTTCCAAATCTATTAAATAAAAACTTTCCAGCAGTCAAGAGTAGCATTCTATTTTCCATGTCTTGTTTCAAACCTGCTAAGTCTTACATCAACATGCATTATGACATTGCCTTGAAGAAATTCTTTCATAGGTGCTAATTTTCCAGAATAAGAAATGCTTCTGGACTCCAGACTCCAACGTGTGAATTTATTTTATGCAAAGTGGTCTAATGTACGCAAAACTGTGAAATGACTGGTCCAAGAATCATCTTTCTACCAATACTTTTGAGATCTTGTGTAACAATGGATTGCTGCATATACTTACATATATTATATTTATAAAATCAGAATTTATATAACATAAATAATCAAATATTTTGGATAAAATTGTACCAAAAAAAGATTAAAATGGCAAACTCCAGACATATCATTAAGCCATTGAGCAGATACAGTAGCATTATAATAAATAAATAATAAATAAAATTTATTTATTATATAATAATAATTATAATATAATAAATAAATTTGTGTAATTTGTATTTAATTAGCTCTTATATTTGTTGGTGCTCTTTAATCCACTATAATATTGGCATAACAGCTTTGAAACAATTAGGAGATATTTAATTTCTTTAATGCCCATTCTGTAAATTGGCATGGACATAAAACGACATATGAGTTTTCATTCTGCTCAACCAAAAAACATTAACTTCAAAACTTTTTTGGCAAATAACTAACAGAAATTGGTCGCGTATATTAAAAACCATTAGCTTTGCTGTTAAGTACTCTAATACTGAGTAAAGGGGGAAAATTGCCTTGAGGCAGTATTAGCGTAATACTTAACAGTGTTGGTTGGATGTTTTACCTCCGAGCAGCACTTTTTTTGCACACAATGGGCTAAATGGCCAGGTCACAAGGACCCCGAAGGCTCAGAGAAGGTTGGGGGAGGAGACCCACTGGACAGATGTTGGGAGACAGATGGTAGCCTCCCTTCAAGGCCATCCAGCATGTTCTTTAACATGCACTGGGTATGGCTCTCCACACACGGGGCCATGACTTAACGTCCCATCTGATGAACGGCAGCCTTTCCAAGTCCTTTGGTGTTCCCTACTGACCATGGGCAAGGGTTGTGTTGTTTTACCTCTGAGCGGCACTTTTTTGCACACCATGGGCTAAATGGCCAGGTCACAAGGACCCCAAAGGTTCAGAGAAGGTTGAGGGAGGGGAGCCACTGGAACAGCTGTTGGGAGACAGATGGTAGCCTCTCGTCAAGGCCATCCAGTGTATTCTTTAACGTACACAGGGTATGGCTCTCCCGCACACAGAGCCACGGCTTAACGTCCCATCCGACGGACAGCGGCCTTTCCAAGCCCATCGGTGTCCCCTACTGACCGTTGGCAGGGCGGGGAATTTTTGCGGAGATAAATCTCAACGCTGACCCAGCTGGGACTCGAACCTGGGAACTACAGATTACGAGCCTGGCGTGCTACCGACTGAGTCACCCCCGCCCCCCATGGGCAAGGAGACTTAACAGTAAACACAGTGGTTTAAATATAAATCAATGGATTACTGTGTATATAATAAATAAGAAATGGGTTGTGTAAACTAAACAGCATTCAACTCTAAATTTTGTGAAAATAAACTTTTAACCAAAATGAGAATTAAATTTGACTTTTTTGAAGTGATATAGTGAAAAAAAAGGATCTGGCAAGGCTTTGGGTTGAATTGTTTTACCTCTGAGTAGAACTTTTTTGCACACAATGGGTTGGGTTGTTTTACCTCTGAGTGGCACTTTTTTGCACACAATGGGCTAAATGGCCAGGTCACATGGACCCCGAAGGCTCAGAGAAGGTTGGGGGAGGGGACCCACTGGAAACTGTTGGGAGACAGATGGTAACCTACCGTCAAGGCCATCCAGCGTGTTCTTTAACATGCACAGGGTATGGCTCTCCCGCACACGGGGCCACGGATTAACGTCCCATCCAACGGACAGCGGCCTTTCCAAGCCCATTGGTGTCCCCTACTGACCATGGGCAGGGCGGGGTATTTTGCAGAGATAAATCTCAATGCTGACCCAGCTGGGACTTGAACCTGGGAAGTACAGATTACGAGCCTAGCGCGCTACCGACTGAGCCACCCCCGCCCCTGCACACAACGGGCTAAATGGCAAGGTCACAATTACCCGAGGGCTCAGAGAATGTTGGGGGAGGGGAATCACTGGACAGCTGATAGGAGAGACGGTAGCCTCCTGTCAAGTTCATCCAGCATGTTCTTTAATGTGCACAGGTTATGGCTCTGGTTTGATGTCTCATCCAATGGACAGTGACCTTTCCAAGCCCATTGGTGTCCCCCATTGATTGTGGTAGGTGGGAAGTTTTGCGGAACTAAATCTCAACACAAGCCCTTGCTGCCAACTGAGCCACCCCTGCCCCAGATCTGGCAAGGCAGTTAAGGCTTAATTATGCAAAAACCTAATAAACAGAAATAATATAATAAAATAAACTTTCTGAATATAAAAATAAAATCCTGACAGAAGCATCTCCTTTGCAACTTTTTGATGCGGTATAGTTTAAATCAAGGGCAAGTATTGTGTTTGAACTGGTCACATTCACTGATCTTTCTGTGCTGTTTGTAGCAGTGAAGCACAAATCACATTTTCTGGTTAGCTGTTGTACTTTGGGGATCTTACTAACAAAGTGGCTACAAATCAAGTGTGCTGAAGTTTAAAAAAATTTAATATCCTCTCAGTGGTATAGCCAAAACTTCTTTGGTGAGGGAAAGATTAAATATTTTAACCATTCAATGCAAACTCTAAATTAATAATTTTTTACAAGTAAAAAGTCATTTTACTCACATATATTGAATGTTTAATATTATTCATAACATTTTATTCTAATCCTAGTTGGTTAGGTTACATATTAGTAAATTTTTTTTATTAAATTATTATATATGAAATTTAAAACACTTTAGTGTCTACAGTAACTACATATGATTATTAGTTTTCAAATATAAATTGTTTATGCCTGTCTGTTAGTATTGGCATGAAGTTTGCAATTCCTTAGTAATTTTAGTTGGGTTGGGTTGTTTTACCTCTGAGCGGCACTTTTTTGCACACCATGGGCTAAATGGCCAGGTCACATGGACCCCGAAGGCTCAGAGAAGGTTGGGGGAGGGGACCCACTGGAACAGCTGTTGGGAGACAGATGGTAGCCTCCCGTCAAGGCCATCCAGCGTGTTCTTTAACGTGCACAGGGTATGGCTCTCCCGCACACGGGGCCACGGCTTAACGTCCCATCCGACGGACGGCGGCCTTTCTAAGCCCAACGGTGTCCCCTATTGACCGTGGGCAGGGCAGGGAATAGTAATTTTAGTGATTTGTGGTTAATCCTATACAGAAGCCCACACTTCAGAAATCTTACCAAATGCATCTTCATCAGGATCTCCTGAGTAATATTCAAGAACTCTTCTGTAAACACTGTAGCCTAGTTGTTTGTACATATCAACTGCCACTTTATTGGATACTCGAACAAACAAGTCAACAAAATATGCTCTTTTCCTAGATTAAAAACATGATCAAATGTCATACTTTACAGAAAGCATATTCTAAAAACTGAAAGCAAAATTTTATTCCACACTTGAAAATAAAGATATATTAGCATTAACTTGCTGGATAAGAATATCATCACTATCTGCAGTCTATGATGCCAGCAGGCACTGTTTGAATCTTGTAGTTGGATGGTAAGGGTAAATTTCCCAACTGAACTTTTATGTCAACATTTAAATTGTTACGAGTCAACACATTGAGTAATAATAATTAAAAGATTTATTTCACAATTTCACTGTTATTGTGAAAAATTTATTTTACAATTATCACTGTTATTGTTAGGAGATTATTTATGTCTCCTGTATTGCAGCAAGAGATTAAAACGATTTTGGTGAGGATATTTTGTTTTACATACCATGCAGTTGAAAGGCTTAGGTATATTTACCACTATGGGAGAATAATCCTTGGCTGGTGACCGGTACACTCACTGTAGTTGCTGCCAAGGCTTATGCTCTAGTTGTCAGCAGTTTGCCAGTCCAATAGCATTGCTGGGTGGTCATTGGCACTGTCTGATGATGCATGGAATGTTCATCTGTTTAGCACATGATGGATGTGTTTCTCTACATGTGCTGCAGGATGACATGCTATGGGGCACAGTCGCAGTGGAGTTGTTCTCGTAGATTTAACTCTTTGATGTGTGGTAGAGGATCATCTTCTGCTGATTTACACATTTGACATTATTTTTGAATATACACCTATCCCTCGATTTACACTGAAGATAGGTTCCGCACAAAACCGTGTAAATCAAAATCCGTGTAATCGAAATCAAAACCGTGTAAATCGAAATTGAATTATGAACATTTTAGTGTTTTTTCATTTTACACGGATTTCAATTTACACGGTTTTGTGCGGAACCTATCTTCAGTGTAAATCGAGGGAAAGGTGTAATGCATTTCGTCAGTCTGCTTTACTGCACGACATGCAAAACGAAATATCACCATCAAATCATTTTAGCATCTCTTGCTGCAATATAGGAGACATAAATCTCCCAATAGTGATAATTGTGAAAAAATCGTTTAATTATGTCAGGATTTGAATATATTTCACTTAAAAATGAATAATTATATTTCAACCTAAAAGTCAAAAAGTTTAAAAATTGGACTCGAACGAGACATTTTGCCAAACTCATGTCAACTTTGTCAAGTGTACACAATTTTTATTTCTTTTCATAATTTTTTTCAGTTGGGTTGTTTTACCTCTGAGCGGCACTTTTTTGCACACCATGGGCTAAACGGCCAGGTCACGAAAAACCCCGAAGGCTCAGAGAAGGTTAGGGGAGGGGACTCACTGGAACGGCTGTTGGGAGACAGGTGGTAACCTCCCATCAAGGTCATTCAGTAAGTTCTTTAACGTGCACAGGGTATGGCTCTCCCGCACACGGGGTCACGGCTTAACGTCCCATCCAATGGACGGTGGCCTTTCCAAGCCCATTGGTGTCCCCTACTAAACCGTGGGCAGGGTGGGAAATTTTGCAGAGATAAATCTCAATGTTGACCCAGCTGGGACTCGAACCTGGGAACTACAGATTACGAGCCTGGCATGCTACCAACTGAGCCACCCCCATCCCTAATTCTTTTCAGATTGGTACAATTTAAAACACTGCCCAATATTATACAATGTGACTTGGACTGTTCAGATTCATGGTGTTTTCTGTTTACAAAGTGAACAAAGACTTTTTGCTTCTGTATCCAAGACCACTTTTCAGAAAAAGATGAAAGATAAGTTTTTTCTAAAAAAACAAAGAAGTAATAAAAAAAACATATCACCTAATGCAATGTAAAAAAAAATATCAGCAGCAAAAAGTTGTAAGCCGGCCATCATCATAACTAGTGATGTATCTTAACTCCCAAAGATCAATAATGATATATAAATATATGGGAATAAAAGGAAAAAATCATCAGAAGTAAAAACAAACAAATGTACACTGTCATAACCAGCACCGTAATATAACTCTGATAGATCTATGGGAATAAAATTAATAAATGATAGAAGAACGAAACAAGTTGTAAGCCGGCTTTTGTCATACCTAGTGATGTAGCATAACTATGATAGATCAATACATATAAATCTATGCAATGAAATCATAATAGATCTATAGAAATAAAAGCAAAGTTTTAATTATAAAAGAACATATAAAATACTAAATGAATTGAAAAGTTATACAATATTGATGACGCCATATGCTGTGTACATTTGCTGACACTTGCTACTAATTATGGCCATTTGTGTCTTGCTGGCAGTGACTAGAAACAGCACTACAGCAAGTGCGATCAGTGTGACTACACAGGGTGATTTTTTTTAGGGCAACAGATTAGCAAACAAACTAACTACCATAGCTGCAATAAGGTTGACTGATTTAAGCACGACTTATTTTTCAACAAATGATTTTCCAAATTGCTTTTAAAAATGACATTAATATTAGCAAAATTAATAATTTACGTCTAAAATCAGACTGAGAAAGGGGTGACAGAGTTCAAGTTCGTTCAGAGAGCAATATTAGTAAGTGATCATGTTAAATATGATGGTTACATGTCATGTAACTGGCAATTTTCTTACTGGCAATTTTGCTCAAACAAGTCATGTTTAGTTAAAGTTACAATTTCAGTCTGTCAACATATAGAATGCTGGGATAAAATGGCAAAAATGGTTTTAGGAATATTGAAATATGTTTAAGGCAGAAAAAAGAGTAAAACATAAAATGAAATAGAGGTAAATACTACGTAATTACTTCCAAAACCTTCCAATTTTAAAAATAGCAGTTTTTTGTTTACTTTTTGGGAGAAATTTGAAACTTTAAGGAAAAGTTTTTTGCTAATAGTTCAAATCAAACTTACGAGCTTAAATTAGGGGGTTGCTTCAGCATAGAATAAATTAAGAAATAAATTGGAAATCTCTATATTGAGTATGGTAATCAGATGCCTTTCATCAAATGAAAAAAAAAAACACATTATTTTTCAAGCTCGAATTATGCATCGTTACAAGATATATGTATGAAAAATTTAAAACTGAAATTTCTGTCAAAGTTTCATGTATCGTATTAAAAATGAATATAGCTATCTTTAGCCACTCATTTCGGATTTTGTCAACATCTATAATTGATGTAGACCCTGAAAGGATTAATAATAATGCATTTACACTTAAGGTAACTCAATTTAATCAATTTAAGGTAAATCATTTAAAAACCAATTTTATTGCAATGCAGTAGGCCACATTTAAACAACCAAGAGAAGCATTCAGTAAAATTATGTCATATTGCTTTTTCAGTTTTAAAAACGATTTTTTTTTTCTTTCAGAAATCTGTTACATATTACACTTAAAGAATTAACCTAAAAACCACCAAATGCACAGATTCATGCAGATGTTTAATATTCTGTACAAAGAATCTGAATATAACAGAATGCATAAGAATAATCAGTGGTAGAAATAATATAAAGCAGAGTGGTTTGATCATGTTATGGTGAATGAAATCTAGTCTATAAATGATAACTGTAGTTACTTGCCATTATGTTTGAGGGATAAATGCCCCACTTTTCTTTCATGGCAGAACAGACCCACTTCCACTTCTAACATTGTATTGGTGTACAATTAATAAACATGAGAAGCAGTCAATTAATTTATGTGTCCTGTTACTTCTTCAGTTTTGAAAAAGAACTTTCTTCATCATATACACTTAGACAATTAAGACACTTTGAAATATCTACAGAAGTTATTAAAGCAGAGTTTATTATTCTATATAGAGAATTTTTACAAAACATAACCTTCATGAATAACAAGTAGTAAGAATAAGCAAAGTAAAACTGAGTGGTTTCACATTGCTTGCCATCAGTGGTGCCTTATGACTTCTAAACTGGTGGGGCCAATATATAATACAGTGAAACCAACTCACAGTGACAGGAGCTATGTGGTTGTTGGTAATGCCCCAGTCTCATAATCTGCAGTGGCAAAACTAGGACATCGTATCAGTATCTATCGTGATAAGAGTCCATTATGAAAACTATCCTAATTCTCTACTTTATCCACATTTACCTCTTTGAAATACGTCTATTTAACACAATTCTTACCAAAACCCCTTGAAAATATCTACTCTAAAAAATTTCCAAAAACAGATTAAAATAACAAATAATAACTAAAAAAGACAAAAATATAAGAAAACGGAATAGAAATTAGATATTCTAAAAAATTTCTGAACAATATTAAAAAAAAAAAGAAATTATATGCAGGATTAATCAAATCAACACATGGTGTAAAATTGAAAGAAAATCCTATTTGAGCTGTAAATCTACTTTTACATTACAACTAACTGATTGAATTCTTTAAAGAAGTTTTCCATACAAACTTCCATTGTAATTAAAGAATTTTAATCATATTTGAAAATTTCAGCGATAATTCACTTGTTTTTGTTAGCTGTTGTTCAGAAAATGGCCATTTTAGCATTTAATGCATTACATGACAACTAAGCATACAGTGCACATGAAGTGTTCACTGGAAACAAATATAATTCAAACAATATCGTTAAAATATATTAATTGAAATAACTTAATTTATAATTTACATATACTGATATTCTCATTCATATTTGAAATTCTGAAATGCAGTCACCCTAGGTCATACTGAATAAAAATCATGATTGAAGAAAGATTACAAAATATTAAAACAATATTTAATACACGATTTATGCTGTTTTAAGGGAGTGAGCCTAGGAGTAATCACATTTACACATCGACTATCTCATGAATAGTCATGGTAAGAGTTGTTACAATTGTATGACAGAACTTAATGCAATCTTCAAAACGATAAAGGTTCAAAGTAATAGTCATAACATTGCCATTTTTCATGGAAAGTCCTGCTGGCTACAGCTGGTTAAGTGACATGATATGATCCCTTTTGGTGCCGTCTTCATTATAGATGTAAGCACACATGCTGTCAGTTCACAAGTATTAACTTTCGATGTATACGTATAATACTCCAGATACCAGTCCAGAACTACATTGATCTTAGAGATGGCATATTTCAGTGGTATTGATGCTTGAAATTTTCAACAAACTCGTTGATGTGATATACTTAAGCTCAAGAAGCAGCTCCATTTGTCAACGTCCAATATAATCGGGCTTCAGATTTATTTCCAAGTTTGCATCCCACAAACTCCATGAACAAGCATATACCAGTGCAAGTTAAAAACAAAGTCAAAGCACTAGATTAAAAACGTTAAAAAACTTATGGCCGCCCTTCCCATATACCAACAAATTTATTACATGTTTCATACCCGGACGCGTGTGGGACTTCGCCAGGCAAAGTAGCTAGTATGGTAGTGGATATATATGAGAGCATCCCCCTTTCGGTGAGTTATCTGATTTGTTTGATGCTCGCACAACAGAAGATACCATGCCGTTGGTAGGGGTGGAATGTCCGTGTTACATAAGCGATCCTTATTTAAATTAATGTAAAAATTTTCAGCGTAATGTAATTGATATTTATTTGCCAGTGCTGTTAACGGTTTAAAATTTAAGTTACTAATCTGTAATTGATTTTGTTTTACAGTCTGTGCCAGAGCTGTATTATGATTTCCTTTTTTTATGTCAGACTGATGTTCCGACATATGTTGTTCATATGACCGGAAAGTTTTACCAATATAGAAATTCCCCCCCCCCCCCAATATTTTATTCTTATCAGGTATTTCAATTTCACATACTCCCCCGTTGGTTTCCGTTTGTCTCTGTCATTTACAATTAAACTCTTAATAGTATTATTGATCTTGTGTGGCATTTTTAAGTCATATTTAGCTACTACGTTTTTGATAGTCTTAGATATTCCGGGTATAAAAGGGAAACTATGAGTATATCTTATTTTTGCAATTTGAGCGGTGTCCGGTTGTGAGGTTTTCCTCATACTATACTTCATTTTTTTTTGTATTTTATTTATACATTTTTCGGGGTATTCTGCTACCTTTGCAATATTATATATAATAGTTAATTCATTATTTAATGTGATTTTACTAGAAGAGTACCGATATGCTCTATAAAATATGCTTTGATGGCAGATTTCTTATATTCCCATGGGTGTGCTGAATCAAAGGGGATAAAGTTTGGTATAAAAGTTGGTTTTCTATAAACAGCAGTACTACATTTTAATTGTTCACATTTAATCAAAATGTCCAGATACGGTAATTCACCATTCTGTTCGATTTTGTGCATAAATTTAATGGAGGGTAAAACTCCATTAAATGTTTTTAACAATTTTTTTAACATTAAATGTTTTGAAAAATGCATAAATAAAATACAAAAAACAGTGAAGTATAGTATGAAGAAAACCTCACAACCGGACCTTGCTCAAATCGCAAAAATAAGATATGCTCATAGTTTCCCTTTTATACCTGGAATATTTAAGACTATCAAAAATGTAGTAGCTAAATATGACTTAAAAAGATTGTTGTAATAAAAAAGTAATTGTTGTTTCTCTTATTCTGCTTTCCAAATGATTCAGGTTTGAATTTCGTCCACATAAACAAAATACTTTATGAAACCATAGAATTGAACTATCCCTGCCAATCCATCTGTCAGGAAATGTGGCAGTAAAAACATCCATAATATCCCTTGAGAAATCTGGAGATGCACTGCCTTGCTGAAAATTATGGTCTTTGCAAAGTCACTGTCTTCTACCATTGGAAAGAGAAAATTTCTAGCATGCCCAGGTATGAACCTTCTATATCATCCTTTTTAATGAAATAAAGCTAGCAACCTATTTCATAGGCCTGATTCTCAGTGATATGGCATGTGTTTGGAAGTTGGGAAACAAACCTTCATTGCACCATTCTTTGCCACCACCAAATAACAGACAAAAAAAGTACATTTATTTAGTTTTAGCACTAGCAATCATCCATCTATATTTATCATATCATGAATTTTAGAAAGTTAGATTTTGCACATGCATTGAGTATTAATTTGATAAATGGAGCAGGTCTTTTTTTTTAACTCGCATTCTTTTCTTACAATAATGTTGAAAAGGAATTTTCAAACAAAAACTAGAAGATTGTCATTTTTCCAACAGCTACAGATTTCTTTCACAACAATTACAAAAATTTTGAAATGTTCATAAAATTATGAAATACAATTACCAAAATATTGAAATTCAAAATGTACCATATGAAAATATTAAATTTCAAATATGCAAGAAAACCTTGCATCTAAAAATGCAAGCAGTTAATGGTTTACAAATTGCATAAAAGTTTTAATAACTTTTGATAAAACTACTGTGAACCAAGGTTCAATTGTTCCATTTTGCTAAAAACACTGCAATATAGTATCATATGAGATGTTTCAACTTTTTATTAAACTAATAGGGTTCAGTTCTGCTGCCAGATACATAGCCATTATTTCAATAATATGTTGCAAGAGAAATAAAATTACAAAAAAATGAAATTTCAGTGAAAAAAATGCAAACATGATTTGTTATACTTGAAAATTTGATTTCTTTTAATATTGGAATATATTATTATTTATAAGAATAAAGTTTGTTAACTAAATTATTGTTGCTAATTTTCCTCCAGGGAGTCTTGAATCAACAAAAAGGTTAATATTTAAGTAAAATGAAGTTTCAGCATTATAAACACTTGGCAGCTCAGTAATCAAATTATCCTAACTGCAGTCTAGAGGAAATTTTGAAAACCGGGAATTTTGTTGTGTCAAGCATTCTATTAGTTTTTTTATATTTACTCAACGTGTTACTGCCGTCCCATGGCCGAGTGGTTAGCACGCTTGGCTACTGATCTAAGGGTAGTATGAGGAAAACCTCACAACCGGACCCGGACCTGGGTTCGAGCCCCGGGTAAGGTATGGATGTGTGTGTTGTTTTTCTGCTGAGGTCCTGCCATCCTCACAGACCTTCTACTATGGCATATAAACTGATAGGCTTCCTGTCAGACCTCTGTGGCAAGCAGCTGCTTGAGGGGATATTTATTTTTATTTATTTTTACTCAATGTGTACATTCAAAACCAGTTCATGTCCCTTTTTAATTTTTGAGTAATTTGTGATATTTACCTCCAAAGTTTATATAAATAAATAAATACCTCCTCAAGCAGCTGCTTGGCCATAGAGGTCCGACAGGAACCTGCCAGTTTAATACATCACAGTAGAAAGTCTATGAGGATGGCAGGACCTCAGTTTAATACATCACAGTAGAAAGTCTATGAGGATGGCAGGACCTCAGTTTAATACATCACAGTAGAAAGTCTATGAGGATGGCAGGACCTCAGTTTAATACATCACAGTAGAAAGTCTATCAGGATGGCAGGACCTCATTTAATACATCACAGTAGAAAGACTATGAGGATGGCAGGACCTCAGCAGAAAGACAATACAAACATCTATGCCTTACATCTGGGGCTTGAACCCATGTTCCTTTGATCAGTTAACCACTTGCTCAAATTGCAGAAAACTGAAGTGTACTAATATATTTTAATAAAAGTGATGGAAAAAACTCCTAACAAATAATGAATCGTCTTCCTTTATATATTTCAATGATAAATTACTGATCAAAAGCATATTTAACAGAAAATTCAACACATCTGAAATGCTTAATAAAAAAAGCCCCAAATATAAAACAGGTAGCCTAAAATACAGTCTTACTTCTCAGATATATCTTCTAGGCCAGCCATGAGAGATGCTGCTAATCCCAAACGTCTGTATTCTGGAGCTACAGTTAATGCTGTCACATGACCATGCCAGTTTTCACCATGTCCTTCTGCTTTGCCCATTACTGCAATAAAATTACATTTAAAATTCATAACATTTTAACATATCAATGCAACTAGAAAACATTTAAGCTAAATATTAAATAAATAATAAAAAAATAAATACCCCCTCAAGCAGCTGCTTGCCACAGAGGTCTGACAGGAGCTGTCAGTTTATATGCCACAGTAGATCTGAGAGGATTTGGGTTGGGTTGTTTTACCTCTGAGCGGCACTTTTTTGCACACCATGGGCTAAATGGCCAGGTCACATGGACCCCGACGGCTCAGAAAAGGTTGGGGGAGGGGACCCACTAGAACAGCTGTTGGGAGACAGATGGTAGCCTCCCGTCAAGGCCATCCAGCGTGTTCTTTAACGTGCACAGGGTATGGCTCTCCCGCACACGGGGCCACAGCTTAACATCCCATCCGACGGACGGCGGCCTTTCCAAGCACATCGGTGTCCCCTACTGACCGTGGGCAGGGCGGGGAATTTTGCGGATCCGAGAGGATGGCAGGACCTCAGCAGAAAACAACACGAATATCCATGCCTTACCCGGGGCTCGAACCCAGGTCCCATAGATCAGTAGCCAAGCGCGCTAACCACTCGGCCATGGGACGGCATTATCATAAACACAATTTAACACAACAAAGTTATTTTTTCACATTTGAGTTATCCATTAGTAAGATTTAAAATGTTTTACCACATTAAAAACTTTTCTACCTTTTAACTTTCCTTATCATAAATTCATTTAAAATTCTTATCTAGCATTTCTTGCTTTCTCATTCTCAATGCAAAAGACTACTTTCTTTGGTTACTGATTTCTAAAATACTGTATTTACTTATCAAATACTGTATTTATCAAATACTGTATCTACTCTTTTCCCCTAAAGTTGTGCTGCAGGTAATACACGTGTTGGGTTGCTTTGTGTGAATTAGAGGTTCTCAACGTGGGGTATGCGGTAAATTTTTAGGGGTACACCATGAGAGCTCAAAAGTCGCTAGATCTAGTAACAAAGTAAAATAACCATTGCTATACCATAACTATAGTTTTATCTATCTATACAAGGAGTTGGGTTGTTTTACCTGTGAGCGGCACTTTTTTGCACTAATAGCTAAATGGCCATTAGTGCAAAAATGGCTAATGGGCTAAATGGCCAGATCACATGGACCCCGAAGGCTCAGAGAAGATTGGGGGGGAGGGGACCTACTGGAACAGATGTTGGGAGACAGATGGTAGCCTCCCATCAAGGCCATCCAGTGTGTTCTTTAACATTCATAGGGTATGGGTCTCCCACACACAGGCCATGGCTTAATGTCCCATCCGATGGACGACGGCTTTTCCAAGCCCATCGGTGTGCCCTACTGACCGTGGGCAGGGCGGGGAATATTGTGGAGATAAATCTCAACACTGACCCAGCTAGGACTCGAACCTGGGAACTACAGATTACAAGCCTGGCCCACTATATAAGGGGTACGCCACTTACAAACACATTTCCAAGTGGTACGTGAAGCATAAAAGGTTGAAAACCACTGGTCTGAATGAAACTTTATTGCACAAAATAAACTAAAGGAAAGGTCACAAAAAGCCCAAGGGCCCAGAACTGAGTACAGAAATAAGATCTACTGGGAGCTGTTAGGAGACAGATGGGAACTTCTGATTAAAGCCATCCAGCATGGATTCCTGCAGTGAGAGCTCCCATGCTTAACCCTCTATGGCCTGGAAATTCTACAATCCATCAGATTGCATCACTTATTTAATGACAAAAATCAAATAATTCCACAGTTCTTTCATATAACTCAGTAGAAGTATTTAAAATTAAACAAAACAATGATTTATTTTATTTGTACATATTTTGTGATGCAAGATTAACGGTAACCTTAAAAAGCCTTAAATTTTTGATACATTAAAAATCAGAGAATAGGGCTACTTACAAAGTTATAATTTCTGTTACGTGTTTGCACATTTGAAGATGTCTTAATCTTTAACTACTGTAGTATAGTTGTGTCCCAGCGGAATATGGATCAAATGAAGCATTTCAGTTACCAATAAACCACTCCTAAAATGAATTACATATTAACCCTTTATTACAGAATATGTTAGCATTGGAAACTACAGATGAATCACATTATGTAACAGCCATAATTCCAGGCAAAAGAATGGATGGACGGATACGTGTGACATTACTGGTGGCAGAAATTGTCAATTTCCCTGTGGTTCTGTGGCTACTTCAGCGATCGGTCCTAAATTTTGTGGAGTGGTCCCACTTAGTTCTAGCCCTTTTGGGATAACAGATTAAGTTCCTAGCTGCTATGGGTTGGGAGTGATTCCTCTTAAGGTGTATGAAATTTCTAGGGGCACTGACATTACCTACGTTATGAATGGAGTACTACATGTGGAAAGCCATAAATGAAGCAAGAGTTATCAATGGATATATGTTTAATGTCAAACTTTTGGTACAGGTTTAAATAGTATAGATAAAATTTTTGGTTTTCAGTATGGATTAGATATTTGGGGAAAAAATGATTTTGACTGACTTCTGTAGTGTGCACAGCAGATAAGAATCAAAAGAGTTACATGTAAAACATTACCATGACAGAATAAAAATGATTACCAGTTAGCAAGAATGATTTTTACTAATAGAGTGGCACTGGTTATAGTTTCAGTTAAATACAAAAAAAAAAAGTTATGAACTGAAATAAGAATTCATAACATATTTTTGGATAACATATCAATCTTTTGTGTTTTGGTAGGAGTCTCCACAATATTATCAACTCCAGCCTTCCAAGAAAGGTCTACTACAAAATATAAAACTCTGGTAATGTACTTTTAAGTGACTTTAATCACAAATCTCAAAATTGCACATTTAAGTGTTATTATTTAGTTACCAGTAGGATTAAAAAAAATATATAATGATTTTTAAAACAAAATTTCCCATTTCATATATTACAATTTAATTTACTAACAGATCTTCAGAGATTGTCTCTATATTTAATACAAAAATAATTCTTTTTGACTGAGCCATTGACATGCGACATGCAACCAACATGCAACCGACATCCAACCGACATGCGAGTTATATGTAAGGAAACTTTGTTAGCACTGTAAAGAATAACTATTAGTTTGCTGAAAACTTTTCTGCCTTGCAAAGAATTTTATTATTGCTTACTGAAACTTAAGTACTACAGCTGTTTAAAGGAAAAGTTTATATTATTCCAAGTGTAAAAGAAATTTTATTTTTCAAAGTGATAAGAAATATTTTAACAAGGTATGTTTACTAAAATTTAACTGCTTCTTAACCCTCTTCTCTACCATGCTGGCCCAAAACTGCCGAAATTACAGGAACAATATAATGAAGAGGGCAGAATAGCATTGATTGGACGAATCCATTTAAAATTATGGCCATTTTGGTACTAAAAGGGTTAAAATGAATCATAAATTTCTGTAATTTGAAAATATTGGCATTCAGGAAAGTCAACAAACATTGGATATTAAGTTTAAACCTTCCAAATTAGACATTTTGGAATTTCTCATAAGAGCATCAATATCTAAACATTGTGAGATCATGTAATCTGTTACCTTCATTAATACCTGCCACAAATTATTTGAAAAAAAGAATAAATTACAAATTTAATGCATTATGTGTTTATGCATGTTTATGCATGTTTTATGCATTAAAACTGGCAAATAAGTGTTAACTTACTATAGCCCATGATATCTCCATTTGGAGCTTCAGCAACTTGAAAATACTCAGGCCAATGTGCTAAATATTGCAGATAAAATGATAAGCCATACTGAATCAAAAAATTTAAGAAAAAATATTCATATACTACTGTTTTAATATATATATTCAATAAATTTAATTCTTCTTTAAACTGGGTTGGGTTGTATTACCTCTGGGCAGCACTTTTTTCCCACACAATATGTTAAACGCAAAGGTCAGAAGGACCTCAAGGTCTCAGAGAAGGTTGGGGGAGGGACCCACTGGAACAGCTGTTAAGACAGATGGTAGCCTCACATCAAAATGGGTTGTTTTACCTCTGAACGGCACTTTTTTCCACACAGTGGTCTAAATGGCCAAGTTAATAGGACCCCAAGGGCTTAGAGAAGGTTGGGGGAGGGGACCCACTGGGACAGCTGTTAAGAGACAGATGGTATCCTCCCATCAAGGCCATCCAATGTGTTCTTTACGGTGCACAGGGTACGGCTCTCCTGTAGACAGGGCTATGGCTCAACATTCCATCTGATGGATGGTGGTTTTCCCAAGCCCATCGGTGTCCCTTATTGACCATGGGCAGGGTGGGCTAACCGAGGACCACCACTCTACCCACTTCTTGAAACTGGGTCAGAACTTTTCAAATATTTTGGTCTTCAGGAAAGCCACAATTCTGGTTGTTATGTTTAACTAAACCTCATGGAATCAGCCATTTGTATAAAAAGATGCACAAGAATATATGCAATTTAAAGGGAATATGAAGAAAACAGGTTGTAAAATTAATTGCTTGACAAATTTGCAAGTGTCTGTAGACATGTTGAATTAATATTGAGAGCAAAAAATTCTATCATCTCTGAATATGTCACAATGGCGCCCAAAATAATATCACAGTTGGGTCACAAACTGATGATTAATAAGGTATATGATGACCACTTACAGTAATATAAGCCTCACAATAATGTCTCAATACTGGGTATGAGGTAATCCAAAATTTTAGTAGTATGAGGTGCAATTCATGTAAAGGAGTCACTTTCAGCTAATGATAGATCCAAGGAGGCATTGTCTGCTCACACCATAGGAGCTTCAGCAACTTGAAAAGGGATGAAATACATCTTCCTAGATCATCAACTCCATGGTGTTAACCTCCAGGTACTGGTCAACCAAGCTGAGCTCTGTAAGGGCATGCATTATCGTCCCACAAAATGAAATCCTTCCCTATTGTATTAGTAGAAAGTCACACATAAGAGTTGGGGACCTTATTTCTATACATCTGAGCCATTGTGCTGGTAAGAACCATGTACAAATTTGTTCAACCACCCAGTGAAATGTCTGATGAGACCATAGCAGTGAAGTTTTCAATTTATCTTCAGTGATTTTTTCAATTAAATGCTATTTTCAAAGTTAGAAAGCTTTGAACATGGTTTTCCATTCAAATAACTGGGAAGTGTACAAACACTTTTTGGCAATACAGTGTCTTCAGTCACATGGTATCAATAATCCCCACTAAGCTTATACAAAAATGTTCGATTTCAGACAGCCATTTTCCAGTGATATAAAATATGTATATGCAGGGTGAATCTGAAAAAGTGGGCAAAACTTTACAGGGTGGTAGATTGCAGCTATACGAGCAATATTTGCCATAAAATGTATGGTTGGAACGCAAGCGGTGAGAAGTTAAAAGATAGTTTTCCAATGTCGCATTTAAAGAATGAACACAAGAAGGAGAGGAGATACTTCAGAAAACATTTTATTAACAGGAATGTAATTGAGGTACATGCTCAAAGAAATTGCTCAAAAGAGCTGCCGCCAGCTGTAATGCAGGCTTCACACCTGCGGGATAGGGACCGACGCACATTTACGAAGACACTTGGGTGCGAGGACCAACCCTTTTATACCATTTCCAACGCCACCTAGCGGCTCGCCGTTTGCGTTCCGACCATACATTCTATGACGAATATTGCTCGTATAGCTGCGTTCTACCATCCCGTAAAGTTTTGCCCTTTTTCAGATTCCCCCTGTATATATCATAAAAGAAAAATGCGTGTATATATTCATTTTATCTCTAAATATGTAAAATAAAATTACCTCAACCTAAACATCTACAAAATGTAATATCACCTGTATAGGCTGAAAAGTTGGGGCAGAAAAAAAATAAGTATTTAGCATAATTTCCTAGCCCTAGTGATCAGTATTTTTCAGTGATTGGTTCACATTCTGTTTGCTGACTGACATCAGGTGCATATAAGTAAGGAGGGTGTCTGATCATCCATTTTCACCATGTTGATGAGGTTACCCAAAAAATGGAGGTACTGTGATGGTATGCTGTTACATCAGTGCTCCAAAATGAATCTTAAATTATCTAGGGACAATTTAAATGGTGACACTAATAAGGACCAAATTATTTTTACTGTGATATGTCTGTGGGGACAATTAGTTCTGATTTCTGATTTAAGCCATACAGAGCATGCCCTCAAACTATTCAGCTAATATATGATATATTGGAGGAAAATAGGATAAGAAACTACCTAGATTTTAACTCCATGGAACATTTGAGGTATAGGATGAACTTGCTTTTGCTTACCAGTACCATTACACTTCGCGATTCCACGATAAACTTCAAATTCTAACACCTACTACTACAGCTACATACCAGGAGGGTGTAGTATGCAAGATATTTGAGTTGGGTTGTTTTACCTCTGAGCAGCACTTTTTTGCACACCATGGGCTAAATGGCCAGGTCACATGGACCCCGAAGGCTCAGAGAAGGTTGGGGGAGGGGACCCACTGGAACAGCTGTTGGGAGACAGATGGTAGCCTCCCGTCAAGGCCATCCAGTGTATTCTTTAACATGCACAGAGTATGGCTTTGGGTTGTTTTACCTCTGAGCGGCACTTTTTTGTACACCATGGGCTAAATGGCCAGGCCACATGGACCCCGAAGGCTCAGAGAAGGTTGGGGGAGGGGACCCACTGGAACAGCTGTTGGGAGACAGATGGTAGCCTCCCGTCAAGGCCATCCAGCGTGTTCTTTAACATGCACAGGGTATGGCTCTCCCGCACACGGGGCCATGGCTTAACGTCCCATCCGACGGACGGCGGCCTTTCCAAGCCCATCGGTGTCCCCTACTGACCGTGGGCAGGGCGGGGAATTTTGCAGAGATAAATCTCAACGCTGACCCAGCTGGGACTCGAACCTGGGAACTACAGATTACGAGCCTGGCGCGCTACCGACTGTGCCACCCCCGCCCCACACAGAGTATGGCTCTCTCGCACAGTGGGCCATGCAAGATATTTGACTACAGCTACACATCAGTAGGTGTGTAGCTGTAATCAGATATTTTAAATGACACACACAACATAGTGATGCTGTCATACCCTGCACCCAGTATGTATTTTCAGTGTCTCAACTGATGCCTATTCTGGGCTTCCATCATTGCAACATGTCTATTAATGATCACTATATCCATATTCCTTGTTGTGCAGCTACCGTCTTCTCTGCACAAAATTAATGCAAACCTTAAATTTTATTAAATATTATCTCAGTATTGTCATGATTGGTGTGCAGTGCTGTGCAGGGGCCAGATGCAGTAGATGTAGCTCAGGACAGGCTTGCTTGGAGAACTAAATTGCACAGTCTGGTTGGACCTCCGCAGCCCATGGCTGCTTGAGGATGATGATGATGATGATGATTGTCATGTGTATATATACAAGATGTTTTCAAACACTTTTTAAAAAATGTAGCAGAGTATTGATGGAAATTTTATTTCGTATCTGGGTAACATGTACTGGTGGTGTGCAAATTATATAAACAGAATATGCATTGCATGGGATTTTTATATCTTGGAATCTGTGGAGACATGGAAAAATATACTTGTACATCTAAAGGCTTAAAATTAGGCTTAATAACAGTTTGGTCCTTTATGAAGTTTGCTATAGCAGTGAAACTTGGACCCTAAGAACGAAAACAAGAAAACTAATGCTTTTGATTCTAGATGCTTCAGGTTGTTGTTGGGTTGTTTTACCTCTGACCGGCACTTTTTTGCACACCATGGGCTAAATGGTCAGGTCACATGGACCCCGAAGGCTCAGAGAAGGTTGGGAGAGGGGACCCATTGGAACAGCTGTTGGGAGACAGATGGTAGACTCCCGTCAAGGCCATCCAGTGTGTCCTTTAATGTGCACAGGGTATGTCTCTCCTGCACACGAGGCCATGGCTTAACATCCCATCTGACGGACGGCGGCCTTTCCAAGCCCATGTGTCCCCTACTGACTGTAGGCAGGGCGGGGAGTTTTGCGGAGATAAATCTCAACGCTGATCCAGCTGGGAGATGCTTCAGGTGATTTGAGTATGTAAGCAATGATGACATTAGATGAAAAAAATCAGCAACCATGCAGCATTTAATGTAGGGAAATACTTAATTGGTTTTTTTGTGTTAAATGGATGCGAAACTACCAATTAGCAAATTGAGTTATAAAGAATGTGAAAAAAGCCTCAGAAATAAAGGGAAACCTAGAATGTGGTGAGCAGACAATGCCAAACAGGATCTTCTTAATACTGTACTGCCAAAGGAACTACTGCAGCACAGGATAGATGCATTTGGAGGGCTAAATTACATAGTCTGGTGGAAGCATCATAGCCCATGCAATGTACTGAACGCTAAAACATACAAATTTAAAAACAGGCAGAATTGATTATTGATAAAAAAAAAAAGTAAGGTAATGTTTCCTAAAATAAGTATCGAGCCCAATTCACATCAAAAGTTCTGGATGCAAATGGAAAGCGGAGCAATTTTTTAAATAGATTCCAAAAGTTATTTTTTTTGTATATAATTAAAATATCAGCAATTGCAATGCTTTCAAAAGGGAAGGTTGCTTTTATATATGAGTTTGTAATAAAATCATATTATATAATAGTCATATTCTGAATGGGCGTGCAAGTGGAACTGTGTTTCCTGTATTTCAGTGGTGATGGAAATTTGTGGCTCCCTGTTATTCTGAAGGTTCCTAGTTGTCATAGGCTGGGATTAATCTGTTTACAAGTGTCTCAAAAATATGGGGGAGGTGCTGTCACATACCTTTATGAATGGAGTAGAGATTTAAATTTAATGGTGACACCCAGAGTTCTAAATAAAAAAAAAAAATAAATACCCCCTCAAGCAGCTGCTTGCCACAGAGGTCTGACAGGAGCCTGTCAGTTTATATGCCAGAGTAGTAGGTCTGAGAGGATGGCAGGACCTCACCAGTGTTCTACTATACAAGATAATACTACATCTTATGAGTGTTGTCACAAACCCCTTCTTGTGCCAAGGAAGTCCTAAAATTTACATTAACATTCTTGCTGTTTGACAGGAGAAAGAGGATTCATCATATGAGCTAGATTATTAAATGAAGAAATCAGTTTGTCTAGTCATTCATCAATGGAATGTAGCGAGAGACCATTTTTTAAATTTTGAGTGGTTGGGTTGGGTTGTTTTACCTCTGAGCGGCACTTTTTTGCACACCATGGGCTAAATGGCCAGGTCACATGGACCCCGAAGGCTCAGAGAAGGTTGGGGGAGGGGACCCACTGGAACAGCTGTTGGGAGACAGATGGTAGCCTCCCGTCAAGGCCATCCAGCGTGTTCTTTAACGCGCACAGGGTATGGCTCTCCCACACACGGGGCCACGGCTTAACGTCCCATCCGACGGACGGCGGCCTTTCCAAGCCCATCGGTGTCCCCTACTGACCGTGGGCAGGGCGGGGAATTTTGCGGAGATAAATCTCAACGCTGACCCAGCTGGGACTCGAACCTGGGAACTACAGATTACGAGCCTGGCGCGCTACCGACTGAGCCACCCCCGCCCCAAATTTTGAGTGGTGCATAAGTTATAGTCAAAATATCTTATTTTGAAAAATTTCAATGTAAACTTATGCCAAAACTCTGTATGTAAACTTTTAAAAATTTGACTAATTTTGGGTTTTGAATGCCAAAACTTTGATAAATTTCACTATCTTAAAATTAAATAATAACTCGAAATGAAAAAGGATAATAATAGAAAAGAGAGAGAATTACAGGAAAACATTCATGAACAAAGGTTGGCTGAAATCCAGTGTAGATTCTGCCAGCATCCAAACAGACCATACTTCCAATGGGAAAGGGAAAGTTGCCAGATGTACACAACAAGTCCTTGCAACACCCATATTCTCATGAACATCTAATGACCAGTGGGAAGGAAAAAAAAAACAGTAATGGAGGGGGGTGGGGACAATGATTGTTCATGTCCAGGCTGTTCCCAACACTCACCACCCACCCACAACTGAAGACTGGCTGGTCAGAAGAAAACCTTGAAATACTGGACTACACCAAGCTCCACTGAAAGCATATGACATGTGAATGGAAGACAAGGTCAGAATGATATCGATTTTGAGGGGATGGGGCAAATATGAGAAAACAGTAAAGTGGCATACATTACTGGTGGAGAGTTGGGTGTTGTGAATGGAGTAGTCAATTATAGATGGGGAAAATTGTCAAGGGAGATGTTCTGTACCAAACTTTTTGTGGGATGCAGCTAGCATATTAAATTTTGGAATATTAGTTATAACTGTTCTTGGCATTTAAGGTCAAATCTGTCAGGAATTTCAATTCTTAATGTGATACTTTTGATTTCATTCAAGAAAATTATTAAAAATTAAAATCATTACAGATATAGTGAATCATTTATAAATATATCATTTTTAGCAAATAAAAATTCTCATATTGAATAATTTTAGAGTAAATTATTATTGATAATGATGCCTTAAAATGACAGATATTAAACAATAAGCTTTGCCCCAAAAGAGTACAATGAACAGAAAATTTAACAAAACTGAACCTTTTATTTAACAGAACACTGTTTTGTCAGATTCATTTCACATACTCTTTATTCTTGCATTTTTTTTTACAAATGATTAGGTATACTGATAAACAAGAAAACAAAACTAAGGCAATAAAGGATACAGTCTCTGTTAATGGATCCAAATTTCTGCAAAAAGGAAATCAAAAATATTACATTCTAAATCATTATAAAAATATAGTTACATAATAAATCTTACTTTTAAGCCTGAAAAAAAAAAAAAACATTTAGATTACTAATTGGCCCACTATAGCTGCAGTTGGTGTGCAAAATCACTGAAATGAAATGAAACTTTTGCTTAAATGTAGTGAGAAACACAAGTTTTTTCTTTTATGAATTATGATTAAGCTGATTTTTTTTAGTAAAAGTTCTATAAAAATGTTAAGAACAAAAGTAAAATCTTGTGGAACATATGAAAATTCACTAGCAAATATTGTTTTTTAAATTTGGCAAAACCAATATACGTGTATTTTCACGTGATTTTATTTTTGTACTTCTACCATTTTTATAGCAATCTTGTCTAAAAAAAGATAGTTTAATTGCAATACCGGGCGGGGGTGGCTCAGTCGGTAGCGCGCCAGACTCGTAATCTGTAGTTCCCAGGTTCGAGTCCCAGCTGGGTCAGCGTTGAGATTTATCTCCGCAAAATTCCCCGCCCTGCCCACGGTCAGTAGGGGACACCGATGGGCTTGGAAAGGCCGCCGTCCGTCGGATGGGACGTTAAGCCGTGGCCCCGTGTGCGGGAGAGCCATACCCTGTGCATGTTAAAGAACATGCTGGATGGCCTTGACGGGAGGCTACCATCTGTCTTCCAACAGCTGTTCCAGTGGGTCCCCTCCCCCTCCCCCAACCTTCTCTGAGCCTTCGGGGTCCATGTGACCTGGCCATTTAGCCCATGGTGTGCAAAAAAGTGCCGCTCAGAGGTAAAACAACCCAACCCTTGCAATACAAATAAAGCCCCATTTCTATCTCTCACACACATTAAGGACTTTCAGACAACTGTTTAAGGTGATCATTATAATTTAGCATAGCTCTTGAAAATTCAGTTTTAAAAAACACTAACTATAATAAAGCTATATGATACATATACATACTCTAAATTGCAAACTAAAAGAATAAAACAGGCTTCCAGAGTCAACCTGTTGCAAGTAGTTGGGTTGTTTTATCTCTGAGCGGCACTTTTTTTGCACACAATGGCTAAATGGCTAGGTCATAAGGACCCCAAAGGCTCAGAAAAGATTGGGGGAGGGTACCCACTGGAACAGTTGTTGGGAGACAGATGGTTGCCTCCCGTCAAGGCCATCCAGCATGTTCTTTAACGTGCACAAGGTATGGTTCTCCCACACATGGCTTAACATCCTATCAGATGGACAGCAGCCTTTCCAAGCCGATAGGTGTCCTCTACTGACCACATAGGCAGGGTGGGGAGTTTTGCAGAGATAAATCTCAGTGCTGACCCCACTGGGACTCGAACCTGGGAACTGCAGATTACAAGTCTGGCACGCTACCGACTGAGACATGACTGCCCATTCTTGCAAGTAGTACTTACACAACTAAACACTTTATATTTGGATGAACCTTTGGTCTCGTATGTCACAAAGCCTTCTCAAGGAAAGGGATCAGCAGCCTTTTTCACAGAAACACTACTAGTAATAAATAGGCACTTTTTGACGTTAATTTCAATTTTAGAGTAAAAATTGTCTGAGCCGGGTGGGATATGAACCCACGATCTCCTGATAACATGTCAGGTGCTCTGGATGACTGAGCTACCGGACATCGATCAA
The DNA here is from genome assembly GCA_038380435.1 of Ryuthela nishihirai. NCBI lineage: Eukaryota > Metazoa > Arthropoda > Arachnida > Araneae > Heptathelidae > Ryuthela > Ryuthela nishihirai. The sequence continues at coordinate 3,452,077 of JAWZYU010000037.1, forward strand.
GATTTCCTCTAATTAACGTTACGAACATTCCCTTTATGTCACATGTAGGCGTTATTTTAGGCAATTTTTAGCCCTAGTGGCTTTTTATTTGCCAATAGAAGGAAAACATGTCTTACAAATATACTAATGATAATAAATATTGAGATAAACTCGACAGTTCAATATCCAGTAATAAATAGGCACTTTTTGACATCGATTTCAATTTTTATTTCAGTGGTTACCAACTGTAATATTGCAGTATTTAAAAAAAAAAAGAATTACTGTTAAAACATGGTTAGAGAAATGTACAATATGTTGTTTTAACAAATGAAATACCATTGTGTTTTGTATTGGTTGCAAAAAAGTCTTTAGATTTTTAGCACTATATATATATTGCACTGTTAGTAACAGCACATGAAGCTATGGGTTGTTGTGCTTCTGAGAATAATGCATGTTCTTTGCACACAATAGGTTAAATGGCAGATCACGAGGACCCAAGGGCTCAGAGAAGGTTAGGAGAAGAGGTTCCACTGAAGAGCTATTAGGAAACGGATGGTAGCCTCCCGTCAAGGTGGTTTGGGTTGTTTTACCTCTGAGCGGCACTTTTTTGCACACCATGGGCTAAATGGCCAGATCACATGGACCCCGAAGGCTCAGAGAAGGTTGGGGGAGGGGACCCACTGGAACAGCTGTTGGGAGACAGATGGTAGCCTCCTGTCAAGGCCATCCAGCGTGTTCTTTAACGTGCACAGGGTATGGCTCTCCCGCACACGGGACCACGGCTTAACGTCCCATCCGACAGACGGCGGCCTTTCCAAGCCCATTGGTGTCCCCTACTGACCGTGGGCAGGGCGGGGAATTTTGCGGAGATAAATCTCAACGCTGACCCAGCTGGGACTCGAACCTGGGAACTACAGATTACGAGCCTGGCGCGCTACCAACTGAGCCACCCGCGCCCCATCCCGTCAAGGACATCGGTGTTCATTAACATGCACAGGCTATGGCTATCCCATACATGGGCTTACATTCCATCTGTGGACAGTGACCTTTCCAAGCTCATTGGTGCCCCCTACTGACCAAGGGCAGGGTGGGAGATAAATTCGTGGAGATAAATCTCAACGCTGGCCCAAGTGGATCTCAAGCCTGAAAACTGCAGATTATGAATTTAGAGTACTACTGACTGAGCCATCCCCACACCAATGAAACTAAGATTGCACCAGCAAGTAGTAATAAGTGCATAGGGACACACTTTAAGAGCTCTACAAAAACCACAATACTTGTGAATGATTTCCATATTTCTGGTCAATAAATTTGAAAATATCTGATTTGTATGATGATGATGATTTACCTATTTTCAGAATTGATGTTGAAGAGATGAATTCTTTCATTAGAGTTGATGAGATTTGAAATATGGTAGGTTCAGTAATAGAAAACTAAAGTGATGAAAATTGGCCAGATGCTATTTGAACAGTTGATGTCAGATGCGAAGACATAACCCTGTGTGCAGGAGAGCCATACCCTAGGCACGTTAAAGAATGCACTGGATGTCCTTGATGGGAGGCTCTCATTTGTCTAGTAGGTCCCTTTCCCCTAACTTTTTCTGAGTCCTTGTGACCTGGCCATTTAGCCCATTTGTGTGCAAAGAAATGGTACTCAGAGGTACAACTTCTTTAAAAACAGTACAACTTTTTGTATACACACATACTTAATAATGGATGGGGCACTTAAAACAGTGTGAAGTCACACCCTTTTTGGCTACACCATGAGTAACTATTTTTTTTTGTCATCTTCTAATTTGCTATTCTTGTTAAATGCTCATTCTCTAAAATGTTTTGTTTATTGCATTTGGTTTTTCATAATTAAATATATTTTAAACAAATTACTTAAATATTACATATTTTATTTTCAGATGAAATTAATTTTTTTGTCTATGCAATGCTTATTGCTTTTGCATCCAAAATTTACCAAAAATGTTATGAATGGAAACGTTATGAATCCACAAGAAAAAATATTTCTATGGAATTAACCAAAATATGGGTTGTTGGGTTGTTTTATCTCTGAGCAGCACTTTTTTGCACACCATGGGCTAAATGGCTAGGTCATATGGACCCCAAAGGCTCAGAGAAGGTTGGGGGAGGGGACCCACTGGAACAACTGTTTGGGAGACAGATGGTAGCCTACCGTCATGGTCATCCATTGTCTTTTAACGTGCACAGGGTATGGCTCTTCCACACATGGGGCCATAGCTTAACATCCCATCCGACAGACGGCGGCCTTTCCAAGCCCATCAGTATCCCCTACTGACCATGGGCAGGATGGGGAATTTTGCGGAGATAAATCTCAATGCTGACCCAGCTGGGACTCGAACCTGGGAACTACAGATTACGAGGCAGTAGTACAGATCGCGGGCCTCAGCTGCCATTTTGTTTTTGACGCAACGTAACAAAACGGCCCTTTTAGTTGATTCCCACAACTCCCGAGACCCTAACCCAAACAGGGGTTTCTAGAAAAAAAAAGATTGTTTTTTTCGTTACCATAATAACGTTACCAAGTACCGTTACCATGGTAATGGTAATTTGTGTTGTAAAGAAACAACATAACAAAAAAAAAAACGCGATTTCACTAAAAACATCCCACACAACCACATATTCTTAAAAAAACTATAAACAATGAAAATAAAGTTGCCTTTCCATATACAACAAATATCTGAAATACCCCCCCCCCCCCCCCGTCTTTCTGCACTAATTAAATCTACACAAATATATTTCCACAAACTAAACTGATCAGTCCAGTCACACATACGATAATTAGCCTAAATAAATCATCAGAATTAATGAAATCGAACACATCTAAAAACCAAGTTCATCATCAACAATGCATCGCTGACCGGCATTATAAAATAGCCCCCAAAACTAAATATCGTCATAACACATACCAAAAAGCAAAAAATCGGCAACAGTGCACTGCCAACCGAATTATAAAAAAGCCCCAGAACTAAATAACGTCCACCCAGGCAATACAAACCGTAAAACACGAAAATCGGAAACAGTGCACTGCCGACCGAATTATAAAAAAAAAACCAAAACAAAAATTTCACAAAAAAAAACATCTTACAGCTCAAATAACCCTCCCCTAAATTACATTGTCGTTTTACCTCTGAGCCCCACTTTTTTACCACACCATGGGCTAAATGGCGAGGTCACATGAACCCCGAAGGCTCACAGAAGGTAGTGGGAGGGTGCCCATTGGAATAGCTGTTGGGAAACAGATGGTAACTTCCCGTCAAGGCCATCCAGCATGTTCTTTAACGTAAACAGATTGACTCTCTCCCACACAGGGCCATGGCTTAATGCCCCAACCGACAGACGGCGGTATTTCCAAGCCCATCGGTGTCCCCTACTAATCAAGGGCAGGGTTGGGAAATTTGCCGAGATAAATCTAAACGCTGACCCAGCTTGGACTTGAACCTTGGAACTACATATTACAAGCCTGGCACACTACCGACTCCACCACTCTCACCCCACCTCTAAATTTTTCATTAACTTTCCTGATTCTATGAAAAACTGCCATTTTTTCAAACACTGACAATTCTACAATACCCATAATTACTACATCAAAAAGCCACCAAACATTTCCACATATTAATGTTAAATCATATAACTAAATTTAAAAGACTCCTAAATATACAGATTGTAATACACATAATAATAACTGTTTATATACTTTGTAAGTATGTAAATTGTGCTTTCTTATATTTCTGTATCTTTTCAACAGATTGGTGCTGATGAACCATGGAAACAAAGCTAAAACAAGGAGCAGTCATCAAGTTCCAAGATGAGATGTGGGCACGTCTGACATTCAGCTGAGCTGTCATCCATTCACTCCAGGATCCAACATTTGAAGACATTGGATCACTGCTCACAACTTTTTACAAATACGATAGCAGTCTTGGGTTCAGTGATGGCACAAATGCATCACGTGTGTCAGAGATTAATCTGAAGGGCAGTTTTGTGTAGTGAAGCAGTGGATGTACTTATATGTGCAAGATCCTATTCATTACAATATGTTATTACCTGACAGGCATTACTTTCAGGACACCCTGTGTATCTGTTCATATTACTAACTTTTAATTTCTAAATTCTTTCTTACAAAAAAAACTCATCTTTAATTATGGTGTTTTCCAAATGACTAATAAATATCCCCCTACACACTGTCAATACATACTATTAACAACTTACACATTATTGAAACGAAACATGTCATCACATGTGAATGGCCTTATAGTAGTCATCTCGCTAAAAAGAACGTTAATTTTTGCACAAATATATGCCGTTAATTATTTGATACAGGATATATACTCGAACTACATCACTTCTTTTTAAACGATACACCTCGTTTACACCGCAGTTATGGTTATTCAATATCACATCGAGCCAACGATTTAGGAGAATAATTCCCTTCAGCTTTACAAATTAGCGATATTTATTCATTCGAGATTTTTTTCTACAGTGGTGAAGTCATTGATTATTTGATTCTCACTTAGATTATTATGATTATGATTAAGATAAATTTCGATAATATTGAAACTCTGCAGGCATGGATGTTGATCCAACAGTGTGATCTGTGGACACACCTACTAGAAGCTGCTTCCCTTCCCGTGCTGTTGCGAGCATTGGCAACACCACCTAGAGGAGAGGGCCATACCAGTCGCTGAAGCGATGCTGATGACGTCAATTTTAGTGGACCCATAGTCGACTTAGGCAACACACGAGAACGTGGTATTCTAGTAGCGTCGCCTCCATCTTGTTTTGTTAGTGTTTAACTAGTTTTGCCGCGTTTGATTTGGTGTGTGTACAAATTCAATAATTCTTCTAGCGAAATGCCATCGCGCTGCTGCATTCCTCGTGTTGGAGCAATTACGTTTTATACGGTATAGCGCAGCCGAATTTTGGTGCACATGTTCTGTTTACGGACGAGTGCACTTTCACCAGTGAGGGCGTTTTGAATACCCACAATTCACACACGTGGGCATCTACGATCCCGCATGCCACACGTCCTCATTCGTTCCAGCAGCGGTTCTCCGTAAATGTTTGGGCAGGGATCATCCATGACCATTTGGTTGGCCCATATCTCCTGCCACACCGTCTGGACGGCAAATCGTATAACACATTCATACGAGAGGTGTTGCCGGAGCTGTTGCTTCCGATTCCAACCCACAGCAGGTCGAGAATGTGGTTCCAGCAGGACGGTGCCCCTGCACACTTCAGCTTAGATGTACGGAACACTTTACATGCAACGTTCCCAGGGCGATGGATTGGTCGAGGTGGTCCCATAGCTTGGCCACCAAGATCGCCGGATCTCTCGTGTTTCGACTGTTTCCTGTGGGGCCATATGAAAAGCCTAATCTACGAGTGCCCCATTGAAACCGATATGGATCTAGTCGCCAGGATCGCCGTTGTTGCCGGCGATATTCGGGAAATGCCTGGTGTGTTCGCAAATGTGCGTCGGTCCCTATCCCGCAGGTGAGAAGCCTGCATTACAGCTGGCGGCAGCTCTTTTGAGCAATTTCTTTGAGCATGTACCTCAATTACATTCCTGTTAATAAAATGTTTCCTGAAGTATCTCCTCTCCTTCTTATGTTCATTCTTTAAATGTGACAGTGGAAAACTACCTTTTAACTTCTCACCGCTTGCGTTCCGACCATACATTCTATGACGAATATTGCTCTTGTAGCTGCGTTCTGCCACCCCGTAAAGTTTTGCCCACTTTTTCAGATTCACCCTGTATAGACAGCACCTGGTATTATACTAATGCTGAAAGGTATTAGGAATCGATTGGTCAGGAAGTTTACTGTTGTCGACAGTTTCTACAATAATCTTTTACCATTACATATCAGTAAAATCAAAATACCTCAAAATTTTATGATAATTTTATGACTCCTTCAGTTGTAAATTCCAAACCAGTGGTCAGTACAGAGGTTGAAGTTAACTTGAAAACAATATTTTATGCATTTATGGTGTTTAATATATTTATATTTGCATAATAGATGAAATGACAGATATCCCCTCAAATATTCTCTTTGATTATAGAATACATTTCTAACAAAATTAAAACAAAAGCTGCAGCCACATGCAATAAAGATATGGCAGTAGATTGTTTTATTATAATACACATGACTTATCTCATTTTAGAATGAGTGCGATTGGACATACATGCACTTTTAATTACTCCTTTCAATGTAGAAAAATTCTTTCTTTACTATTAAATCCTTTTTCAAAATATCTTTTCATTTATTAATCCATATGTACATTAGCTGTATCCCAACCATTCTTTAATATCCACTACACTTTGACTTGATTTCAGAGATATAATTATGCAGATTAATTTCTTCATAAAGCCTGTCATACCTTTATTATAATATAGCTGATGTGTGAGGATGGCAAGACTTCAGCAGGAAAACAATACATATTCACAAAGCCATCTCTAGTTTTGAACCTAGGTCCAAGTATACCAACAACACCAAAATAATTTCTAATACTTCTGCAGAGATTTTGTATTTAAAAGTAAGTTTTCCTATGATCTTGCCTTTGGCTCATATATGTATTTCAAGTTTAACATTATCATCATATTAGCTTATACGAGAGATATAATTAAACTCTATGGTATACAGGGTGAATCTGAAAAAGTGGACAAAACTTTATGGGGTGGTAGAACGCAGCTATACGAGCAATATTCGTCATAGAATGTATGGTCGGAAAGCAGTGAGAAGTTAAAAGGTAGTTTTCCACTGTCACATTTAAAGAATGAACACAAGAAGGAGAGGAGATACTTCAGAAAACATTTTATTAACAGGAATGTAATTGAGGTACATGCTCAAAGAAATTGCTCAAAAGAGCTGCCGCCAGCTGTAATGCAGGCTTCACACCTGCGGGATAGGGACCGACGCACATTTGCGAAGACACCAGGCATTTCCCGAATAACGCCGGCAACAACGGCGATCCTGGCGACTAGATCCATATCGGTTTCAATGGGGCATTTGTAGATAAGGCTTTTCATATGGCCCCATAGGAAAAAGTCCAAACACGAGAGATCCGGCAATCTTGGTGGCCAAGGTATGGGATCACCTGGACCAATCCATCGCCCTGGGAACGTTGCATGTAAAGTGTTCCGCACATCTAAGCTGAAGTGTGCAGGCGCACCGTCGTGCTGGAACCACAGTCTCGACCTGCTGGGGGTTGGAATCGGACGCAGCAGCTCCGGCACCTCTCGTAGGAATGTGTTATACGATTTGCCGTCCAGACGGTGTGGCAGGAGGTATGGGTCAACCAAATGGTCATGGAGAATCCCTGCCCAAACATTTATGGAGAACCGCTGCTGGAACGAATGAGGATGTATGGCATGCGGGTGCGAGGACCAACCCTTTTATACCATTTCCAATGCCACCTAGCGGCTCGCCGTTTGCGTACCGCCCATACTTTCTATGAGGAATATTGCTCGTACAGCTGCGTTCTACCACCCCGTAAAGTTTTGCCCACTTTTTCAGATTCACCCTGTACATGATAAAAGAAGTGCTAGAAATATTGAGAAAAACCAGCTTACTGGTAGAATAGGAGCATTCTTTGGGAGAATTCATTCTTTTAACCATGGATTTTTATTGAAATCTTAGAACATACACTGATTATAGAATTGTTTTGAATACAATTATAGCTTTTACTTTTGAAGGGTAAAAGTCTTCAGTTCTGAATAAATTTTTTTAATGTATGGTGAACAGTATTCCTGGTGTTTGGATTTTTGTTTTAATATTTATCATTCATCAGAGGTTTTTTTGTACATATTCTCAATATTTCTTTTGCATACATAGGTGTGTGAACTCCACTTTGCACCATCTGATGTTGAAAGAGAAACCAGCATATTTCACATGAAAACTGGGAGAAAGCTTTCTGACCTCTAAAGTATCCATATACTCATGGAGAGGGAATGTTTGCTATATGACCAGTGTGTTAATGCCTTTTCAACTACTTTTAAAGCATCCACAAATACACTTTAAAAAAATATTGTGCCCAAAACAATAAGGAGCCTTCTCATACAAGAGCATGCCCTGCCAAAACTGAAATCATTGCTGACCACTACCTCAGTCAGAGTTTGAAGTAACAGAAAGTTTACCTTTATGACAGTGCATAGTTACTGATCATTATGACACTTTAGGAGAAATAACCTTTGATTGCTTATTAAATAGGAATAAAAATCACCACACCATATATTTTATAGTACATTCAATGAGTTTTTTTTTTTGACTCAACTGTTAGTACTTGGCAAAAAAACAGTATGAAAAAACATTTCACAAAGAAAGCATGTCCTCCATTTCTAGCTCTCCCCTCTTTTTATAACACTGGTATCAAGTAACCCTACGTCTTGTTCCAACGCCACCATAATATGTGTTTGGATCTCACCTGGCTCAAGGTAATTTTTCCACTATACTCATTATCATTATAATACTTGAGGAGTTTGATAGTGATTAAATGTTAGTAAATCAATGAGGTATTGTGGATTAATTTGTGTATGTTACTTTCACTTTGAGAAAAATTATATTCAGATTTTTATATAATTTGATATTGTGTTAAAGTCAAAATGCTGATTGTCTAATTTCACACCTTAAAAATTACTCTTATGAGATTTAATATAATTCAAAAATTTATGTTTGGTAATCTCAATTATGTTACAAATTTGATATCAGTGGTTGATATTTTTAAGTAAATATTTAATTGAGTCCTGAATCCAATGTCTTAATTTCGCCCAATGCAGATAATTTATTTTAAACTGTTTAATAATTTCTTTATTTAATTATCTTTATTTATCTTCATTCATCTTTAATATCTGGAAAACAATTTCCACAGGCTTTTAGCCAGTAATTGAACATGGATCTTCTATAAAGCATGCTTTTTGATTTTTCATATTACACAAGTTTTTGGATTGTCCATCTGCTCGGGTACTTGGTTAGTCTCCAAGTACCTTAAAGTACCTAATGTTAAAAAGAAGGTTAAGAAATATCAAATTTGGAGCGAGGTAAATTCATAGACCCACCTTCAAATAATTATAGCCCAATAAGTACAATGGTGGAAAAACCTTTGAAATGGTGTGCTATTGTTTCAACCATTGTTTTTTAGACAAAAAACTGGTTAACTTTATTGTCAAATATTTTGCAATATTTTAGTGGAAATTTTATTGCATGCAAGCTGCAATAGCTATTTTCAGTTCCTTTAACTATATTCTGCTGCTGTACATGGTCTACTAGATTTATTTAATTTTTATTTTACTGATTTAACATGTCTTTTGTGGTTAAATCTATGATCAAAGGGAATCCCTACCTGCACTTGTCAGTAGGTTTTTTCTTAATTTTGTGTTTAGTGTTACTTTTGAGTGATCTTTTGCCAATTCCACAACATTTTCACTTCCCACTATACTCTTATGGCTGGACCCCTGAAGATAAATTATATTTTTGGTCGTCTTTAAATTTTTCTGTCAATGTATCAAATACTTGTGGTGGATGCTTTTGTTTGGACAACTATTCAGTACTGGATGCAGTATGTGACAGTATATGATATGATTTTCTTTCCAATCCATTTCATTGCTTCTTGTTATACATGTGCTTAGTGGGAGTTTGAAATTTATAATTTTCTGTAGGAACATATACCACCAGTTTCTGGTTGAAATAATCAACTGAAACTCATTAAACTGCAAATAGAATTTTCTGAATATTATTTTTCCTTCATTACTTTAGATTGAGAACAATATAAGCAGAAAACTTAAGTGTCAATCTTTGGTTTTTGTAAAAGCCATGGGAGATTTAGGAAGTTAATTTATTCCTTGATTTTCTTTAATATATATGCATATCTCGTGGCTTCTGCTGCCTTGCAAATGTAGGATTTTTTAAATTTCTAATAGTGGGTGTTTGATATGCCTATGAACTAGCCTGGTCAACAGATCAATAAGGTTTTCTGTATCATTGGGGGATGTCAGTTTCTGCTTGGAGGGAGATGATTGACTATGTTATTAGAAACCTTGTACTGGTTCTGATATATATTTTCTTCTTCCAAGTTCTTTGTTAATAATTGATTTTACACTGATAGTGAGTTCAAGTAATATTAAAATTTTAGTGTAAGAATATTTGTTTATAAAGGAAAAATACCCTGTTGTTCTTAGCATTTGAAAGTATCTTCACCAGATATGGCAGTTAAAATATGCATAATAGTTAATGTTAATGACTTAAATTTAAAAAACTCTGCAGAAGGTCAAGATTAGAATAATGTTTTTTTTTAATATGTTTCCATACATGTTAAAAGTAAAAGTTAAAGTATATGCTCTTTACAAAATACCAAAACATTTTTTTCTGTTCTGTATATTTTGACAGAAAATATACAGAATTTTTCTAAAATAAACATTTCAAGGGAAAATATGACTGAATATATATATATATAAGTTAAAAATCTATCTTAATTTTCTATATTCCTATAATATTCATTTAATATTTAAAGAGGCTTCACTTGGTTACTAACCCGGGTTCGAGCCCTAGGTAAGGCATGGTTGTTCGTGTTGTTTTTCTGCCGGGTTTCCGCCATCCTCAGACCTACTATGGCGTATAAACTTACAGGCTCATGTCAGACCTCTGTGGTATGCAGCTGTTTGAAGGTTTTTTATATTTTATTATATATCAACATCTTAAACAGTAATGCGCATTCTGCAGAGTTGGTGAAAATTGAAATAATTGTTACATATTCTGCTAAAACTATGCTAATAAAATTTAATATGGAGATACTGTTTTGAGATTAACTTATTTCAACTACTTCCCATATCACTATTTTAAACAGCCATTGTTCATATTAAATATCCCAGTTTCCATAATTCTTTAATTTTCAATGAACATAGATTGAGATTTTTAATTGATCTTCATTTCATTTTTTTTTTCATAAAAGCTCATATATGGCTTGAAATTAGCTTTCCATTGATATAACATGGAATTAGGTTTCATAATCACTGAGTGTATATGGATATTTCAATGTGACCTTTACATTGTATGATTCGCATTGTATTTTGAATCTGTTCAAACCTTTTGACCACATGTATTTAGATGTTGCTTTCATGTTTCTTCAGAATTTTTTTCTAATAAAGTTTATTATGATACCAAAAAGGAAAAAAAATTCTATGTTATGTGAAGAAATCAGTTTTAATATATATTAGGGTGAAAAGGTTTGGGAAAGCAGTTTTTCTTTTCTTTTTATCTAAAAGTCATAGTTGTCCTAGAAATAGTTTTTATTAATGTGATGCATTTTAAAAACAGCTTTCATATTAAACTATTTAAAAAAATCAGCATTTGTTCAACTGGGATGAATGAAATATCTTAAAATTTTTCTTTTCAATTTAAATCATAGATTCCCAAAGGGGGCGATACCGCCCCCCAGTGAGCGCTGGAGCCTTCCATGGGGCGGTAGCGGATCCAGAGGCAAATGGGGAACGTTGAGGTAGTCAAGAGGGGCGGTCAAACAAATAAATAAATTTAATGGAATTTTCTGTAACAACCTTTTTATCTCTTCTATTCTGTGGTGTCTTCCTGGTGATTCTGGTCATCCACTACCTCATCCATCATGTACAGCTTTTCAACTACAGCTTGGACAATAAGTTCCCTGCTACCACCTACTGGCGTACTGGCTCGTCTGAAGTCAACTGAGATGCTCTCAAAAGTTCTCTTCAAGATCACAGATTGGATATAAGCTACAATATGTTTTCCCACTCCAAGTCGCTTTGAGTATGCTTTATGGTACATAGTTACAATACCATCCCACGTCAGAACATAAAGTATAATATTAACATTACACTTGTGAATTAGGCTCAACTCATTAGCCAGCAGATCATATTTCCTCTTCTTTTCAACCTCTACTGTCTGCAGGTTATCCTGAGATGTTATTCCTACTTCAATAATTGTAATCTCATTCAATACCTTAACATGCACTACTATATCAAGCTTATTATGTTGGACATATGTGTCCGTCCTGATAGGCAAATCAACCTTGATGCAATAATAATATAATAATAATAATAAATTTATTGAATTTAATATTTTTTTTATAATTATTTTTTAATACAATAAAATACTTTGAAAATACCTGTTTTCATGAATAAATATTTTATCTAGCTATGTAAATTATCTTATTGTTATCGCGTTAATAAGCATTTTAAAATTAGCATTAGGTATACCTATACATAATTTGTTTTAGTTTAGAATAGATTGACGGTGACAAGTCCTTGCAAGTTGGTATGCAAACACGCGGTTCATGCAATTTAACATGTTTCGACAAGAATATGGGAGCTTGAAATGACTTGTTTACGGAGCAAGTGCGCCGGCATCGCAAACATACAAGTTAATGCGTGCACAAAATCAAATCTGTAAAGCGATAGCTCTAGGAATGTTTTATTATTTTTATGTGCTTCGCCGTGATAAATAGTCGTGAGTGATAAGTGTTAGAAGTCATTATAAACATTATTTTTATAACTATCTATAAATCTGTTGAGAAGTTAATTTGTATTTGAAAATGTCTGAATCTACATCTAAAAAGAAATGCCGGCAGTACAGTATTGAGTATTTGAAATATGGATTTACGTACTCTCCTACACACCAATCATTACCTATGTGTTTAATATGCCGAAAAGTTTTTTCAAATGAAGCTATGAAACCTTCTAGGCTACAAGAACATTTAAATAAAATGCATGCTGATAAGAAGAACAAAGACTTATCCTATTTTCAAGAACTGGAAAAGCAATATTTAAAACAGCCAACTATGTCAAACCTTTTTTGCGTCGTCTTCTAAACATGATGATGGACTACGAGACTCATATAACGTTTCATTGTTAATCGCAAAAGCAGAAAAACCACACACAATTGGCGAGGAATTAATTTTGCCGGCAGTCAAAGAGATATTGAAAACTGTTGTTCATCATAAGACACCGTCAGATATCAAAAAAATTCCTCAGTAATAATTCAGTGCAAAGAAGAATAGATGAAATGGCAAAAGACGTTGAAATATCATTATGTGATTACTTAAAGACTTGCAAATTTTCCATTCAACTCGATGAATCAACTCTATCAAATAACGAAGCTCTACTCTTACCATACGTACGATTTATAAAAGAAGAAAAAATTCATGAAGAGTTATTATTTGCTAAAAATTTGGAATCTGATACAAAGGGAGAATCTATATTTAATACCATGCAAAAGTTTTTTCAAGAGAAATTCCTATTTGCAATATTTTGTCTGCTGCTACTGTAGTGCTCCAGCAATGAATGACAGGGCGTCATAAGGGTTTCATAGCGCATTTGAAACAAGCATTACCAAATGTACTCGCTGTACATTGTATTATTCATCGTCAGCATTCGGTTGCAAAAAATTTGAATGAACGTCTGTATACGTCGCTCCATTACGTTATTAAAGCAATCAATAAAATTAGAAGCAATTCATTGAATGACCGATTATTTGGTAAGCTTTGTAATGAAAATGATGAAGATTACAATCGCTTGCTGCTGCACACAGAAGTACGTTGGCTCTCTAAAGGTGTTTGTCTGAATCGTTTTTTCAATCTATTTAACTCAGTACTGGACTTTCTTGAAGACAGAGACGAAAAATTGCGCGAAAACCTGATTACGTCAAAAAATGACATCGCTTATTTGACAGACCTGTTTAAAATATTTAATCAAGTTAATTTACAATTGCAAGGTGATGAGTTGAATTTAATTAAAACAAAAAACGTCATAGCCGCTTTTGCGGGAAAACTTCTATTCAAACGAAATCTAGGTAGAGGTGAATACAACCACTTTCCCACACTATCAGCAGTCTCTGCAAAACCGGAAGATTTACTTACTGCCAACACTTGGAAGTTCTTCATGTTGATTTTAAGGAACGTTTCCAAGATATTTTAAACATGAATATACCGAGTTGGGTTTTAGATCCTTTCACAAACACAGATACTGAAGAATCATCAAATTTGGAAGAGGAACTCTTAGAACTTACGACTAACGAAACACTCAAAGTAAAATTCAAACATGGATACCAAGAGTTCTGGCTTCAAAAATCAATACCAGTTCTCTACCCTGAATTGTGGGCAATAGTACAGAAGTTTTTAAACGCATTTCCTTCGTCCTATATGGCTGAGCGTGGAATCAGTGCAGTAGCTAATTTACTGTCGAAGAAGAGGAACAGACTACACATCACTGAATGTGGCGATCTGCGATTGATGTTAACGAAATTGGAACCCGACATTAACAAATTGTTAACACTCCACCAGCTTCAACCATCTCATTAATTTTTTTATTTATTATTAATTTTGTGTTTACCTCATTATTTTTTATTTCTTATTGATTCTGTGTTTACTTTTAAAATTTTAATAAACAATTTTATTGTACATTTGGTTGTCGTTTTATTAATTTCTGCTTTATGATTTTTAATAGATAAATAAACAGATAAATTAGGTACAGATAATATGCAACAATATTTTAATATTTCATATAAAATTAACTATTATGGACTAGGGGGGCGTTGAAATTTTTGTTCTCTTCTAAATGGGGCGATGGTCCAGAAAAGGTTGGGAATCACCGATTTAAATAGTATTGTGCAATATTAAGTTCCTTCATATTGCTTAAAAATTTTCCCATATGATTGGTGAATTTTCCTGTTTTAATTGCACAGTTTTCTTAAAAATAAAGTAAACAATGATATGAAATATTTGTTTCATTGTAATGTGTATCCTATATGTATTTGTTTTCTCAGATTGTAAATAAAAGTATTTTTTTAATGTGGAATTTGTTGGTTGTTTTTCTTAACGTATGCAATATTGAAACATACTATTTTCATTAAATAATGTTTTAGACTTCTTACATAAACATACATATTTGTGAAAAAAAATAGATATCTGTGGTATTTTGTAACAAGTAATTTTTTTTCTAAATATATTTCGCACATCTAGATTCCTTTAAGAGTGAAAATTTAGTAGCTGTTCAATAACTTAATCGACTGTTTGCAAAATTAGTTAAAAGTTTTGGAATTTCCGAACGTTTAAAGTGTTATTATCTAATTAATAATTTAAAGCTATTTGTATAATCGGAAACGGTAATTAATGGTTTATCAATACTAATCAAAGCAAAAAAAAAATAGGAAAAAAAGGTGGGAAGAAATTTTTTTTTTAATTATATGAAAACAAATATTTTTAATGATGATTTATTAGCGAATATTCAAAATCTAAATGGGAAGTTCTATTAACAAGAATAAGCTATCTCTCAACCTTTTCTGCCGGCAGTCCGGTCCAGTAATGCTGACGTCACAAATGAATGGTACGGCCTTCTCCTCTAGGTGGTGTTGGCATTGGACGTGGTTGAGAATAATTACTGAATTTAGCCATAAACTATTTACTTCAAACCGGTTCATTGCGACAACTGGTTGAAGAAAAACATAGGCGGCACAGCCCCAGTTTTCGCAATGAACTAAAATGAATATTTAGAGGCTATAATCAGCTGTGGAGTGGCAAACCACAGTTTTTACAGATCTAAACTGTTGATGAAAGGGTACTCGTTTTCGGGGGTTGCTTTGTACTGTTTCTAAAAACTCACAAACAATTTTCTTTTTATTATTATATGTCATGAAGCTTTTCAGCTGAGCCATACTATACTGTGAAATATAAATAATATGCTGAATAACCATGAGGAAAGATGACCACAGTGAGCAGATCCCTTTTCTATACTTGTGGCGTAAAAGGGTAGTTCAGAGGTAAACTAACTAAGTTAAATATTTGATTATAGTTGTGATCTATTATTGAGCATCACCCCATTATTAAGGTTTATTTCTTCCATCACCAAATAGTGTCGTTTTTTAACACACTATATTTAAATAGGGAGTTTCTTGAGAGTACAGCCCAGATATCAAGCTGCATTTTAATCTCCATCGGTCAAGCTAAATTCTGAACCCACTCCCATAACATTATTAACATCTTTTTCTCTCTCTACCAAAAAAAAAATAATAATTTTTGAACCCTAAATGCAAAAGTATTCAATGAGTACATCCCAGATATCCATTTTCATTTTAACCTCCATAAGTCAAGATTAATTTTTGAGCTCTGTCCCCAAAAAAGAATTTTATTTATCCCTCTACCAATATTTTGGAATACAAGCAGGGGCGTAGGGAAGAACTATGGTTGAGGGGAGGGGAGAAATCGAAAATTTTCCGACTCGACAATCAAATTTTGCCAAATGAGAAAATAATGTCTCTGTCTAATTCATACCTATATTTTCGCTCCGTGGGAAGGGGGAAATTTTCACAACTCTCCTGCATTTTGCCATTTGACTTCCACTTTTGCCAACTAGCCATATTTTCACGGAAATAATCCCGATATTTATATCTCACCTGAATTGTAGCAAGTCAGTGTGAATTTTTCCAACTCTCCTAATTTCACAAAACCAATCCCAATATTTACATCTCTCCTAAATTTGCGAAGTAACTTCAAAATTTTCACGATTTTGCCAACTGTCCTTAATTTCACAAACCCAATCCCAATTATCATAACTCGCCTGTTTTCCAAGTGCATTCGAATTTTGTCAACTGCCCTACATTTTGTTAAGCTTCCTCAATTTGTCAAATAGTCCTTAATTTCACAAATCCCAATTTTCACAACTCCCCTATATTTTACCAAGTGGCTTCGAATTTTGCCAACTTCCTTAGATTTTGCCAAGAGTTCTCGGTTTTTCAAATTCTCCTTATTTCACAAAACCAATCCCAATTTTTACAACTCGTGTACTTTACCAAGTGTTTTCCAATTTTGCCAAGTTGCCTCGATTTTGTCAATTCTCCTTAATTTCACAAAAACAATTCAATTTTCACAAGTCGCCAGTGTTTGACCATTTGGATTTGAATTTTGCCTACTGCCTTAAATTTTGCCAAGTGTCCTCGATTTTGCCAACTCGCCACAATTTTACAGAAAAAAAATCCCATTTTTACATCTCACCTGAATTTGTTAACCGCCCTAAGATTTGCCAACTTTCCTAGATATTGCGAAGTTGCCTCGATTTTGCCAACACGCTATAATTTTACGGAAAAAAGATTGCAAATTTTACATCTCGCTTGAATTTTGCCAACTCCCCACAATTTCCCCCAACTCTCCACGATTTTGCAGTCACTCCGAATTCTGCAAACTGCACTTAGGTTTTGCCAACCCACAATTTCCCCCAACTCTCCACGATTTTGCAGTCACTCCGAATTCTGCAAACTGCACTTAGGTTTTGCCAACTCGCCATAATTTTATAGAAAAAACTCCCAATTTTTACATCTCACCTGAATTTTGCCAATTCACCAAGATTTTACCAAGTCACTCCGAATTTTGTTAATTTCCCAAGATTTTGCCAGGTCACTCCGAATTTTGACAACTCACCTGTATTTAACTAAGCAGGTTCGAATTTTGCCATCTCTCCATTTTCCAAATTGCTCTAGATTTGCCAAGTTGCTTCGATTTTAACAACTCCCCTTAATTTCACACAAAAAAAAGGTTACAAATTTTCTCAACTAGCTTTTTCAAATTTGCCAACTCCGAGTTACTTTGGGTGGGGGGTCTCCCACTACAGCTACGCCCCTGTATATAAGTGAATTAGAATTATGCTTCTGGAAGCGTACAAGGAGAATTCGAATCACTCCAGCGGAGATGTCTTTGTGTGTTTCTATGTTGTATGAAAAATCAGGACAAGCGTAATATAAAATACCCATTCCAGAGATATTTATCTATGTGCCTGGAACTTACTTAAATCAAGTTGAAATGGGATTCGCCATTCAACAATATTAGGCATATTATAAAGAGATTCATTTGGAGATGTAGTGGAGGTTCCAACTTTCATTACCTTGAAATTTGTCATTATATCATCTCTCTGTTTCTTTCTTTTATTGGCGTCTTTAAGGCCTCAAAAAATTTTAATATTTTTTTAAAAGTGAGGCCCTCCTTTAGAGTGTTGCCCTGGTCTGGCATTATGTTATAATCCGGCAATCATAGTAACAGATCGAGGCCGGTAAGAAACTACAGTTGAAGCAGCATAACCAGATGCTAGGACGAAAGCTTTGCCGCGGTATTAGGGTCATAGTGCACTGGGTTGTTGGGTTGTTTTACCTCTGAGCGGCACTTTTTTGCACACCATGGGCTAAATGGCCAGGTCACATGGACCCCGAAGGCTCAGAGAAGGTTGGGGGAGGGGACCCACTGGAACAGCTGTTGGGAGACAGATGGTAGCCTCCCGTCAAGGCCATCCAGCGTGTTCTTTAACGTGCACAGGGTATGGCTCTCCCGCACACGGGGCCACGGCTTAACGTCCCATCCGACGGACGGCAGCCTTTCCAAACCCATCGGTGTCCCCTACTGACCGTGGGCAGGGCGGGGAATTTTGCGGAGATAAATCTCAACGCTGACCCAGCTGGGAGTCATAGTGCACTGATCGAGACTGTGGGAATCATTACTTCTTTAAACTTTTACAGTATTTATTCAGTTCATTTTTTTAGAATTCAAGACCTTACTTGAGATTTACTTTATAACAAAGAGTAAGTGAATAAAAAATGGGCTTATGTTTTGGAATGACAAAGAGAGGCCATATTTGGCACTGAACATGCAAATGAGCATTACTTTGTATATCTGAACATTTAATAGTATAATACATATTTACATAAAAAAAAACTATTTATCTTTTCAAGCCACATTCAATAACAATAGCTTTCAGTAAAAGTTCACCTTTTCTCTCTACATAAGGTTGATGAGACCAAGAAGTTATAAAGAACACCACTGAACTATTCTTGGGAAGATGACAGATTTCCTGCAAAATGTGAATTTTACATTCCAGTTCTTTACGGTACATGGCTGTTATTTCTTTTGTCGTCAAATAAAATTTTTCCAAGGGCCATGTCTGAAAAACAATATCCATACTTAAGGCATCTCCACTACTATTAGCCTGCTTCAACTTCTGAAGTTCACACAAAGCTTTCAGCTGTTCAACGATCTTTTCCATTTTGCTCATTATTTCCTTCTGTAAGCATAAAAATATAGGAAATCAGACTAATAAAAATAAAAGCAAAATTACACAAAATACTCAGCTTTTTACGCTTGTGTTCTAAACTTTTAATTTATATACAGTTTGAATTTTAATATGGTGTATGCTACTATTATCACATAATGGGAAAAAGAGAAAAACTAGTCAGTTATTAATGGTAAGTTTTCAAGGGTTGACAGTACAAAATCCTGCTAAACGTCAACAAATGAGATTTATTCTATAGTTTTTTAGCGTGCTATTTAAACTATTACAGTAATGTAATATTTAATAATACTGATGGTAAAAATTATTCCTGCAACTTCATCCATTTGATGTGACGAACAAATAAACTGAAATTACTCATGCTTCATATCAAAACAAGCTAATTTAATTCTGAATAACATTATAAAATGAATAAATTACACGTGGATTTTTAAGTGGTAATAAATAAACTCGACTATTCAATATCTACTAATAAATCAGCACTTTGATGTCGATTCAAATTTTAGAGGAAAAATTATTTTGAGTCGGGTGGGATATGAACCCACGACCTCCTGACAACATGCCAGGTTTAAGTGGGAAAAGACGTAGCTATAGTAATATTCTGAGAATAATATAATATTTTATGTATGATCCACCTTAAGTCAAAATCATTGCATTTGTTTGAAATCTTTCACTTGCAATAGTTTAAATTAATTAAATCACAGCATTAAAGATATATATCATTTAATTTACAATTCTGCTGTATGTATACCATTAAAAACATTGTATCAATATGTTCATCCACCTTCAATGCTTTATAGACTATCCATTTGCAGTTAGCAACTGAGGTTATACATTGCATGATTACTGATGCAGGTGATATCGATCTCAGTGAGTATTGCCAATGGCTGATGCATGGAAGTCTGGTACCTGTGGTTAACAGACACACTGCACTTTCTCTGAAGAGGCTCAGATGTTCGCACTCTTTCTGTTGGCTGCCATTCGGTACCGTGTGGTCGTTTTTCACATTTTCGGCTGTTAGTGATATCAGCGAATAATTTTTTTTAACCATTAGATGATCTTCACAGTAAATGCAATTGTTATTAAAATGACTCATGGCTGCTTCATGCTAATTGTTGCTTTTCATTATCTTGCTTAGATTAATAGAGAGAATTATTCTAGACTAGTATATTGTTTTTAATTTTTGAATTAACTAAAAGAAGTTTCTTAAAATGTCTTAGAAGAACGTAGCATCTACAACAAGTTTTGCTAAGCAAGGTACTAGCATCTTCATGTGGCTTACTGAATGTTTAGGCAAAGTATATTTGTTGCATAGATGATATATTGATTTTCTGGCAGTATGTTAAAGAAATATTTATTAAATTAATAAAAAATTTCAATAGTATACTCCCTAAAATAAAATTTACTCATGAAGAAAAACAAACTGGTGAATACAATATTTGGATATCCATATGGTTTGGTTTGCTTTACCTCTGAGCGGCACTTTTTTGCACACCATGGGCTAAATGGCCAGGTCACATGGACCCCGAGGCTCAGAGAAGGTTGGGGGAGGGGACCCCCTGGAACAGCTGTTGGGAGACAGATGGTAGCCTCCCGTCAAGGCCATCCAGCGTGTTCTTTAGCGTGCACAGGGTATGCCTCTCCCGCACACGGGGCCATGGCTTAACGTCCCATCTGACGGACGGTGGCCTTTCCAAGCCCATCGGTGTCCCCTACTGACCGTGGGCAGGGCGAGGAATTTTGCGGAGATAAATCTCAACGCTGACCCAGCTGGGACTTGAACCTGGGAACTACAGATTACGAGCCTGGTGCGGGATATCCATATGGAATGAAGTGGCTCTAATACAACAGTATATATAAAGTCAACATATGTACTGAATAGACTTCCAGAAACTTTAGCCTATCCTAAAATAACAAAGTAGTGGCATTTAATTTGTACTTTCACTGAACAATTAAACATAGCTCAATTGCTGGAAGCAGATACAAAATATATCAGTTAGCTGAAAAAGCAGGTTATGAGAAAAAAAAGTTAAAATTTTCAAAATGTTAATTTCAGAACAAAGCAAAATTCTCAACTCCTCTGTGGAAATCCCCCTCCCCTCTAAAAATTTTAATTATACAATAGCATTACCTTACATCTCAAATTTAATTCGATCTGAGCAACAAATATTGAAACCTTATAAAATTAAAGCCCCTATCATAAAAATTAATATTAAGCAATTATTAACCCATTTCTTCCCAGTGTTGCGTACACACAACACTTGGGAAGAAATGGGTTAATAAATGATTGAGATGATAGTACAGAATCAGGAAGGAGGGGGAGGGGGTTATAAAATTAAGCTAAATGAGCGAAATTCAATTTTAAATCATTAAAGATAATTACATCGGTAAAACTTACAGAATAATAGGAATAAGAATAAATGAACACTCTTATGATTTGCATAAGAATGAAATTATACTAGAACTAAATTTGACATCATCTTTGAAATTACCAATTATTACACAAACTAGAAACTTTTATCACTACTGGTGAAGCAGAATGCTCATTTTTAAACACAGTTTTGTCATGTATAATATCCATATTTATCATATATTTTTAAAGACAAAAAGTGAAGATGGAAATAAAAATAAATAATAAGTACCTCCTCAAGCTTGCCACAGAGGTCTGACAGAAGCCTGTCAGTTTACTACGCCATAGTAGAAGGGATCTGTGAGGATGGCGGGTCCTCAAAATAATCTGCTGAGGACCCACCATCCTCACTTTTGCCAGCTGCAATGCGGTGTTCCCAGGTATTGACCATGCCCAAAGCTGCTAACTTCAGTGAATGGATAAGAACCGGTGTTTTCAGCTTGGTACTGTCTTTGGCTCGAAGATGGAAAAGACACTAGCAATGTGGATAGAAGATAACTCGCCAAAAAGAATATCTCTAGACAGAAATACCATCAAACAGATGGCATTACGAATATACAAGGTGATGCAAAACTCTTGGGTCAAACTTTAAGGGGTTGTTTGGGTTGTGTTGTTTTACCTCTGAGCGGCACTTTTTTGCACACCATGGGCTAAATGGCCAGGTCACATGGACCCTGAAGGCTCAGAGAAGGTTGGGGGAGGGAACCCACTGGAACAGCTGTTGGGAGACAGATGGTAGCCTCCCGTCAAGGCCATCCAGCGTGTTCTTTAACGTGCACAGGGTATGGCTCTCCCACACACAGGACCACGGCTTAACGTCCCATCCGACGGACGGCGACCTTTTCAAGCCCATCGGTGTCCCCTACTGACCGTGGGCAGGGCGGGGAATTTTGTGGAGATAAATCTCAACGCTAACCCAGCTGGGACTTGAACCTGGGAACTACAGATTACGAGCCTGGCACGCTACCGACTGAGCCACCCCCACCCCACTTTAAGGGGTGATAGTAGAGAAGCGTTAGGGGTTAGCAGTTACTGTGTCAGGAAATGAAGAAACACAAGAATGACAGAAAAAGAGGTTTGAAACAATTGCAGAAATTACAGAATTTTATTGAACAAATTACAGAAACTCCTCAGAAGAGCGACCGCCAACATTAATGCAGGCTTCACACTTTCGATGTAGTGATCAGCGTACATGGGCGAAAACACCAGGCATTTCTTGTACAGCAGCAGCAGCAGCAGCAATAGAAATTCTGGCAACAAGATCCTCATTGGAATCGATGGGGCTATCGTAGATGATAATTTTTATATGGCCCCATAAGAAAAAGTCCAGACATGAGAGAATCCATGGTAGAAATGACGAGTGAGAAAACCAGCGCTTATAAGTGTTCACTGGAAGGCGCCCTCTAGCGCTTCACTGCTTGAGTTCCAACCAT
This sequence comes from Ryuthela nishihirai, assembly GCA_038380435.1. NCBI lineage: Eukaryota > Metazoa > Arthropoda > Arachnida > Araneae > Heptathelidae > Ryuthela > Ryuthela nishihirai. The sequence goes on from JAWZYU010000037.1 coordinate 3,474,991, forward strand.
GCATTGTATGACGAAAAGTGCTTGTTTAGGTGTGTTCTATCACCCATTAAAGTTTGGCCCTAGAGTTTTGAATCACCCTGTATAATATAACATTTTATAGTGACACTCATCATCAAAATTAAAACTCTAATTCTATATGTGAAATTGAACTTTAGGATTTTTTCTTAATGGTGAAGGACTTTTTTTAGAATCCTACTTGACAGTGGATAATGAAACTAATAGGCAATTCAGAAAATATGAATATAATTTTACTTCCACCTATTCAACTCAAACAAATTTCTCTTTATCTTTTAAAACAGAAAAAAAAATTGCATTTTCAGCCATCTACATTGTGGTAAAACCCTTTACCCAAACTTTTAGCATGAATAAAATGCTTGAAATATTAAAGTTACCATTTTCTTAATTTAGCAACCTCTAACAGCAAAAAATTCAGAATATTCCAAAAAATATAGATTGTAGTAGACTATCCAATGCTATAACATTAACTATATTAAAACAAAAAAGTTGAAACATCTGCAGATGGCAGGGTAACAATTACAGTCATTTTTTCTATAAATCTAATTTTAGTTTTTTGAAATCAGTGCCGAGTGGTTAGCACACTTGGCTACTGATCTAGGGGACCTGGGTTCGAACCCCGGGTAAGACATGGCTGTTTGTGTCGTTTTTCTGCTGAGGTCCTGCCATCCTCTCAGACCTTCTACTGTGGCATATAAACTGACAGGCTCCTGTCAGACCTCTGTGGCAAGCAGCTGCTTGAGGGGGTATTTATTTTATTTTTTTAAAAATAAATATGCGGTGAATTGTTAATGAAAATGTAATTTTTGAGTTAATCCATTCAATACAGCAAACCACGTCTCTCCTGAACAGCTTTTTTCTCAAGTTAGTCATTCAAATTATTCAAAGACTTTTAAGGGCAACTCCATATATTACTGAACACTAGAATTTTATCAAGATGCCCAACAATATCATTGTAAAACATTTCCTTTTGTTTTAATTTTGAAGAGAGCTTAATTCCTATTAATATATTGCAGTCATATTTTCATGTTCTAATTTCATACAAAGATTTCATCATCTCAGATTTGACAATATTTGCATCTAAGGTCTTGTGCCTTTTTTATAAGTCATCCATCATTTTTCAATTTCACATATAGAATTAGAGTTCTAATTTTGATGATCAGTGTCCCAACAAAATATTGCTATCAATGCTGATTTACTATCAATGCTGACTACCCCTCACCCCCAGTGTGTTAAATATTTAAGTTCCTTTGTGCAACAGAACACAATTTAGAACCTTGAATGACTTCACAACTGGGGAGCTATCTGGAATAATTTTGTGATAATGATCTCCTTCTGAGCTTCTCTATGCAATGCTGCTGAATATAACATGGAAGTGCTGAATATAACATGGAAGTATAAACATTTATATTTTATAAATTTTCTTTCTTCAAAACAATGTTTCTTATCTAAAAACTGATAACAAAGCAACTAATATAAATAATTAGCAGATAGAGATAAACTAATCAAGAATGCATTTCTTTCAAGGCATGCTGATGCTTGCTCTTCTTCAGCATGTACACTTATTGTTAATAATAACTTAAGGAACCAAACCCAAGGAACAATTTTATCTCCGTTTTAAGTTTTTGGCAGTCTGTAATTCCTCAGATACAGTGGACCTTCATTATAGCGCTGCCCGCTATACCGCACACTCGGTTATAGCGCAGGCGATGTTCACGATAAGTTCAAACATGTTTATACAGGTCCATGCGGCGTTAGTGAGTATCGCATTTTATTGTTACTGCGTATTGAGTAATTGTGTATGTATTGAGTTCCTGCATGTATTTTGAATAGTGTTTAATTATTGTATGCATGATGAGTAAAAGAAAAGCGTACAGTGTGAAATTTATTGTGTCGCCACCGCGCCGCTTGGTATAACGCGGTTCACCTTATAACGCGGGTGTTGTTTCCCGCCCGAAATGCACGTTATATCGGGGGTCCACTGTACTTGACCTAGTATTAAATTTTTGTGGATGGGTTTCTCCTGTACTACCCCCCACCCCCAGTGTGTTAAATATTTAAGTTCCTTTGTGCAACAGAACACAATTTAGAACCTTAAATGACTTCACAACTGGGGAGCTATCTGGAATAATTTTGTGATAATGATCTCCTTCTGAGCTTCTCTATGTGATATAAATTGTTTCATTAAAGTTCTGTGAATTAGAGGAGTTGGCAATAGAGAAAGCATCAGCTGTCAAAATAACTATACAAACTGTTGCGGGATATAACTAATACTTAACGCATGTGAGGAAAAAAACTCACTGAATTTGTCAGCATTTACTACTTGGTGTGTCAATTTTTCACCAAGGAAAAACACCAATTATTACTGGGTTGTCCCTAAAGTTCGTGCATTCTCTAAATGAAAATTAACATGAAAACTTTTGATACATATATCTATATTAAAAAATAATAAATTGTCTATTTGCATCCATTTAGTAAAATGTGAAGTGACTTCAATAGATAGTAGCCAGAAAAAGCAATATTTGGTAAATTTAATAAAACTTTACAATACTATATATATTTAAATAAAATGTAGCAGAGTATACATTACAACATGCATCAAGTGCAATGCTTTCATAATACTTCTATACAAGTGGCAACATGTAAGGTAGTGACTTATGATAAAGCACATAAATTTTCTGAACAACCCAATATTTATTAGTTTAGCACGTTAAAAAAAATCTAAACTAGAATGTTTAACTGTTTGAGTAAAACCCATTTTTTTCCCCATTAAAATTAATTTTAGGTTAAAGAAACACCTTTAAACATTCTTTATTGAATGAAATTCATTTTTATCCCTTTTATATTAACATTAAATGAGGGAAATCCTACCATTTCTTCTGCAATATCTTCAAGATCATTACACAGCTCCTGTAATTGCGGATTATATGCATTTTCTGTACATAAATTAGCATTGTGGCTACCACTGTTTTCAAACAATTCTAAATCTGATCTGGAGAGAAAACAAAAAAGTTACATTAGTGAAATATTAATGATTATAAAACATAATTTCAAGCTTGATGAAGCAAAAAGTCATACTAGATAAATATATAGATGCATTATAATACAACACCCACATTTTAGTGCTTTTTTTTAACCCTTGCCAGGCCTGAGAAACTGAACTGTACCTTGTAGCCAGGTTTTTTTTAAACTGTTTTCAGTCAAAAAAAAAATGAAATTTAAAACTTATTTTGCCAAATAACTAGTGAAAGGAATGATGTCATATTTTGTGCCAAATTAATCAGCATTTAATTATGGTTATCTGAAAATAAAATATTTAAAAAAAGGACTTCCATTTTAATAGGGATTTTTAAAGAAACAGAGTAAAAAAAATGCATCTGAGAATGCAATTAAAAATTTATTGGAAAAAAAAAACAATGGAAAAAATTATTATAATGCACATCAACAGAAAAGGCTATTGGTTTATGAATAAGAGGAAAATACTTTTTTTTTTAAATGAAGAAAATTACTCTTTTTCTTGAATTTTTTTCATACTATACTTTGAGAAATGGTGTCTTTTTGGCAGTCAAATAAACAAGTCAACTTTGTAATTTAAAAAGAAAAATAACCAATGAACAAAATAGGTTATATTATATACCAAAAGAAAGAACATTTAACTGAGGTTAAGAAAATAAAATATATTAAAAAAAAAGCAAGTAAAATTTTATAAAATTTTAAAGAAAATTGCAAGATTAACTCTATTTTTTGCATTTTAAATTCAGTAAAATTTTTAAAAATTTTAATTTTCTTCTATTTTCTGAAGTATTTTACTACCTTAACATATATATAATTCATAATATTTATATCATTACTTACATATTTAATTTAATATTTACCAAATTATATGATCATTTATGCAAACATATAATGCTGATTTTTTCCCAATCGACAAATTATAAACAATAATTTGAAACATCAAAAACAAAACCCTAGTGATCTCTAATGGTGGATATCAGCAGAACCATAGGATTAAACAATTAGCCTCAAAGCATTATTTTTAAAAGGTATGACTTACTTTAGCCATACTTTTAATTGCATTTCAATCAAATAAACTAAATAAGGTTAGGAAATTGCTACTTTTAACCAAAATTTCTGCAGAATTTTAAATTTACATTTTTCTATAGCAGTTATGTAGCTTCATACTGATTTATTCTCATTTTCAATGTTTCAGTTAAATTTTAAATACTTTGGAACATTATTGTTGATCTTTTTTTTTTCATTTGCAATTTTTATTAAAATTATCTTATTTTTAAGGCAAAATGTTTTTTATGATACTGCTTTTCTTAAGCTTAGAGCTTGCTGATCATCAAAAGTCTAAGCATATGCATCACGACTAAAAAAATTACTCCACAATATTCACTATATAATCAACATTAGTATTTGCAACAATAGCTGCTAGATTACATTCTTGCCTTACGACAGAAGTTATGAGCTTTCAGTTGATCCTTCAGCATGTTTATTCTTACTGATGTTCAAGTACAAGAGATGTTTACCATAGATGTTGAATTAGGCTGGTGCACTCCAATATTTATAGTTGTCTCAGTCCACATATTGACGTTCCACTTAAATGAATTTTATAGTTGTTCCATCCAAATATTGATGTTCCATTGTCTTTCAACAAACATGCTTGAAACCAACACTTTACTTAAGCATGTCAATGACTAACTAATTTTTGGAAATATGACTCCAACGAATTGCAAGCTTTTTGGGTTGTTTTACCTCTGAGCAGCACTTTTTTTTGTACACAATGGGCTAAATGGCCAGGTCACATGGACCCTGAAGGCTCAGAGAAGGTTGGAGGAGGGGACCCACTGGAACAGCTGTTGGGAGACAGAAGCTAGCCTCCCATCAAGGCCATCCAGCGTGTTCTTTAATGTTGGATTGTTTTACCTCTGAGCACTTTTTGCACACAATGGGCTAAATGGCCAGGTCACAAGTACCCCAGGGGAGCAAAAAAGGTTGGGGGATGGGACCCACCGGAACAGCTGTTGGAAGACAGATGGTAGCCTCCCGTCAAGGCCACCCAGTGTGTTCTTTAACTTGCACAGGGTATGACTCTCCCACACACAGGGCCATGGCTTAATGTCCTATTTGATGGGCGGCAGACTTTCCCAGCCCATCAGTGTCCCCTACTGACTGTGGACAGGGCGGGGAATTTTGCAGAGATAAATCTCAATGTTGACCCAGCTGGGACTCGAACCTAGGAACTACAGATTATGAGCCAGGTGCATTAGCGACTGAGCCATCCCTGCCCCGAACTGCCCACTGCCCACCGCATCCTAGGTCTCCCCTTCTTTCTGAGGCCTTTAGGCACACTGTTCATAACCCTATTTGCCAATCTATAATTATTCATACGGGCAACATGGCCAAACCAACGGAGTCTCTCTCTGCACAATATGCTGCTTAAAGGAGGTTGCAAACTCCTTTGCCTAACCTCATCATTAGTTACAAAGTTGAACCACCTAATGCCCAAGATACTGCGTAAGCATCTGGAATCAAAAGCATCTAGTTTCCTGTTATCCTGTTTACAAAGTGTCCAAGTTTCACTACCATAACTAACCCTAGAAAGAACCAAACTATTATACAGTCTAATTTTAGTCTTCAGGTGTATACGCCTATTTCTCCACACTCTCCATAGATTCTTAAAAGTCCCGGCAGCAATCCCTATTCGTCTGTTAATCTCATGCCGCACATCACCATTATCTGTTACATAGCTCCCAAGATAATTAAACTGTGACACGTGCTCAAGACTGCAACCATTCAGATTAACTGAATCACATCCTGCCTGACCAATTTTCATCACTTTAGTTTTCTCTCTGTTTATAACCAAACCTACCTACTACCAGTCTCATCAACAGCTCAAATGAAAGAGTTCATCTCATCAACATCATTTGCCAAAAGGGCTAAATCATCAGCATAATCTAAATCAGAAATTTTCATATCTCCAGCCCATTTAAGGCCAAAATCTTTCCCTTGAAGTGAATTTCGCATAACATAATCAATAACCAAACAAAAGAGAAAAGGAGACAAAATGCACCCTTGTCGAACACCAGAAGTAATGCTAAACCAATTGCTACAAGCCTTACCAACTCTCACACACGACTCAGTGTTATTATAGAGAGCTTTCATTATGTTAACTAACTTGTCTGGTATACCATATGATTTCACAATCAACCACAAATTATGACAATCAACAGAGTCGAAAGCCTTTTTGAAATCAACAAAGCTAGCAACCAAAGGTTTCTGAAACTCTAAACATTTCTCAAGAATCTGCCTAAGTGAAAATATCTGATCCACACATCCCCTATTACTTCTGAATCCATATTGCTCATCACGCAATTGACTGTCAACCAGATTCTTAATTCTATTAAGCACAATCATGGAAAGAACTTTACCTGGAACAGAGAGTAGGCTAATACCCCTATAGTTATCACAAGAACTGCGATCACCTTTTTGAAAATAGGGATAACAATAGCTCTGGTAAAATCCTTAGGAACCATGCCATTATCATAAAAGATATTCAGAATTTCAGTCATCGAAGTGGTAACCGAAACATTTCCAGCTCTAAGCATTTCTGTAGTAATTTCATCTACCCCTGCGGATTTATGAAGTTTAGGTTTAGAAACAGCCAAAATAACTTCAGATTGTGTTATAGGGCCAACATTAAAGCCACCAATGCATCTATCATCATTGCAAACAATGGAAATAGAACTAACTGCATTGTTTAGAACATCACTGAATGCTCAGCCCACCTAGCCATGACAGAATCCTCCCCTTCTATAACCTTACCTTGTTTATCCTTCAATCCCTGTATACCTGTCCGTTTTCTACCACACAAAACATTAACTATCTGGTACAGCTCTCTGCTGTTGTGCTATCTAACTGCTTCCTCGGCTTTGTCAGCCAAACCATCAAGCCAAAGATTCTTATCAGCAGCTAACTGATCTTTTACACGTTTATTAAGTTCTCTGTAATGCTTTCTATCAGGACTAGTAGGGTATTGATTAAGGACATTCCTGCAGTTCTTTCTTTCCGAAATAAGCTCAAGTGCCTTATCACTCAGATAACTCTGTCTCTTTTGCTCCTTTTTTCCTAAAAGAGTACTGTTAGTGTCCAAAAAAGCCTGTTTAAAATGATCCCATTCTTCCTCAACTTCAATAGTAAGCATACCATGACTGTCATAATGACTAAGTAACCTATCATGGTAAGCTTTGGCTATAACTGGATCTTTCAGAGCTTCAGCATTAAAAGTAAATTTTTTAACCCTAGCACAACACTTTTTAAGTTTAAGTTGCAACACACTTTTAACAAGGTAATGGTCAGATCCAATTTCATCTACCCTATATGCCCTGGTATTCCTAACAGAACTAGCCCATTTGCTGTTAATTAATATGTAATCAATCATATTCTTATGCAGCCCATCAGGTGAAACCCATGTGTACTTATGTATGTCACGGTGTTTGTAATAAGTGTTAGTTATTCTGAATCCATTGAGTTTACTTACCTGTAGGAGACGTTGCCCATTGCCATTGCAGCTACCAATACCAAAAGGGCCTATTACTCCTCCCCAAAGGTCAGAGTCAGTACCAACTTTGGCATTGAAGTCTCCAAGAACAAGGGAAATATCTCCTTTCTTGACAGAATTCAAAATATCCTGAAGTTGTTCATAAAACCTATCCTTCTCATCCTCATCAGCATTCTCAGTGGGGGCATAACAGCAGATAACATTCAAGTCTTTAACGCTTGTCTGAAATTTTGCTGTAAGAAACCTTTCATTAATGCACTCATATCCTAGAAGAGCATCACTAGCATGTCTGGTGAGAAGCAGACCCACGCCTTGGTGATACTTATTTTCGTCCCTCCCTGAAAAGAGAAATTTAAGATTATTTTTAAGAATCTGACCTTTATCTGTCCATCTGGTCTCTTGCAAGCCAAGAATATCTAAATTATAATGGTGGAATTCTTGTGTGAGGACATCAAGAGAAAAAGCTCTGTGCAGAGTCCCCACATTCCAACTACCTAAGGAGAGAAAATGGTTAGTGGGATGTTTAAAGAAACTATGTTTATTGAGAGAGGGAATGCCGACAATATCAAACAGCCCCCTAATCGCAGACATGGGGCAAAGACCCGTTCCCCCACTACTAAAGGCTGAAGCCATCTACATTGGAAGACTTCCTCCAATGTAGAATTTGACGATGCCAATAGAAGCAAAGAGTTCAGGTGCCTGCGATGACTTCTGCTCAGGATTATCCACCAGCTGATAAACATATCCTGTGAATCTATTCACTTGGGGCTGTCAACCCACAAACAAACAGAAAACACAGCGGAAGATTTTCCCTCCACAGAAGCCCACCAGTGCAGCAAAATCAGGATCCATAATCAAGCTCAGAGCCATATATCTGTCCAGTCCAGTAGGTTTATATGGTCAGCACCAGGACCCTGTGTGGTTGACCACTCCTCAGCAGGGTAGAAAAAAAGAAAAGTAGCCATAGTTGTCCAGATCAGTCATCATCATCATCATCATCCTCAAGCAGCCATGGGCTATGGAGGTCCAACCAGACCGTGCAATTTAGTTCTCCAAGCAAGTCTATCCTGAGCTACATCTACTGCATCTGGCCACTGCACACCAATTCTAACAAGGTCCTGTTTGACATTGTCTCCCCACCGCATCCTAGGTCTCCCCTTCTTTCTGAGGCCTTTAGGCGCACTGTTCATAACCCTATTCGCCAATCTATAATTATTCATACAGGCAACATGGCCAAACCAACGGAGTCTCTCTCTGCACAATATGCTGCTTAAAGGAGGTTGCAAACTCCTTTGCCTAATCTCATCATTAGTTACAAAGTTGAACCACCTAATGCCCAAGATACTGCGTAAGCATCTGGAATCAAAAGCATCTAGTTTCCTGTTATCTTGTTTACAAAGTGTCCAAGTTTCACTACCATAACTAACCCTAGAAAGAACCAAACTATTATAGTCTAATTTTAGTCTTTAGGTGTATACGCTTATTTCTCCACACTCTCCATAGGTTCTTAAAAGTCCCGGCAGCAATCCCTATTCGTCTGTTAATCTCATGCCGCACATCACCATTATCTGTTACATAGCTCCCAAGATAATTAAACTGTGACACCTGCTCAAGACTGCAACCATTCAGATTAAATGAATCACAGCCTGCCTGACCAATTTTCATCACTTTAGTTTTCTCTCTGTTTATAACCAAACCTACTCTACTACCAGTCTCATCAACAGCTCGAATGAAAGAGTTCATCTCATCAACATCATTTGCCAAAAGGGCTAAATCATCAGCATAATCTAAATCAGAAATTTTCATATCTCCAGCCCATTTAAGGCCAAAATCTTTCCCTTGAAGTGAATTTCGCATAACATAATCAATAACCAAGCTAAAGAGAAAAGGAGACAAAATGCACCCTTGTCGAACACCAGAAGTAATGCTAAACCAATTGCTACAAGCCTTACCAACTCTCACACACGACTCAGTGTTATTATAGAGAGCTTTCATTATGTTAACTAACTTGTCTGGTATACCATATGATCTCACAATCAACCACAAATTATGACGATCAACAGAGTCGAAAGCCTTTTTGAAATCAACAAAGCTAGCAACCAAAGGTTTCTGAAACTCTAAACATTTCTCAAGAATCTGCCTAAGTGAAAATATCTGATCCACACATCCCCTACCACGTCTGAATCCACATTGCTCATCACGCAATTGACTGTCAACCAGATTCTTAATTATATTAAGCACAATCATGGAAAGAACTTTACCTGGAACAGAGAGTAGGCTGATACCCCTATAGTTATCACAAGAACTGCGATCACCTTTTTTGAAAATAGGGATAAAAATAGCTCTGGTAAAATCCTTAGGAACCATGCCTTTATCATAAAAGATATTCAGAATTTCAGTCATCCAAATGGTAACCGAAACATTTCCAGCTCTAAGCATTTCGGTAGTAATTTCATCTATCCCTGCGGATTTATGAAGTTTAAGTTTAGAAACAGCCAAAAGAACTTCAGATTGTGTTATAGGGCCAACATTAAAGCCACCAATGCATCTATCATCATTGCAAACAATGGGAGTAGAACTAACTACATTGTTTAGAACATCACTGAAATGCTCAGCCCACCTAGCCATGACAGAATCCTCCCCTTCTATAACCTTACCTTGTTTATCCTTCAATCCTTGTATGCCTGTCCGTTTTCTACCACACAAAACATTAACTATCTGGTACAGCTCTCTGCTGTTGTGCTGTCTAACTGCTTCCTCGGCTTTGTCAGCCAAACCATCAAGCCAAAGATTCTTATCAGCAGCTAACTGATCCTTTACAAGTTTATTAAGGTCTCTGTAATGCTTTCTATTACGACTAGTAGGCCACACTAATCTGGCAGCCCTCCCCTTCCGTTCACTTCCACAAGAGAGTATCTCTTTTGAAAGGTACTAACGGTCTGCACCACGAGAAGGCAGGGTCGGACATTAGGTGCTAGGCCTGGCCGGTTCTATGCATCATCACAGGGGATTGGTGCATAGCTCTCCTTCCAGTGACTACCTAGCTACCATTTACAGACCCAACACATCCACTTAAATATAAAAAAGCAGCTTCCAATACTTACTTCATCAGAGCACTAAGATACTGTAAAAAAAAAAAAACGCTCAATTCTCTACTGCTCACAAAAATTAGAGGATATTTCAAAATGAACATGAAGCAAAGAAATATCCCCTAATTTTTGTGAGCAGTGTAGATAAGGAATTACAATACATATATGCAATAGGGCTAGAGTAGAAAAATATATGGAGAAATTTTACAGAACTAACAAATATAAATATGAATTAAGTACATAGATAATTCCAGCTGAAAATAGTGTAAATCAAATTAAATACTCCACCCCATTCCGATATCTTGAATCCGTAACTAATAATCTTACTACTGTTTTGAAAAAGTATAATATATAAGTGCCTATAACATTCAAACCAATGTTAAAACATTGGCTATTAACAATAGAGTCAAAAGGACACACACAGGAGGAATATATGAAGTCAAAATAGAAGTTGGGTTGTTTTACCTCTGAGTGGGTTTTACCTCAGAGAAGGTTGGGGGAGGGGACCCACTGGAACAGCTGTTAGGAGACAGATGGTAGCCTCCCGTCAAGGCCATCCAGCGTGTTTTTAACGTGCACAGGGTATGGCTCTCCCGCACATGGGGCCACGGCTTAACGTCCCATCCGACGGATGGCAGCCTTTCCAAGCCCATCGGTGTCCCCTACTGACCATGGGCAGGGCGGGGAATTTTGTGGAGATAAATCTCAACGCTGACCCAGCTGGGCTCGAACCTGGCATGCTACCGACTGAGCCACCCCTGCCCCCAAAATAGAAGACCTCGAAAATAAAAATAAATATATCGGGGGAAATATAGAAACAGATTGAAGAACACCAAAAAGAACATGAAATCGACCTTAAAAAGCAGCAGGGAAATACTGCTCTTACTCAAGATATAAAAGAAAATAAACTGCTAATAATTACCATAAAACCACAAATTATTGTAGCTCCACCTACAAAATTTCTGTTAAATTATATGAAAAATCTATTAATCAACATGCAAAGTTAATCAACATGCAAAGTGATACTGTATGTAATACCAACATAATACCCCTCCCTTCAGCATGGAATCTCTTACTATGTCAAACTCAACATTTAGAGCTACACCACCAGAGGACCAGCAGCATAAATGCAGCCACAATGCTAATGGTACCACCCACTGAAGAAGCCATTGGTCTGGTGGAGGAAACGTGTCTGGGTTAAATGTTCTTATTTTAATTATTTTCTCCACATATGTTACATCACGTGAAGAAAAAGTTTTTAAAAGGTCATGGCTCTCAAAGTATGGAAAGGTATCTAGTATGTATAAAATTAGTGTTGCATAAATGAGTTGCACCACCAAAAACACAGTACGTGTTAAAAGGACTGATATCTCTGAAAGTGTGTCTCACCTCAATAGAACATAGTGCAATATAACAACACAAGCAGTAAAACAGCGAAACCAACAGCCGATACTTCAGTGGAGCATCAGTAATGGGACGTAATGTAACAACCAGCAAAACCAGCAGCTGAAATTTAAGTGGAACATCAATATGTGGACTGAGACAACTATATACATATACGGAGTGCACTAGCCTAATTCAATATCTATGGTGAGCATGCAGTGGCCAGATGCAGTAGATGTAGCTCAGGATAGACTTGCTTGGAGAACTAAATTGCACGGTCTGGTTGGACCTCCGTAGCCCATGGATTCTTGAGGATGATGATGATGAATTAACATCAGTAAGAATAAACATGCTGAAGGAGAAACTAAAAGCTCAGAACTTTTGCCGTAAGGCAAGAACACAATCTAACAGCTATTGTTGCAAATACCACTCTTTTGAGAGTTAATGTTAATTATACAGTGAATATTGTGGAGTAAATTTTTTAATTGAAATTTGCACTATGTCTTTCAAAAATTGATAATGGCTAAAAAATTTAGAAAAAACTAAAATGAAAAAAATACAGTAAAATTTTGCAATATTTAAAAAATGCTTAAAACATTTAATTATTTTTGGTCCTTTGAATTAAAATAACTTAAAATTCTCTGTTGTTGAGCAATAAAATTTTCAAGTTTATCTACACTTCAAAATTTTACTGCTCAATGACAGAAAATTTTAAGTTATTTTAATTAATTTCTGAGCAAGAAGGTCTTTTAATTATGTTCTTCCAATTTTTGTCATTTTAATAATCACAATTAAATGTTCTTTCTTTTGGTACATAACACATTTCTGTTCATTAGTTAACTTCGGGATGAGGGTCTAAAGTTCATCATTTTATTTTCTAAAAACACTTTAAAAAATAAATCCAACCACGACAGCAAGTTCAGTTTCAGAAACCTGACACTAAAAGGGTTAATAATTAATGTTTCGAACTGCAAGAACAAGTAATAAGATTAACAGGAAAACATCACATAAATATAATTTGTAACAGCTTTGTACCATTCTCTTAAGGAAAGTTGTCAAGCAGTTACTCCCATAGATGTAGAATGCTACACGAACAATGAGAAACAGACACTTCTATTGGTCCTACTGATGTCTTTTTAGTTGGGTTGGTTTACCTCTGAGCGGCACTTTTTTTGCACACCATGGGCTAAATGGCCAGGTCACATGGACCCCGAAGGCTCAGAGAAGGTTGGGGGAGGGGACCCACTGGAACAGCTGTTGGGAGACAGATGGTAGCCTCCTGTCAAGGCCATCCAGTGTGTTCTTTAACGTGCACAGGGTATGGCTCTCCCGCACACTGGATCATGGCTTAACGTCCCATCCCACGGACGGCGGCCTTTCCAAGCCCATCGGTGTCCCCTACTGACCGTGGACAGGGCGGGGAATTTTGCGGAGATAAATCTCAACGCTGACCCAGCTGGGACTCGAACCTGGGAACTACAGATTACGAGCCTGGCGCGCTACCGACTGAGCCACCCCCGCCCCTATGTCTTTTTAGAGTTGCCATTCTGTACAAAATCTGTAATATGTGGATCCAGCCAGGGTTAGGTCCTTTTACCTGTGAGTGGCCCACGATGGGCTAAATGGCCAGGACACAAAGACCTCGAAGGCTCAGAGAAGGTTGGGGGAGAAAACCCACTGGGATGACTGTTGGGAAACAGATGGTAGCCTCCCATCAAGGCCATCCATATTGTGATGGTCCATCCATTCACTTTTCCTTAACCAGTTTCACTCTATGTTATATTTATTATTTTGGGGATCTCTTCTGAGCTGCTAAAGGAGTTGTGCATGAGCAACTTTAACTTTTGATTCACAGCCACTAATGAGTGCATAAGGACATTCCCACTCTTGTAGCACAGCTAGCATGCAATGTAAGATTATGCAAATGTTTTTCCCAGAGTATAACACGTCGCATGTATACTAAGTGGTTAGGCTATGGAGTCAGTAGATATAGTGACGATAGTGGAAATAGAGAACGATGTTAGCTGAGAAATTTGTCAGTTTGGAGATGTTTAAATGAGCTTTTATTTGCTCAGACTATTTTGTATTCATCGATTTATGTGGTGTCATGAATTTTTTGGAAATACACTTTGTTATATGAAGATTTTGACTTTGCTATTTTTTGTATTGAGCAATGATAATTGATTTTGATTAAGATTTAACTTTTAAAAATTTGACAATCTTTTGAATTCTTTGGGACAAGTAATGCCAATATACCTAACAAACCCTCATATAACTTTATTTGGCAAGTAAATATTGCCTGGTGCCCGATATGCAATCTCGAGTTTTCATTTAATTTGGATCAGTCAAAAGGTTCAAAGAAATCTAATAATCTTTTGGAGCATTACAGCATGTTCTTTAACATGCACAGGGTATGGCTCTCCTGTACACTCTGGCCATGGGTACAGTGACCAATTTCCAATATATGTGGCACATTGAAGAAAAAGACTGGGCAAAGCCTTAAATGGCATAATGGTTAGGGAGCTAGTCACTGTTTCAGTGAGGCAAACTTTGTGTGTTGTACTAGCTCTACTGAGGCAGTGACTTCGGTCTTAGTAGGGCATGTTCTTGTATGAGAAGGCCTGTAAAAGCTCAGAGTAGGATTTCTTCTCTGTCCTAAATGTTGTTAAAAAATAAAGACTAAGAATATTGTTAACATCTGATTATGACTAATAACCATGGTAATAAATCACAAAGAGGAATAAGCAAAAATTAAAATGGTTAAAATAATTGGCCATTTGTAAATATTTTATTACAACACTGTTTCAAATGAAACACGAAAAAATTAGGCAAAATATAGCACTTACAACTAATATAAAATCCGTTTAATAGTAAAAAAACATTTTCTGCTGAAACTTACATGTCTTTAAACTTTATATTTGCAATTTCTTTTAATTTTTCATGTCCCTTAATTGTGGACTCATTCCAATTTTGAATACAATTATAGAACTCACTACAAGAATCTTTTATCCTTCTAGCATTTCCAGTTAAATTTCCACTTAAAGGAGCACCTTCAGGAACTGTAAAAAATTAAAAATAAGACTTTAGTAATTTGAGCATTGTTCTGTTATTGTACACAAAAAAATAAAATATTACAATATATTATTTTTATTAGTTCCACAGATATACTTAAATTCTTCAAACCATCCCCCATATGCTAAAAGTTATGCAACTAATTACTTATCATACACTATTTAAGTGTTCTACATATTTTTGTAAAGCATAATTTTTTTATGGTAATATTTTTTTTTTGCTAATTTGAAGTACAATTTTTTAATAACAATTTATAATACTTCTTCACTGCATGTACCAGTGAGCTTTCTAAAAAAAAATATGGTTAATAGCTATTGTATATTTAATAAATAGTTTGTGGAAAAAATTTTGCCAACATATGGGACTTGAACTTGCATCTCTCCACAAACATGCCAGAGTATTCTATCACTGAACAAATGCCAGCTCTGTTTTTTTCCACTATGTATGACTTTAAACTCTTCCTGAGATTTTGACACCTTCAGTTGGCACCATCTATGATTTCGGGTGGCAACTGTTTCTTTTTTATTGCGCTGAATACGATGGAAATAAATAATGAGGTCATTTCACACTAGTGTTATTAATGATTTAAACATAAATGACAATTACAGTATTACCTGTTGACTTTTTAACGTCTATAAATTAATAAATGTTTTGTGGAAAAATATTTTGCCGACATTTACTTTTTTTATTTAAAATATATTTGCATTTTAGATTTATAGTTGAAAAAATGTACTACTGAAAGGGATGGAATGGTTTGTTTGGTTTGTTTTACCTCTGAGCGGCACTTTTGTGCACACCATGGGCTAAATGGCCAGGTCACATGGAACGCATTTTCAGCTTTCACTGAAAAATTTCCAAGCACAACCACCTAATCTCAACAGTTCACACGATTTCCACCTGTCTAAACATAATACCATCCCTGTTCCTTCTTGCACCTTTTATCTCTTGAGCCACACACATCATTGGCTCCGGATTATCATCATTTTCATATCTCAACTGTGCACCATTCTATTTTCATCTTTGTACGACATGTCCTTGTGGGTGGGGCACTTTCAATGTCGAGCTGTGTATATGCTTCTTTTTTATCCACTGCGTTATTTAGTACTTTAAGTACTTTTAGGCTTTTTTTTCAAGTGCTTCAGGTATTTTATCTCCAAGTGGCACATTTTTGCACACAATGGGCTAAGTGACCAGGTCATAAAAACCAAAGAGCATTGATCAGTAGTATTTTAAAATTCTATGTTTCTGAAAATGTTTTAAACCATTAGGTTATTCAAGGCTATTTATAGAGCTTTTTTGAGTATGGATCAGTGGTGCATCATTCACAATTTTTAGCTTACTGGGATATTTAACCCCTGGAGTCCTTTCAACTACAGATTGGCAGTGCATTGTTTATGATTTTGTGTTTCTTTAATCGTTTTGGTCCTCTGGGTTATTTAACCCCTGGGGCTTTTTCTGAGTGAAAAAGGGGACATTGTTTACAATGTTGTTTTTTTCATAAATTAAAAAAAAAATAGCTTTTTTGTATGCACCCTGGGGATAGTATTTTGGTTTTGAGAATATGGAGAAATTTAAACTAATTTCACAGACTACCTTTCTAAAAACAATATGGCAACATCAGTACTCCTTTCTAAGTAATTACCAATAAGACATTTAAAGTGTGTTCTACCAATAAAATATTTGTTTCTATTTTTAGAAAATACCATTGATCACAGGGTTATTTCACAGGTTATCATACAGCTATGGTTTCCCTTTCTCATGTGTCTGTACACATTCAACATTTTGTTTTTATCAATAATTTAAAAAGTTCTTTTCTGGTTGGAGAAATATTGATGAAATATTATGACTTGCATTTTTTGAACCTCCTAATCAGCTTCAATAGGGCTTTAAATGAAAAAAAAAATCAATTAAAAATTACCTTTTTTTTATCTATAAAAGGTAGGTAGTTTTTTAATTGATTTTTTAGTAGAAAATAAAACTAAAGCTGGCATATAAACTGACAGGCTCCTGTCAGACCTCTGTGGCAAGCGGCTTGAGGGGGTATTTATTATTTTAGCCGTCCCATGGCCGAGTGGTTAGCGTGCTTGGCTACTGATCTAAGGGACCTGGGTTCGAGCCCCGGGTAAGGCATGGATGTATGTGTCGTTTTTCTGCTGAGCTCCTGCCATCCTCTCAGACCTTCTACTATGGCATATAACCTGACAGGCTCCTATCAGACCACTGTGGCAAGCAGCTGCTTGAGGGGGTATTTATTTATTTTTATTTACATCAATGGTGCAATAAGTCACTGAATCCATATTAATTTCAAAGGAAGATGCCAATTTATTTACTCAACAAGATTGCCTGACCTCTATTTTCTTTTGAAGTGAACACATATTTAGTGACTCATTACACCTTTGCCAAGCTTCAGTTTTGTTTCTACTCCTGAGGGTGCATATGGAATAGGCTATTTTTGAATGTTTTTATTTATATTTTAAGCTAGTCACATCTTCCTCCAGGGACGTATCCAGGTGGTCCTCCACCTCAAACTCCAGAATTCTTATACGAAACCTGTCTGTTTTGAAATCTAAACGTTCTCAAAGTGCAAAATAATCACCTACTAAACTACTCCAGAAATTAAATCCTGCGTGCCTGTCTGTCTTCAGCAACATTACTTTGTAAGTGATAATCAGATCAACTATGGGTAATATATAATTCAGGATTTAGTACACCATTACAGTTGGCCTGTGATTCGAATTCCAGAAATTCCATATTTCTTGACATTTTACGTTTAAAAATTACCAATACACATTGTCATACAAAAAAACCTATATAGAGAATTACCTTCAATAGCAGAAAATTTCAACGACTCGTCCATTGCTCGGTTTATTCTTTAAAATAATTTTTAAAAATCTGTTGAAGGAAAAAAAAAACATGATTCGAAATTTAACCCTCCATCATATTAATCACAGAGACGAACTTTCCCCGTGTGACCAGATTTCAAAACCGTAATAAAATACAAAGCAAACTTAATTCTACAGCTAATAATAAAAGGCTGGTTCATGGCCGAGTGGTTAGCGCGCTTGGCTACTGATCTAAGAGACCTGGGTTCGTGCCCAGGGTTAAGGACTGTTAAAAACTTTTTTTTTAACTATTTTAAATAATAGTTTCCAGATACATGTTCTGAACTCTGAGATCAGTTGGAGCGTTCCAATGTCGTTCGGAGAGGCAGTTCGGAACAGGAATGTTGCCAGATCCCTCAACCATTTTAAATAACAGTTGCCAGATACATGTTCTGAACTCTGAGTTCAGTTGGAGCGTTCCAATGTCCTTCGGAGAAATATTTCGGAAACCGAATGTTGCCAGATCTCTCAACTATTTTAAATAATAGTTGCCAGATACATGTTCTGAACTCTGAGTTGAGTTCCAGCGTTCCAATATCCTTCGGAGAGGCAGTTCGGAAACCGAATGTTGCCAGATCCCTAAACTATTTTAAATAACAGTTGCCAGATACATGTTCTGAACTCTGAGTTCAGTTGGAGCGTTCCAATGTCCTTCGGAGAGGCAGTTCGGAAACCGAATGTTGCCAGATCCCTCAACCATTTAAAAAAACAGTTGCCAGATACATGTTCTGAACTCTGAGTTCAGTTGCAGCGTTCCAATGTCCTTCGGAGAGGCAGTTCGGAAACCGAATGTTGGCAGATCCCTAAACTATTTTAAATAACAGTTGCCAGATACATGTTCTGAACTCTGAGTTCAGTTGGAGCGTTCCAATGTCCTTCGCAGAGGCAGTTCGGAAACCGAATGTTGCCAGATCCCTCAACTATTTTAAATAACAGTTCCCAAATACATGTTCTGAACTCTGAGTTCAGTTGGAGCGTTCCAATGTCCTTCGCAGAGGCAGTTCGGAAACCGAATGCTGCCAGATCCCTCAACTATTTTAAATAACAGTTGCCAGATACATGTTCTGAACTCGGAGTTAAGTTGCAGCGTTCCAATGTCCTTCGGAGAGGCAGTTCGGAAACCGAATGTTGGCAGATCCCAAAACTATTTTAAATAACAGTTGCCAGATACATGTTCTGAACTCTGAGTTCAGTTGCAGCCTTCCAATGTCCTTCGGAGAGGCAGTTCGGAAACCGAATGTTGCCAGATCCCTCAACCATTTTAAATAACAGTTCCCAGATACATGTTCTGAACTGAGTTCAGTTGCAGCGTTCCAATGTCCTTCGCAGAAGCAGTTCGGAAACCGAATGTTGCCAGATCCCTCAACTATTTTAAATAACAGTTCCCAAATACATGTTCTGAACTCTGAGTTCAGTTGGAGCGTTCCAATGTCCTTCGCAGAGGCAGTTCGGAAACCGAATGTTGCCAGATCCCTCAACTATTTTAAATAACAGTTGCCAGATACATGTTCTGAACTCGGAGTTCAGTTGGAGCGTTCCAATGTCGTTCGGAGAGGCCATTCGGAAATCGAATGTTGCCATATCCCTAAACCATTTTAAATAACAGTTGCCAGATACATGTTCTGAGCTCAGTTGCAGCGTTCCAATGTCGTTCGGAGAGGCCGTTCGGAACCCGAATGTTGCCAGATCCCTAAACGTTTTTAAATAACAGTTGCCAGATACATCTTCTGAACTCTGAGCTCAGTTGCAGCGTTCCAATGTCGTTCGGAGAGGCCGTTCGGAACCCGAATGTTGCCATAACCCTAAACCATTTTAAATAACAGTTGCCAGATACATGTTCTGAACTCTGAGTTCAGTTGCAGCGTTCCAATGTCCTTCGGAGAGGCAGTTCGGAAACCGAATGTTGCCAGATCCCTCAACTATTTTAAATAACAGTTGCCAGATACATCTTCTGAACTCTGAGCTCAGTTGCAGCGTTCCAATGTCCTTCAGAGAGGCAGTTCGGAAACCGAATGTTGCCAGATCCCTCAACCATTTTAAATAGCAGTTGCCAGATATGCTCTGAACTCTCAGTTCAGTTGCAGCGTTCCAATGTCCTTCGGAGAGGGAGTTCGGAACCGAATGTTGCCAGATCCCTCAACTATTTTAAATAACAGTTGCCAGATACATGTTCTGAACTCTGAGTTAAGTTGGAGCGTTCCAATGTCCTTCGCAGAGGCAGTTCGGAAACCGAATGTTGCCAGATCCGTAAACCATTTTAAATAACAGTTGCCATATACGTGTTCTGAACTCTGAGTTGAGTTCCAGCGTTCCAATGTCCTTCGGAGAGGCAGTTCGGAAACCGAATGTTGCCAGATCCCTCAAACATTTTAAATAACAGTTGCCAGATACATGTTCTGAACTCTGAGTTCAGTTGCAGCGTTCCAATGTCCTTCGGAGAGGCAGTTCGGAAACCGAATGCCAGATCCCTAAATTTTTTAAATAACTGTTGCCAGATACATGTTCTGAACTCTGAGTTCAGTTGCAGCGTTCCAATGTCCTTTGGAGAGGCAGTTCGGAAACCGAATGTTGCCAGATCCCTCAAATATTT
Organism: Ryuthela nishihirai; assembly: GCA_038380435.1. Taxonomy (NCBI): domain Eukaryota; kingdom Metazoa; phylum Arthropoda; class Arachnida; order Araneae; family Heptathelidae; genus Ryuthela; species Ryuthela nishihirai. The sequence goes on from JAWZYU010000037.1 coordinate 3,495,586, forward strand.
TAAATAACAATTGCCAGATACATGTTCTGAACTCTGAGTTGAGTTCCAGCGTTCCAATGTCCTTCGCAGAGGCAGTTCGGAAACCGAATGTTGCCAGATCCCTCAACTGTTTTAAATAACAGTTGCCAGATACATGTTCTGAACTCGGAGTTCAGTTGGAGCGTTCCAATGTCGTTCGGTGAGGCCGTTCGGAACCCGAATGTTGTCATATCCCTAAACCATTTTAAATAACAGTTGCCAGATACATGTTCTGAGCTCAGTTGCAGCGTTTCAATGTCGTTCGGAGAGGCCGTTGGGCACCCGAATGTTGCCAGATCCCTAAACCATTTTAAATAACAGTTGCCAGATACATGTTCTGAACTCTGAGTTCAGTTGCAGCGTTCCAATTCCTTCGGAGAGCCAGTTCGGAAACCGAATGTTGCCAGATCCCTAAACTATTTTAAATAACAGTTGCCAGATACATGTTCTGAACTCTGAGCTCAGTTGCAGCGTTCCAATGTCGTTCGGAGAGGCAGTTCGGAACAGGAATGTTGCCAGATCCCTGAACTATTTTAAATAGTAGTTGCCAGATACATTTTCTGAACTCTGAGCTCAGTTGCAGCGTTCCAATGTCGTTCGGAGAGGCAGTTCGGAACAAGCATGTTGCCAGATCCCTGAACGATTCTAAATAGTAGTTGCCAGATGCATTTTCTGAAATCTGAGCGCAGTTTTACCGTTCCAATGTCGTTCGGAGAGGCAGTTCGGAACAGGAATGTTGCCAGATCCCTCAAACATTTTAAATAACAGTTGCCAGATACATGTTCTGAACTCTGAGTTCAGTTGGAGCGTTCCAATGTCCTTCGGAGAGGCAGTTCGGAAACCGAATGTTGCCAGATCCCTAAACCATTTTAAATAACAGTTGCCAGATACATGTTCTGAACTCTGAGCTGAGTTGCAGCGTTTCAATGTCGTTCGGAGAGGCAGTTCGGAACAGGAATGTTGCCAGATCCATAAACTATTTTAAATAACAGTTGCCAGATACATGTTCTGAACTCTGAGTTCAGTTGGAGCGTTCCAATGTCCTTCGGAGAGGCAGTTCGGAAACCGAATGTTGCCAGATCCCTAAACCATTTTAAATAACAGTTGCCAGATACATGTTCTGAACTCTGAGCTGAGTTGCAGCGTTTCAATGTCGTTCGGAGAGGCAGTTCGGAACAGGAATGTTGCCAGATCCATAAACTATTTTAAATAACAGTTGCCAGATACATGTTCTGAGCTCACTTGCAGCGTTCCAATGTCGTTCGGAGAGGCCGTTCGGAACCCGAATATTGCCAGATCCCTAAACCATTTTAAATAACAGTTACCAGATACATGTTCTGAACTCTGATATCAGTTGAAGCGTTCCAATGTCGTTCGGAGAGGCAGTTCGGAACAGGAATGTTGCCAGATCCCTAAACCATTTTAAATAACAGTTGCCAGATACATGTTCTGAACTCTGAGCTCAGTTGCAACGTTCCAATGTCGTTCGGAACCCGAATGTTGCCAGATCCCTAAACCATTTTAAATAACAGTTGCTAGATACATGTTCTGACGTCTGAGCTGAGTTGCAGTGTTTCAATGTCGTTCGGAGAGGCAGTTCGGAACAGGAATGTTGCCAGATCCATAAACTATTTTAAATAACAGTTGCCAGATACATGTTCTGAGCTCACTTGCAGCGTTCCAATGTCGTTCGGAGAGGCCGTTCGGAACCCGAATGTTGCCAGATCCCTAAACCATTTAAAATAACAGTTGCCAGATACATGTTCTGAACTCTGAGCTCAGTTGCAGCGTTCCAATGTCGTTCGGAGAGACAGTTCGGAACCCGAATGTTGCCAGATCCCTAAACTATTTTAAATAACAGTTGCCAGATACATGTTCTGAGCTCACTTGCAGCGTTCCAATGTCGTTCGGAGAGGCAGTTCGGAACAGGAATGTTGCCAGATCCCTAAACTATTTTAAATAACAGTTGCCAGATACATGTTCTGAACTCTGATCGGAGAGGCAATTCGAAACAGGAATGTTGCCAGATCCCTGGACTATTTTAAATAATAATTTCCAAATAGTTCTGAGTGTTTTTTGGAGCATTTGTTGCTTGTCTGATGCTTTACCTTGGCTTTTTTTTTTTTCTGTAGAACGGGTCTGTTTGTCGCGGTTAAACCGCTATTCTGTTGGCGGGAAAGTGGTTAATTCAATTATTCCTTTGTTCTCTGACTGTCTGGGACTTGCAGCGTGTTTGTCTTACACATTCCTAGTGTCCGGCCACTCTGTTCTGAACAAATGCAAATGGCGTCCTTTTTTTGGACTCTATGGGGAATTTTTAGCAGCTTTTTGTTCCTTGTTTCTTCTGGGGCTATTTCTGGGCCTTTTTTTTGCTAGATTCAGTCACTTTGGGGGGAATGGAGAACTAAGGGTGTGTTTTCGGAAAGGGGGTGTGTTTTTTTGGGGGAATTTTGGCGCTTTGCATTATGGGGTTTCTTTTGGCTTTGGGACTTTCTCCGTCACTTCGGGTTTGTTTCGGGGGTCTCTTCCGGCCTTTTTGTGACTTTTGGGGCCTTTTTTTATACTGCGGACAGCTGGGGTCTGTCGGACCAATGGGGCGTTTTTGGGGTCCCTATGGGGTCATTTCCGGTGAACGTTGACCCCAGGAAGGGTCTCTGTGACCCCTACCTCGGAGTCACTTCCGGTCAGTTTGGGACGATTAGGGCACCCTCTGGGAGCGTTTTTGTGCGTGACATTTGCGGCTTTTTAGGGGCCACTTCCGGTGGTCGGGATCACTTCCGGTGTAGTGTGGGGGTCACTTGCTGTGTGTTTGACCTTGTGGGTCATTTTGGGAATTTTTGGTTTTTTTTTTTAATTTTGGCGAATTTTTTAGTGCTTTTTACGCGTTTCTTCCCAGTTTGATGCCTTCCCTGGACTTAGTTTTTTTTTTTTATCTGTAGAACGGGTCTGTTTGTCGCGGTTAAACCGCTATTCTGTTGGCGGGAAAGTGCTTAATTCAATTATTCCTTTGTTCTCTGACTGTCTGGGACTTGCAGCGTGTTTGTCTTACACTTTCCTAGTGTCCGATCACTCTGTTCTGAACAAATGCAAATGGCGTCCTTTTTTGGGCTCTGTGATGATTTTTAGCAGCTTTTTGTTCCTGGTTTCTTCTGGGGCTATTTCTGGGCCGTTTTTTTGCTAGATTCAGTCACTTTGGGGGGAATGGAGAACTAAGGGTGTGTTTTCGGAAAGGGGGTGTGGTTTTTTGGGGGAATTTTGGCGCTTTGCATTGTGGGGTTTCTTTTGGCTTTGGGACTTTTTCCGTCACTTCGGGTTTGTTTTGGGGGTCAGTTCCGGCCTTTTTGGGGCCTTTTTTTATACTGCCGGCAGCTGGTGTCTGTCGGACCAATGGGGCGTTTTTGGGGTCCCTATGGGGTCATTCCGGTGAACTTTGAAACCAGGAAGGGTCTCTGTGACCCCTACCTCGGGGTCACTTCCGGTCAGTTTGGGACGATTAGGGCACCCTCTGGAAGCGTTTTTGGGCGTGACTTTTGGGGCTTTTTAGGGGTCACTTCCGGTGGTCGGGATTACTTCCGGTGTAGTGTGGGGGTCACTTGCTGTGTGTTTGACCTTGTGGGTCATTTTGGGAATTTTTGTGGCTTTTTTTTTAATTTTGGCGAATTTTTTAGTGCTTTTTACCCGTTTCTTCCCTGTTTGATGCCTTCCCTGGACTTAGTTTTTTTTTTATCTGTAGAACGGGTCTGTTTGTCGCGGTTAAACCGCTATTCTGTTGGCGGGAAAGTGCTTAATTCAATTATTCCTTTGTTCTCTGACTGTCTGGGACTTGCATCGTGTTTGTCTTACACTTTCCTAGTGTCCGGTCACTCTGCTTTGTTGAAATGCAAATGGCGGCCCTTTTTTGGGCTCTATGGGGGATTTTTAGGAGCTTTTTGTTCCTGGCTTCTTCTGGGGGTATTTCTGGGGCGTTTTTTTGCTAGATTTAGTCACTTTGGGTGGTATTGAGCACTAAGGGTGTGGTTTTGGAGAGGGGGTGGGTTTTTTGGGAGTAGGGAGTGTTTTTTGGGGGTATTTTGGCGCTTTGCACTCTGGGGTTTGTTTTCGCTTTGGGGCTTTTTGCGTCATTTCAGGTGTGTCTTTTGGGGGTCACTTCCGGTTCTTTGGGGACTTTTTGGGGCGTTTCATTATACTGCGGATAGCTGGGGCCTGTCGGACCACTGATGCTTTTTTGGGGTTATTTTTTTTAAAAGTCCAGCTCCACCCCCCTGCGATGGGACCGTGCTATATCTATGGAACTCTTCAAACAATATTCAACTCTAGTCATCAGAAATTATCAATTCATTTATTCACTTTCCTTACTGACATGGAACTGGCATTCTTCATTGCTTTAAAAACATGGATGCCTACAGTTAGATTCCTACGTAAATATGTTTTAAAAATTCTGGAGCCTTTTTTTCATAATCTCTTATCTTTTAGGACTATTAACGCAAAGGATTCATAGCCACTTCGTATTAGACTACATATAGATTTCGAATATTTTGTAAAAACAAATTGGCTTAGTAAAAACTACTCTTAAATAATATAACATTATTTTTGTGTTTCTCTTAATAAAAAAGAATAATGATATATTATTTGATGATCTCAATACTTTCTTAAAATCTTTATGAAATTATATATTTGAAAAGGTTCCTAAGTTTTATGTTTCTAAGAATTCAAACGAAACATTTTTTCTATTTACAACTTTACAGAGCAGACGTCCCAGCTCTCCATAACTTTAAGCAAGCCATTTCAATATACCTTTACATGTTAAAGCGAACTAATTGTTCGGACAGCGCTAAAAATAGACCCTCGCGCAGTTCGAGATGTCTCAATCGAGGGAAACGCTTCTGCAGGGTTCGGTAGCCATGCTGCTTTAACGGAAATTCAGTTGGATGTGTTCTTTTGGAAAACTTCGCTTATTATAGAAATAAATAAAATCTCTAATAACTTCATAATATTTTAATAAGTATTATTAGAGAAATTAAAATCACAGTACAATATATAATAATACTTAATTACTAATAGTAATAACCTTACAATTTTTTTTACTTATGTAATCAGCATATCAAAATACTGGAATCCCATTGGTTCTACGTGGTAGAACTAAATTTCGCGCTCTTTTTTCAATGTAAAGGAATTCCTATGATAAGAACGCACTAATAATTTTTGACGAATAAGAATAACTTTACTGATTCGTTCTCACTTGGCTTTAAAGAAAAGAAGGGCGTGTCATTATAATTCGTAAAAAGGATTCTTTTCTTACTAGCAGGACTGAAAGGGTATAGATTTTTATCCCTAACGATATAGATAAATAAATATTTTTAACCAATCACAGCTCGGGAAGCAGATGAAGGTACTCCTAGTATTTTAATTGGATAGCGAGCTACATTAAGAATAGAGAAATATACATAAGAACACCTTAAAATGGCGATTCAGAAAGGTAGAGAGAATGGAGATAAGGATAGCTGAATAATACGATATTCGGAAAAAATGGAAAAGTACAATTTACCGGCTATTACAATTCCGTAATAGCCGATACGCCATACTTTTCTATGGGCCACACTTCGACCAGCGCCCGCCAGTGTCGCCTGCGCTCGACTCCAAGCTGCCGAATGCTCGGAACCGGCGCAGGCGCCACTGGTGGCTTCGGGGGCTAGCTCACTATCCCGTGTGGCCAGAGGATAGTGATCGCGAGTCCCCCCCTACCCCCCAAACACGAAGAAATCCACATATCCAAAGCCTTGGGGCAGAGGAAAATGCGGTTCGTGGGAAAGGTTTACAATCTATGCCAACCGGCAATTTGCTTATATAGTAGGTGATTGGAGTCTTTATAAATTAGCGGTAGCTAATATTTTCAAGGTTGCGTCATTAAGAATAAGGAATCTGGCAACCTAAAAAAATCTGACCAGCGGTCATTCGTTAGAGGTCGTCGATATCTAATTAAATGGCATGTTTCATGACCATAGGTCAAGCAGTTTTTTTTTAAAGGCGTCCAAAGGCCCCATAGGAATAACATGGAGGAAACCTTCCGAATACTTAAAAAATTCCCACAATGCACCGTTCATTTTTCCCACAATGCATCGGGTGAGAATCTTGCGTAAATGGAGAGAATCAGTTCCTAGTGACGTCATAGTTTTAAAACGTTTAAAACTTCAGACCTATTTTTCACCCAGAAAGTGCGGGAAACTGACCAATCCAAAGTGATCATCAGGTGTCCCCCCAAGAGTACTACACACTGACCCCATTGGTCAGTCCCCAATTTCCTAAAAAACGGTGACGTAATGGTCCACTTTGGACGCAAAAATCACACCCTTCCATTGGGAACAGCGCCACCTAGCGGTGGAAGGTTGTAGAAAACGGGTGCCCCAAAGGGTGTCCACAAAGTCTCGAAACCAAAGGTCCAATAGGAAGAGAGAAAAGTTTAAAAAACAGATTCTGAAATGTCACGTGACTCAGTTTTTTTTCTAGTAAGCAACGCTCTAGCAGCACCAGCACTACTAGCAGCAGCACTCTACTGTGTGACATAGAAATCTCACTGCGCATTCGATCTGCGCATGACGTCAGACGTCAATGGCCATAGAAGCAGAAATAAATAAAGAACCAATAAGAATAACTTTACTGATTCGTTCTCACTTGGCTTTAAAAAAAAAGGGGTGTTTTTTATAATTCGGACCACTGATTCACGTCAAACGAGAAAAAAACGACCCTTTAAAGTATTTAAATATATTTTAAAACTTTAAACTTTTCCTACATTTTAAATAATCAATATTCTAGGTACACAAAAAAATAATTATTTTTAACCAATGAGATTCAAACTTTAAGATGCCAACGGATTCTTTTGAATACGTATATTCAACTCTGTACTGCACTCTTCGACATCCCAAGTACATTGCACATGAGATCTGCGCATAGCTATAACGTTATCCATAACTAATCTTATATCGATATCATATAAATATCCCTATATCGTAATCAATGAAGTCATATATAAGTAACCAATCACGTAGTACCTTAAGGATGACATCTTGTAATACTTATCTTAATATATATTTCATTAGAATACCTATGCGCATTCGATCTGAGCATATCTATGACATCATAAACTACTACTACTGCACATTCAATCTGAGCATATCAATGACGTTATGCATGACTTGCCATATATAGACAGCCAATAGACAGCCTTATGACGTCACACTGTATTAGCCAATCACAGCACAGTATATCACGTGACTATTATTAACCAATCAATTCAAACCTTAATAGTCACGTGACTTTATACTTATACTCCATAGGATTAACATTACTAATGCACCCCTCGGATGGGACCGTGCTTTCTCTATGAAGAACTTCGATTGAACTCGACCCATGTTAACCTATGGGTAATCTCGGCCTAACAGTCCTTCACTCTAGTCACGAGAAATAATCAATTAATTATTTATTTATTCTCACCTTAAATCGATATGGCAATCTTTATTTCATAGACAAGATGGATGCCTACACGTAGATTGCAATGCAGGTACTAAGATAGCTCTTTTAAACATTTCTACATAGTTTTTTATAAGAATTTCACTCTTTTCTTTTTTATTTTGCATTCCGCAAACGATTTATATACTTTTTAGAGAGATCGATTAAGAACGAAGAACACAGAGCGTGTTCTTTAACGTTCGATTGTTTTGCCACTTTTTTCGCCAGCTCACAAGGACCCCGAAGGCTCAGAGAAGGTTGGGGGAGGGGACCCACTTTGAACAGCTGTTGTGAGACAGATGGTAGCCTCCCGTCAAGGCCATCCAGCGTGTTCTTTAACGTGCACAGGGTATGGCTCTCCCACACACGGGGCCACGGCTTAACGTCCCATCCGACGGACGGTAGCCTTTCCAAGCCCGTCGGTGTCCCCTACTGACCGTGGGCAGAGCGGGGAATTTTGCGGAGATAAATCTCAACGCTGACCCAGCTGGGACTTAAACCTGGGAACTACAGATTATGAGCCTGGCGCGCTACCGACTGAGCCACTCCTGCCCCGGGGTGGAATGACTTTCATGGTATACATTTAGCAAATGGTACTGTTATTGTGGGGTTTGAGGTTTAAAATTACAATACCCTCATGTGTTTTGGATATCTAAACTTAAACTCTTTTATTATAGGATACCCCTGTTGCTATGACGTTTAGGCTATGGAATTATGAGTGAGCCAGCATAGGCTTAACGATATGAGGAAACATTACATTATGGTGTGTGAATAAAATTGGATGATACATAAGAGAGAATGGGTGTATTAACGTTGTTAATGAGTGCAGTGGAGATATGAAGTGAATTTTGATTCATTGAAATGAAATTGTGCAAAACTTGACATGTAATCATGCTTCTGCACAGCTTTTATAGTATGGGTTGGTTGCTGTGCCAATGGAGATAATAATATACTTGAGTCTGAAAATGTCTGTTGTATTCAAGCAATTATTAATGTTAATTGTGGGTAGTGGTGTAGGTATTCAGAAAGGGAAAATTAAATACACTGCACGACACTGAAATTGCCCCCAGAAGGAGCGAGGGCATATCATGATTTAATTTGCAGCCACTTAAGTAGTTAGAAGAGAGATCGTGACGTGATAACGTGAGATAATGCAGCACAATGTGACTGCCCCAGTAGGTGGTTGCACAGCCATGAACGGCAATACAAGCAGCAATATGGCGTGGCATAGAGTCACACAGTCAATGGATATGGTCCTGAGGAATTACACACCAAACAGCGTTGAGCTGCTCCCATAATTCATCGAGATTCCGCACTGGCTGGTGAGAGGGCTGCAAACGTCGTCAAATGTGGCCCCACATATTTTCTATTGGGGAGAAATCTAGAGGTCGTGCTGCCATGGCAATGGTTAAAATAATTGGCCATTTGTAAATATTTTGTTACAACACTGTTTCAAATGAAACAAGAAAAAATTAGGCAAAATATGGCATTTACAACAAATATAAAATCCGTTTAATTGTAAAAAAACATTTTCTGCTGAAACTTACATGTCTTTAAACTTTATATTTGCAATTTCCTTTAATTTTGACTCGAACATGTTACATTGTCTGGAGACCTTAGCAGCGTGTACATGGTTGTTGTCACGCTGGAAATTGGGCTGTTGCATGCCTCCCAGGAATGGTAATAAAAGGGGCTACAGAACCATGCTAACGTATCATGCAACTGTCAGTGTTCCCGTGATGTGGAAAAGAGGTGACCTGCTATCACATCCAATAGCACCCCATACCAAAATGCCTGGCTGACGGGCAGTGTGCCAGTTGCAAACAAAAGCTGGATCCATCCTCTCGCCAGGTTGTCGCCATACATGGACCTGTCGATCATCAGCACCCAGACAGAAACGGGATTCATCACTAAACACAACAGTGTTCCATTCATGACCGCAGTTCGTACGACTTTAGCACCAAGCCAGATGAGCACTGTGATGGTTTACAGTCAATGGCAGTCGATGTAATCGGGTTGTCTAGAGTGGTTTACTGTTCAGGTAACCAAACCAGAACCTTCATTTTGCCTCTGTTGCCAACAGCATCCAACAGTTTGTGCAGCGCGAAGAACAGGGGCAGCGATACGAGGTGTTTCATCCAGCTTCACATAGGCCTATAATTCTTACTCTCATAAAAGCATACAAATGGCGATGACCTGCCAATGCGTATACCACGCATTTTCAGCTTTCACTGAACAATTTCCAAGCGGAACCACCTAATCTCAACAGTTCACACGATTTCCACCTGCCTCAACACAATACCATCCCTGTTCCTTCTTGCACCTTTTATCTCTTGAGCCACACACATCATTGGCTCAGGATTATCATCATTTTCATATCTCAACTGTGCACCATTCTATTTTCATCTTTGTACGACATGTCCTTGTGGGTGGATCACTTTCAATGTCGAGCTGTGTATATGCTTCTTTTTTATCCACTGCGTTATTTAGTACTTGAGGCTTTTTTTTTCAAGTGCTTCAGGTATTTTATCTCTGAGTGGCACATTTTTGCACACAATGGGCTAAGTGACCAGGTCATAAAAACCCAAGAGCATTGATCAATAGTATTTTATAATTCTATGTTTCTGAAAATGTTTTAAACCATTAGGTTATTCAAGGCTATTTATAGAGATTTTTAGAGTATGGATCAGTGGTGCATCATTCACAATTTTTAGCCTACTGGGATATTTAACCCCTGGAGTCCTTTCAACTACAGATTGGCGGTGCTTGTTTATGATTTTGTGTTTCTTTAATCGTTTTGGTCCTCTGGGTTATTTAACCCCTGGGGCTTTTTCTGAGTGAAAAGCGGGACATTGTTTACAATGTTGTTTTTCTCATAAATTAAAAAAAAATAGCTTTTTTTGTATGCAACCTGGGGATAGTATTTTGGTTTTGAGAATATGGAGAAATTTAAACTAGTTTCACAGACTACCTTTCTAAAAACAATATGGCAACATCAGTACTCCTTTCTAAGTAATTACCAATAAGACATTTAAAGTGTGTTCTACCAATAAAATATTTGTTTCTATTTTTAGAAAATACCATTGATCACAGGGTTATTTCACAGGTTATCATACAGCTATGGTTTCCCTTTCTCATGTGTCTGTACACATTCAACATTTTGTTTTTATCAATAATTTAAAAAGTTCTTTTCTGGTTGGAGAAATATTGATGAAATATTATGACTTGCATTTTTTGAACCTCCTAATCAGCTTCAATAGGGCTTTAAATAAAAAAAAATCAATTAAAAATTACCTTTTTTTTATCTATAAAAGGTAGGTAATTTTTTAATTGTTTTTTTAGTAGAAAATAAAACTAAAGCACATCAATGGTGCAATAAGTCACTGAATCCATATTAATTTCAAAGGAAGATGCCAATTTATTTACTCAACAAGATTGCCTGACCTCTATTTTCTTTTGAAGTGAACACATATTTAGTGACTCATTACACCTTTGCCAAGCTTAAGTTTTGTTTCTACTCCTGAGGGTGCATATGGAATAGGCTATTTTTGAATGTTTTTATTTATATTTTAAGCTAGTCACATCTTCCTCCAGGGACGTATCCAGGTGGTCCTCCACCTCAAACTCCAGTCATCTTATACGAAACCTGTCTGTCTTGAAATCTAAACGTTCTCAAATTGCAAAATAATCACCTACTAAACTACTCCAGAAATTAAATCCTGCGTGCCTGTCTGTCTTCAGCAACATTACTTTGTAAGTGATAATCAGATCAACTATGGGTAATATATAATTCAGGATTTAGTAGACCATTACAGTTGGCCTGTGATTCGAATTGCAGAAATTCCATATTTCTTGACATTTTACGTTTAAAAATTACCAATACACATTGTCATGCAAAAAAACCTATATAGAGAATTACCTTCAATAGCAGAAAATTTCAACGACTCGTCCATTTCTCGGTTTATTCTTTAAAATAATTTTTAAAAATCTGTTTAAGGAAAAAAAAAACACATGATTCGAAATTTAAGCCTCCATCATATTAATCACAGAGACGAACTTTCCCGTGTGACCAGATTTCAAAACCGTAAGAAAATACAAAACAAACTTAATTCTACAGCTAATAATAAAAAGCTGGTTCATGGCCGAGTGGTTAGCGCGCTTGGCTACTGATCTAAGGGACCTGGGTTCGAGCCCCGGGTTAAGGCATGGATGTATGTGTCATTTTTCTGCTGAGGTCCTGCCATCTTTTCAGACCTTCTACTGTGGCATATAAACTGACAGGCTCCTATCAGACCTCTGTGGCAAGCAGCTGCTTGAGGGGGTATTTATTTATTTTTTTATATTATTCATCATAGAGGCCCTATATAGGTAGAGGTTGGCCATCTGAAAATTGGACGTCATGTTTTCTCGTCTCTCAGATAGTTTTGCGTGCATAGCTGAATGGTATTGCACGGATACTTATGGATTCCGGAAAAGGGTAGGATAATATGTGATGCAGATTTCAGTGTTCATGATTGGAAGCACTTTAGGAAATGGATAAAAAAAGGAAAAGTAAATTTTATGGCTTTTTTTTAAACATAAAAAGATATAATTTCGCTCTGTTGTCTGTCTGTCTGTCTGTAGACATCGAACTTTTTTTATTTATACAGATAAATAAAAAATTCGTTTTGTGTTAGATAGGTATTAATGATATATTACGATCTGCATTTTTCGAATCTCCCAAAAGTTATAACTGCGCCCTCTAACGGTGGAAAATTTTTAAAATTCCAAAATATCAAACGAATATTTCAAAGGATGTAGTTATGTTGTACTTGCTTCGGCAGTACATACAGAGAACGATACAGAGAAGATTAGCATGGCCCCTGCGCTAGGATGACACGCAAAATCGTGAAGCGTTCCACATTTTTTTGGTCTGTAAATGGTAGCTAGGTAGTCACTGGAAGGAGAGCTATGCACCAATCCCCTGTGATGATGCATAGAACCGGCCAGGCCTAGCACCTAATGTCCGACCCCGCCTTCTCGTGGTGCGGACCGTTAGTACCTTTCAAAAGAGATACTCTCTTGTGGAAGTGAACGGAAGGGGAGGGCTGCCAGATTAGTGTGGCCTACTGATCTGGACAACCATGGCTACTTTTCTTTTTTTTCTACCCTGCTGAGGAGTGGTCAACCACACAGGGTCCTGGTGCTGACCATATATACCCACTGGACTGGACAGATATATGGCTCTGAGCTTGATTATGGATCCTGATTTTGCTGCACTGGTGGGCTTCTGTGGAGGGAAAATCTTCCGCTGTGTTTTCTGTTTGATTGTGGGTTGACAGCCCCAAGCGAATAGATTCACAGGATATGTTTATCAGCTGGTGGATAATCCTGAGCAGAAGTCATCGCAGGCATCTGAACTCTTTGCTTCTATTGGCATCGTCAAATTCTGCATTGGAGGAAGTCTTCCAGTGTAGATGGCTTCAGCCTTTAGTAGTGGGGGAACGGGTCTTTGCCCCATGTCTGCGATTAGGGGGCTGTTTGATATTGTCGGCATTCCCTCTCTCAATAAACATAGTTTCTTTAAACATCCCACCAACCTTTTTCTCTCCATAGGTAGATGGAATGTGAGCACTCTGCACAGAGCTTTTTCTCTTGATATCCTCACACAAGAATTCCACCATTATTATTTAGATATTCTGGGCTTGCAAGAGACCAGATGGACAGATAAAGGTCATATTCTTAAAAATAATCTTAAATTTCTCTTTTCAGGGAGGGACGACAATAAGCATCATCAAGGCGTCGGTCTGCTTCTCAGCAGACACGCTAGTGACGCTCTTCTAGGATATGAGTGCATTAATGAAAGGTTTCTTACAGCTAAATTTCAGACAAGCGTTAAAGACCTGAATGTTATCTGCTGTTATACCCCCACTGAGGATGCCGATGAGGATGAGAAGGATAGGTTTTATGAACAACTTCAGGATATTTTGAATTCTGTCAAGAAAGGAGATATTATCCTTGTTCTTGGTGACTTCAATGCCAAAGTTGGTACTGACTCTGACCTTTGGGGAGGAGTAATAGGCCCTTTTGGTATTGGTAGCTGCAATGGCAATGGGCAACGTCTCCTGCAGGTAAGTAAACTCAATGGGTTCAGAATAACTAACACTTATTACAAACACCGCGACATACATAAGTACACATGGATTTCACCTGATGGGCTGCATAAGAATATGATTGATTACATATTAATTAACAGCAAATGGGCTAGTTCTGTTAGGAATACCAGGGCATATAGGGGAGCTGAAATTGGATCTGACCATTATCTTGTTAAAAGTGTGTTGCAACTTAAACTTAAAAAGTGTTTGTGATAGGGTTAAAAAATTTACTTTTAATACTGAAGCTCTGAAAGATCCAATTATAGCCAAAGCTTACCATGATAGGTTACTTAGTCATTATGCCAGTCGTGGTTTGCTTACTACTGAAGTTGAGGAAGAATGGGATCATTTTAAACAGGCTTTTTTGGACACTAACAGTACTCTTTTAGGAAAAAGGAGCAGAAGAGACAGAATTACCTCAGTGATAAGGCACTTGAGCTTATTTTGGAAAAAAACAACTGCATGAATGTCCTTAATCAATATTCTACTAGTCGTAATAGAAAGCATTACAGAGAACTTAATAAACGTGTAAAAGATCAGTTAGCTGCTGATAAGAATCTTTGGCTTGATGGTTCGGCTGACAAAGCCGAGGAAGCAGTTAGACAGCACAACAGCAGAGAGCTGTACCAGATAGTTAATGTTTTGTGTGGTAGAAAACGGAAGGTATACATGAATTGAAGGATAAACAAGATAAGGTTATAGAAGGTGAGGATTCTGTCATGGCTAGGTGGGCTGAGCATTTCAGTGATGTTCTAAACAATGTAGTTAGTTCTACTCCCATTGTTTGCAATGATGATAGATGCATTGGTGGCTTTAATGTTGGCCCTATAACACAATCTGAAGTTCTTTTGGCTGTTTCTAAAAATAAACTTCATAAATCCCCAGGGGTAGATGAAATTACTACCGAAATGCTTAGAGCTGGGAATGTTTTGGTTACCACTTGGATGACTGAAATTCTGAATATCTTTTATGATAATGGCATGGTTCCTAAGGATTTTACCAGAGCTATTGTTGTCCTTATTTTCAAAAAAGGTGATCGCAGTTCTTGTGATAACTATAGGGGCATCAGCCTACTCTCTGTTCAAGGGAAAGTTCTTTGCATGATTGGGCTTAATAGAATTAAGAATCTGGTTGAGAGTCAATTGCGTGATGAGCAATGTGGATTCAGAAGTGGTAGGGGATGTGTGGATCAGATATTTTCACTTAGGCAGATTCCTGAGAAATGTTTAGAGTTTCAGAAACCTTTGGTTGCTAGCTTTGTTGATTTCAAAAAGGCTTTCGACTCTGTTGATCGTCATAATTTGTGTTTGATTGTGAGATCATGTGGTATACCAGACGAGTTTGTTAACATAATGAAAGCTCTCTATAATTATACTGAGTCGTGTGAGAGTTGGTAAGTCTTGTAACAATTGGTTTAGCATTACTTCTGGTGTTCGACAAGGGTGCATTTTGTCTCCTTTTCTCTTTAGCTTGGTTATTGATTATGTTATGCGAAATTCACTTCAAGGGAAAGATTTTGGCCTTAAATGGACTGGAGATACGAAAATTTCTGATTTAGATTATGCTGATGATTTAGCCCTTTTGGCAAATGATGTTGATGAGATGAACTCTTTCATTCGAGCTGTTGATGAGACTGGTAGTAGAGTAGGTTTGGTTATAAACAGAGAGAAAACTAAAGTGATGAAAATTGGTCAGGCAGGCTGTGATTCAGTTAATCTGAATGGTTGCCGTCTTGAGCAGGTGTCACAGTTTAATTATCTTGGGAGCTATGTAACAGATAATGGTGATGTGCGTCATGAGATTAACAGATGATAGGGATTGCTGCTGGGACTTTTAAGAATCTATGGAGATTGTGGAGAAATAGGTGTATACACCTAAAGACTAAAATTAGACTGTATAATAGTTTGGTTCTTTCTAGGGTTAGTTATGGTAGTGAAACTTGGACACTTTGTAAACAAGATAACAGGAAACTAGATGCTTTTGATTCCAGATGCTTACGCAGTATCTTGGGCATCATGTGATTCAACTTTGTAACTAATGCTGAGGTTAGGCAAAGGAGTTTGCAACCTCCTTTAAGCAGCATATTGTGCAGAGAGAGACTCCGTTGGTTTGGCCATGTTGCCCGTATGAATAATTATAGATTGGCAAATAGGGTTATGAACAATGTGCCTAAAGACCTCAGAAAGGAGGGGAGACCTAGGATGCGGTGGGCAGACAATGTAAAACAGGACCTTGTTAGAATTGGTGTGCAGTGGGCAGATGCAGTAGATGTAGCACAGGATAGACTTGCTTGGAGAACTAGATTGCACGGTCTGGTTGGACCTCCATAGCCCATGGCTGCTTGAGGATGAGGATGATGACTGTGTAGGGAACAGAATAAGGTTATTACTTGAGTGAAATGGCGTAATCAGTGAAATATATGTCTAAAAAAGGCAGAACCTTTAATTACTTCCAATTATTTCTAACCTTAAATTACTTCCAATCATTCCTTCGAAGCTACCCCTTTTCCATATATAACGTTTCATAAAAACAAAGAATATTCATAAAAAACACGTAAAGATTAGAAAAATATGCTTATTAAAATATCCGTTGCCCAGTGGTTAGCGTGCTTAGCTGCAGAACCAAGGGACCAGTGTTCCAACCACTTCTAAAAATTGGATGTTTCGATTTCTTTTATACCGACATAACGCCTTCAGTTACGGCGTGTAGCATAACAAGCCTCTATGACAACCAGATGCTTCAGTTCATAATTAAAATTTCTTTATATTAATAACCGCCAAACTAAAGATTATTTATCGCTTAAAACAACGGTCATTGGTGTTGTGCCTATTATCCCTTTTCGTCGGGAAAGAGGATTTCTATTCTTTCACATTCTATTTTAATTCTTCTTATTAATACTTCAAATAAGTTTAACTCTAACAAAAAAAATCACATTTCTCCCTCACCCAAAAAAGGGTCCTAAATTTATATTCCAACATACTATATGTGCTAATATTCAAATAATGTTGACTAAAGTTTCGAAACATGAATGCATAAATATAACTGATGTATTTCATTCAATTCAAACGTACGACGATTACTGCTAAATGAAATTGCTGTAAGTGGCGTTAATTTTATTTTTCCTAATGAAATATTTGCTTGTTACCGCCATTCCCAACGGTTTTTGGTGTTCCTCTTCTACGATTGGTCAAATATTTTACAATGGCACGTGCAGGTAGATAGCTTGACACGTGTCGCCCTTAGTTACGATAGCAACAATATATTCGCTTTAACTTTAGAGTCAAATTTTACTCTCAATTCATTTCTTCTTTTCCATAATATATTTTATTACGTATTTAGAATAAAGTTCATAGACCACGTAAATTTTGCCTACACATGAATCGAACTACAGTTAGCAATGATTAATAGTAATAATCAAATATTTCAGAAACATTAATATTTAAAATATGGATATATCTGTTTAAAAGAATCGTTGCCAGATATTTCCTCTTAATTTCCTGATCATTCGGCATGTTCCGATCTCATTTGGAGAGGCTGTACCATGGAGGTAGGAAGATAAGAGGAGGAGCTCTAAGCACTTGAAAATGATGCTTCGGCGACTGAGCGGCAGCCATGTTGTTCTATTCAAAACATTGATCAGTAGTATCGGTGAATAATGAAGTGTTGCGCTAGAAAAATTTAATTTCATTCGACATTTGTATTATGGCAGCCTGTTCAGCTTACGGCTGCACGAATCGCCCTTCAAAAAAAGATACCAGGAATTACCTTTCATCGGTAAGTTTGTCATTTTTATAAAAGTTTAAATAATTATATAATGATACAAGCAACTTCGTGTTGAAATTACGCCGCTATGAAATCGGTTTTATTTCGAGTTACAAACCTCGATTCTTCACCAGATTTTTTTTTATTATCTTCGTATTGTACTCAGTGATAAATGTTAAGATGTATTTCTTATATTGATTGATTGATTTTACGTTACACTTATTTGAGAATTCCTTCTGCAGGCTTTCTCAGTTAAAAAATTTTGTTGGCTGTAATTGAATATTAGCGTGTATTCTATTTAATGGATGATGAATTTACATACTTTTAAATAGAGGTGATTAAAATATAAAGGAGTTTCTTTTTCGTTTTTTATTTTATTTTAGGTGGAAGTATTAGATATTATTTTGTTTAAATGTTTCAGTGTTTAAATTCCTCTCTCTTCATGATTTAATAAGTTCGGTGTAAGAAGGGAAAAGTACATTACAACAAAGTATTTTCATAAGGTGAGAAATATAATCTTTCTTTTTTTTAAATTTGGATAGCATTGAAGGGTTTTGTTTAAATGCCCCCTTTTTTCTTGGATTAGAGTCTTATATTTTTGAATTTCTTTTTAGATTAATTTAATGTATCTGGTGTAAATTGTCATAGGTGAGTGACAGCAATCATTAGAGTGAAATTTTTCAAATTGTTTAAATAATTTTAGTTAAAAGAGGAGAGGAGAATGTAATGCTTTTCTCCTTTTCGTTAATTCTTCTGATAGGGTTCTAATTGTCCCTTTTAAGGTGAATACTGAATTTATTTAATTCTGTATGGATTTCAAATAGAGCGAGTTTATTTCTTGTAGTTATTTTATTTTTACTTTGGTTGAGGGGTAGGTTAGGCGTACATGAAGATAGGTATGAGAGACTGAGGAGTCAGGCAGTGAGATGTCGGGTTCAAGCCACTGTCTGGAACGTTGCCTTTTTTTTTTTAAATGGGTATTATATTCCCTTCACCCTGTGGATATATATTTTTTCTTTTTTGTATATTTTTTATTATTTTTGCTTAGTATAATTTTTAGTTGCTTTTTTTTCATATAGTTTTTTTCAGATATTATTTTGAAATTTTCCTTTGTGGCTGAGGAAGGATGTATTTTAATCCTTATGAGATTTTTTTTTGAGAGATTGTAATAATTGTGTATTTTGTATTGATTGTTAACTCTGGTTGAGGGAGGAGAATGAGCATGAGATGGGGGAGAGATGTGAAGCTGAGGGTACAAACATAGAGCTGGTGGGTTCGAGCCACCATCTGAGGCATTTTTTTGTATAAATATATATATATATCTTTAGTTCTTTTTTTTTACTTCTTATACTATTGGCTTTATTTAGTTTTGTTAAGCAATTTTTTTTTATTTTTGTGGAATGAGAATTTTTTTAAAACAGCTATTTTCTTAATTTTACAAATGTAATTTTTTGCGGTTTAAATGCTGCTATTGCATATAACTTTTATGTTTTATCCATAAAATGTTTTCTACTGTTATCAGTGTAGTATAAATAAACTTTTAAAATCTTGCATTTGTTTGTTATTGTCGTATTCAACGAAATACATAAATAGTTCTGCTATAGAGTAATTCTGTATGGAAATATTCATTGCATTAAAAAAAAGCAATATAAATTCCAAATAGCTTAAATGGGCTTTCTCTTAATCGTAAAAAAAAATCTTCCCGTATGTAACGCACAGTAAAACTGAGTATAGCATTTGAAAAGTAGGCTTGATTGCAGTGGCAGACGGTTTGTTTTGAATGCAACAATATGGCTACCGCCCTGCACGTCAGCATCATGACCTTCGACAGGGAAAGCGCGTTAGGGCCTCTCCTTATCTTCCTACCTCCATGGTCTTACCCATAACACATAAACAACCCCCGCCAGCTCACTCAGCATAACTATAAACAATCACGCCATCCCCCTAGTTAAACACTACAAATACTTAGGGCTAACTATAGACCGACAGCTTAACTGGAAACAACACATCACAAATACACAATCCACATGTAATGGAGCTCTCAACATTCTCAAATCAATCAGAAGAGCTAGCTGGGGTGCAAGTGATAGATCTATGATCACCCTTATTAAAACATTTACCAACAGCAGACTGGAGTATAGCCTGCTAGCTCTAATCTGTACCTCACACACATTTTTTAACAGACTTGAAAAAATACAAACCAGAGCCATCAGACTTGCACTGGGTCTTAAAACTGGCTGCCCAAACTTGGCCACATGGGCAGAAGCCAACATGCCTCCCCTCGATAACATCAGACACAAACTCACCTGCAAACACTACGTCAAATTAAAACATCTAAACCCCAACCACCCCACTATAAATAGAATTGAGTCTCCTACCAACACATCTCCCACTGCACAAATCATAAAGCAGCACCCACTATATTCAACATGGAGAAAAATCAAACCTTTCAACCCTAGATACACAATCCCCTATTGGACTATTAAAAAACCCTCCATAAATCTCACACTACCACACATCACCCAAAAATATAAACACCTCCCACAAGAACTAAAATTTGCAGCGGAACAACTCATCACAAACATTCCTACCACAGACATTATATTCACAGATGGCTCCCACATCCCACACACAACAAATGGCTCTGCTGCCTTCCACTCTACCCAACCAATTTTCTCACATATAATCAAAATGAACCATGCAGAAAACAGTACTGCTACAGAGCTAGCTGCAATACATATTCCTTTGGAATGGTCCTCCACACAAAATACACACAGCATACATATTATCACTGACTCAAAATCTGCCTTGCACAGCATCAACAAACATACATACAACCTATCACAAAATTACTCTTTTCCATATTCACAGAATTTCACACAATATAATTGCCACTCACAAAACACTAACATTCCACTGGATACCCTCTCATTGTAACATAACCCATAATGACACTGCTGACCTTGCTAAACAAGGACACAATATCCCTACACCTAATTATCACACCCCTGAGACATATAATCATCACCTAATAGAAATTGGGGCGGGGGTGGCTCAGTCGGTAGCGCGCCAGGCTCGTAATCTGTAGTTCCCAGGTTCGAGTCCCAGCTGGGTCAGCATTGAGATTTATCTCCGCAAAATTCCCCGCCCTGCCCACATTCAGTAGGGGACACCGATGGGCTTGGAAAGACCGCCATCCATCGGATGGGACGTTAAGCCATGGTCCCGTGTGCAGGAGAGCCATACCCTGTGCACGTTAAAGAACACGCTGGATGGCCTTGACGGGAGGCTACCATCTGTCTCCCAACAGCTGTTCCAGTGGGTCCCCTCCCCCAACCTTCTCTGAGCCTTCGGGGTCCATGTGACCTGGCCATTTAGCCCATGGTGTGCAAAAAAGTGCCGCTCAGAGGTAAAACAACACAACGTTAAAGAATACGCTGGATGGCCTTGACGGGAGGCTACCATCTGTCTCCCAACAGCTGTTCCAGTGGGTCCCCTTCCCCAATCTTCTCTGAGCCTTCGGGGTCCATGTGACCTGGCCATTTAGCCCATGGTGTGCAAAAAAAGTGCCGCTCAGAGGTAAAACAATCTAACCCTAATAGAAATCAACAAATTCTTCCACTCCAGATGGATACAAAACTGGATCCAACAGGCCACAATTAAAAATACATTCAGAGCCACCATTGCTGCCATCCCACACACACTACATCTCAACTACCTATCAAGAAAAGCCCAAACAGCAATTCATCAACTACGCACTGGCAGAACAAATCTCAACAAGGACCTTTTCATGATACAAAAGGTACCATCTGCTCTTTGCACTACATGCCAAGTGATAGAAGACATTCCACACTACCTTCTGCACTGCATCAAATACACAATACATAGAATTACCCTCTTCCAGACACCACACTGGGAACCACTTATTTCTCAGCCCAAACAATTCTTGGTCCTACTCATAATAATATAAAAATCCACTATAGGGCCTTGGCCCTATATATCAACAGCACTGGGAGATTCCCCTAAAGCCTCTCTGTCTCTCCAAAGGCCTCTACCTCACTTTTTCGGGGGCGGGGGTGGCTCAGTTGGTAGCGTGCCAGGCTCGTAATCTGTAGTTCCCAGGTTGGAGTCTCAGCTGGGTCTGCATTGAGATTCATCTCCGCAAAATTCTCCGCCCTGCCCACGGTCAGTAGGGGACACCGCCGGGCTTGGAAAGACCACCGTCTTTCAGAGGGAACATTAAGCCGTGGCTCTGTGTGTGGGAGAGCCATATCCTGTGTGCATTAAAGAACATGCTTGGATGGCCTTGACCGGAGGCTACCATCTGTCTCCCAACAGCTGTTCCAGTGGGTCCCCTCCCCTAACCTCTGAGCCTTCGGGGTCCATGTGACCTGGCCATTTAGCCCATTGTGTGCAAAAAAGTGCCGCTCAGAGGTAAAACAATCCAACAACCTCACTTTTAAAAGATCCTTGAAACACTAAAAGATACAGATGCCAATAAAAGATCCCCATAGGACATCAAAAGACGCATTTTGGACAACTTATTCGATAGAAACTAACTCAAAATAAAAATATATATATAGTATAAAATCATCAAAAAAAAATTAATCTAACTATCAAAGATAAAGTCACATAAAGGAAAACTTTATTTCTATATTGGAAATTTTTATTTCTCTTTAACCCAATAACTTATATGGAATCTCTCCCAGAGCATAACATCTCTATACACATTATCATACCTAATATACATATGGAATCTCCCCACATTTCCCACTATCCTTTCATGGGAACCTTAAACTGCCCTCCTGCCACACACCCCAAGCTCATGGCTGACCTCCCACTGGCTCTACAAAATTAAACACTGACCACCACACACTGAACACATAAATTTGATTTCCAACTCATATAACGTAGCTATATCATTTTCCTCCCTTCTCCTCCAAAAAAAAAAGGGGCGGGGGTGGCTCAGTCGGTAGCGCGCCAGGCTCGTAATCTGTAGTTCCCAAGTTCGAGTTCCAGCTGGGTCAGCGTTGAGATTTATCTCCGCAAAATTCCTCGCCTTGCCCATGGTCAGTAGGGGACACCGATGGGGCTTGGAAAGGCCGCCGTCCGTCGGTTGGGACGTTAAGCCGTGGCCCCGTGTGCGGGAGAGCCATACCCTGTGCACGTTAAAGAACACGCTGGATGGCCTTGACGGGAGACTACCATCTGTCTTCTAACAGCTGTTCCAGTGGGTCCTCTCCCCAAACCTTCTCTGAGCCTTCGGGGTCCATGTAACCTTGCCATTTAGCACATAGTGTGCAAAAAAGTGCCGCTCAGAGGTAAAACAACCCAACCCTCCAAAAAAAAATATCTTTATCATACTCCTTCCCATATATAAGGCTGTCACTGAGCTGACTTTTCCCAGATCCACCCCTGTGCAACATTTCACTGCATGGCAGGGCAACCCAATGCTAACCTCTGGAGTTAGATAAGCAACCACAAATATTTCCTCCTCCATCTTCCTGACACAGTAGTATTACCTATTCCACCGTCTCAGCTCCCCCCACCAAATATTTCATCCCCCTCCATGCTCTGCAACCCATCTTGGGATGACTTTAAAGAAGAAAAAAATTTTTTTTCTCTTCGCTCCCCACCCCCCCAAAGGGATTTCTCCCTAGCACCCCAAGTCTCATCTATTCCATGGACATGACCACCCTCGCCCCCCCCCCCCCCCATGAATAGGGGTCAATTTTGATTGACTCAAATCTACCATACTGGCAACCAACCATGGCCACAACTTCAAAAAATAACATAACATTCGCCACTCGGAAAATTATAAAAAAAATATATATACACTACTTCCTCCATCTCTCCCCCCCCCCCCTTCACATGACATGCAACTGGTATTTATTCTCCTTCAGCCTTCAACATCTGCCTCTCCACCACTGGGCGGTTTGCGGCCTAAAGCCCAATTGCCAATATGTACGATTGCCAGCCTTCACTGTGCTGGCCAGTCTTTGCCGTATTCATCCGCACCCACTGTCCTTTATGCGTATGGACCTGATGATAAGGGGGTCGGCCCCCTTTACAAATAGGTCCAGCTTAGAAAGAAGGATGTATAAGAAGACGAAAAAGACCAGCCTATAACTATACAGGACCTTTAGTTCATCACTGTAAAACATCCACGCGCTCGATTCCATTTGCATGAATTCAAATCTACGAGAACTATCTTTAATCCGTTGTCATTAGTGGGGCGGGGGTGGCTCAGTCGGTAGCGTGCCAGGTTCGTAATCTGTAGTTTCCAGGTTCCAGTTGGGTCATCGTTGAGATTTATCTCCGGAAAACTCTCCGCCCTGCCCACGGTCAGTAGGGGACACCGATGGGCTTGGAAAGGCCGCCGTCCGTCGGATGGAACATTAAGCCGTGGCCCCGTGTGCGGGAGAGCCATACATTGTGCACGTTAAAGAACACGCTGGATGGCCTTGACGGGAAGCTGCCATCTGTCTCCCAACAGCTGTTCCAGTGGGTCCCCTCCCCCAACCTTCTCTGAGCCTTCGGGGTCCATGTGACTTGGCCATTTAGCCCATTGTGTGCAAAAGAGTGCCGCTCAGAGGTAAAACAACCCAACCTATATCACTGACACTTCGTTTTCTGATCATTTCATCTGCTTGCACTTATGAGACTATCTTAACAAATGTGCAACTTGCAACAAGTCGAAAATTACTCAGAGGTAAAACAATCCAACGTTAAAGAACACACTGGATCACCTTGACGGGAGGGCCAAAAAAAAATTTAAACCAAAATTTAAGATTTCCAGTGCAAATAGTTTGTTTGCAATATTGGTTTGAAATTTTAGCATTTTCCATCTATTCCCACCGCTAGAGGGCGCTATTAAAGCTACTCAAAATTTTTGAAATTGCGAATCGCAGTATTTGTTCGACACCTATCCAACCCAAAAAGAAATTTTCATTTAGCTCTAAATGTAAAAAAAAATTATTGTATGTAGACTGACCAGCACGTGGAAAGACAGATGGTTGGGTTGTTTTACCTCTGAGCAGCACTTTTTTTGCACACAATAGGCTAAATGGCCAGGTCACATGGACCCCGAAGGCTCAGAGAAGATTGGGGGAGGGCAACCACTGGAACAGCTGTTGGGAGACAGATGGTAGCCTCCCGTCAAGGCCATCCAGCATGTTCTTTAACGTTGGGTTGTTTTACCTCTGAGCGGCACTTTTTTGCACACCACGGGCTAAATGGCCAGGTCACATGGACCCCGAAGGCTCAGAGAAGGTTGGGGGAAGGGACCCACTGGAACAGCTGTTGGGAGACAGATGGTAGCCTCCCGTGAAGGCCATCCAGCGTGTTAGCGTTGGGTTGTTTTACCTCTGAGCGGCACTTTTTTGCACACCATGGGCTAAATGGCCAGGTCACATGGACCCCGAAGGCTCAGAGAAGGTTGGGGGAGGGGACCCACTGGAACAGCTGTTGGGAGACAGATGGTAGCCTCCCGTCAAGGCCATCCAGCATGTTTTTTAACGTTGGGTTGTTTTACCTCTGAGCGGCACTTTTTTGCACACCATGGACTAAATGGCCAGGTCACATGGACCCCGAAGGCTCAGAGAAGGTTGGGGGAGAGGACCCACTGGAACAGCTGTTGGGAGACAGATGGTAGCCTCCCGTCAAGGCCATCCAGCGTGTTGTTTAACGTTGGGTTGTTTTACCTCTGAGCGGCACCATTTTGCACACCATGGGCTAAATGGCCAGGTCACATGGACCCCGAAGGCTCAGAGAAGGTTGGGGGAGGGGACCCACTGGAACAGCTGTTGGGAGACAGATGGTAGCCTCCCGTCAAGGCCATCCAGCATGTTCTTTAACGTTGGGTTGTTTTACCTCTGAGCGGCACTTTTTTGCACACCATGGGCTAAATGGCCAGGTCACATGGACCCCGAAGGCTCAGAGAAGGTTGGGGGAGGGGACCCACTGGAACAGCTGTTGGGAGACATGGTAGCCTCCCGTCAAGGCCATCCAGCGTGTTGTTTAACGTTGGGTTGTTTTACCTCTGAGCGGCACTTTTTTGCACACCATGGGCTAAATGGCCTGGGCACATGGACCCCAAAATCTCAGAGAAGGTTGGGGGAGGGGACCCACTGGAACAGCTGTTGGGAGACAGATGGTAGCCTCCCGTCAAGGCCATCCAGCGTGTTGTTTAACGTTGGGTTGTTTTACCTCTGAGCGGCACTTTTTTGCACACCATGGGCTAAATGGCCAGGTCACATGGACCCCGAAGGCTCAGAGAAGGTTGGGGGAGGGGACCCACTGGAACAGCTGTTGGGAGATAGATGGTAGCCTCCCGTCAAGGCCATCCAGCGTGTTCTTTAACGTGCACAGGGTATGGCTATCTCCCACACACGGCTTAACGTCCCATCCGACGGACGGCGGCCTTTCCAAGCCCATCGGTGTCCCCTACTGACCGTGGGCAGGGCGGGGAATTTTGCGGAGATAAATCTCAACGCTGATCCAGCTGGGACTCGAACCTGGAAACTACAGATTACGAGTCTGGCGCGCTACCGACTGAGCCACCCCCGCCCGAGACACCAGGACAAGTTCAATACAATTTCTAAATTATTAATTTCCTTTATGGAGAGGAATTAAACTAGAAATGGCCACTGGAGAATTTTTGCTGTTTCCAAAGAAGTTTTTCGTTTTCTAAACTTTGCCCAACTTTAACTTTCGTACCAATTCTGATTTGAATCTAGTGTTGGATATAACACAGAAAAAAATCAACCAGTACACTGATTTATAAATTCCGTTTATTCTACAAACTGGCAGACCAATTCCCCCCCTCCCTCGCACCGCATAAATTTATATACAAACCTGAAGTTCACCACAATAATCTGGAATCTTCTGAGTCTACTAGAATTTATTTTACAATATCGCCTGTGGCGCATTTTATTTCTCCACGCATATCGAGGCCTTTTCAACACTATTAAGCAACGGTTACGGAGCTTGTGCCGAGTGCTTAAATATGAACACAAATGTGCACGGAAAATAAACGTTCAAGAATACAATAACACATAAGTCGCATTCGCTCTACTGTTAAATGCATATTTTTTTTTCATTTCAAAGCTATCACATTTTTTTTTTCAGAAACAAGTACATAGGCAAGATTAATATATATACTCTTATAAAATGTTTAAAACTAAATACTTAGGCAATATATGTTTCAAATACATTTAAAATAACAAGATAACACGTCAACAAATTAATTAAAATTAAACTTGTGACACTTGCAGCGTAATTCCCTAAACAAATATTCATAGCAAGGCCGGCTATTTTACTGAATGAGCCGGCCATTTTTTATTATTCAGGTACAATTACATTGCTGACCAGAAGTTTAGAATGAAAAGTGCCTTTATACCCTTATTTATCACAATACAAAATACTTCAGTCTATGAGCACAAATGGTACAAATTGACCAATAGTGCTATGATTCTGGAAGCTCTGAATGCATATATATATATAACATTTTATATTGTTTCATTTGCGTTGAATGAAAGAACACAAGACTAAATCTGACTATATGTTGTTGCAGTGCGACATGGCTTTTATAGCAACACAAATCGAATTCAACCACGTACTGTATTTAAAAAAGAACAAACCACATTGCTTTTAACTAGTCTAGACACAGGATTCACACAGCTCGGTGTTAACAACAAAAAAAAAATGTTCTTATAGATTCTAATCAAATAGGGTTCAAGTGTGTGAAAAATGATATTTTTTCCCCTTTTTGCATCTGGGATAAAATATCTTTGCTGCTAATAGCAAAATCTAACATACGAATACCATTAAGAGGATTAATTCCAGTTTTGAATATTTTGTTCAGATAACATAAAGAACACATTTTGTGTGGTTTGTTTTCATTTCATATTATTTAGAAGTGCGTTGGGTTGCTTTACTTCTGAGCGACACTTTTTTGCACACCATGGGCTAAATGGCCAGGTCACAAGGACCTTGAAGGTTGGGGGAGGGGACCTACTGGAACAGCTGTTGGGAGACAAATGGCAGCCTCCTGTCAAGGCCATCCAGCGTGTTCTTTAACGTTGGATTGTTTTACCTCTGAGCGGCACTTTTTTGCACACCATGAGCTAAATGGCCAGGTCAGAAGATCCCCGAAGGCTCAGAGAAGGTTGGGGGAAGGGACCTACTGAACAGCTGTTGGGAGACAGATGGCAGACTCCCGTCAAGGCAATCCAGTGTGTTCCTTAACGTTGGATTGTTTTACCTGTGAGCGGCACTTTCTTTGCACACCATGGGCTAAATGGCCATGTCACAAGAACCCTGAAGCCTCAGAGAAGGCTGGGGGAGGGACCCACTGGAACAGCTGTTGGGAGACAGATGGCAGCCTCCCGTCAAGGCCATCAAGTGTGTTCTTTAACGTTGGATTGTTTTACCTGTGAGCGGCACTTTCTTTGCACCCCATGGGTTAAATGGCCAGGTCACAAGGACCCTGAAGGCTCAGAGAAGGCTGGGGGAGGGACCCACTGGAACAGCTGTTGGGAGACAGATGGTAGCCTCCCACCAAGGCCATCCAGCGTGTTCTTTAACATGCACAGGGTATGGTTCTCCCACACACGGGGCCACGGCTTAACGTCCCATCCGACGTACGGCCTTTCCAAGCCCATCGGTGTCCCCTATTGACCGTGGGCAGGGCGGGGAATTTTTCGGAGATGTCTCAACGCTGAACCAACTGGGACTCAACCTGGGAACTGCAGATTACGAGTCTGGCGCGCTACCGACTGAGCCGCCCCATTTAGAAGTGCATTAAGTGTTACTTGTGTTTGCCAAATACCAAAGTTGGCAGCAGGTGCTTCACAAAATCCATTTGCCCCATCACTATTAATGCATAGCTTCATTTAGAAGATAATATATGGAGCAGTTCCCTGTAAAATTATAATTTAGATGTTGTGAACACCAAATTTTACTTTTGAACAAGGGGGTCCTCCTATCAGAATAATTCGTCTTTTATTCAAAATTTCATTGCAATCAGATTATCAACTGCTCCTTTAAACAAAGGGTAAAATGCAATGTTGCTATTTCTTTGAAGTAGACAAAAAAACATATCCAAATCGATATTAAAGTACACATGTGACACTGTTTAAATTTCTGACTCATTATCAGTGGTCTTATTTCATGTACAAAATTGCAATGCATCCCGAAGTCAATTTTTAAAGACCACGTTGACTGGCGATGTCACTTGGGTTGGATTGTTTTACCTCTGAGCGGCACTTTTTTTGCACACCATGGGCCCTGAAGGCTCAGAGAAGTTTGGGAGAGGGGACCCACTGGAACAGCTGTTGGGAGATAGATGGTAGCCTCCCGTCAAGGCCATCCAGTGTGTTCTTTAAAGTTGGCTTGTTTTACCTCTGAGTGGCACTTTTTTTGCACACCATGGGCTAAATGGCCAGGTCACATGGACCCCGAAGGCTCAGAGAAAGTTGGGGGAGGGGACCCACTGGAACAGCTATTGGGAGACAGATGGTAGCCTCCCGTCAAGGCCATCCAGCGTGTTCTTTAACGTGCACAGGGTAATGGCTCTCCCACACACGGGCCACGGCTTAACGTCCCAACCGATGGACGGCGGCCTTTCTAAGCCCATCTGTGTCCTCTACTGACAGTGGGCAGGGCGGGGAGTTTTGCGGAGATAAATCTCAACGCTGACCCAACTAGGATTCGAACCTGGAACTGCAGATTACAAGTTTGGTGCGCTATTGGGCTTTGATCATTAATTTAAATTTCCGATTAAATATAAAAATTAATGAAGTTTATATTTATGATTAAATTTTTATCCTTTATGGTTATATTAAAACTCTTTCCATGACCTGATGATATAAAATGGAAACAAATCACTGCATAAAACAAAAGACATAACTACCTAAATTACAGCTTTTGATTGTAGGGAAAATACTACAAATATTTGTTAATTAAATTATTCCGTCTGTTTTAAAAACTTTTTGCTGTTTTAAAAGTGCATTATTTTAAATATTTTTAGAACAATTTATAACTAAAATTATAAAGACAAAAAGGTTGATTTATGAAAGAGAGGTGATTTGCTTTGGAACCCAAACAACTTTGATTAACCTCAGTATTTAACGTCAAATATTTTCATTAAACAAGAGACCAAATATTACTTTTACCAATTTCAAAAGTATGCTTCAGACTAATGAAAAATCTACTATATTACCGACAGATACTCGGAATGCAAACTGAAATTCGCTACCGTGGAAGTAGAATTAAAAAAAAAAAATTACACTTAAAAATTGCCACTGTAGAACAGGTATTTAAAACTTTAATTAAAACTTGCTGCAGAAAAGAAGGTAACACAGCAGTAGTAAAAATTGCTTAAAAAGATACAAATTGGCAATGTTAGCACAAACATATCCTTTAAATCAGCGCTTGTAACCAGTTGCTTTGCATTGCGTGTTGTTTTCAACCTCCACAGATATATGAGAAATAATCTTGGTGGTCATTTACTGCAATTTTTTGGCACACTCATTTGAATTTCATGGAGGATTTATTAGCTAAAGGAACATATTCAAATCAGTATTATTAAAGATATAATATGGTCTTTCATACAGCAAAATACATTTGCGAAACCCCTATTCACCTTGTGATTAGGTGCTTCGCAATACTACAAATTTTCTTTTATTAAGATTATAACATTTCTTGCAGCATAGATAAGGTTTAAAATATAATGATGTTCAATGTTAAAGCCGTCCCGTGGCTGAGTGGTTAGCGCGCTTGGCTACTGATCTACGGGACCTGGGTTCGAGCCCCGGGTAAGGCATGGATGCTCGTGTTGTTTTCTGCCGAGGTCCTGCCATCCTCTCAGACCTTCTACTCTGGCATATAAACTGACAGGCTCCTGTCAGACCTCTGTGGCAAGCAGCTGCTTGAGGGGGTATTTATTATTATTTATTCAATGTTAAGCAAACATACTCGCAAAATAGGTGCTTTAAAGTTCGTGTGTGTGTGTGTGTGTGTGTGTGTGTGTGTGTGTGGGGGGGGGGGGGGGGGGGGGGGGGGGCTCAGTCGGTAGCATGCCAGGCTTGCAATCTGTAGTTCCCAGGTTCGAGTCCCAGCTGGGTCAGTGTCGAGATTTATCTCTGCAAAATTCCCCGCCCTGTCCCCGGTCAGTAGGGGATACCAATGAGCTTGGAAAGTCCGCTGTCCGTCGGATGGGACGTTTAAGCCATGGCCTTATGTGCATGAGAGATATACCCTGTGCATGTTAAAGAACATGCTGGATGGCCTTGACGGGAGGCTACCAACTGTCTCCCAACAGCTGTTAGAGTGGGTCCTTTCCTCCAACCTTCTCCGAGCCTTCGGGGTCCATGTGACCTGGCCATTTAGCCCATGGTGTGCAAAAAAGTGTCGCTCAGAGGTAAAACAACCCAACATTTAATAATTTAAAAAGTACAAACTAGTAGATTAGAGTCTACAATGATAATTTTTATGCCAAGGTATGATTTTTGTTTTAGTTCAGGTTGGCACAGCTGAATAGAGGTACATAGAAACTAGTCTGTAATGTGGTAGCACTGAGTTAGTGTCAGTGGTCTACTTGACTGGTTCCCATTTGTTACGTTGAAAATTATGTGCAGCATTTTAAAATTTTTAGAACTGGAAACTTACTGCATTTCAGAGGAATGCCTATATTTGAAGACGTGTATAAACATTATTAATAACTCGTGATAACAATTTTCAACGTGAGATTTAGTTTAAAATGGTCAATTTTGTATCATTTTTTGTGAAAAGTCAAATATTTGGTATAACCAGACCTGGATCTAGAGGAGAAATAGGGTGGGGGGGGGGGAGGCATCAAGTGACCAAATTATGCAAAAAAAAGGTCCAGTGTAATAAACATTTTTCCCCTCCATTTTAGTGGTTTTCAAAAACATTCTTAAAAACTATGTGATGTAATGTGTTAAATGTATTAGGTTGAGTTGGGTTGATTGACCAAGAGACTGAGACTTTTTTGCACACCATGGACTAAATGGCCAGGTCACAAGGACCCCGAAGTTGGGTTGTTTTACCTCTGAGCGGCACTTTTTTGCACACCATGGGCTAAATGGCCAGGTCACATGGATCCCGAAGGCTCAGAGAAGGTTGGGGGAGGGGACCCACTGGAACAGCTGTTGGGAGACAGATGGTAGCCTCCCGTCAAGGCCATCCAGCGTGTTCTTTAACGTGCACAGGGTATGGCTCTCCCACACACGGGACCACGGCTTAACGTCCCATCCGACAGACGACGACCTTTCCAAGCCCATCGGTGTCCCCTATTGACCATGGGCAGGGAATTTTGCAGAGATAAATCTCTGAGCCTTCAGTGTCCTTGAGTCAGATCAGTTAGTCAGCCAGGAACAGCTTGTTGGGAGACAGATGGTAGTCTCCCATCAAAGCCATCCAGAGTGTCCTTTAATGTGCACAGGGTATGGCTCTCCCACACATGGGGCCATGACTTAACGTCCCATTCGATGGATGGCAGCCTTTCCAAGCCCATTAGTGTCCTCTACTGACCATGGGCAGGGCTGGGAGTTTTGTGGAGATAAAAATAAATGCTGGCCCAGCTGGAACTCAATCCTGGGAAATACAGATTATGAGTCTGGTACACTACCGACTGAGCCACCTCTGCCCTTTCACCATTTAGGACCAAGGCCTGTTATACATTAAAATGTTTCAAAGATTTTGGAATGGGGAAATTAGACAAAATCTGATCATCCAGCAGTTTTCACAAGCAAGAGCAAAGGTATATAACAATGTGGGAAGGAGGGCAAAACATTTTGCCTTCAGCAGAAAACAACACGAACATCCATGCCTTAACCCGAGGCTCGAACCCAGGTCCCTTAGATCAGTAGCCAAGCATGCTAACCACTCAGCTACGGGACGGCAAAAATTTGGTTTTGCCATAAGTGAAATGGTAAAACCAAATTTTTGCCATCCCATGGCCGAGCGGTTAGCGCATTTGGCTACTGATCTAAGGGACCTGGTTTCGAGCCCCGGGTTAAGGCATGGATGTTCGTGTTGTTTTCTACTAAGGTTCTGTCATCCTCTCAGATCTTCTACTGTGGCATATAAACTGACAGGCTCCTGTCAGACCTCTGTGGCAAGCAGCTGCTTGAGGGGTACTTATTTATATTTATTTTTTATGTAAAAAAAAAGCATGCAACAAAATTAATGATGCTTTGCTTAATGGTAAAAGTTAATGTTCTTTCCCTCAGTAATTTTTACTGTTGTGATTTCAATTAGCCTGTAAAGTAACAAGCCATGCCAGAAAATTTATTCATTGTGGGTAATTTCCCCAGCCTTCTGTTTTTCATATATTTACAAAACATTTCTTCAAATATTTGTAAATGTGGCTGCATCAATTAGTCAGCAAGGAAAACTATCTTGAAGAAAATCACTATTTTGATTTTTTTTTTATTTGGGATAATTATTTTAAAGTATCCTTTTTTAAAAAATAAAATTACACTATTAGAGCAATGAGCTTCACTTTAAATAAACTGCCTGGCCTATTTTGTATTGTGCGATGTACCATAAAACATGACAAAGTATGCAAAATATTTTACCGACATATTCTACACAAATGACAATCACAGCATTATCAGACTTTTTTAAGTCTATAAATCAATAAATATTTTGTGGAAAAAATTTCGTTGACATAGGAATTGAACCCGCATCTCTCCAGAAAAAATGGTAGACTACTCTGGCATGTTTCTGGTGAGATGCGGGTTCAATTCCTGTACGTCGGCTATAAAAAGTTGTAAAGGTATGGTGAAAAGTCACGAGCAGCAGGGTTTAAAAGGCTGATCTGACAGACTTTGAAAGTGGGCTCATCATTGGAGCATGATGGATGGATGGATTTCCATACCCAAGGGTATGGAAAATCTCAATGATCTCAAAAGCATCTGCTAATCATGGCAAACGCGGGTGGAAGGCTCTGACAGACAGGCATTTGTTGGCAGGGACTGTATGGCAAAACAGCTTGTTACAGTTCATCAGCTGAGGTGACAATACTTTAAAACACATTTCAACAAGAACTATGCATAGAGAATTGATTGATAAAGTATTAGGTAGGTGTTTGTAATAATTTGGCCAGGCAGTATATGTTGTATTAGTAATTTTCTCTGAAGCATTTTACATCATTATAACCAAGGATTAAAATGAACATGGCATTCTGTAAAAAATGATAAAAACGTTTTTGAAGCTGACATCAAATACACAACTTACACTATCCTCTTACTAGTAGCTGTCATGTTTTTGGGTAAATTTACATATGACCTATATTACAGGTCTAATAAGTTGTAATATATTTCATATTGATTAGACCATTCTTGAAGCCTACAGTTTGCATGATTTTTTTTCTTAAATACTAATAATGCATAAAATCTAGTTAATTCATTCACTTCCACAATTTGTAACTTTTCGCAGTCACCAAAAAAAAAAAAAAAATTACAGTATTTCACTCTATTTTAGCAAACAAAAAAATTTATGAATCAATAAAATTTGTGGGCATCTTGCTAAAATAACATTCAGAAATGTACAGTGCAGATTTTAATCTAGTCTACAGCAGATAAAAAGATGATGTTAAAACTTAAAATTAATGGTATTTGTTTTGGCACCTACATTGAATTATAAATTGCCGTCAAGCTAAAAATAGGTATCAACTAAGAAATTTTAAAAAATACACTTGACTTTCCATGTATGTAAGGGTTCTGTTCTTTGTACACATTAAATCCGTGCAGAGGGAGCTTAAGAAACAATGGGAAATAAGAAGTTGGGTTCCAGGATAGCTTGCAATTATATCTATATACTGTATTTCTTCGATTCTATGACACACTTTTTCCCCCATATAAACGTCTCTAAAAATGGGGTGCATCTTAGAACGGCAGTTTTTTTTTCTAATTTTCCTGTGCTTTGCACACGGCACCACACATTTTGGTTTTACACGGAAACCCTGCCTCAAAGTTTAACCGTTATCGCATTCTCCAATTCCATTGGAGAAATAAAGTGGCCTGGCTGTTTTCCCACACTTTCCAAATGTGAAGCCACCGTTATTTCATTATAGTGGAGCGTGGTTAGCGTGCTTGGCTACTGATCTACGGGACCTGGGTTCGAGCCCCGGGTAAGGCATGGATGTTCGTGTTGTTTTTCTGCTGAGGTCCTGCCATCCTCTCAGATCTTCTACTGTGGCATATAAACTGACAGGCTCCTGTCAGACCTCTGTGGCAAGCAGCTGCTTGAGGGGGTATTTATTTTTTTTTATCACTCAGCGACAACTAGGAAGTTGGGGTCTGGCTGTTGATTGGCAACCTTCCGCTGACACCTTCCAGAAAATTTTAAAGCTAATCCCAGAAAGAATAGTGCAGCACTTAGTTAAAAAATGTTGCATCATCAATGCTCTCGATGGCTCAGAAGACAATATATTGTGGGATAATGAAGATAAATATAACTCAGAAGAATCAGACTCTGATATTAATTCAGAAGGAAATAATGAATAACATAGCTCTGATAAATAGGTACTATTGTTGTTACTAAATTGAAATCTGTTATAATAAATATAGCCGTCCCATGGCCAAGTGGTTAGCACGCTTGGCTACTGATCTAAGGGACCTGGGTTCGAGCCCCGGGTAAGGCATGGCTGTTTGTGTCGTTTTTCTGCTGAGGGCCTGCCATCCTCTCAGACCTCTGTGGCAAGCAGCTGCTTGAGGGGGTATTTATTTTATTATATTTATAATAAATATATTTGTTAGATATATTTTAGCATTTTATTTTTTTCTTAGAATCAGTTTTTTTTCTGTTGGTGGTACTGAAATTAAGGTGCGTCTTACAATTGAAGAATATACAATATTTTTTACTAAACTAATTATATATGTAAATTATGTAAAGTAATATGTAAAAATTGATAAAAAAAACACAAAGGTTTAGGGGAAATGAGTTTACTACATTTTTGTAAAAGGTACATACAACAGAAATCGAAAATTTTTAAAAAATTCACAAAACAATCATATAAACTTAATCTGTGTGTTTATGGCCTCCTTTGTATGAATGGTGTGCACCATGGAATTGTTAATTTCAAATGCACAATCTATGGCAAAGCATCTTCACTGGCTTCAATCCTTGAAATAATCTCAACCTTTGCAAAGTTCATCATCTTTCTCTTCTCCTTCATGGCTCCAGCATAATTGAACTTTTAGAAAGTTCACACAATGCAAATAATTTCTTAGATCATAATGTAAACGTGGCTAAAAACATAGCATTTGTGACCAAAACAACTTCCTAGAATGTCTGTGACTGTCTCATCAGTCTTTTTTGTTCTCGCTATCAATAATGACAATGGTAGTTAACTAAATTTCATTAATATGACAGCAGCAACTAATTAATTTCCATTATTATAATGAAAGCAGTAGCTAAACTCATTACAATGACAATTACGATGACAAAAGACTGGACATAACTTGCGTATATTTGAATTTTGGTTCGCATACGAAAAGAAGAGCATCAAAGATAGTTCATGCAGATTTGAATTTGCACAAATGGAATCGTGCACATGGAGGGTTTACTGTATATCTGATGGATAAAAGTAGTAAAACTTGAATGCAACAAATACTACTAAAATGTTTCAAGTTACTGCAAATTTTCAAGTTTTATATTTAATTAGTAGAATAACAATATTAAATAACATAATATGCAATAACATGCCCATAATATGCAACACTTTATTAGATGTAAAATAATTCTGACAAACTGGACTGAAAGTTCTCACTACAGCAGTTTCACCTACTGAAAAGTAAATGTTTAGAAAGGAAAAATGGAAAATTAATGTTTAGAAAAAATAACCTAATGTTTAGAAAGGAAAAATTACATATGAATTGTTTCATAAATAA
Organism: Ryuthela nishihirai; assembly: GCA_038380435.1. Taxonomy (NCBI): domain Eukaryota; kingdom Metazoa; phylum Arthropoda; class Arachnida; order Araneae; family Heptathelidae; genus Ryuthela; species Ryuthela nishihirai. The sequence goes on from JAWZYU010000037.1 coordinate 3,531,926, forward strand.
TTCAATATATTAAAACAATAAAAAATTGTCTTATACTTCTTTTCTCATCCTAAAGTCATCTGTTACATAAGTGGATTTTACTTATGAACATATACTATTTTGTTGAGGCTGAAAACTTCTTGAAAACAACAAAAGCTAAACAGATAGTTTAAATTTATATAGTACACTTTAGACTTTTAATAAAATAAATTACTGCCAACAAGATGGTGTATATAGTTGAAGTAATGAATAAAAACTTGTTTTCAAAAATACTATGTTCAAATACCCTTTTATAACCAATAACCAACTGATTACAAGCACTAATTACTAAACTTCCAAAGGAAAATATTTGGACAAGAAAATATTAAAGGAATGTGGTCAGAAGTTATAAATACAAGCTGCATCTTTTATTCGCAATATGTTCAAAGTATGACATTTAAAAATTTAAATATAACACTACTTTGCATCTATTTACCATATGCAACTTCAACAACAATGCTACCATTATGCCAAAGCTATTCACTGTTGTTACACAACAAATAAATAATCTCATTTAAATTAACATAAATCTCCCTAAATGTTTCAACAGTTTATTTAAACTCCATAATACAAATACTTGTCTAGGAGTTAAATTCATAAAAATTGCAGTAAGCCATTCAGTGAACCTACTGACAAAAACTTTTTAAATACTTATCAGTATTATAAACTCTTCTCCATAAAGTTCCTACTGTAAAAATCTTCATAAAATGGTAACAGCATATTGGTTTAACTCTGTAGCATCTCAATTATTTTGTTCTATGAAAGTACAGGAAATAACAGTGGGCATCACAAACATACCATCAGTTGCCATATGCTGAGGTGTTTGCATCTATCTGTACAAAGTGGTCCACTTGGCAAAAGGAAAGATATTATGGACACGGCCTTTCCTAATTTTAAACAAAACAGCTTTTACGCTGGGTTTTTTAGAATTCTTTTCTGTCTAAAGTCATACACTTTCCGACAAAAGAAGATCATTTCTGGTGAAACACGATCTGGTGGAAGCCTATCCTTCCTGGAATAATCTTCTAATTCTGGAACAACAGATGTACGTGATTTTAAATCTTCCTCAAACATTTTAGTACGACATCGGTACCTGTAACAATAGAGAAAAATAATAATATTCATCACATTGCAGTTTCACTATAAAGAAAAATTCATGGAATATTTAAAAATGTCACCAAATTTCTAATTAGTTCTAAAAAGCACTTTTCAACACGTGAAAAATACAATTATAATTTTATCCTTAATGTGTTTGAAGCCAATTTTCCATTTGAATTGAATGAATGGAAACTGAAAAATCACTAAATAGTACGATGTTACAACTTTTACAAATGAAATCCTCCTTTTCACATTTTTTTCAAATTCAATTTGAAAGTTAATAAAACTGAAAAAAAAAAAAACCTTTGAACTACATTCAGAAAGTGGATGAAATCACTAAAATAATCTACCTAGAAAATCAGTATTAAAGCTTTATTATCACGATCATAACACAGCACACAATCAGAAGTTACTTTATACTTTCTCTTACAGTTTTGGAATTCGGTTATTTATTCAAAATCTTCTTCCAACTATTGTTATCCCTTAATTTCTTATCATTTTGAGAAAAAAAAAAAATGGAAAAACAGCTATTTTTGATTTAATGCAACTCACACATTTCAAACACTATGTTGTCTTGATTGACCAGGTTAGCCAGGAGGGTATGCCCTTCCTTTTTTTTGGTCTCTCCAGGTACAAGGCAGATAAGACCTACTTTCATTCCATGAAGAATTAGGTCCACTGGACTGATTAGTCATGCAGAGCTGGATGTAATAACAGAAGAGCAGAAATAACAAAGGAAGCCTCTTCTGTAAGAGGTTGAATGAACAATGAAAGGAATTATTCTTCAATTCTTTTTTGTGTACAGCATCAGCAGTAGTAATCCAAAGAATCTAGGTGCTCAGTATTATTAGCACATGTTAAATTTATCAGCAAATTGTACATAAGGCTAAGAGCTTTTGTCTTTTTGAGTATTTGCAGCTTTGGGTTGGGCTGCTTTACCTCTGAGCAGCACTCTTTTGCACACCATGGGCTAAATAGCCAGGTCACATGTACCCCGAAGGCTCAGAGAAGGTTGGGGGAGGGGAACCCACTGGAACAGCTGTTGGGAGACAGATGGTAGCCTCCCGTCAAGGCTATCCAGCTTGTTCTTTAACATGCACCAGGTATGGCTCTCCCGCACACGGACCCACGGCTTAACGTACCATACGATGGATGGCAGCCTTTCCAAGCCCATCAGTGTCCCCTACTGACCGTGGGTAGGACAGGGAATTTGTGGAGATAAATCTCAACACTGACCCAGCTGGGACTCGAACCTAGGAACTACAGATTACGAGCCTGGTGCACTACTGACTGAGCCACTCCCACCCCAGTATTTGTAGTAGCAGGAGATGTATTGCAGAGAATAGTGATCTCTGGCAGGGTAACTGTTACATGCTAATGAGGTAATTAATCTTTTTTAAATTCTGAAGTTCTGAGTCATGATTTTGAGAAAGTACCAGAGTTCAGCATCGTTTAGTGACTTCAAGTGAAACATTTATAATGCTGACCCACCCAATACATTGAATACCACTTGGCAGCTAAGTTTACAACATACATACTTTTGGTTTTTGTTATATATTTCTAAAACTAGTCTATTTTCTAGTGCTTCACTAGTTTTAAATATTTATCACTCATTATAGAGATATACAAGAATTAAAACAAAAAAACATATATAATACTGAGCAATGGAAGGAAACAAGTCAGTTATCATTTCCTTTTTTCACTTCCATTTATTTATAAGTGCATCACAAATATGGATTCACTCAAGATATCTCCAAACCTAGTAACCTTATTTTCAGCTTAAATGTATTTTTAATATTTAAATTTTCTTCATAATTTTGCTAAGATAATCCACTACAGTCACACAACCAATTTCAAACTCAAAGCATTTCCTCACGTTGATGGATTTTCACCAAATGTGTCTTCTGCATTCACAGAAACTGAATTACTGCTCCAACTCTTCAGCTTCATATACATGTGCATTATCTTTGCCACATTTGCTATGACACACTTCACAGAAGAGTGATGACTGCTATCATTTCATAGTGACATACATGGTATTAACATGAAGTGGTGCCACAACTCCAGATGTTTGTTCATTTGGCAAGCAACAAACAGGGAATTTATTTTCTGACTTACACTCATGTTATACACCGATCAGCCAGTAGATTAAAACCATCTCTGCCTTATGCAAAGAAGCGTGCATGCAGCCAATCAATGTCATGTGCCAAGGTCGTGAATGATATATATAATACCTGGGTTGGAGCTCTCTCAGGCAGTATTTCGTTTTGCCTCAACGAAGGGGGGGGGGGGGGGGGGGGGGGGGGGCTCAGTCGGTAGCGCGCCAGGCTCGTAATCTGTAACTCCCAGGTTCGAGTCCCAGCTGGGTCAGCGTTGAGATTTATCTCTGCAAAATTCCCCGCCCTGCCCACGGTCAGTAGGGGACACCGATGGGCTTGGAAAGGCCGCCGTCCGTCGGATGGGACGTTAAGCCGTGGTCCCGTGTGCAGGAGAGCCATACCCTGTGCACGTTAAAGAATACGCTGGATGGCCTTGACGGGAGGCTACCATCTGTCTCCCAACAGCTGTTCCAGTGGATCCCCTCCCCCAACCTTCTCTGAGTCTTCAGGGTCCATGTGACCTGGCCATTTAGCCCATGATGTGCAAAAAAGTGCCACTCAGAGGTAAAACAACCCAACCCAACCTCAACGAGGGAAAAGCAAAGGATTTATCTGATTTCAACCAAGATCAGATAGTTATGGCAAGGCACATTGGTAAGAGCATCTTTGAAACAGCGATGCTGGTAGGCTGCTCACGTTATTGCAGTAGTTAGTACCTATCAAAGATGGGTCGAAACAGGTGACATTTTGAGCCATCAACAACGTGTGGGCTGGCCATGCCTCATTGATGCCAGAGGTCAGCACAGGCTATCTTGTCAGCAGCAACAAGAGGGCTACTGTGGCTGACATAACCTATAATTTTAATTGTTGTAAAGGGCCCATGTGTTCGAAAACACAGTTCATTGTAAGCTCTTGGATACGGATCTCAGAAGCTGCAGACCCATTCATGTGCCTATGCTCACAGCTGTTCACCGTCGTCAATGCTTGTAGTGGGCATGTAATCTTTGGCATTGGACCATAGAAGACTGGAAGAGAGTTGCATGGTTGGACAAATTCCATTTTCCGTCACACCATGGAAGGAGTTCTAGTGCAACATTTACCCACAGAAGTCTCACATGTATACACTATAGGATGGATACAGGCAGCTGGAGGGAGTGTGTGATGGTCTGGGCAATATTTTCTTGGGGAATACTTGGACCAATTATCCCCTGTAGAGCACACTCTGACAGCTGTCACCTACCTGAACATCGTGGCTGACCAATTACACTCCTTTATGGTGACTCTATTCCCTGGCAGAGATGGAGTCTTTCAACAAGACCCCATGTCACACTGTGAAGAAGGTTCAGGAATGGTTCCTAGAACATGAGGAATTCCATTTAATTGCCATGGCCCCCAAATTCGCTGGACATTAATCCTATCGAGCATTTGTGTTTGAGTTGGAGAAACTGGTACGAGCAGCATCACCCAACCACGTAATTTACGGGAACTGCAGGATCTTTCGTTGCAGTCATGGTACCTTCGGTTGGGTTGTTTTACCTCTGAGCGGCACTTTTTTGCACACCATGGGCTAAATGGCCAGGTTACAAGGACCCCGAAGGCTCAGAGAAGGTTGGGGGAGGGGACCCACTGGAACAGCTGTTGGGAGACAGATGGTAGCCTCCCGTCAAGGCCATCCAGCGTGTTCTTTAATGTGCACAGGGTATGGCTCTCCTGCACACGGGGCACACAGCTTAACGTCCCATCCGACGGACGGCGGCCTTTCCAAGCCCATCGGTGTCCCCTACTTACCGTGGGCAGGGAGGGGGAATTTTTCTGGAGATAAATCTCAACGTTGACCCAGCTGGGACTCGAACCTGGGAACTACAGATTACGAGCCTGGCGCGCTACCGACTGAGCCACCCGTGCCCCAGTCATGGTACCAAATATCAAGCAACACCTACCAACATCTCATTGGGTGAGAGCTCTTTTGGCGATGAGAGGAGGACCTACATCATATTAGGTAGGTGGTTTTAATATTTTGGCTGATCAGTGTATATTTATAAGAATTTATACTGGATACTTCTATTCATTTCACAAAAATGAAATTTTGTTTATTATAGTTTTAGTCTAATTAGAAACTGTATTAAAAAAAATTCACATGAAAAATACCTAAACAGTTCTAGTAGCAACATATTAAATGCATTTTCTGTTTTTGTGAAAACTACAATTGCATTGGGTTTGTTTGGTTTATCAAACAGAATAAAACTTTTCCTTAATATTTTGCTAATTACAATTAAAAAAAAAACAAATCATTTTCTTTATACATTTTTTACCCTTTGATCAGAAGCCAAGTGATTCGTGTACTTGGCTTCTGATCAAAGGGTTTGAGCCTCAGATAAGGCATACATTTCTATTTTTGTGTTGTTTTTCAGCTGAGGTTTAGCCTTCTTCACAGATCTTCTCTACCATGTATTGTATCGAAAGGCTCCAGACCACTGTGGAAAGCAAGTGCTTGAGGGGTAATTTTAACCTTTTCAGTGTACATGTTGTCTGTATATGTCTGGAGAATCTGAATAAATGGCCCAAGGTTGTATGTATATGTTTTTAGTACAACAAAAAAAAAAACGATTTTAAAAAAATAACCTTTGCAATTTTTTTTTTATGTATATCTTATAAAAATATATAATTCAGCCTTCAAAAATAATATTTGGTTTTTTAATTTGATGCATATTTTGTTAAACAATATAAATAATTTTATAAAGCCATCTGATTGCCATTTCTTAGAAGCACTAAACGAAATTGCCGATTTGCTTGTTAATGTTCCTATTTGATGAAGCAACCTTCTGATTTAAGCTCACAAGTTTGATTTGAACTATTTTCAACAAATATCTCCTTAAATTTTCGAAAATCTCCTAAAAATAACAAAAAAACTGCTATTTTTAAAAACAATAGTTTTTGGAAATAATTATGAAATACGTAAGGCAATTTTTTTTCCTGTTTCACACTCTTTTCTGTCATAAACCTATTTCAGCATTCCCAAGTTATTTTTATCATTCCAATATCCTTTAAATTGAAACTGAAAGTAAACACATCTTTCTGAGAAATTCTGGTTGTACCTGCATTTAATTAGTTATGCTTCACTGAGTCAAACAAGACACAGATGGCTGACACATGCCATCTCCATTCCGTGTGCTACAAGTGTTTTCTACAGTTTTGGTGCAGCATATTGGATACTCTTTGTAAAATTAGTTTTTTTTTTTTGCGTTTAAACCTTAGTTAGTTTTCATTTCAATAGATTATTTTCGGAAATTAGTGATCTTTTGGTCGATTGATAAGTATTGATTCTTTCAAAGTCATGTTGTATGGCCAGCCTACAACTTGTTACTGTGGATATTTTAACATCGCATTACGCTACATGTTAATTTTTATTTTATTATTTATTACTTTTCCTGTAAAACTTTGATATAGTATTATTTTCTGAAAATAAATGAGGTCTGAGATATAGAAGCAAATTAATTTCTGTAAATTTATTTCTGTTAGTTAGCAATCTTTCAATCAGCTATTCATCGATCTTTCCAAGTTATGCTAGATTGGAGGCAGGTTTAAAAGTTGTTGTGGATATTTTAACATCCCATTATGTTATACATAATTTTTCTTTTATTATTTCTTGCTTTTTTAATAAAAAAAAAAAACTTTGAGCTTGTATTGTTTTTTGAAATTGAATATCTTGGATAGGAAGCAAAACAGACTTCCTTGCTATGCAAATTGGTCATCATTCGGGAAAGCAATTTTGAGGAAAGGCTGGTCCTTGGTTGGGTTGTTTTACCTCTGAGCGGCACTTTTTTGCACACCATGGGCTAAATGGCCAGGTCACATGGACCCCGAAGGCTCAGAGAAGGTTGGGGGAGGGGACCCACTGGAACAGCTGTTGGGAGACAGATGGTAGCCTCCCGTCAAGGCCATCCAGCGTGTTCTTTAACGTGCACAGGGTATGGCTCTCCCGCACACGGGGCCACGGCTTAACGTCCCATCCGACGGACGGCGGCCTTTCCAAGCCCATCGGTGTCCCCTACTGACCGTGGGCAGGGCGGGGAATTTTGCGGAGATAGGCTGGTCCTTGGTGCACAAACCTTTTTGCACTTAGACAAGATTGCCAAACTTCAACACCCAAAGAAAAAATTCATAATGTTTAGTAAAAAAGAACAGCCAAGGATTTTTTTTTGTTGTTGTTTTACCTCTGAGCGGCACTTTTATGCACACCATGGGCTAAATGGCCAGGTCACATGGACCCCGAAGGCTCAGAGAAGGTTGGGGGAGGGGACCCACTGGAACAGCTGTTGGGAGACAGATGGTAGCCTCCCGTCAAGGCCATCCAGCATGTTCTTTAACGTGCACAGGGTATGGCTCTCCCGCACACGGGGCCACGGCTTAACGTCCCATCCGACGGACGGCAGCCTTTCCAAGCCCATCGGTGTCCCCTACTGACCGTGGGCAGGGCGGGGAATTTTGCGGAGATAAATCTCAACGCTGACCCAGCTGGGACTCGAACCTGGGAACTACAGATTACGAGCCTGGCACGCTACCGACTGAGCCACCCCCGCCCCTAACAGCCAAGGAAGTTTATTTTCTGTTTCAAAACCAGTTCAGAAAATCTTGTAAATGTGAGAAGTCCAAGTCACATTGTATAACATTGACATTGTTTAAAATATACAATACTGAAAACAATTGTATTTCAGGTTGAATATTATATTATTCGGGAGGAAATTTCCTTTCGATAAATATATAATTTAACTATTTTTATTCATCAGGTTTTCCAAAGTGAAGCCTTAATTGTATAGTGCGATCTTTTTCTCACCATATCACATTGAAAAAAGGCTTATTAAAATCAATATACTTGGAAATTTATTCATATTATTTATTTTTATAAAATTCATAATTAAATAAATTCTGTTTAATTTGATATATAACATGACTTATTTCTATTGATTGGTTATTTTTTTTTAATTCTAAAGTTGACTTGTTTATTTGACTCAGCACAATTGGTTAAAAGCCAGGAATTTTCTCAAACTATGGTACCGAGGGAAAAAAAAAATTACAGAACGAGAGAAATATTTAATTAAAAACCAAAAAATATTTTTTTGTTATTCAGAAATATACAGCCATTTTGCTCATGTGCATTGTAATCATTTCTGTCTATTAGCTTTTTTTAAATAAATTTTCATTTGTGTTGCCAGATGCATTTTTTACTATATGACTCTAAAAAAAGTCCTATTAAAATAAAACGTGTTTTTTTTTTATGTTAAATACTCGATTTTCAGAAAATCCAGAATTAAATGCTGATTAATTTGGTATACAACATGCCATAATTCTTTTCATTAGTTATTTGGCAAAAAAGTTCTAAAGTTAAAGTTTTTTTTTTTTGGCTGAGTATAGTGAGAAAATAGCTTGGCATCTGGATGGAAACATGTTTTTCAGCCTGGACACTGGAAGGGTTAAACTTTTCTAAAAGTAAAAAAAAAGTTAAAGTGACAATAATCCTGCCATCCTCTCAGACCTTCTACTCTGGCATATAAACTGACAGGCTCCTGTCAGACCTCTGTGGCAAGCAGCTGCTTGAGGGGGTATTATTTAATTTAAAATGGAGTTAACAACCCATTGGATAAAATTGAGCTTTTCTAGGTCATCGTACTGTTTCCTGTCGTTTATGGCTAGAGTATAATCTAAACAGTATACAGGGAAAAACTAATATTGTACTATGGCAATATAATATATAAAAATTTTTTTTTTTCTTATTGTTTGCAAGTTATAACAAATAACATGTACTTCTAGCTGGAAGAATGGAAAAAAGTATTTACAGTAATGACTGATAGAGGGCAAAATATCTCGGCTCTTCTTCTATTCAATATATTCAAATTTAATTTTCTTTAATCACCTTTCCCAAAAAAATGCAATTTTTGATGTTTCACTTTCCTTGCCAATGTGTGATATATTATACAACTGGTTTTGTTCCTAGTGTTCAATATAGATTAGAAAAATAACTCTGATTGCTGCAGAACAACGAAAGGAAACAAACACACATAAGAAAAAAACAAAAAAACAGTGCTTTCTGATTTAACTTCTTTAAAATTCTTTCCATGGAGCCACCTAAGTTCCCATTGTACAAATTTCAATCAACTAATAAATCAGCACTTTAGCGTCGATTTAAATTTTAGAGGAAAAATTGTCTTGAGCCGGGTGGGATACGTACCCACGACCTCCTGATAACATGTCAGGTGCTCTGGACCACTGAGCTACCAGCCACCAATCAAGATCTCCTCTAATTAGCACTATGAACATTCCTTTTATGTTTCATGTAGGTGCTATTCAGGCAATTTAGCCACAAGCATCATTTATATTTGCCAATAGATGGAAGCATGTATTACAAGTATGCAGCTAATAAATAATGAAATAAGCTCGATGTATTCCATATCAACTAATAAATCAGCAGTTTAGCGTTGATTTAAATTTTAGCGAAAAAATTGTCTTGAGCCAGGTGGGATAAGAAACCCATGACCTCCTGATAACATGTCAGGTGCTCTGGACCACTGAGCTACTGGCCGCCAATCAAGATCTCCTCTAATTAGCGCTATGAACATTCCTTTTATGTTTCATGTAGGCACTATTCAGGCAATTTAGCCACAAGCGGCATTTATATTTGCCAATAGATGGAAGCACGTATTACAAGTATGCAGATAATAAATAATGAAATAAGCTTAAAGGAATGTTCATAGCGCTAATTTGAGATCTTGATCGGCGGGCGGTAGCTCAGTGGTCCAGAGCACCTGACATGTTATCAGGAGGTCGCGGGTTTGTATCCCTCCCGGCTCAGGACAATTTTTCCTCTAAAATTTAAATCGACGCTAAAGTGCTGATTTATTAGTTGATATGCATACGTTGAGCTTATTTCATTATTTATTAAATTTCAATCATCAAGTCTGAAATAATAAAACAATATGTATACACAAATAATACAGCTATCAGAAAGAAAGCACTTCAAAATATTAATGGTATTTTCATTGTCTGATTCATATCTGCAAATATCTAGAACTTCACTAACATACACTAATTATACTATAATTAAAAATAACTTTGAAAAATGATATGGCACTGTTTCAAAGAACAAAAAAAAAATGACAAAAAAACTCTTTAAGCAGCCACTTGACTTAAAAGTCACCAAATTACAATGTTTAACCCATAGAAGTGGCAACTGTCAAAATTTTAACACTTATTCAAGACATAAATAATAAAATTCGACACTGCCACTTCTAGGTTAATGATAACTCAAAGGAAATTTTATCATGAAACAAATTACCTGCAATATTCACCAAAAGTAAGAACATAGCATTTATCTTCAACACATGCCACACTATTTATATCTCTATGCTTGGATGCAAATATTTCATCCTCCATATGATGCGGCTTTCTGCCATGTTCTGTATGTTCTGGGCGATAATACCACAACAAACTCATTGTCATTTCTCCTAGATAAAAAAAAATATCCAACATAATAATAGGCAAAAATATTAATTGTGCATTTAATAACATTAAACTATTAGACAAATGATGAGATTAAATCTCTCCACAAATATTACAGTTAGAGAGGGTAAAATGAGGCCTTGTATGTTCAGTACATATTTTAGAAAATTAAACATATAAATTCTAAATCAAATTCTTCACGAGAAACTGCCACAGGAGAAAAGCTAGTGATCATGATCTAAACTTCGACTTTCAGGGTTTACAAGTACAACTTGTTTAATGAGGTTCCTCAAAAACAACTTGTTCAAAAAACAATTAATCCCTTCCTATTATTAATCTGTCTGATAAAAACTTCTCCCATTACAAACAAGCTATTCTGGAACATGACCCTAAATTCAGCTCATTTCATAGAAAATTAGGGTTGGGTTGTTTTACCTCTGAGCGGCACTTTTTTTGCCCACCATGGGCTAAATGGCCAGGTCACATGGACCCCGAAGGCTCAGAGAAGGTTGGGGGAGGGGACCCACTGGAACAGCTGTTGGGAGACAGATGGTAGCCTCCCGTCAAGGCCATCCAGCGTGTTCTTTAACGTGCACAGGGTATGGCTCTCCCACACACGGGGCCACGGCTTAATGTTCCATCCGACGGACGGCGGCCTTTCCAAGCCCATCGGTGTCCCCTACTGACCGTGGGCAGGGCGGGGAATTTTGCGGAGATAAATCTCAACGCTGACCCAGCTGGGACTCGAACCTGGGAACTACAGATTACAAGCCTGGCGCGCTACCGACTGAGCCACCCCGCCCCAGAAAATTAGGTAAAAGATTAGTAGTATAGTTAAACACAGTGAACATACTATTCTAAAAAATTTTAATATTAACAATTTCACTATATAAATAAAATTTCAAGCAGTAACTAAATCATTAATTGAAATTTTTTTAATTATACAGTAAAATTGTTGATATTTAATTATTTAGAAAAGAAAACGTCATTGAAATTTAAGAAAATATCATCAATAATACAGATTTCCAAAAATCCACATTTTTGGTAACAGTGGTTATTACACCGGTTATATACACCCTATTATCACACATGGTTATTGGATAGCAAACTTTTGATATACAATGGGATATCAGTTAACCAGTAAGAAAAAAAGGATTAAAAAAAATTAATCACCAAAAATAAGATTTTTTTTTCAGTTAATGATTACAGCAAATTAACTACAATTTATTACCTTATTATTCTTAATTTCTTTTAATTTAAGCAACAATTATTAAGAAACACCACTGCATTAATGGAAAAATAAAAAGGGCAAAACCTAATCTTGGTGCTAAAAATTTATAATTTTAACATTAATTTCAACTTAAAATGTGGAATTTAACTTATTCCATGCCAGTTTTGGTTGATCCCAGTGGATTCACACATAGCCTCTTGTCAAATAATAGAAACATATTATTTTACTGTCCTCATGAAAAATATTCCAGAAAATTTAAATTTACCATCCTCGGAGTTTTCCCACAGAGCTGTTACTTTTGCCACAAAAGGAAGATCAGTTTTGCGAAGTCCTGATTTTAACAGAACACAGTCCCTCATTCTGATAACATCTCCTTGATCATGCCGCATGGATGGATAACATTTCCTCAGATACGGAGGATCATCATTCTGTAATACAAATAGAAATAATAAAACTATGTTCTATGCCTTGAAATTAAAAAACGTTACAAAATAACTGATAATTGAGTTGATTATTTTATACAAGCACTGTTGAACGCTGATACTATCTATGAACAGTCCTGCCTTATTCTAACTATTCTGAACTTTTACTCCAACCAGTTGAGCTCTTAATAACTTTGGATGCATTCTGCGATGAAAAAATGATTATAAACTGTTTAATAGTTCCCTTGATAACTTTTATACTCTCAAAGTATGCTATATTTTATAACATACTTTGAGTTTTAAGGAAGATATCACTCTGAAGATTTCACACTCATCGATCAATTTCAGAGGAAAAATTGTCTTCAGCAGGTTGGGTTGTTTTACTTCTGAGCGGCACTTTTTCGCACACCATGGGCTAAATGACCAGGTCACGTGGACCTCGAAGGCTCAGAGAAGGTTGGGGGAGGGGACCCACTGGAACAACTGTTGGGAGACAGATGGTAGCCTCCCGTCAAGGCCATCCAGCGTGTTCTTTAACGTGCACAGGGTATGGCTCTCCTGCACACGGGGCCACGGCTTAATGTCCCATCCGACGGACGGCGGCCTTTCCGAGCCCATCGGTGTCCCCTACTGACCGTGGGCAGGGCGGGGAATTTTGCAGAGATAAATCTCAATGCTGACCCAGCTGGGACTCGAACCTGGGAACTACAGATTATGAGCCTGGCGCGCTACCGACTGAGCCATCCCCACCCCCGGGTGGGATACGAACCCACGATCTCCTGATAACATGTCAGGTGCTTTGGATCACTGAGCTACCGGCTGCTGATCAAGATCATCTCTAATTGATGCTATGAAATTTCTACCAATAGTACACGATTCTCCGTGTCTCATGATGGTATTTGTCCCAGCTGTTCTCAGTCTCAAGAAACAATGACAAGCATGTCATGAAGATGTTAAGTATATTCTGGATATAAATTGAAGATATATTTTTAGACATATTTAATGAATATTACGGAAGATATCACTCTGAAGTTAACGTCGATCAATTTTAGAAGAAAAATTGTCTTGCGCTGGGTGGGATACGAACCCAAGACCTCCTGATAACACAACCTCCTGATACTTTGAGTCTTATTATCACGTAACTGATGATGATTTACTTGGACTACAGTACAACTTTCTGAACCATTAAGAACTCTAGAGCAATGGTTCTCATCAGCTAGACTACAGACCAATTAGATGGTTAGGGGTTTAAAGTGCATTAGCAATTGAACTGATGGTGTCAAATACGACAAATGTAAAGAAGTCAAAGAGAGCAGACCGTATTTAAAACTGAACTTAGTAGCAAAATGTATTGTGAAATGTAAATATGTTTTTAAAATGTTTTCAATGTTTTAATTAAGAGTTTCAAACCTGCTATTGACTATGAGTTCATCACATAGTCTGCATTGTGAGATGCTGTATTAAGATAAACAACAGAGCCATTCCTTAAAGTTCGAGTTTTGTTGAACCTGCAGAATAATGAAGCAAACTCAGGATTTACATTGCCTACAACTAATTTCAAAAACGACTGTGTAGGTAATAAAGCAATAAAAGATAAAAATCAAAAATAGGCATAAGGAACCAGTATGAAAAAAAAAATGATCTCACACAAGTGCCAGGCCTATGAAGTGACATTCTGCTAGGCCATAATTTTACCCCACAAAACGTACTCAGAAATTCCATAATATAATGTTTGAAATTTCCAGTATATCGATGTCTTAATGTTATTTTCAATATTTCATTGCAAGACTAACCTTTATTTTATGTCATTAAAGTGTTCAATGCTTAATAATTAAAGTGTTCAATGCTCTAATGAAATAATACAGTGATTCATAATATAGAAATATTTGGGGGTAAGGTTTACCCTAATGCTGACATGATCTTGAAAATCTGTTTCATGAAGCCTATGTACACAGCCATGAATGATAAACTCCACTGTTAGTACCAAAAAAAACAAACCCTTTGCACTCTTTTTTTTCTGTAAGGAAGTAGCAACTCGAAGTTTTTTTGCTAAAAGGTTGATGAAATTTTTTACAACTAACATAAAAATAAATCATACATAAACAAAGTAAAATCAAACTCATCTTCACTGCTACTAATTTCATCATTTGGCTCCATTTTTATAACCACTAAAAACAGACTAAGTTTAAAATAATAATTTTAATTAAACACAATGCTGTACTATGAAATGCACAAAATATATTTACACATCTAAAATGTAAAGAGGAAAGATATGTGTTTATAAACCAGTTATTGTCACCTCTCAGTCACATTCAAGTTGCTGCATCAAACCAAATGGCGACTGGGTTGGGTTGTTTTACCTCTGAGCGGCACTTTTTTGCACACCATGGGCTAAATGGCCAGGTCACAAGGACCCCGAAGGCTCAGAGAAGGTTGGGGGAGGGGACCCACTGGAACAGCTGTTGGGAGACAGATGGTAGCCTCCCGTCAAGGCCATCCAGCGTGTTCTTTAACATGCACAGGGTATGGCTCTCCCGCACACGGGGCCACGGCTTAACGTCCCATCCGACGGAAGGCGGCCTTTCCAAGCCCATCGGTGTCCCCTACTGACCGTGGGCAGGGCGGGGAATTTTGCGGAGATAAATCTCAATGCTGACCCAGCTGGGACTCGAACTTGGGAACTACAGATTACAAGCCTGGCGCGCTACCGACTGAGCCACCCCCGCCCCAAATGGCGACTGAGGTTGCCTCTTGAGTGCAAAGGGTTAAAGTTTGACCTAACTTTTTTTATTTATATATATTTAAAATAGACATTTCAGAGCTACCAAATAATGCCTGTTTTTATCAGTTTATTCCTCAACTTCATATATTAGTAAATAAAAGGCTTTTTTTTCTTTCTCAAACTGCCCCTATCACATTGCAGGAGAGAGGATTTCTGCTGGCTAAGTTTACTCTCCTACTACTCCCCCACTAATAACAGAGAGATAGTCAGATTAAGTCTAATAACAGTCTAATAACAATCTAATAACAGTCTAACAACAGTCTAATAACAGAGAGACAGTCAGATTCAAGAGGATTACATATATTAGTAAATAAAAGGCTTTTTTTTCTTTCTCAAACTGCCCCTATCACATTGCAGGAGAGAGGATTTCTGCTGGCTAAGTTTACTCTCCTACTACTCCCCCACTAATAACAGAGAACTCCAACGAGTTAATTGAGATGTTCACTAAAGATCTGACCATATGTTTTCTCAATAAAATGAAGTCTGATGTCAAGAGAACTTTTTGTTTTATTGGAGGATTTCAGTGATTTGCACAAAAATATAGCCATATATGTTGTTTCATTTTAATATACTTTGCAATTAAAAACTATTTTGGTGTTCTAAATTATTTTTATCTATTATCAGATATATTTTATGAAAGGAATATGAAGAGAAAAATCGATATTTCTTTGATCATGTGATCAGAGTACGATATCAGTTGACAAATATCTGGTTTCATTTTGAAACTTTTAGTGTGCACTTGTTGGCTGTGCAGATATTTATACTGCATTCAGAAAGTACAGATGTATTTTTTGTGCTTCATTTTGTTGATGAAATATAGTTTTTGAAGGTTAAATAAGTGTTCACCAAATACTCCAATGAATATTATCAAACTGAATCAGAAAATCATGAGTCTTTATGAAATATTTTATTGACTCTGACAGTGATTTAGATCATTTGTGCCTTTTCTCAGATTCAGGTACCTCTGAATGGCACTTTTTTGCACAGAATGGGCTAAATGGCCAGGTCGTCAAGGGCCCCGGGGCTCACAGCAGGTTGGGAGAGGGGACCAACTGGAACAGCTGTTGGGAGACAGATGGTAACCTTCTGTCAAGGTCATCCAGTGTGTTCTTTAATGTGTACAGGGTATGGCTATCCGCATATGGGGGCCTCGCCTTAACGTCCCACCCGACAGACAGTGGCCTTTCCAAGCCCACAGAGCGCAGGATGCAGAATTTTGCAGAGATAAATCCCAACATTGACCCAGTTGGGACTCAAACCTGGGAACTGCAGATTACGAGCCTGGAATGCTACTAACTGAGCCACCCCTGTTGAATCAGATTCAAGAGGATTACATTGATTCTGCTACATCTAAAATTATTTATATTGCTCCTCAAGTATATACTGCAATTGCAAATCATAATTATTTGAAACTTGATTGAAAATTAAATCATTAGGCATATGTAACTTAAAATTGTAGCTACTTTAGGAGACATCTCATTAGAGTTGGGTTGTTTTACCTCTGAAGGCATTTATTTTTCACGCAACCAGCTAAATGGCCAGCACAAGAACCCGAAGTTTAGGGAAGGATGGGGGGAAGGGACTCACTGAACAGCTGTTAGCAGACAGATGGTAACCTCCCTGGTGTTGTTCAACATGCATAAGTGCATGTTGAACAACACCATTCTCCCACATGCACTCTCCCACACAGAGTCATGGCTTTAAGTCCCATCCGATGGATGGCAGCCTTTCCAAGCCCATCAGGGTCCCCTACTGACTGCAGGTAGGGCAGAGAGTTTTGCAGAGATAAATCTCAATGCTGGCCCAGCTGGGACTTGAACCTGGGAGTTGCAGATTATGAGGCTGTCATGTTACCGACTGAGCTCCCCCTCCCCTACAACTGATTAAAGAAAAAAATTAATTTTTAAATGATAGGACTAAGTTTAGTACTATTTTTGATTAAACTGAAGTAACTTGATAACTAGAATTCAAAATATGAAAATTTTAAGCCAAGTTTTAGATGTTTTCATAAAGTTCATTATATTCCGTAGTAGTCAGTATACAGGGCGATTCAAATCTCTTTGGTCAAACTTTAAGGGGTGATAGAATACATCTAAACGAGCACTTTCATCATACAATGCATGGTCGGAACTCAAGCGGTGAAGCGCTAGGGGTTAGCAGTTACTGTGTCAGGAAATGAAGAAACACATGAATGATAGAAGAGGGTTTGAAACAATTGCAGAAATTACAGAACAGAATTTTATTGAACAAATTACAGAAACTGCTCAAAAGAGCAACAGCCAACATTAATGCAAGCTTCACAGCTTCGAAGTAGTGATATTGCGTACATGGGCGAAAACACCAGGCATTTCTTGTACAGCGGCAGCAGCAATAGAAACCTGGCAACAAGGTCCTCATTGGAATCGATGGTGCTATCGTAAATTCATATGGCCCCATAAGAAAAAGTCCAGACATGAGAGATCAGGCGATCATGGCGGTCAAGCGATGGGACCACCCCGACCAATCCATCATCCTGGAAATGTTGCACCTAAGGTGTTCAGCATATCCACGCTGAAATGGGGTGGTGCTCTGCCATGTTGGAACCACATACATGTTTGAATGTTTGCTGGAACAGGGTTCAGTAATTCTGACGAGACTGATAGTAAAATATGATATTGTAAAAATATGAGGTATGTTCTCCCTTTCAGTCGGGCTGGCAAAAGGTATGGGCCAATCAAATGGTCATGGAGGATTCCAGCCCAAGTATTTATGGAGAAATGCCACTGGTATGAATGTGGACATATGGCGTGTGGATTACTGGTGGCCCACATGTGAATTGTGGGTATTAAAAATGCCCTCACGTGCAAAGGTGCATTCGTCAGTGAATAAGACATGTGCATCAAAGTCCAGTTGTGCTGCAGTCTGCTGCAGAAACCACTTGCAAAATCTACATGAGGCTGATAATCTGCAGGTGTCAAGGCGTGTCCTCTGTGCATGGTAGGGGTGTAATCGTTCGTCTTGTAGAACTCACCACACCGTCGATTGGGGCACACTTACGGCATGGGAAATTGCTCGTGTGCTACATTCAGGACGATCTCCAATCCTACGTAGAATTTCCTCTTAACATGTGGCGTCCTCACACTCCTTGCACATCCTGTACCCTGCAAGCCACTGATAAAGAAGCCCATTTCGCACATACCTGTGCAATCGCTGAAAGGTTTTACGATCAGGCACGCATCTGGTTGGAAAGCACTCCCAGTACAGTCTTTGGGTTTCCCTCGCATTCCTGTCCACAGCTCTGTATGTGAAATGAATGTCCGCCTTCTCCTGATTCATCAAATAATCCATCCGTTCTGCAATCCACGGTAGAAATGATGATGAGTGCGAAAACCAGCACTTATAAGTGTTCACTGGAAAGCGCCCTCTAGCGCTTCACCACTTGAGTTCTGACCATGCATTGTATGACGAAAAGTGCTTGTTTAGGTGTGTTCTATCACCATTTAAAGTTTGGCCCAAGAGTTTTGAATCACCCTGTATAATGCAGATTGATCTCGGAGGATTGATATCAATTTCAGTGGTTAAAATAAAGTTTATTTGTGGTGAAATATTTTTATATAATTTCTTCACAGTTCTTTATTCAGTTTCAATTACATATTTTTGAGTTTTTGGATGTTTGTGATGTTTTTTTTTGCTGAGGTCCTGTCAATCTCACAGACCTACTACTACTACTATACTACCTTCTACTACATATAAACTAATAGGCTCCTGTCAGACCTCTGTGGCAAGCAGTTACTTGAGGAGATATTTATTTTATTATAAAAATTTATTTTTCTTTAAAAGCAAGATAAATTTTTATAACATTGTTACCTTAGTCTTAGAGTTTATCAATCATTAAAATTCAGCATTTAACTTAACCAAATAATAAGATTACCAAATAATTTTTAAAAAAATTTAATCAATACTAAAATGAGAGAAATATTATGAATTTCATATATTAAATTGTGTACAGTACTGTGAAAATTAGTTGGGACAATAGGAAAATGCAGTAACAAAGACAACTAAAATATTTATTTGTCTAATAGTGTACATAGTTAATAGTGAATGTGACCCCCCTTAGCTTTAATTACTTCTTTCACCCTCTCAATCATTGATGCCATTAGCTTTCCACACATCTCCTTCACTTCAGGGTCGTGGTACCACACTTTCATGACACTTTCTATCATTTGGTTTTCTTCATGCAATCCATCTTAGATATGTGCGCTTTAATAATGGTCCACAAATTTTCAATGGGGTTCAGATCGGGTGAATTTCCTGGCCACTCCAATACCTTCAAATGTTGCTAGGTAAAGAAGCTCTTAGCAAGCTTAGAATTGTGGCATGGAGCCAGATCCTCTTGAAATACCCCATCGCTGTAAGGAAACAGCTTCTGCAGTGTTGGGACCATTTTCTCCTCCAGAATGCCTATGTACTTTTTGCTGTCCATCATTCCTTCAATGGGGTGAAGCATCTGTGGCCCGGAAGCTGTGAAACATCCCCAAAACATGACCTTGGGTGGGTGTTTGGGGGATTGCTGGATGTGGCTGGATCGAAGAGGTTCTCCAGGTGAGCAGCGGACGAAATTTGACCTGTAGCCATGCACCTCAAAGTGGATTTCGTCGGAAAATTTCACTTTTTCCCAATTCTCCGCAGTCCAGTCTCAATGTTTCTTTGCCCAGGATAGCCTTTTTTGTTTCATAGCGGGTGTCAAAAGCTTTTTGGAGGGGCGGCCACACTCCAGAAGGTGACAACGTACGGTGGAAGCATTTATATTAACCCCATGAGACGCAATCTCCTTTTTGATGTCTCCACTGGTCCTCTTCGGGTCTATGATACTAATTCTTCGAATTAGACTATCATCTATAGGGGTGGTTTTTCTTTTCCTTCCACAATATCCTTTACGGGACATGTCCACGGACCCTGTCTCCTTATGCAGCTTCATGATCAGTGAAATGCTGGATTTCCCGACACCAACTACTTTTGCTATCTGCCTAGCAGTAAGTGAAGTGTTTTCGCCTAAAGCGATTATTTTAGCTCGTTTACGAGGCATGATGTCCACGATGTATTTAATAAAAAAAAGTTTCCAATGAAAATTGTGAACTACTTGCATAATCACATCCTCAGCCTATGAAATATCAATTCCGACTAAAGTGGAAGTGTAAATAATAGCAGAGTAACACAACAGACAATTCTAGACTTGCAGATATTGCTCTGCTGCAAGTCTAAACTTGTGCGTGTCTGTTGTAGGGACATATGCAAGTTTTGACTTGCAGCAGCAGGTTACAAACAAGTTTAGACTTGCAGCAATTTAGACTCTGCAATGTAAGGGATTTAGTGTTCCTTCGCTTGTCCCAACAAATTCGCACAGTACTGTAATATGTGCAAACACTGGAAAAATCTAGTTTTTTGTGAAATATTTCATTGACTCTGATTTTCCAAAAAAAAAAATCCTCTCAAGCAGGTGCTGGTCACAGAGGTTACAAGAGCCTGTCAAGTTTAAAAGCCATAGTATAAGGTCTATGAGGATGGAGGAACCTCAGCAGAAAAAACAAATCTCTATGGTGTATTATACTGAGAGGCTCCTGTCAGACCTCTATGGCATGCAGCTGCTTGAGGGGAGAATTTATTTTATATAGAACTAGGAAACCAAAAGCTGTGTTATTGGGCAGAGAGTTTAAAAGAGTTAAATACCTGATTTGTTATCGGGAAATCATGCAATCATACCCTACTCCTGTCAAAAGTAAATGTTTCTGCTAACGCATATAGCATTCGCTAGTGCATTATTATAAATGAATTGGGTTGTTTTACCTCTGAGCGGCACTTTTTTGCACACCATGGGCTAAATGGCCAGGTCACATGGACCCCGAAGGCTCAGAGAAGGTTGGGGGAGGGGACCCACTGGAACAGCTGTTGGGAGACAGATGGTAGCCTCCCGTCAAGGCCATCCAGCGTGTTCTTTAACGTGCACAGGGTATGGTTCTCCCGCACACGGGGCCACGGCTTAACGTCCCATCCGACGGACGGCGGCCTTTCCAAGCCCATCGGTGTCCCCTACTGACCGTGGGCAGGGTGGGAAATTTTGCGGAGATAAATCTCAACGCTGACCCAGCTGGGACTCGAACCTGGGAACTGCAGATTACGAGCCTGGCGCGCTACCGACTGAGCCACCCCCGCCCCGTTATAAATGAATACCCTTTTGCTAATACTGAAACTCCTATGGTGTGTATAAATAACATATTTAAATGGGAACATAACTGGGTAAAAATTTATACTGATCATTTACAGAAGCAGTAAAAATGCACAAAATATGGGAATGGTCAAGTTCCATTTTTCACATGAAAAAAAAAAAAAATGAAAGCAGGTGGGGGGATATTATATTTATCTTAAATATATTCACGATTAATAGAAGAAACTGATTACACAACTTATGTTTATAATCATTATTAATAGCAAGTTGTTGTTTCAGAAATTCAAAAACAGTTTTAAAAACCTTTCAAATTATGGAAATTATGCTTTCCATTCATTTTTAGTGACCTATAAGTTAGCAGGGTCAGGTCATAAATGGGAATATAAAACCGTTT
Source organism: Ryuthela nishihirai (assembly GCA_038380435.1). Taxonomy (NCBI): domain Eukaryota; kingdom Metazoa; phylum Arthropoda; class Arachnida; order Araneae; family Heptathelidae; genus Ryuthela; species Ryuthela nishihirai. The sequence goes on from JAWZYU010000037.1 coordinate 3,553,666, forward strand.
TAGTTTCACTAAGTAAAATTTTTAATATAGAGGGCATTCAAAAAGTTCTTGACACATTGGTAGATTTACACTCGTTCTTCCAAAGCGATTTCACTTGGTGAAAATGTGTTTCACTTTGTGTGTTTTTTTTCTCCAAAGTGATTTCACATAATGATAAAAATTTATCATTATGTGTTAAAAACAAAAGCAGTATCACCATTTCTCTCTTTGCCACTGGCAGACTATAAAGTTCGGACTGTGAAATCTGTGCATTGTTGCTATGAAGCCTACTAAAGATGGTGAAAGATTTTCTATTTTTACAAGGATGCAGCTTGAGGATAATGTGAAAAAAATTCATGCCCATTTATCACAAGTATATGGGGATCATGCCAATTCATACGACACTGTTACGGGATGCATGCGCAAATTCAGAGAAGGATGGCAGAGATTTGAAGACCTCCCTTGTGCAGGAATACAGGAGGCCATGGATGAGAGAACCATTGCTTCTGTTCATGAACTCATTAAGGGAAATCCATATATCACCATTCAGATAATAAGTTTAGATTGGGTTGTTTTACCTCTGAGTGGCACTTTTTTGCACACCATGGGCTAAATGGCCAGAAGGCTCAGAGAAGGTTGGTAATGGACCCCGAAGGCTCAGAGAAGATCAGGGGAGGGGACCCACTGGAACAGCTGTTGGGAGACAGATGGTAGCCTCCCATCAAGGCCATCCAGTGTGTTCTTTAACGTGCACTGAGTAAGGATCTCCCACACATGGGGCCACAGCTTAACATCCCATTCGACAGACGGTGACCTTTCCAAGCCCATCGGTGTCCCCTACTGACCGTGGGCAGGGCAGGAAATTTTGCGGAATAAGTTTAGATGTCACTGATCGACTGCCAGTGTGAAAACAGTAGCTCATCAAAATTTAAAGTTCTATGCTAAATGGATACCCCACAAACTGACAAAACAGCAAAAACACTAGTCACCTGATGCATGGAGATGCTGATAATGTTTGAACCTAGTGATCCTCAAATGGTTAACAGACATTGTCACAGGTGATGTCACATGGTTTTATTGCTATACAATTCCCAGAAAGATCGGGAACTATGCTTCGGTTGCTGAAGATGAACAATGTCCCCAAATCCTCAGGCAAGACTTTTGCCCCAAGTAAGATGATGCTCACAATTTTTTTCAATTCTCAAGGAATGGTAGCCATGGACACCTTACCTGAAAAATGACTATAAATGGCTAATACTGCACCAACATTGTTTGATCAAAATGGTTAAAGAGATGAAGGAGCAGCATCCAACAACAGCCATGTCAAGGGTTCTCTTCCTTTATGAAAATGCCAGTGCTCACAAAACCCAGCAAGTTACAACCTATCTGGAGCAGGTTGGGTTGTTTTACCTCTGAGCGGCACTTTTTTGCACACCATGGGCTAAATGGCCAGGTCACATGGACCCCGAAGGCTCAGAGAAGGTTGGGGGAGGGGACCCACTGGAACAGCTGTTGGGAGACAGATGGTAGTCTCCCGTCAAGGCCATCCAGCGTGTTCTTTAACGTGCACAGGGTATGGCTCTCCCGCACACGGGGTCACGGCTTAACGTCCCATCCGACGGACGGCGGCCTTTCCAAGCCCATCGGTGTCCCCTACTGACCGTGGGCAAGGCGAGGAATTTTGCAGAGATAAATCTCAACGCTGACCCAGCTGGGACTGGAACCTGGGAACTACAGATTACGAGTCTGGCGCGCTACCGACTTAGCCACCCCTGCCCCATCTGGAGCAGGGAAAAACCAGTTACCCCAACTTGCATATTCACCCGATCTTGCACCATGTGATTATTTGGCTGTTTCAAAAAATTACAAAGGAACTTGCTGGGAAACATTTCTCAAGGGTGCAAGATCTTGCAAAATGCATTCATTCAGAGTTGCAGAGTAGAAAACACCAACAGAAGTACCACAAAGCATTCCGGAACTGATGTAGACTTCTGCAATTTTGCATAGATGCTGGATGGGAGTACTTTGAAAGACTAAAAGTTTCATTGAGGTAATTGCAAAGGTTTTTGTTCTGCACATGCATGTCACGAACTTTTTGAATGCCTCGTGTATGCTTAATTTGGCAAAAATAAATAATTGTGTAACCAACCTATACAAAATCAGACAGTTTTATGTAAAAATGAGCTTAAAGAAAATTTTGTTGAACAAAAATCAACTCGGATATCAATCCATATGGTACTCAAGTTTGAAAAAGGGGTAAAGCAAAATGAGAAAGCAAGTTTAAATTATTATGCAATTGCAAAACTGAGATTTCTACTTACACTAATATAAACCAACTTCTCAAAAGGTTCTCCCTCCCAAGACCAACCATTTGAATACTTCTTTTTCTCTGTTTTTTTTGGAAGCACAAGACGAGGCAGAGACACCAGAGGTTGGAAAATCTTTTTCTGTTGCACAGGAATCACAGCATTTGTATTCTTTTTTACTTTTGAATATGGAGCCAATGGTCTATTATCTGCATCCCGGAATGTTCTTTGTTTGCCGTGCAATCTTGCCCGCCTGATAAGAGCAGACACTTCTTTTTTCTTCATCACATTTACTACCATTACATCAGGCATTTCCTCATGATCACAAGTGTCCTGTTGGCCTTTAACTATATCTTCTTTGGGGCTAAAGTTTTTACAGGTATCATTCTCATGGATCTCTACAATCTCTGGAGTGTCAGAAGAAGTTTTATCATAAACTATTTCTATATCCATATTTTCAACCCTTTTAGTGTCATGCTTTTTATTTTGAACTTCTACAACTTCTTTATCAACAATTTCTACATCTTTTACTATGTTTTTTTCAGAGTGGCAAATCTTTGCTGATTCTGACAACTGTGGTTTAGAATCATCAACTGAACATTTGTTTGTGATTTTGTGCTCAAGTGGTAATGAAGCATAAGACGAATGTTTTTTCTTTTCATTGTGAAGTTCTTCATTCCTTGGTTCAACACGAGAAATGTCGCATACCCTTTGTTCACTCACTACATTAGTTTCTTTATTTCCCTGAGATGAATTTCCTTCTGTCACTGGTTCCGATTTTGGAACAGGTACACTAGAGGTAGCTACTGTTGGAGGAAGAGGCAGATGGGGGAGAGGTATACTTGATGGCTCAGCATGTGTAGAATTCTGATCTTGATGACACACTGTACTCTGTGGCTGTGGTGCAGGAAGAGGAGGAGGAGGAGGAGCTGCAGATGGAGGATGATGAGGAATCTGATAATTAGAAGATGAATATTCTTGATGATACCTACTGGAAGGAGGGTAAGAATGTCCTGGTTGATGAGAATGATTTTGTGGGGGTCCACTGTGGCTCTGGCACTGATAACTGCTTGCAATGTTGTGAGGATTATATGGCTGTTGATGAGGGACAGGGGGTTGCGGAAGAGAGCTATGTGAGTTGTGAGATGAAGTTTGATTATTTACTGGGTGATGAGTCATTTGATGAGGTGGTGGTACAGAAGTATTGCAAGGATGATGAATCTGTTGAGATGGTGGTGCAGGTGGTGGAATTGGCTCTATAGGACAAGGCTGTGGAGGAATACTTTGACGTGGAGGTGCTGGAGCATTGTGGGGTGGAGGTGCTTGAGGAAGAGAATGATGAGTGAGGCACTGATCTCCAGAATAACGATTATGAGGTGGCGGCGGTGGCCGAGAGTGATGAGATGAAGGATGAATGTGTGGATGTTGCTGAGGATGATAAGGTACAGGCTTGTGAATCAGACACTGATCATGAATAGGCTGAATAAGAGGTCCTGCTGGCTGATAGTAACCTATAAAATATGAAGAAATGCTTAAGAACAATTATTTTTATATACATCATAACATAAATACAAATAAAAGGTTGCATACAGTTAAGTGAACAAAATTATTGTGAACGATTTAAAACTTTTTCATTACTTCTAAATGTTTTTGAAAAAGGCAGCTGTTAAGAATTACTTCAGCAAAATATTCATTTTGATAAGATCTAGATAAATAGTTCCCAATGGGGCATTTTCTTGAGTTTTTCTGAGGAAATAGAATACTGAACACTCGGATTAACATAGTTAAATATGCTGTTTCAACAGAAAAACATTTGAAATTCATGGATCAAAATACTCATAAATTTGTGTATATGGTAAATATTCTTTCGTCTAGTTTTATGCAAGTGATATTTTGTTTCCATGAAGGGAGGGGAATTAGGGTTGGGTTGTTTTACCTCTGAGTGGCACTCTTTTTGCACACAATGTGCTCAATGTCCAGGTCACAAGGGTTGGATTAGGTTGTTTTACCTCTGAGCGGCACTTTTTTGCCCACAATGGACTAAATGTCCCGGTCACAAGGACTCTGAAGGTCAGAGAAGACTAGTGGAGGAGAGGATCCACTGGACAGCTGTTGGGAGACAGATGGTAACCTACCATCAGGGCCATCCAATGTGTTCTTTAACATACACAGGGTGTGGCTCTCCCACACACAGAGAAACAGCTTAACATCACATCTGATGGATGGTGGCCTTTCCAAGACCATTGGTGTCCCCTACTGACTGTGAGCAAGGCGGGGGAGTTTTGAAGAGATAAATCTCAACACCAGCCGGCACCCGAACCTGGGTACTGCAGATTATGAACCTGGCGTGCTACCAACAATACTTGGTAAAAAAAAAGGGCATTCAGCCGAGAAACAATATGAAAACTACCATCTAGATGGTTTTACTGCATGGAATGTCCATTTATTCTCTTACATGATACGGCATTGTTATTCTTCTGAATGTCACATCTTTAAATATTTTACCTTTAATAAATAATTAAATATTTTACCTTTAAATATTTTACCTTTAATAAGTTGACTTAATTGAAGATATACCCATTTTCCATATTTGTAAACACCATTAACAATGAAATATTATTATATTCTTCCAATAAATCAACACCTTAGAAAGCATGACATCAAATATGATACTCATACCATTTCACCTCCAGAAGTTTATGTAGATTTCAAAATGCAAGGCATTACTCCTAACCTTAAAATACATTAGCAATGATACATTTCTAAGCATATTAATGAATTTGCTATTATTCTCATATTTAATCCCTTTTCATATAAATTAAGACAACTATATACCCAGCATAAGTAATTGCTTGTACTGTATATGGATATATTTTAAAAATATAAATAGCACATCAAATATATATATTATTTTTGAAATGTTTAGTATAAAAATTATGTTCTTGGTTTAAGAAAGATTGATGGTCTTGTCATGAAACATAACACACTTTAGCAAAAGAAATAACCCATAATTTATTTCAATTAAGCAAAACACAGGAAGCATCTGGATACAATTACTACTTTTGGTATCAATTTGTCATAAAAATTACCATACTGAGGATGTATGTAGGTTGTCCACGTGTCCCAGTTTTTAGAGAATTATCCTGATGTTCTGAAACAGATTTTTGGGATCTCTAAGCTTCCTAGTTTTTGTGATGACATACAGTTGGCTCTCTAGGTAGCTTTAAGTAACACGCTTTTGGGAAAATGTGGTCATTAAAATTTACCCCTTTTTTTAAAATATATGTGACTTTTTTTTTTTGGAATAACATGGATTGAATTAAGTGTTGTTGATGAAATCTGAATTTTGCTGCAAGCACCACATTTGAGAACTTCAAATTAGCCATGCCATTCTTTGAGTGTTTTTTTTTAAATATCCTAACAATTGCAATTGTACATCATGTGATTATTGTGCTGTTGTACAACTAGCTTAGTTAAATTATCTCTGAGGTTACACTTCTGAGAAGAAATGTACTAATTTCAGAAAGCCATTAAATATCCCATGATATTTATTGAAATCTCCCAGACTACAGCAGAATGTTTAAATTTACCTTAAAGCTAAAACAGTTCAATATAAAAGCCTTTTGCAGTTTGGCAACTATCAGTCTCTAATTAAATTTTTGTTATACCGTAAGCAACATGCTTCAGTGTTGTGTTTTCAACAGTGAAGAAAATGTTGGCATATATACAAAAAAATATAGTGATGAAAATTGGTCAGGTAGATGCTTTAGTTCATTTAAATGATGGATGCACTTTGGAATAAGTTTCTCTAGTTCATTACCTTGGAGTTGTGTGACAAATACTGCCAATAAGTGACATAAGGTAAACAAAAGAATAGACATTGCTACTGGGACTTATAAGTATCTATGGAAAATATAAAAATAAGTAAATGCATCTAGACTATAATTACATTACACATTAATTAGGCCATCTCTGAAATTTGATGTGGTCTGAAACTTGGATCCTACGTAAGGAACACAATCAAACACATTGAATGATAAAGATTTGTCGATTTCCCTGTTGTTAGTGTTTAACAAAAATTGTTAAAAAACTTGTAAATTCTTTAAATCAACAAATTTTTACTAACAAAATTAATCTCATTTTCTAAGAACCAATTTAGCTTTAAAGAAAAAATGTTTACAAATGTATTGATGTGGTAAAAAAAAAAACTTTCTGGATCTATAAAAAGCATTTGATACAGTGGATCAGGAAATGCTATAAAGATTTATTATCACATTATCAATGTATCTACTTGAACTTTACATTCACTGTGCAATATCTATTCATATAATTAAATTTCAATTTTTTTACCTTATAATACCATAAGGGAACTGAAATATAGCTGTTACACTTAGCTAATCAATGATATTATGGTAAGTAATACTTTAATTAGTAAAGTCACCTCTATTACATACATCAATATGTACATTAATAATGTGATAATTCCAGGCCTGGACTCTGACCTTCTGAGGTTCTAAGCTATTGTAAATTTATAAGCCCTAAGTAAAATAAATTTAAGAGTCCCCAAAAATTCTCCGCAAAATTCCCCGCCCTGCCCACGGTCAGTAGGGGACACCAATGGGCCGTCCGTTGGATGGGACGTTAAGGCGTGACCCCGTGTGTGGGAGAGAGCCATACCCTGTGCACGTTAAAGAACACGCTGGATGGCCTTGACGGGAGGCTACCATCTGTCTCCCAACAGCTTTTCCAGTGGGTCCCCTCCCCCAACCTTCTCTGAGCCTTCGGGGTCCATGTGACCTGGCCATTTAGCCCATGGTGTGCAAAAAAAAGTGCCACTCAGAGGTAAAACAACCCAACCCCAAAAATTCGAAAGTCGAAATATATATATTATTGTGATTGAAGGAAACATTAAAAAATAAACAGGAAATTGATGTTCTGAAAACATTATTCTACCAATGGTAAGTTAAGATGAAGAGTGTTTGCACAATAAATTAAATATATTTTTTTCCAGAACAGTAAAGCTCGAAATGCATTTCTTTGAGGCCCCATCATATTGTGAGGTACTAAGCTGTAGTTTAGTTAACTTATGCATAAGTAACACACTGAATAATTCTCATCATTTTAACTCTTTTAAGAACAGATATACCCACATGATCATTGCTCACAATTTAGCACATCCAAATGCTAAAAGCCATAAAATCCAACAAAAAACTAAAAAGACACTTATCAATTGATGATGTATGTCTGTTCTTAAAACAGCTAATAATAGGAGAATTATTATTCAAATCAACTACCAACTAATTCTGCAAATCAATGAAATATTAATCTGGAAACGTTTTGAACTGGCATCTCATTACGAAAATTTATGTTTGCCTTCAATTAGACTGTACAGGCTATAATGATATATCAGCATAAAGGACATCACCAACATCTGATAATCATTGTTGAAAATTACATAATTAACAGCAAAGAACTCTTGATTGAGTGCATCAGCAACTTCAGATTAACTCTTGATTGAGTGCATCAGCAACTTCAGATTAACTTGTGCAAATAAAACAAAAAAACCTTCGAGCAGCTGCTTGCCACAAGTTTGAGAGGAGCCTGTCAGTTTATACACCATAGAAGAAGGTCTGAGAGGATGGTGGGACCTCAGCAGAAAGACAATACAAACATCCATGCCTTACCCGGGGCTCGAACCCAGGTCCCTTAGATCAGTAGCCTATCATGCTAAGCACTCGGCCACCGAAAAACCAGTAATAATTACTATTAATTAAATCACATCATTAATGTACATAACAGTGATAACTTTACTAGTTAAAATATTACTTAATGTAATATCATTGATTAGCTAGATGTAAAAACTATTTCAACTTCCTTATGATATTGTAAGGTAAAAAGACTGAAAGTTAAATATATGAATAGATATTGCTATTGATAGATACAGTGATTATGTGATAATTAAATCTTTAAAAGCTTTCTCTGTGATAAATTAATTTTAATTAAGGAAATACTATTAAACTTTTTGCCAGTATAGAGGACATATTTATAATTAGTTTAAAAGCTACCTTTTAGCTAGGAATTAGACTGTAAAAGTGAATAAGGAAATACCTTAGTTTATAGAAATTAAAATGACTAAAGCAATTCAAATGTATAAATTCACATAATTCAATAATCTATATAATAAAAGAAGATGTGTGTCTGTCTGTCTGTGGCAGCCATAACTCCAGAAAATCAATGTACACCCTCCAAATTTTCAGAGAATGTTTCAGGTTATGGTCCGGATTGCAGTGCCAAATTTCAAGTCAAAAGTCCAAAAGGGGGGGGGGGGGCTTGCTGGAACCAAAAATATTTACCATGCTATTTCTACGGGAAACGAGAATCGCTATCAAATTTACTGTTGCCATTTTCTGCTCCCTTACCATGAAAGTAAAGTGTTAAAATAGCATTTAAATCTTCTGCTGCAAATCTGATGCCATTGCCAGATTCCCCACATTTCCAAAAGCATTATTTAAGCGTTTCATTGCAGCTATGGATCTAATTTTCGAACCAAAAATGGGGTCGGGCATGGGGAACCCGCCTGTGAAATTTCGGAACTTTCAGTGAAGTACATTGGGAATTGCAGAATGCCAACATCTGACGAAATAAAAATATCTCGATCGTTTGCCACAGGTTCTGAGAGTGCGCACTGAATCAGCAGTGACCTTTGCAACACCGGGAAATTATTCGTGTTCAATTGTTATAAAATTTCGGGGGGGGGGGGATGCTCACAAAACTAACATTAGTGCACGAAACAACAAAATATGCAGATTAAAGTAATGCACGAGCTGTCAAAATTTGTGTAGAAATGAAGCCACGGGCCAAGTGAGAACCTGATTTTTAAACCAATCATCAAAGCACACAGGGAAACGCTGTGCATGAAATTTTGACCGTGCGGACAAATGTCACAGGAGCCATATGGCAGCAAAATCTGTGGTAACGGAAATAAAAATCTCGATAGCTTACGCAGAAACTAAGCCATGGGCTATGCGAGAGCTCGCTGACATCGCCAACGATCCAAGTCAACACTGGGCAAATTTCTTCCTGTTAAAAATCTGTGCTAAAATGTCAGGGGGGGGGGGGGGATTACAAAATTTACCTTTGGTGCAGTGAAAAGAATATACAGGTTAAAAGTGACACCCGGGCCGCACTGGATAAGTTCAGCTAGTTTATAATAAATTTACGTATTAAATAACACTTAATGTGTATATTTAAGAGAATCATTGATGTGCTATGCCCATAATATTCCAATAGTTTACACAGCAGATGATATTTTAGAAATGGAAACTGATGTAGATATCAATCTTTTAAAAATTCATAGATGGTTAGTTTCGAATAAATTAAATATTAATAAAAGTTCCTTTATTTTGAATTGCTGAAAACAGATATTGTAATAGAAATTATATATCATAATGTTAATTGCCTCCTTAATCAGAATTGTGTATACCCAAAATTAAAAAGAGTATATATATATATACAATTATTTGGGAGTTGAACTGGATTCTTATTTGCACAAATCATCCATTTCAAAGATAACATAGTTAGTTATTATATATATATTATTTAAATTTTATCATATTAAAAAAATAGTAGATAAAATTTTTTAACAGTGCTATTTTATGCCTAGGTTCACTTTAATATTCAATATGATTTGTGTAGAGAGAGAGAGAGGATGATTATAATATTAATTTATGTTTACCCATCCACTTTCATTTTCATCGTATTAGACATTTATATGTGTAGAATTCTATTAATTTTATATCAGAATAAACAATGGGTAAAGAGTCAAACTTATGAACAAAGTGATTAATATTTTCACTTTACCGTAGCAAAGAAAAATACCCTCCAGAGGCACTTTGCTTCTTTGGTAGCAAAATTTTACAATTCCTTACCAATCTGACTGTTTTAGAAAGAAGTTTCATACATATATAAGCTCACTGGACGAAAAATTAGTCATCTCCTGCCATAAGAGGGTTATGTCTGTTCGATAACAACAGAGGGCACAACAATAAACGCATCCTACGAAAAGTTGTCGTGCACCATGGGGTTCATACAGTGACAAGAAGTGGTTGTGTGACTTGTGTGTTAGGTGCTCAATGAAACATGGGTCACGCCAAAGAAGTGAATGAATGGCAAAAAGGTGTTATTGCTTTTGGTCGAGCCAAAGGGCATTGTGTACAAGAAGTTGCTGCCTTTGCAGGTATGTCGAAATGTACTGTCCAAAGGGTCTTCCAGCAGTGGAGTACATCACAGTCCACAGCTAATCATCACCAGAACTGTGGTAGAAAGACTGTGCTCACCAATAGGGACCTCCACAGTGTGTCATGCACTGTTATGGCAAACTGCTTTGCAATGAGGCAGGAATTTGCTTGTCAGTCAGTCTATGCAGGCCTGCAACAAGCTGTTTCCGAACAAACACTCCAAAGGGAACTGCATGCCATGGATATCTGGAGCAGAGTACTGCAGAAGAGACCCATGTTAACAGCTCAGAACAAGGCTGCAGTGGATGTGGTGTCAAAAAGACTGGACTGTCAACTCTTGGAAGCATGTGATGTGGTCGGATGAGTCACATTTTTGCCTGTACTCGAATGATGCAAGGTGATAGGTACATCGTAAGCCACATGAAGCTTTCCATGCGGACTGTGCAAGATTCTGTTCAAGCTGGAGGATGCTCTATGATGTTTTGGGGGTATTTCACATAAGAGGAAATGGGTCCTTTGGTTGTGGTGATGTCACACTTGAACCAGAAGGGCTATATGGAGCTACTGGACGACCACATGTTGCCTTTTGTGCAGCATCTCCACAGTGAACATCAGAAAGATACCCCAGTCTTCCAAGATGACAATTGTCAGGTGCACAGAGCTCAAAGTGTGTTGGATTGGCATGATGAGCATTCTGAAGCCTTCGAACAACTCGACAGCCCACCAAATCCCCAGATTTGAATCCCATAGAAAACTTGTGGGACTATTTGGGGCAATGAGTGAAGCATCATCCCAGCCATTTGGCCAATCTGGCCAAACTGCAACATTTGCTGCTGGAAGAGTAGATGAATATTGATGTGCAGTACATCCATAAACTGGTGGCATCCATGCCAGACAAGATTTCGGCTGGTCGCACGGAGACGCTAGTGCTATTAAGTGACATTCAGCCAGGGGTGACTAATTTTTTGTCCGGTAAGCTTATATATTAACTGTAATTAGTTGAATCGTTTACATTTTTAATTAATTCCTACTACTGTACTCCTTTCTTTTATTCTGATATACCCAGTTTATACTTACAAATTAAATTTATCATTATTCCCATTGCTTGTTGCCTATAATGTTGGAAACTAAACCTAATCAGGACGGGCTATTTAGCCCCTTGATCCCAGATGTGCAGTGGTGGTTTGTCGTTAGGGGCCAATCCCACTGGACCCTAACGACCTTTGCCACCTATGTTTCTGTAATATATATATATATGCTAAACATTAAACTCCGCATTGGAATAAATATTTTACATGGATATTTGTCTCTGAAATATCTTGCCCGTTTTATTTCATACCAATAAGCATTTAGCAAATAGACGTGAAACTGACTGGTATGCCTTAATTATCAGCACAAAATATTACAAGAAAGCTTTAAGTTCCATCACAGAGAGGGGGGCAGGGGTGGCTCAGTTGGTAGCGCGCCACGCTCATAATCTGCAGTTCCCAGGTTCGAGTCCCAGCTGGGTCAGTGTTGAGATTTATCTCCACAAAATTCCCCGCCCTGTCCATGGTCAGTAGGGGACACTGATGGGCTCAGAAAGGCCGTTGTCAGTCAGATGGGACGTTAAGCTGTGGTCACGTGTGGGGGAGAGTCATATTCTGTGCACGTTAAAGAACATGCTGGATGGCCTTGACAGGAGGCTACCATCTGTCTTCCAACAGTTGTTCCAGTGGGTCCCCTCCCCCAACCTTCTCTGAGCCTTTGGGGTCCATGTGACCTGGCCATTTAGCCATTGTTGTACAAAAAAGTGCCACTCAGAGGTAAAACAACCTAACCCAACCCATCCCAGAGACTAAATTCTTGAAAACTTCCATGAACTAAATTTTCATGTAAATATGTTTTAATTAAAAAAAAAAAGAGTTTTAAACCTGTGCAGTGAGATGCTGTATTAAGATAAGGAACAGAGCCATTTCTTAAAGTTCGAGTTTTTTCGAACCTGCAGAATAATCCAGTAAACTCAGGATTTACATTGACTACAACTAATTTCATGAACCACAGTGTAGGTGATAAAGCATAAAAAGAACAAGATAAAAACCAACAATAGGTGTAGGGAACCAGTGCAAAAAAATTATCTCAGACAAGTGCCAGGCCTAGGAAGTGCTAACTGCCAGGATATAATTTTACCTCGTAAAATATACTCAGAACTTCCAGAATATGATGCTTAAAATTGCCAGTATATTGATGCCTTAAAATGCTGTTTTTTAATATTTTATTGCAAAGGGTTAGGTTGTTTTATCTCTGAGTGGCACTTTTTTTGCACACAATGGGCTAAATGTCCAGGTCACAAGGACCCTGAAGGCTCAGAGAAGGTTGGAGGAAGGGACCCACTGGACAGCCATTGGGATATAGATAGTAGTCTACCATCAAGCGTGTTCTTTAACATGTACAGGGTATGGTTCTCCCACACACGAAGCCATAACTTAATGTCCTATCTGACAGACAGCGGCCTTTCCAAGCCCATCAGTGCCCCCTATTGATCGAAGGCAGAGCAGGAAGTTTTGCGGAGATAAATCTCCACATTGGCCCAGCTGGAGCTTGAACCTAAGAACTGCAGATTACGAGCCTGGTATGCTACCGACTGAGCGACACCCCACCCCAATTATAAAAAATATTTCTTAAAGGTATTACAGAAATTGTAGACAAAACAAAAAAAAAAGCCAAGTGAAGAAAAAGAAAAGGAGCATATTTAATTAGTTTAACTAAAACTTACCATAATCGTTATGTGGATATGACATATGGGGAGGATGCCCATAGTGAGGTACTGTAAAAGCACTTCCACCATACTGTCTTGCTATGTGATGATCCATGCCCATGATTGGTGTCATTCCTCCAATGTTATGGCTCATGGGATATGACTGTGATGATGATAACATTGGTGCATGATTGGGGTAGTTATAGTAACTTTGTCTGCCAGGCATAACAGCACTCATCACATGAGAGTGTATCTGTCCACTTGGTGGTGGCCCAACTGGAGAAGGTGGAGGAGAAAAGCCTTTAGACACGGGTTTGTATGTTGTTTGCATCTGAAGACAGTAACTCTGCCTGGCATTTTTTGACTGATAGTGATACATTCGAGTAATTGCAACGTCATCTTTCTCCAGAATTCTTTCAATTTTTCTATCTGCTTTGCCCTCTTCCTTTATTTCCATTTCCTGTGTGGTGTTAATCTGAACTTTTGTTACCTCAGTATATTCAGTCAGGCCAACTTTGCTGACAGCAGTTGTGGCTAAAGTTCTGCTGCTCTCGCTGCTGGAGGAAACAGATTGCAACTGTCGATTTTCTCTAATGACGACTTCTGCTCCTCCTTTATCCTGTGCTTTCCGAACTTCTGTTACAGATTCTCTTAGTTCATCTTCTTTTCTTATTTCTCCACTGGAAGTTTTATCTCTATCTTCAGAAACAGGCACATTTACATTTCGACTACCCTCTAAATCATTCTCCCTTGGAAGAGGTGACAGCTGCTTTTCTCTTTCAATTATCTGTACATTGCAAGTAGACTCCACAATTATTTCTTTTATTTCTACATTTGGCTTGGAAGTTTCTGCTAATTTTTCAATATTTTGAATCTTTTTTTCCAATTTCTCTTTTCTGGGTTTCTCTTGCAAATAACTGGCAGCTAAAATAGCCTGCGCATTAAGACTTGCCATTCGTTTACACATTCTAGTATCTATTATTTCTATATCAGTATCAGGCTTCCTTTTCTTTGCTTTCTTTACTCTTTTCCCTTTTGATATTGGGTTTTTCTTTGACTGTTTGTCTAACTTTGGCCTTTCATTGCTCTTACAACTAATTCTGTCACTCTTCTCTTTTACATTTGATTGGGAAAATTTCACTTCTTTCTTTACAGCTTTGTTAATACAATTAATATTCTTATCATCTGCTAAAAATTCTAAAAGGCCACTTTCTTCACTTTCATTGCTATCACTACATGCAGTGCGACCTTCATTTTCGTATAAAATGTGAACTTTGGCCAGTGCATTTAAGCTAGCCATGCGATGTGCTCTAGCTGTAGGCCATTCATGAGTAGGGCTATAAGGAAATCTGGGTCGTAATTCTCTAGATGATATATTTGCCTTTTTTTTATTATGAGTTATTTGTTCTCTAAGCAGTTTCAAAGCTTTTGCCTTTTTAGTAGATCGGTCACAAGCTTTCCTTGCATCACAGTAATTTGCTTTCATTTTTGATGTAGTATGCTTGAGAACAGTACCCTTAGTTTTGGAAAATATCCGCCTTTTTTCTTGTTCCTCCATCTCATCATCACTATCACTTTCTTCCGAAGACAAAAAAACTGAAGTTGAAAAACTAACTCTTTTGACAGATACGGATCGCTGTACACTACAGGATTTAACAACACTAACTGATGAGGAACGTTTCGATACAATAACATGCACTTTTTTTTCATGCCGATCGCTCGGAGGATGTTTATTCCTTACATCCTTTAATGGATAATTTTTCCCAGTGCCACATTTTTTTCCAGACAATTTTGTATTCTGAACACATTTTGGAGATTTCCAATCACATTTTAATAAACGCTCACAAGCTTTTAAAGATGCTGTTTCTTTAGGTTGATGGTTTTTTCGGCCTTTTTCCAATGTCAATAACCTTGTAGCATACCTGCATTCACCATCCCTTTTTGAAGCAACTGGCCGGGCTGCTACCCTGCAACCAAACATGCTGCACAGGCAGCAGCAGGAGAACCACTTGAAAAGTGGTTCACATGGCAAGTAGAAAAATATGTTTCATCAATAACATGACCACAACCTGTAATATATAAACAAAACATTTGTTACAACAAATATATAGAACATTGCAACTATTCATCACCTTAAATAACAAGCATGCTATCATGCGTATTTACTTTCACATATACTAATGTGCAAAACCTAAGGAAATTCCTTTATTCTTGTTTCTGATTTATATGTTTCTAAAATATTCTAAAATACATTCCATATGGTAATTTTAATGCACTGTTCAAATATGTGAAAATATTTTGGGAAAAATATCTGTAACATGCCAAAATCATACCTCTCAGGCTTCAAACAGTAACCTACACTTTGATATTTGCTAGTCTTTAGAACTTATGTAATAATTTTAGTTAACATGTGTAAGCAACAGAACAGTGAGACACCATCTGGTTGATTGTGAAAGAGGATGAGCCATATGAAAGATGTAAATGGGTCAGTCACATATGGAAGTAACCAGGTTCTTCAATGTATCCGAAAGTGACATTTCAAAACTCTAGAAACAATTAGAAGAAACAGGAACATATCACCAAAGGAAAGCTGGAAGTCGTCCTAGGAGAATATCAAGAGTTGGGTTGGGTTGTTTTACCTCTGAGCGGCACTTTTTTGCACACCATGGGCTAAATGGCCAGGTCACATGGACCCCGAAGGCTCAGAGAAGGTTGGGGGAGGGGACCCACTGGAACAGCTGTTGGGAGACAGATGGTAGCCTCCCATCAAGGCCATCCAGCGTGTTCTTCAACATGCACAGGGTATGGCTCTCCCGCACACAGGGCCACGGCTTAACGTCCCATCCGACGGACGGCGGCCTTTCCAAGCCCATCGGTGTCCCCTACTGACCGTGGGCAGGGCGGGAACGCTGACCCAGCTGGGACTCGAACCTGGGAACTTCAGATTACGAGCCTGGCGCGCTACCGACTGAGCCACCCCCGCCCCTCAATATCAAGAGACAAACAATATTTAACCCTAATAGCAAAATGTAATTGAACAATTAAAGCATGTCAATTCTCTCCGGAGCTATCAGCAGAAATTGGACCATGTCAATCTATTCTCCAAAGGCTTAAATGAAGGCCTTTATATGTCAGGAAACCTATAATTTCTATTCCAATAACACTTTATCACAAGAAGCCTCATTTGAAGTTTCTATTAGGACAATGATGGGATTAAGTTCTGTTCTCTGATGAATTAAAATACAACTTAAACAGTAATTCTCAATGGTATTACATCAGGAGAGAACATGGGGTACAATATCATCCCAAACATATCGGAAAAGGACAATTTTGGCAGTGGTGGAATACACCCCTTTGTGTCTTCAAGGGTGGACCGTGATTGCCGAATGATACAGAGATGTTAGTGCCCTATGTTAAGCTTTTCAGAGGTGCAGTTGGCCCCAATTTCACTTTAATCGATGATGATGATGCAAGTCCTCATTGTGCTCAGTTGGTTACCAATTTCCTAGAAAGTAAAGATATCAGAAGACTGAGAGTGGCCATCCAGGTTCTCTGACCTTACCCAATAGGGATGTTTCCCATACTAGGGATGTTTCTGAGAGGAAAATGCCAGAGGCCATCCACCTCTAAGAGCCCTCCATGAGCTAAAAAGGGCACTAAAAAGGGTGGGATTTATTGCCTATTGAACTCCCAAATAACCCTGTAGGCAGGACATGGGGAGCATTTGAAAAATTTGCACGGCAACAAGGTGTGATCACACAACCTATTGCTGATTTGTAATCCTTTAATTGTGCTGTGAAAATTTTATGATATCATTACTCATTCATGCCATGCATAATAAATTTTTTGGTTCATTTTATGTGTAACTCATTAATATACATTGGTGTACATTTTCATTTAAAACTATAAAGCGGTTTTTGAGCTATTTCATAAAATGTCAAACTTCCTTTTTTTTTTTTCCTATTTTCAATGTATGGGTGAAGAAATCTGTCCAACGAAAAGTACACCAATGTGGGAAAGAGGAAGCAAAAAAAATTCTGACGTTATCTGGACATATATGTTACCTGACAAGTTATCAGGAGGTCGTGAGTTCAGATCCCACCAGACTAATGACAATTTTTCCTCTATATTTATCTACCAAATTACTACCAGATGTATATCTGAGAAATTCTATTATTATAACAACAATGCTTACACTTGATTCTTGGCATGTCGGCTTAAAAAATAAAAATATCGTGATATTTGACGCTTGATGAGGGCTGGCTGTGTGCACTAAACTGGAAAGTGCCACCTGGACAGAGAGTCTTCAACTACAGTCAACTACATTTCCAATGATTATTCTATGATATAATGCTTAAAGTCACTAATATAGGATGATTGCTTGGTGGCCGGTAGCTCAGTGGTCACCACGACCTCTTGATAACATGTCAGGTGTTCACCTGACATGTTATCAAGAGGTCGTGGGTTCAGATCCCACCTGACTGACAATTTTTCTTCTATATTTATAAAAAAAAAAATCCTGTTTTTATGTGCACAAACTTTGGGCCATTTAACAATTTTAAACAATTTCTAATCTTCGCTGCTGGCCATTAAAAGTGCAACACCAGGAAAGACAAGAGATATCAAAGCCATATTTAGTGAATACATAGCTTATGTTATAAGGATCAAATGATTACAAATACAACTTGGTTAGACTTGTGGAATACAAAGAAAACAGTATCTTGTGTAGCCACCACGAGCAGCAATAACTGCTGCTACACGGTCCAACACTGAGAAGATGAGACGTCGGATGTGTGGGGAATGTCAGTCCAAGCAGTTTCAATATGTAGCCAAAGTTCACCTGTTGTAGCAGCTGCTGGTGTCTGGAATCTTCTCAGTCATTGTGAGATCATGGACCAAACATGTTCAATTGGGGACTGATCAGGTGAACACGTAGGCCAAGGCAGAAGTGTTGCATGGTGGCTATCCAGAAATTGTTGGACAATGCATGCCACAGGAATTGTTGGACGATGCATGGGCATTGTCCTGTTGGTAAATGGCACCATAGAGCCCCTAAAGATAAGGTACGACCACAGGCTCACGATGTAATGTGAGCCTGTGGTCGTACCTTATCTTTAGGGGTGATGTAAGTGATGTAACGCACCTCAGTGATGTAACGCTGACTATTCCAAGTACCAGTAATGCATACAAGGCACGTGCATGAGTGGAGTCCAATGGCACCCCATACCATAACACCAGGAGCCGGACCTGTATGGCACTGCATCATGCATGTCTCACTGAGCATGTCACTGTGGTACCGTCAGATATGGATTCATCCAGTACGGTGCTGCAAACTGAAGCAGGACAAGATTGCATCTGAAAAAATGATGCAATGCCATTCGCACATTTATGCGTGACGTTCTTGGCACACCATTGCAGTCGCATATGCCTGTGTTGTAGTCAATGGTAGCTGAAGCAATGGCCGCCTAGCAAAGATGCTCCCATGCTGCAGACAACATTGAACCGTACGTGTGGGCACTGGTTTATGTGAAACATACCCCAACTGTTGAGCTAAGCTTTTGATGTGGCTGTGCAATCATTCAAAGCCATGTGCATGAGATGTCTGTCCTCTCGTTCGTGTTACAAGACCGTTGAGATCCCTCACCATATTCTCATCACTGTGGCAGCATTCCGGCGAACACAAGCACCGACGTCTAGGTACGATAATTCGCCTTCCAATAATCCCACAATTCTACATCAATCAAAGTCGGAAACCTGGTCATGTGGATGCCGTGTTCGTCAACAAAGCATACTTGATCCTTTAATGTGCAAGAACTGCAAGCAAACACAATTGCAGTCCTTTACATGGCTCTTTGTAATCTCCTCTTTTACCACTTCCAGGGGGGGGGGGGGTTATTATCACACATGATGTGCATATGTGCTGCACTTTGAATGATTTACATGTTCTCCCATGGGCTACCCATCTTGCATGTTTCAGAACAATCTGATGAGTTCTTCCTGATGTTGCACTTTTAGTGGCCAACAGTGTATTTATCAATATTGCTTCGAGTAACTGGTAACACCTATAGAAAAAAACTTCGAGTGCAAAAGGACTAATAAAAGTCCTGAAATATAAATCAAATGGTTACAAAGGGTATAAGGTATAAAGTAAAAACTGGTAGATTACACATTATTTTAATTATGGGCAATACTATTATGATTAAGTGGTTGAATTTTAAAAAAGGTTAATGCTGAGGTTTCCAATTGGTGTGATGTAGATTGGTTAAATGGTTGTTTTGAGTTTTATGGAATATCAACAACCAAAGCTATAAAATAAAAATGAAAAAGTCAAGTGATCTACAACCAAAGTTAAAAATAAAAAGCAAAGAGGTGTGTAAAACAAAACCCAGAAAAAAGGTAATAAGGCCCCAATGAGTGCGAAGGACCTGTGTGTAAAAATAATAAAACGAATAAACAAATTCAAACAATTAAAGTAAAATCATATCATATTAAAATATCCAATATAACATAAAAGGTCAAACAGGTAGTAAAAAATGAATAATCAGATAAAAGATGTTCAAATGTAATTACTTTTAATAGAGGTGATACTATTGATTAAATTACATTTTAAAAACAAAAATAATGGAGCTAAAGTAAACAGTATGTTCTGTGTTAAATGCCAGACAATAGATTAAAATATGATGAACAGATAAAATGGTGTTATAAAATTCACACAAAGTTTGGTCACCTATGCAAAAAAAAATAAAGAGTTATAAATCTATAACCTATGTGAAGCCAAGCAAGTACAACTTTCTCCTTATGATTTCTGCAAATAAAAAAGCAACTGTCATGATTTGACAACAGGATTGATCTGAACAGATCTTTGCCACTGTACCCAGAGCTCAACAGAAAATCACAGCTAAAAGTCCAAATAACAAACTGGCAGCAGAAAGCTGGTCAGGGTTGTGGCTGACCAGGCAATAGCATCTCCCAAATAATTAGCCATGATGATTTGGGAGATGACAGACACAACTTATCTCCATGGAAGAGATGGTTGCCAGAAAATGGAGCTGCTGGCAGATCTTGGTGAGAATAGGAAGCGAGAGAAACCTCACTGAGATCAAAGCCTGTAACAAGCTAAACAATATGGTGTAAAGCAACAATGACACTTAGCCATTATATCGGCAAGACCAGATTGACAATGTGCAAACTTACAATAAAGTTAGTACATTTCTGTAAGATCTATTCTGCTATGATGGTGTTAGTGGATCATGAATGATTCCACAAAAACCTCAGACTTTGATCCCTTCAGTAAAGACAGGCACAAAGTCTGGGAGCACAGCAAGATGGCTGGGAAAGAATTGCTGATATACAAAATGCATCGTGAAAGCCTTCCCGTCTTGCAAGGAAGAAAACAAAAGACGGGAAACAGTGAGCAAAGGTGGAAGTAGCTCAGCTAGGTGATGCTATCAGTCCTAATGTTCAAGTCCTATAGGTAGCCTTCAACATGGAAACTGAGAGGACAAATGGCAGGTGGACAATTAAAAAATTTCCCACTTAGAGTGAAAAACAGGCACAAGTTGAATAGCATGCAAGTGTACTGTAGAGACATATGCTGAAGGTCTCAACATGAAGACTACCAATAAGGTGTGGAAAGCCCCCAAAGCAAACATGCAGAGGGCTGGATGGTGGAGGATCCAAAGCCATCACCTCTAAATCCTGGTCTGATGCATAAACGTGGGATCATTAGTTCAGTTTCGATCACAAAAGGGCACAGTAAAAATGGAGGAAAGAGCATAAGCCCACTTCTCAGCGGAAGACATTGAAAATTTTTGAAGCTAATGTGCACTTGGACTTGAGATGATACATAGAGGATATCTGCTTAAAAAAACTTCTGATTCAAGATGAGATCAAGAAACTTGGTCTCTGCTACAACAGGAACAATGGATTTTCTTAGAGTTCAAGGTCCAAAGGATGATTATGCTTGCAGCAAAAGTGCACAAAAGCAGTCTGTGGGAAGAACTAAAATCTGTCATAGTCCTGAAAAAGGCCATTCAGGGAAGTTTGCAATTGTTGTTCAATGACCCTCATGCTGGAAGAACAAAAAAAAAAATTCTAAAAAAAACATGAGGGCATTTGCATACACTAAGAAGTTATAAAGTGTAACACTCAAGACAGCCTTAATACACTGGGCATTTTCTGCTTCGGACAGCTGTGGAGAATTCTGGAAAGTTACTACAACAATTTATGCAGCCTGGATAAGTGTGATCCTTTTGCCACAGTGGGCATGGGAAGGTTTACCTAAGTGAGCATGGTCATCCCAACACTGAAAATAGTGCAGAGTTTGGAATGTACGATCCTACCAAACAATATAAACTGCCTTGGTGAATGCCTTGCCACGCATGGCACGAGTCTAAAATTAATAACCTAGGGTATGCCAATTTCCTTCATAATTTGCTGATACCTGGTGGACTGTTGCCACTCCTTGGGTGTAAAGCTCCAAGAGGATCTCAGAAAGATTGGAAGCTCCACTCAGAGATTATACCTCAAGAAGAATTCATTGTTTATGGGGTGACGTAACAGCCGCCCAACTAATTATTGTGACCTAGAGCATTTTGAAGTGTTTTGGAAGTCTTGACTAGTAAGTCACTCAATCTTAGGTGCTTGATGGATTTTAGTGAACTAATGATTTTCTAAACTTCTGTTATTTGCATTGAAAAAAAGGATTCAATGCCCATAGTCCCTATTCACCATGAAGCTTCACAAGAGGAAGTGTGAATTAATGCCAGAGCTGCATGGTCACCATATCAACAGAGAATGAGATTCCTGTACCATAAATATCTCAAGGAAATGCATAAGCCTATTCATCAGGAGTCTCAAACCTTTTTGTGCCCTTAGGCACATTTGAGTTACAAGATGGTGGGCACCAATCAATAACATAAGTCATTTTTCTTTTTTCAAGGAAAATAAATAACACACAAAGTAACATATCTAATGATACAAGAAACTATATAATCAAAAATACTTAGTTACACATAAAAATGATTAAACTCATCAAAAAGCAGTCCATCATTCTTTAGATATTCCCTAAAGAAAATTCGTTACTGTGATTTTTGGCACTGCATTTCATTGTTCAGTTTTCAAAATTGGGAGTGTATGATGATGCTGTGGCTTGAAAAAAATCATCAATCAAGATTTTTCATTTGATTTTATAATGTTCATGGTTGAAAATAGTGCTTCACACATATAATAATATAAAAATAAATACCCCCTCAAGCTGCTGCTTGCCACAGAGGTCTGACAGGAGCCTGTCAGTTTATTATGCCACAGTAGGAGATCTGAGAGGATGGCAGGACCTCAGCAGAAAACAACACACATCCATGCCTTACCCAGGGCTCGATCCCAGGTCCCTTAGACCAGTAGCCAAGCGCGCTAACCACTAGGCCATGGGAGTGGAACCCAAATAAGATTTTATCTTGTATGCTGTACATTTTAAGGAAGGAAACTTTTCTCAATCAACTTGAAAAGTTCTCATGTTGCGTAGGATTTCAGAACATCGTTTTGAAGGTACAAAATCTCCAGTTCTCCTTCCCTTGGTTGAATGAGTCTTGCGATGGATGCAGGAATTTCTGCAACTTACATTTGGCAAGTAAACGGATTTACCAAAAAAAAAGGCTGCTACTGGCTCAATAATGGTGAGAGGATAAATCACTCATATACCATTTACTCTGTGGGGCAGGGTTGGCTCAGTCGGTAGCGTGCCAGACTCGTAATCTATAGTTCCCAGGTTCGAGTCCCAGCTGGGTCAGCGTTGAGGTTTATCTCCGCAAAATTCCCGCCCTGCCCACGGTCAGTAGGGGACACCGATGGGCTTGGAAAGGCCACCGTCCGTCGGATGGGACGCTAAGCCGTGGGCCCCGTGTGCGGGAGAGCCATACCATGTGCACACTAAAGAACACGCTGGATGGCCTTGACAGGAGGCTACCATCTGTCTCCCAACAGCTGTTCCAGTGGGTCCCCTCCCCCAACCTTCTCTGAGCCTTCGGGGTCCTTGTGACCTAGCCATTTAGCCCATGGTGTGCAAAAAAGTGCTGCTCAGAGGTAAAACAACCCAACCCAACCCATTTACTCCATTCTGGGAAAGCGTGTGAGATACTTCTCTACATGTGGCATCTACAACACTGTTTCATTTTGAATGATTTCGCAGAATCTATGAATTGAGCACATGTTTATCTTTTCCCTGAAGCTCCAGATTTAAACTCTTTGATTTGCCAGTGATGTTAGTAAGGAAAGCCAAGTCCCATAGTCAGCAAGAGTCATTTAGTTGCTTGACGTTCGCATTCTTGAACTGCAGAATAGCTTTTATCTCTTCAAATAACTTGCCACTGCACTTCTGTATGCAAGATCATCTGTCTTCAACATCGTACAGCAGGGCTTTAACCCTTCTAGGATCACAGATGTCTATAGATGTTTTTTGTACATCATATGAAACTTCGACTTTTTAAAAAAAATCTTCCATTTGAAAATTATCTTACATATGTCCTTTTAAAAATACATAATTCAAGCTTGAAAAACAATATTTTCTTTTTTCATTTGACGCATATTTTATTAAGCTACAATATATTTGTTTGCTAATGTTGTATTGAAGCAATCACCTAATTTAAGCTCACAAGTTTGGTTTAACTATTATCAATGTATTTTTCCTTAAATTTTCTAAAATCTCCTGATAATTAACAAAAAACTTCTATTTTTAAAAATGAAAGATTTTGGAAGTAATTATGAAATATGTACCTTTTCTTGGTGTACCACTGTAAAAAGTATTATTGAAATTAATATGTTACTACAATATTCAAATTTTTTACTTCAATAAAATTCAGAATTAAATTCTCTTTCATTTGGTATATAACATGACCTATTTCTGTTGATTAGTTATTTATTAAAAATATTCTAAAGATAACTTGTTTATGAACTCTGCAACAAGCCTGAACTTTTCTCAAAGTATGGTACAGAGAAAAAAAAATATAAAACGGGGAAATGTTTACTTTGAACAAGATTTTTTTTTTTTTTCAGAAATAAATAGCCTTTCTATTCCATGTGCATTATAATCATTTCTGTCTAATTAGTTTTTTTTTTATTTTGTGTTGCCAGATACATTTTTTTACTACACGACTCTAAAAAAGTCTTATTAAAATAAAACTAGTCGTCTGTTTCGTTAAATATTTTATTTTCAGAAAATCCAGAATTAAATGCTGATTAATAAAAAAAAGTTCTAAGGTTAATATTTTTTTTTTGCCTGATCAGAGTGAAAAAATAGCTGGACCTGGGAAGGGATAAGAACTCACTGTTGCAAAGGTATCATGTGAATAGTTATTGTTCTTTTGTGCCATATATTTTTCAATGGAGATATCTGCCCAAGGAGAAATATTTTTCCATTCCACCAAACTTTTGGTTGCACGGTGCTTATTTAGCAGTAAAAAAACGTATAATTTTGACTACCGACAAAATCCCTCCCTCCACACTCTCATACATAATCAGCTAGAAAAGAACCTAACTTGTCACCACAATCCTTTACATACTAGTTTGCTTACTTGTTTGACCATTGAAGAAATACCAATGCAGTAACTGGATACAAATACTGAAGAATTACTTATTTACAGCACAGATTATTTCACTGTAATAAAGTATTCAGGTTTATGTACTTCTGACAATGCATATACTCTTATATTTAAAAAAATGTATAATACACTGTTATAATGTGAAAATTTAGCCTTAGGCATCCCATGGAGGTTTGTGAGAGACTCAACAGTACACTATACCATAAAGCTCTGGGAAAGCGAGAAACACAACACATATATTACAAGAAGTGTTTAGATACTTCTATGTTATGCAAATAAAAAGCTATATTAAAAACTCCCAACTTTGAAAATAAGCTTTTTATGAGAAAATATCAAACTAAAGATCGCTCTCAATCTCCTTTTTTCACGATCTTCATGAATTTTTAATAATATTCATTTAATTTTTAGAGTTGTTAAGCTGGAATGACAGATGCTGATTCTCATCCTTAATATTTTTTTTTGCGGGGGGGGGGGGGGGGGGGGGGTAGTGGTCCATCATCATATATATATATATGAAAAGAAATTATATTGATGGGTTGGGTTGTTTTACCTCTGAGCGGCACTTTTTTGCACACAATGGACTAAATGGCCAGGTCACATGGACCCTGAAGGCTCAGAGAAGGTTGGGGGAGGGGACCCACTGGAATAGCTGTTGGGATACAGGTAGCCTCCCATCAAGGCCATCCAGCGTGTTCTTTAACGTGCAGAGGGTATGGCTCTCCCGCACACGGGGCCACGGCTTAACGTCCCATCCGACGGACGGCGGTCTTTCCAAGCCCATCGGTGTCCCCTACTGACCGTGGGCAGGGCGAGGAATTTTGCGAAGATAAATCTCAACACTGACCCAGCTGGGACTCAAACCTGGGAACTATTAGACTAGATTACGAGCCTGATGCGCTACCAACTGAGCCACCCCCGCCCCGATTATACTGATGAAACTATAATTTATCACAGCGTAAAACAGAACTGCCAAATGTACTTTTAACCCAAGTAAGTTACAATACTTCCTTCTTCATTGATGCTTCCTCTCCTGCCACTGTTGCTCCTGAAAGTTACCCAAGATCATGGTCAAAGAGATGCGATTAGACAATGGGCTACAATAAACAAGCCCAGATGGCATCCCATTTTCTGCTGCTAAATGCGGTAAGGTCAAGCACAAGAGATGTGAGTGCTGTAAGCTATGCTATGAATTTCTTGGTTGGTAAGAGCTAGTTGCAAGCATTCATGAATTTCTCACTGCCATTGTTAATCAAAAGTAAAACATGAATCGAGAGTAACCACAGCTGGATTTTTCAATTCAAAATACTAACTCAATGCTTAAATTTTTGTTTTCTATCAAAATTTCAACAGCATTTTCATAAAATGTTATGTAGGGTTGAGCTCCAGTGGCCCCAAATGATGCGATACCACCGCTAAAGTTGGGTTGTTTGGGTTGTTTTACCTCTGAGCGGCACTTTTTTGCACACCATGGGCTAAATGGCCAGGTCACATGGACCCCGAAGGCTCAGAGAAGGTTGGGGGAGGGGACCCACTGGAACAGCTGTTGGGAGACAGATGGTAGCCTCCCATCAAGGCCATCCAGCGTGTTCTTTAACTTCATCCAGCGAATTTTGCGGAGATAAATCTCAACGCTGACCCAGCTGGGACTCGAACCTGGGAACTACAGATTACGAGCCTGGCGCGCTACCGACTGAGCCACCCCTGCCCCCACCGCTAAAGTGATGTTATATTTAATCCATAACCAGGTGAATGATTTTATCAATATTTGATATTTCATTGATCACTGGAACCAACAGAATAAAAGAATAATGCCACATTTAAAATTCTATATTATTTTATTTTAAAATAAAACACCCAGCAAAGCAGTTCCTTGCCACAGATCTGATAGGAACCTAGAAGTGTAATATATATAATGGAAGTCTTTGAGGGAGAGATTACAGCATAAAGACAAAAGAAGTATATTTGCTTTCAGCCAGGCTTGAGCCCAAGTCCCTTTGATTCTACAGCCAAGGGTTGGGTTGTTTTACCTCTGAGTGGCACTTTTTTGCACACCATGGGCTAAATGGCCAGGTCACATGGACCCCAAAGGCTCAGAGAAGGTTGGGGAGGAGACCCACTGGAATAGCTGTTGGGAGACAGATGGTAGCCTCCCGTCAAGGCCATCCAGCGTGTTTTTTAATTAGATTGTTTTACCTCTGAGCGGCACTTTTTTGCACACCATGGGCTAAATGGCCAGGTCACATGGACCCCAAAGGCTCAGAGAAGGTTGGGGGAGGGACCCACTGGAACAGCTGTTGGGAGACAGATGGTAGCCTCCTGTCAAGGCCATCCAGTGTGTTCTTTAACGTTGGGTTGTTTTACCTCTGAGCGGCACTTTTTTGCACACCATGGGCTAAATGGCCAGGTCACATGGACCCCAAAGGCTCAGAGAAGGTTGGGGGAGGGGACCCACTGGAACAGCTGTTGGGAGACAGATGGTAGCCTCCCGTCAAGGCCATCCAGTGTGTCCTTTAATGTGCACAGGGTTTGTCTCTCTCGCATAGGGGACACGGCTTAACGTCCCATCCGATGGACAGCAGCCTTTCCCAGCCCATCGGTGTCCCCTACTGAC
This sequence comes from Ryuthela nishihirai, assembly GCA_038380435.1. NCBI lineage: Eukaryota > Metazoa > Arthropoda > Arachnida > Araneae > Heptathelidae > Ryuthela > Ryuthela nishihirai. The sequence goes on from JAWZYU010000037.1 coordinate 3,581,130, forward strand.
CGTGGGCAAGGCGGGGAAATTTTGCGGAGATAAATCTTAACGCTGACCCAGCTGGGACTCGAACCTGGGAAATACAGATTACGAGCCTGGCGCGCTACCCCCGCCCCCTACAGCCAAGCATATTAACCACTCTGATACTAATTTTCTATGGCTGTTATATACACTGCCTCAAAATATTAGAAAAGTCCCCCTTACAGAGCTTCAAAGTTAGATTACCATTGAAATAAACTCCTGAAACGTGCATTTAATGGAGAAATGTGACAGAAGATAAATTAAAATCATAATCAAATCTATTTAAACCTCATTTTTCAAACAATATTACTTAGCATTTAGAATTATGGAAGCTAGAATATTCACCAAGTGGTTAGCGTGCTTGGCTACTAATCTAAGGGACCTGGGTTTGAGCCCCAGGTAAGGCAAGGATGTTCGTGTTATTTTTCTGCTGAGGTCCTGCCAACCTCACAGACCCTCTACTATGACATATAAACTGACAGGCTCCTGTCAGACCTCTGTGGCAAGCAGCTGCTTGAGAGGGCATTAAATCATTATTTTTAAATCATCTTTTATATACAATAATCATAATTATCTAATATTGAATAATCATGAAAACTTCTAAAATGTGCATTTATTAATGTGCAATTAAATACTGAAATGTGTAAATACTGTAAATTATAAAATGGTTTGAAACAATACTTATTATTTTTCTAATTAATTTCAGAGGTAAATTCTTAAGATGTGTTACTGTTGCGAAATATTCTAGTTCAGATTTGATTACAATCTTTTTATTTTTGTCATATTTTTCCATTAAATGAACATTTTAAAAGTTATAGAGTTTCAAACTTAGGTTTCTGTTGGCATAACATAAAATAGTATATTTATGCAACATGTAAATTCTTTAGTATTTGGTAGGGCAATGCATTACCTCAATTTCAGATCTGTCTGTTGAAATCTGCAAAATGTGATAAAAGAAATGCGGTTTTGCAGTGCACTACCATATCTAGGTGCTAATAAAAAATAAATACCACCTCAAGCAGCTGCTTGCCACAGAGGTCTGACAGGAGCCTGTCAGTTTATATCCCACGGTAGAAAGAGGATATCAAAAACTGATACAAATTTGTCTTCCAATGCAATGCATTAAATATACTATTTTATGTAGCTTTATATATATATACCAATATCAAAAATGTGTTCTATGCATTTACGTACAGTGTTACAGCAGTTTTTAAAGATTTTAAACATCGTTAACATTTGGTTGCGCAACTTTGCTTTTTAAAGCTGACCACTATACAAGGAAGGATGTGCCAAGTAAAACATTGCTTTCATGGTGTTAATAAAATTTACTACCAATTTTCGCCAATAAAATAACAAAAAATGGTACCGCTGTCGAACTATTTTATTATTCCCAGTTGATTGACTCCTGCTTCTCTGTACTACTTGCGATGCTGCTAGAGTACGGTAACCTGGACGACAGCAAAAGTTAATGTACATTGGCAGCAGTCCCGTGCATTCACGTAGGCATACCGATTACGTTATCATTAAAAGTGAAATTTACTACTCAAATGAAATACTTACATTCTTATTCTGGATTAAAATAATAATACCTTTAACAAAAAATTTCTCTAGGTTTCTTTTTTCCCATTAAAAAGGAAAAAATAATAATAATTACCTTATTCTAAAGGAAACTGCACACTTCCTGCGACAAATGGCGTTGATACTACTGCCAAAAAACAAACTGCCTATTTCCATAATAAATTTCACATCACATGTTCGAAAATTAAATGGAATACTAAAAAAAAACTACTAAATTTTATCAAATCTCCCGTAACTATACATTAAATAATGTAAAAGCCAGTTTGTGACTAGTCATCAGAAGAAATTTCCATAACACTAAAGTTATATTATCAGGTCAAAGACCTCGCAAATTCCAATATAACCATCTTAATTCAAAGCAACATAGGATATAAAAATGGATAAATCCCTTATCTTTCCGATTTCCATTTCAATTTTCACCTGCCGCTTATTTATTTATTTATTTATTTATTTATTTATTTATTTATTTACACCTCACAAACTCTGGGACGTTTGGTGATTTACTTCTGCCCCACGGCAATTTGGTTTTCCTTAACACAGAATTCAAAATTTTTAATATAAAGAATAGCCAAACGTGCAAAATACAGTAAATAAACTTAAATACTCAGCACAAATTCGAATCCAATTGGTCTTGAAAATTGAAAGTTAGTTCAAGTAGATGATTGAAGAATTTTCACTGGTTGGTAACTTTTTTTTTTCAATACTGTGGAAAAGAGGGGTTGCAAGCAGTCAAAAAGCACGAGTCAAAAATTTTAGGTCTCTTGCTGATGGGTGAATCCACAATGTTTTGTAACTTCACGTTATCCACAATGTTTTGTAACGTGAAGTTACAAAACATTGTGGATCGTTACAAAACATTGTGGATTGCCACACAACCGCAATATCCCAAAAAGAGCTATAAGATATTTAAGATAGTGGATATCTATTTGTTATCTTAGATATCTTATGAATATTTTCCGGATATTGTTGTTGTTGTTTATGGATCCGTGAAACAACAGTATTATCTCTTTAATTTAAATTCAAATATCTGTCAATTTCGAATCCATGGTTTGAATAGAATTAGTATTATAAAAATTATAAAACTCGGCACTGGTTTTGCCACCATTATACAATATCTCTAAAATTAAAGCTACGAACTCTTCCAACTGTCCATTCTATCAAGCAAAAGAAACTGCCAAACGTATCCTACTTAATTGTCCAAAATATAGCATTCAAAGAACGGATTTGTTTGCTAAACTAGACAAATTTGACATCTAGATGTCAAATTTTTTATCTAGACCAGTATTTTTCAACCCTTTTTTTTTATCTTACGGCACACTTGAACCTGCAGTTAAACTTTGGTACACTTAAATTATGATGATATTATGTATAGTTTATTATAACAATGATATACTCGTATAATCAATTTAAAGAGGTTTTAATTTTGATATGTACACTTATTGTGCTTTGGACTTCTTTCGAAAATGATTTAATTACCGATTTTCAAAAATTATCGCGGCACACTTAAGATCCTCTCACGGCACACCGGTTGAAAATCACTGATCTAGACGTTTTTCTCTAGAATTTGACATCTAGATGTTTTCATTTAGCATTTGACATCTATATCTGAAATTTTTCTAGTTTTGCAAACAATCAAAAAGAGCCAACGAAAATTTCATGAAGAGGTGAATAGTTTCCGTTTATAAGGTTTGGTATGAGAATAATCTGGAATGACACAGGGGGCTCACAAGTTGGTGACATACTTGTGAGTTGAACTATCTCCATTACTGTCCCAGAGAAAAAGAAAAAAAAATTATGGACTTATTTCTGCTTGCAATTATCACACGTCTCCACTATGCTCTTGCAGATGGGCAGATCTGCATGAAGTAGGAGTAAGATATCCAGATTTATGTGGAATCCATGACATTTCCACTGAATGAGTATGACTACCTGAGATTTGATGGATTTGACAAATTAAGATATTTTGACTAAGAAACTGCTGATTAAGGTTTCCCAAAATAAGGGCGATTTCTGTTTGTTTTCAGAAACATCCAACAAACATGGATCAGAGACTATCATGTGAGGAGTACTATGGGCCAAAGAAATGTAAGAAGAATGAAAGGCTTCTTATAGCCGGTGCTTATAGCAACAATAGCGCCATTACAATACAGATACACGTATTGCTGAGTAACTAACGTGCATGGGCAATTCCTAAACCAATGGGGGCGGGGGTGGCTCAGTCGGTAGCACGCCAGGCTCGTAATCTGTAGTTCCCAGGTTCGAGTCCCAGCTGGGTCAGCGTTGAGATTTATCTCCGCAAAATTCCCCCGCCCTGCCCACGGTCAGTAGGGGACACCGATGGGCTTGGAAAGGCCGCCGTCTGTCGGATGGGACGTTAAGCCGTGGCCCCGTGTGCGGGAGAGCCATATCCTGTGCACGTTAAAGAACACGCTGGATGGCCTTGACGGGAGGCTACCATCTGTCTCCCAACAGCTGTTCCAGTGGGTCCCCTCCCCCAACCTTCTCTGAACCTTCGGGGTCCATGTGACCTGGCCATTTAGCTCTTGGTGTGCAAAAAAGTGCCGCTCAGAGGTGAAACAACCCGAAACAACAACAACCCTAAACCAATTGTTGTAAATCGCTGTAATCAGTGTTTTGTGGGTGTGTTTCGTTATTTTTTTCAACCTTCTCTGGAAGTGCAAGTGTGTTAGCATCATTTTGGAATTTGCGAAAATAGAAGATAAAGATTATTTCGTATTATAGGTAGTTTGAAAACTTACTTATATTTTCAATAGTCGCTATAATAATTGCCCCCCAACTTTCTCTGTACCATCGGGGTCTTTGTGACCTGGCAATTAATCCCATTGCATGGAAAAAAGTGCCGCTCACAGGTAAAACAACTCAACTGTCACCCTTCTCTGAGCCCTAGGGTGCTCAGAGAATTGTGATCTGACCATTTAACCCATTGTGTGCAAAAAAGTTCTGTTCAGAGGTTAAACAACTCAAACCAATTACAGAATAAGTTGCATATGGACAGGTCCGGATCTAGAAAAAAATCGAAGGGTGGCTAAGAAACACAATCAAGCCAAAAAAATTAAAAGTCAGGACCAAGAGACTGGATTTTCAAACCAGTATAACATCCACTCCTCTGATTTCCAAGTCCTTAAAAAATTCCTTTAAATTTTTTTAATTTTTGTAATAAAATTTTTTGCCTCTATTACTTTTATTAGGATTCTAAAAATGTCTCTTCTCTAGATTCGACCCTGCATATGGACATAGTTACGTTTGTGATAATATTGTAATGAATGAAATGCAAAGTCAATAGAATAATGGAAATTTTAATTTGAAATAAAAATTCATTCTCCTTGATACATATGGCTATGCTCATTTGACATATTTCAAAATAATTCAGCAATTACTGAGCACTGGAAGTGTTAACAGATTTTTTTAATTACACTGCACCTGAGATATTACACAAATAAATACTCCCTCAAGCAGCTGCTTGTCACAGATGTCTGACAGGAACCTGTCAGTTTATATGCAATAATAGAAGGTCTGTGAGGATGGCAGGACTTCAGTAGAAAAACAACACAAACAGTCATGCCTTACCCAGGGCTCGAACCCAGGTCCCTTTGATCAGGAGTCAAGCGTGCTAAAAGCTGCGTAAATAATTCTGCTTACCCCAAAAATTGCTAAACTACTTGAGTTGGATTAGGAGCTCCACTAAAAATTTAGATTGCTCAACGACAGAGAATTTTTACATATTGTAATTTCTGAGCAAGATCTTTTTAATTGTTTGTAACTGCATAGTATTAAATATATGACTTTTTTTTCCAGTGGTGCAATTCTTTATAGCTGCTTTATTTTTTGTATCCTGAGTTTAAATATTTGTCCAATGACAATTATATATAATCCCCACAAACTAATTCTACCATTTCTTGTTACTTGGAAATTAAGGTTATGTCAATATTCTTTTTAAAATTGTAGTGCAAAAATATTTCTACTTCTTATTTACTAAAAACGGGTCATTTTTAATGAAAAGTGATTTGTAGAACAGATTCTCAACTGATCTTCTACATAAATAAATATTTTCCATTCATGATATATGCATTTATAATATATTACAGTTTTTAATACCTATTATGTGTACCTCACGAAACGTGGATTTTTTGTGACCAGTTTCATTTATAAAGAAAAAATTATTACATGAAGCCGTAAAAGTTTCTGTTTCTATTGCATTCTCTTAATTAAGTAAAAAATACAAATATAAGAATTAAGGAGTTAGTAAACTCTGAAGTAACATTATGCGAAAAATCATATGTTACTAGTAATAATACTTCTAAGCTTTCGATGTTTTTTTCCCTCCTCTATATTGCGAGATATACAGAACAAATGCATATTTTTTCTATTTCTTTCCCAGTAATCAAGGCTAAAATTAGTTGAATACTAATTTAACCATTTTTGTAATGTATTTATAAGTTTAAAACATTTTTTTTTGCCCAAAGCAAGCGGTGAGCCCTATATATTTTTCATGTCTACGACTCTTCCATAGCACTCCGTTGGTGACATCACCAAACAGAACGTTCAGGCCTGGTACGTATATATAGACGGCAATGAGTAGAGTTAGCTTTAAGATGTAGTTTTTCCTACAAAATAATCCAGTAATAATGTACCACAGGAAAACGTCCTGTAGGCAAGAAACACTTGAAATAATTAGCGGAAAATAATTGGTTGCCCTCAGTGGATGAATCAATATCCTATTCATGACAACTAATTTTTTCCCCAACAAATTATTTGGTGTTTCCTACTAAAATGTTTCAGATTTACCACAAAAAGAGAAAACACATTAAGCGTCAATTATTCTAATTGTTTACTACTGATTGCACCCCCTTTACTGCTTTTTACTCAAACGAAACAAAATTTAGTAGCCCTCCAAAGAAATCCTAAAGTAGCTCTCAGTGTAAAAAGTTTAGATACCCAGGCTCTAAGGTTTCAATATAGAGGTAGCTGCATTCCCCCACTTTACAATGAATTTTATACCAAATGAATGTTTGCAATTGATTCAGCCCCCCGCTGCCGATGCCGCCACCACCATATAATGCTATAATGCTTCTCCTCCTCTTTAGGAGAATGGGGCGGGGATGGCTCAGTCGGTAGCGCGCCAGGCTCGCAATCTGTACTTCCCAGGTTCGAGTCCCAGCTGGGTCAGCGTTGAGATTTATCTCCACAAATATTCCCCGCCCTGCCCACGGTCAGTAGGGGACACCGATAGGCTTGGAAAGGCAGCCGTCCGTCGGATGGGACGTTAAGCTGTGGCCCCGTGTGCGGGAGAGCCACACCCTGTGCACGTTAAAGAACACGCTGGATGGCTTTGACGGGAGGCTACCATCTGTCTCCCAACAGCTGTTCTGGTGGGTCCCCTCCCCCAACCTTCTCTGAGCCTTCGGGGTCCATGTGACCTGGCCATTTAGCCCATGGTGTGCAAAAAAGTGCCGCTCAGAGGTAAAACAACCCAACCCAACCCTTTAGGAGAATGTGAAACTTTCTAAAATTGAAGTAGATGTCACTCCCCCACTCGATTTTGAATAACTGCCAATGCTGTCTGTAAATGTCGGGTTGTTTAACCCCAAAGTGGCTTTCTTGCCCACAATTGGCTAAATGGACAGGTCACAATGATCCTGTAGGCTGAGGTTTGAGGGAGGGAACCCACTGGAACATCAGGTGAGAGACAGATAATAGCCTCCCATCAAGGCCATCCAGTTTGCTCTTTGACATGCACAGGGTATGGCTTTCCTGCACACAGAGCCATGGTTCAATGTCCATTCTGGCGGACAGCAGCCTTTCCAAGCCTATTGGTTTCCTATACTAATACCTTCTGGAACTAACAAGCCCACCAACCTGTTTTTGACATCACATACACTGGACTACGTTTGCTCGCTGCTGGTTATTTCAGCACCTCGCTTCATTTGAATGAAGTTGAAAGGAAAATTATTTTTGATGGTTTCATATCAACCAATTTTTAACGCAGATGCAATTTATCAATCTTTGAATAAAAATAATTCCTCGACAAAAATGTAAAAAAAGGAAAATATATCTGCTGAATATTGCACTAAAATAAAAGAAATGTAGTTACAATTCAATCACTGTATCCTTTCTGATAACAATTAAAAAAAAAACAATAAATAATTTTTGCAATATTCTGGTGTGGAGAGTAGTTATTCAAAATACCTCTTGTAATAACACTTTTTCACTGAAAACAAATAAACAAAATTTCAGGTAAAAACGATGTATCTTTCACGATTTCAAACAAACCAAAATTATAATAGTGTGAAAATTATCAACTCTCACCAGTTTAAGTAATTTTCATAAATACTTACATAAAAAATAATCAGCGCGATTGCAACTATACCTGAAAAGAAATACATAAAACTAACAAAATAAGTGATTCATTTATATCATATATCCTAAATCTCATTGAAGAAATTCCTAAAGCTTCTAAAGGTGACGAGGTGAATATTAACAATTGCAAAATATTTAGAAGTAAATCATGAAATGATATATACTAAACCAATTGAAGAAATACATAAATTTCCTAGAGGGTGAGGGAAAACAATATTGAGAATTTCTCAAAGCTAGAAGTAAATAAATTAATTCATATACAGGGTGAATCTGAAAAAGTGGGCAAAACTTTACGAGGTGGTAGAACGCAGCTATACGAGCAATATTCGTCATAGATAGTATGGGCGGAACGCAAACGGCGAGCCGCTAGGTGGCGTTGGAAATGGTATAAAAGGGTCGGTCCTCGCACCCAACGGCATTTCTACCCTGGATCGCCGAGAGGATGGCTGGTTATACTAACCACGAAATGGCGGATATGCACTTTTGAGCAATTTCTTTGAGCATGTACCTCAATTACATTCCTGTTAATAAAATGTTTTCTGAAGTATCTCCTCTCCTTCTTGTGTTCATTCTTTAAATGTGACAGTGGGAAACTACCTTTTAACTTTTCACCGCTTGCATTCCGACCATACATTCTATGACGAATATTACTCGTATAGCTGCGTTCTACCACCCCGTAAAGTTTTGCCCACTTTTTCAGATTCACCTTGTATAGTGAACCAACTGAAGAAATATATAAATCTTCCAAAGAGAAGTGGAAAAAAATTAAATATTGCACAAAATTCGGAGTGATTCAATTTATTTATATATATAATAAACCTAATGCAGAAATGCATATAGCTTTTAAAATGTGGAAATATTTGCATAAAATTAGTCTGAATGATTTGGTGAAATCATATACTAATTCAAATGAAGAAATGTTTAAAACTACTAAAGTTGAAAGAAAAAATATAAAGGAAATAGAAAATTAAATGGGGGTAAATGATTAATTTGTCATATACATATATTCAAATAACTTTAAAATACACATTAACTTTTCTGTGATTGGTGGAAATAAAAGTTAGTAAATAGAACGCAAAATGAGCAAATTCAGTGATACATTTTTATCGTATACTCTCAATCCTGTTTTTACACGGATTTTTTTACACGATTTTGATTTAACACGGTTTAGAAAAAAAAAATCCAATTCTCTTTTTACACGATTTATTTTGATCTAACACGGTACAAATAGCGCCTTTTTTTATAAATCTCCATTTGAATTTAATTCTGAAAAAATATTCTTATTCAAAAAAAAATTCCCAGAATTTACATTTATAACAAAGATGTCTTAATATTGTACAATACTATTTAAATCAGTGATTCTCAACCTTTTCTGGACCATCGCCCCCTTTAGAAGAGAACAAAAATTTCAATGCCCCCCTAGTCCATAATAGTTAATTTTATATGAAATATTAAAATATTGTTGCATATTATCTGTACCTAATTTATCTGTTTATTTATCTATTAAAAATCATAAAGCAGAAATTAATAAAACGACAACCAAATGTACAATAAAATTGTTTATTAAAATTTTAAAAATAAACACAGAATCAATAAGAAATAAAAAAATAATGAGATAAACACAAAATTAATAATAAATAAAAAAAATTAATGAGATGGTTGAGGCTGGTGGAGTATTAACAATTTGTTAATGTCGGGTTCCAATTTCGTTAACATCAATCGCAGATCGCCACATTCAGTGATGTGTAGTCTGTTCCTCTTCTTTGACAGTAAATTAGCTACTGCACTGAATCCACGCTCAGCCATATAGGACGAAGGAAATGCGATTAAAAACTTCTGTACTATTGCCCACAATCCAGGGTAGAGAACTGGTATTGATTTTTGAAGCCAGAATTCTTACTATCCATGTTTGAATTTTACTTTGAGTGCTTCGTTAGTCGTGAGTTCTAAGAGTTCCTCTTCCAAATTTGATGATTCTTCAGTATCTGTGTTTGCGAAAGGATCTAAAACCCAACTCGGTATATTCATGTTTAAAATATCTTGGAAACGCTCCGTAAAATCAACATGAAGAACTTCCAAGTGTTGGCAGTAAGTAAGTAAATCTTCCGGTTTTGCAGAGACTGCTGATAATGTGAGAAAGTGGTTGTATTCACCTCTACCTAGATTTCGTTTGAATAGAAGAAGTTTTCCCGCAAAAGCAGCTATGACGTTTTTTGTTTTAATTAAATTCAACTCATCACCTTGCAATTGTAAATTAACTTGATTAAATATTTTAAACAGGTCTGTCAAATAAGCGATGTCATTTTTTGACGTAATCAGGTTTTCGCGCAATTTTTCTTCTCTGTCTTCAAGAAAGTCCAGTACTGAGTCAAATAGATTGAAAAAACGATTCAGACAAACACCTTTAGAGAGCCAAAGTACTTCTGTGTGCAGCAGCAAGCGATTGTAATCTTCATCATTTTCATTACAAAGCTTACCAAATAATCGGTCATTCAATGAATTGCTTCTAATCTTATTGATTGCTTTAATAACGTAATGGAGCGACGTATGCAGACGTTCATTCAAATTTTTTGCAACCAAATGCTGACGATGAATAATACAATGTACAGCGAGTACATTTGGTACTGCTTGTTTCAAATGCGCTATGAAACCCTTATGACGCCCTGTCATTGCTGGAGCACCATCAGTAGCAGCAGACAAAATATTGCAAATAGGAATTTCTTTCTCTTGAAAAAACTTTTGCGTGGTATTAAATATAGATTCTCCCTTTGTATCAGATTCCGAATTTTTAGCAAATAATAACTCTTCAGGAATTTTTTCTTCTTTTATTAATCGTACGTATGATAAGAGTAGAGCTTCGTTATTTGGTAGAGTTGATTCATCGAGTTGAATGGAAAATTTTCAAGTCTTTAAGTAATCACATAATGATATTTCAACGTCTTTTGCCATTTCATCTATTCTTTTTTGCACTGAATTGTTACTGAGAGGAATTTTTTGATGATATCTGACGGTGTCTTATGATGAAGAACAGTTTTTAATATCTCTTTGACTGCCGGCAAAATTAATTGCCAATTGTGTGTGGTTTTCCTGCTTTTGCGATTAATGAAACGTTATATGAGGCTCGTAGTCCATCATCATCTTGTTTAGAAGACGACGCAAAAAAGTTTGACATAGTTGGCTGTTTTAAATATTGCTTTTCCAGTTCTTGAAAATAGGATAAATCTTTGTTCTTCTTCTCAGCATGCATTTTATGTAAATGCTCTTGTAGCCTAGAAGGTTTCATAGCTTCATTTGAAAAAACGTTTCGGCAAATTAAACAAATAGGTAATCATTGGTTTGTAGGAGAGTACGTAAATCCATATTTCAAATACTCAATACTGTACTGCCGGCATTTCTTTTTAGATGTAGATTCAGACATTTTCAAATACAAATTAACTTCTCAACAGATTTATAGATAGTTATAAAAATAATGTTTATAATGACTTCTAACACTTATCACCACGACTATTTATCACGGCGAAGCACATAAAAATAATAAAACATACCTAGAGCTATCGCTTTTACAGATTTGATTTTGTGCACGCATTAACTTGTATGTTTGCGATGCCGGCGCACTTGCTCCGTAAACAAGTCATTTCAAGCTCCCATATTCTTGTCGAAACATGTTAAATTGCATGAACCGCGTGTTTGCCTACCAACTTGCAAGGACTTGTCACCGTCAATCTATTCTAAACTAAAACAAATTAGGTATAGGTATACCTAATGCTAATTTAAAAATGCTTATTAACGCGATAACAATAAGATAATTTACATAGCTAAATAAAATATTTATTCATGAAAACAGGTATTTTCAAAGTATTTTATTATATTAAAAAAATTATAAAAAAATTAAATATAATAAATTTATTATTATTATATTATTATTGCATCAAGGTTGATTTGCCTATCAGGACGGACACACATGTCCAACATAATAAGCCTGATATAGTAGTGCATGGTAAGGTATTGAATGAGATTACAATTATTGAAGTAGGAATAACATCTCAGAATAACCTGCAGACAGTAGAGGTTGAAAAGAAGAGGAAGTATGATCTGCTGGCTAATGAGTTGAGCCTAATTCACAAGTGTAATGTTAATATTATACCTTATGTTCTGACGTGGGATGGTATTGTAACTACGTACCATAAAGCATACTCAAAGCGACTTGGAGTGGGAAAACATATTGAAGCTTATATCCAATCTGTGATCTTGAAGAGAACTTTTGAGAGCATCTCAGTCGACTTCAGACGTACCAGTACGCTAGTAGGCGGTAGCAGGGAACTTATTGTCCAAGCTGCAGTTGAAAAGCTGTACATGACGGATGAGGTAGTGGATGATCAGAATCACCAGGATGACACCACAGAATAGAAGAGATAAAAAGGTTGTTACAGAAAATTCCATTAAATTTGTTTATTTATTTGACCGCCCCTCTTGACTACCTCAACGCCCCCCATTTGCCTCTGGATCCGCTACCGCTCCCACGGAAGCCTCCAGCACCCACTGGGGGGTGGTATCGCCCCCGTTGGGAATCTATGATCTAGTCAAAGCAGGATCTCAACGATTGATTACAGAGTTCGTTGTCAAAACTAATCAACTTCAGAATCACTGGAAACAAGTGATAATTTGGTTCCCCATGCCACAGAGAGCATTTCACCACGATGGCCAAAATGTTTCAAGCAATGAAAGCGATTTAATTCCAGTCTTACGCAAACGATTGCGTCTATTGTCAGAAAGAGACAATGAATTAAATCTAGTTAATAAGCATATGTAAATCATATTTTTTTTGCACTTTTGTATTCCCCGAATTAGTGACACATTAATTTTCTTTATGAAGGATAATTTACTTTATATGTGTACATATAATTATATTTATAAGTTTATAAAATAAAAAAAATGTGTTTAAATGAATAAAAATCAAATAAAATTTAATTAAAGATTTTGATATGATTTGTTTGAAAACATCTTATTATTTGTACTGGGTTTACACGTCTGGAACCAATCTTCCATTTTTTCATATAAATAAAAAATAAATAAATACCCCCTCAAGCAGCTGCTTGCCACAGAGGTCTGACAGGAGCCTGATCAGTTTATATGCCACAGTAGGAGATCTGAGAGGATGGCAGGACCTCAGCAGAAAAACGACACACACATCCATGCCTAATCCGGGGCTCGAACCCAGGTCCCTTAGATCAGTAGCCAAGCGTGCTAACCACTCGGCCAATATGCGCTGTATTATTTTTACACGGTTTTTTCGGGAACGTGTCTACCATGTAAAAACAGAATTGGGTGTACTTTAAATTAGATAAAGAAATATATGTGCTTTCCTAGAAATGGTTCATTTTATATACGTTAGAGAGTGGGCAAGATTAGTGATTCAATTAAATCATATGAACAAACTAATTGTTGATATATCCAGAAAACATCACAAAAGCTGAAGAGTAGTGATTCAGATAATTGGTATACACTAACACATAGACTACCAGATATGTGAATAAGCAAGCATAGAAGGTACCTAAAAATGGTGATTCGAATAAATAATGGGACTATGTAATTGACATCTTTGCCTTTTCGTAATTAGACTGCTTATCCCTCATATAAATTTAAGTTTTTATTAACACTTATCAAATTAAGCTTAAAAAAAAACAACTATTCATAATATTTCAATCACATTTAATGGCATTACTTTTCACTCTAGGTGTTAATGAAATGCCAACTTGAACAAAATTATTTTACATTCACAATGCAATGGCATATCAGTTCAAATGCAATGACTATAAAGTCTAATTACTTTACCACTGAAATATCAGTGGTATGTCAACTCTAATCTAAATCAATTTAGCACTAAAATAACAGCGAATGTCAAATTTAAGTAATTTTACCATTTAAATATAAGCGAAATATGAACTATACAACCAAACCTTTTTTACCAAATAAATATCAGCGAAATGTGAACTAGAAACCAAAACATTTTACCACTAAAATATCAGCGAAATATGAACTGAAAAACCAAACCATTTTACCACTGAAATATCTGCGAAATATAAATCGAACCATTTTACCACTTAAATTATCAACTTAATTTCAGCTATAACCGAATCAGTTTAGCACTAGAATATCAGCGAATGTCAACTATAAACCAAATCATTATATCACTGAGATTTCAACTGTAAATCCAAATCACTTACCCATTGAATTTTTTCAAAATTCCATTTACATTGGGAGTTCTTGAAAGCGATGAAATTCTAATCGAAATGATTCTCACAAAACATCACTTCGCACAAATAAATAAAATAAATACCTCCTCAAGCAGCTGCTTGCCACAGAGGTCTAACAGGAGCCTATCAGTTTATATGCCATTGTAGAAATCTGAGAGGATGGCAGGACCTCAGCAGAAAAACAACAAGAAAATCCATGCCTTACCTGAGGCTTGAACCCAGGTCCCGTAGATCAGAAACCAAGCGCGCTAACCACTCGGCCACGGGACGGCTCTACTCGCACAAATGGCTAGCACAAATGAGTATTTTCCATAGCCAGAGCGTTAGTTGCAATCAAACACACAGTATATCCGAGTCGAGTAGTAGTGGTTAGGCCTAACAAAGAACTTCCTTGAACATTGATCACAAAGTGGCTCAAACAAAAATAATGTGGTACAAATCACTTCACTGATTACACATGAGGATGTTAAACGCTCTAAAATAACAATTCACCTGAAAAACGTGTAATATATATCTATTACAAAAGTTAAAAATTTCAAAAATGGCGCCACAGCACTACATCGTGGCCAACGAGAACAAGTGAGAAAAGGCTCACAGGATGCTTACGCTGCTTTGTGACGCGGCCCACTAGGAAAGCCGGAGAGCTATTGCTGTGACGTATTCCGAAGGTGGTATTGCCTATACTGACTTGTGGACAGGGCAGGGTGATTTGCAGAGGTAAATCTCAAAGCTGGCCCAGCAGGGACTCGAATCTGGGAACTGCAGATTGCGAGCCTGGACCACTACCGACAGAACCACCCCCATCCTGTAGATGGGCACTCTCCATTTTGTAAAGAGTTTTATGCCAAAGGAAGGTTTATTGCAAACGATCTCAATAATGCTTCTTCTCCTCTTTAGAGGAAGTACGAAACTAAAAGTTGCAGTCACTTCCCACTTGATTTTGAATAACTGCCGATGCTTTCTGTAAGAAATACCTCCTTACTATGGAATATAAACTGACTGGTTCCTGTCAGATCTCTGTGGCAAGGAGCTGCTTGAATTTTTTTTATTATTACAAAGGGAATATAATGATAAACGAACTGCTTTCTTTTATAAGGAGACTGACTGTACCAACGATAACTGATAAATATGTCAACGGCTATATCCACACTTGTGCGCTTTCATTTTCAATTTCACTTTCAACTTTCAATTCCGCTTTTCAGCTCCGAGTAGTCTAGCGCATGCCTTAGATGAAATGCGTTTAATGCATGCCTTCAACTGTCTACACCTGTGCGTCAAATAGTTTTCAATTTTTCACCAGTGTAGACGTGAAATTGCAATGGACGTAACTGATGCTGCTATGTTAGCTGGTATAAGAATGAATGAACATGAATTACTTTATGTCGGCTGAAGGCTCCATATCAGGTAAAAAAAGTACTTGTAGTGTTATATAACATAGGTAGAATATATAGTGAAACATTTAGTGAAAATATTACAAATGAAGGTTTTATTTTTTGTAATAATATTATTATTTTATTAATAATAATTTTATAACGGATAATTTATTTTGTTCTATAACGAATATATTTATTAATAATAATTTATAAAGGCCAATGTTTGTTCCGACGACATGGTGAACAAAACACACAAGCTCAATAATTACAAAAACAGAACGAAACCTTCCAGACAAACTACGAAGTTGCACGGAATGTTGAACAAAAATCCACTGCTGGTGGAAGCATGTGCGCTACTGTCTGCATGGAGGTAGGAAGATAAGGAGATGCCCTAACGCGCTTTCCCTGTGGAAGGAAAATGATGCTTACGCAGCATTGCGGTAGCCATGTTGTTGCATTCAAAACAAACCGTCTGCCGCTGCAATCAAGCCTACTTACACTCAGTTTTACTGTGCGATTCGTGCAGCCGTAAGCTGAACAGGCTGCCAAAATACAAATGTCGACAAAAATTAGTATAGGTGAGTACCTACTGATCAATATTTTGAATAGAACAACATGGCTGCCGTAGCATCATTTTCAAGTGCTTAGGGCTCCTCCTCTTATCTTCCTACCTCCATGACTGTGTGCGTCACTGAAAATGGCGCCGTTCAACTGATTTGAGGATGCCTTTGCGCATGCGTCTAACGCACGTGAGAAGGTTGAAGGAGTGGACGTTGGGGATGGGGGGGACGTGAACGAAAATACCTCACCTGAGATTTACCAAGTCACTGCGAATTTTGCCAACTGCCCTAGATTTTGCGAAGTTGCCTCGATTTTGCTAACTCGCCCGAAATTTTATAGAAAAAAAAAATTATATTTTACTTCTCACTTGAATTTTACCGAGTCACTTGGAATTTTACCCACTCTCCTTAATTTTACGAAAACAATCCCAATTTCATAACTCACCTAATTTACCAAGGGGTTTTGAATTTTTCCAACTCCCTTAATTTCAGAGAAAATTTTTTTTTCAGAACTCAATTGGATTTTACCATATCAGTTCGTATTTTGACAACTCAGATTTATTTTTGGCAACGGCAGGGGGGGGCTTTCCCCCATAGCTATATGGCCCCTATGATCTAAGAAAGTGCTTGTAATCCAAGCGGAAGCAACAACCTGCGAATCTGTGACACCTATAACTACAAGAATTGACTGAGATAATTTTTTTGTGGGGGGGGGGGGGGGGGGGTTGGATTGTTTTACCTCTGAGCGGCACTTTTTTGCACACCATGGGCTAAACGGCCAGGTCACATGGACCCCGAAGGCTCCGAGAAGGTTGGGGGAGGGGACCCACTGGAAGAGCTGTTGGGAGATAGATGGTAGCCTCCCGTCAAGGCCATCCAGCGTGTTCTTTAACGTGCACAGGGTATGGCTCTCCCGCACACGGCCCATCCGACGGACGGCGGCCTTTCCAAGCCCATCAGTGTCCCCTACTGACCGTGGGCAGGGCGAGGAATTTTGCGGAGATAAATCTCAACGCTGACCCAGTTGGGACTCGAACCTGGGAACTACAGATTACGAGCCTGGCGCGCTAGGGGGGGGGGGGGGATTACCACTCTTGGGTCACCATAACATCCTTGATTGCCATTTTGACTACTTGTACCACAAATAATTATAAAATTATTTGTGGTACAAGTAGTATATGTCATAGTATATACACCGAGCAGCCAAAACATTAAAACCACCTCCTAATTGATGTAGGTCCTGCTGTCACCGCTGAAAGAGCTATCACCCCATGCGGCATTGATTCAATGAGATGTTGGTAGGTGTTGCTTGATATTTGGTACCATGACTGCAATAGAAGATTCCACAGTTCCTGTAAATTATGTGATTAGGGTAATGCTGCTCATACCCGTTTCTCCAACTCAAATGGCAAATCCTTGATGAGATTCATGTCCAGCGAATCTGGGGGGCCATGGCAATAAATGGAATTCATGTTCTAGGAACCATTCCTAAATATTCTTTGCAGTGTGACATGGGGCATGTCTTGTTGAAAGACTCCATCTCTGTCAGGGAATACAGTCACCATAAAGGAGTGTACTTGGTCAGCCACGATGTTCAGGTAGGTGACAGCTGTCAGAGTTTGCTCTACAGGGATAATTGGTCCAAGTATTCCCAAAGAAAATATTGCCCAGACCATCACACTCCCTCCAGTCACCTGGATTCGTCCCACAGTACACCTATAACTACAAGAATTGACTGAGATAATTTTTTTTGTGTGTGTGTGTGTGGGGGGGGGGGGGGTTGGGTTGGATTGTTTTACCTCTGAGCGGCACTTTTTTGCACACCATGGGCTAAATGGCCAGGTCACATGGACCCCGAAGGCTCAGAGAAGGTTGGGGGAGGGGACCCACTGGAACAGCTGTTGGGAGACAAATGGTAGCCTCCCGTCAAGGCCATCCAGCGTGTTCTTTGTTTTACCTCTGAGCGGCACTTTTTTTGCACACCATGGGCTAAATGGCCAGGTCACATGGACTCCGAAGGCTCAGAGAAGGTTGGGGGAGGGGACCCACTGGAACAGCTGTTGGGAGACAGATGGTAGCCTCCCGTCAAGGCCATCCAGCGTGTTCTTTAACGTGCACAGGGTATGTCTCTCCCACACACGGAACCACGGCTTAACGTCCCATCCGACGGCCGGCGGCCTTTCCAAGCCCATCGGTGTCCCCTACTGACCGTGGGCAGGGCGAGGAATTTTGCGGAGAGTCCCACAGTGCATCCAGGTGAGGCTTCTATGGGTAAATGTTGCACACTAGCTTGTGTGTCCACTTGGTGTAACAGAAAACAGGATTCGTCTGACCATGCGACCCTCTTCCAGCCTTCTATGGTCCAATGTTGATGATTATGTGCCCACTGCAAGTGTTGACGAAGGTGAACAGCTGTGAGCATGGGCACACAAATGAGTCTGCGACTGCAGAGACCCATATCCAAGAGCTTAAGATGAACTGTGTTCAGACACATTGGGCCCTTTACCACAATTGAAATTATGGGTATTGTCAGCCACAGTAGCCCTCCTGCTGCTGTGGACAAGACGAGATAGCCTGTGCTGACCTCTGGCATCAATGAGGCGTGGCCAGCCCACGCCTTGTCAACAGCTTGGAGTGTCACCTGTTTAGGACCATTTTTGATAGGTACTAACTACTGCACAGAGTGAGCAGCCTACCAGCGTTGCTGTTTCGGAGATGCTCTTACCAAGGCATCTTGTCATAACGATCTGGCCTTTGTCGAAATCAGATAATACTGCTTGCGAGGGCTCTGACCCAGGTATTATATATATATATATCATTCCCGACCACGGCAAGTGAGACTGATTGGTTGCACACATGCTTCTTTGCATAACACAGAGCTTTTAATGCATTGGCTGATCGGTGTATGTTATATACTACTTAAAATAAAAAAAAAATAAATACCCCCTCAAGCAGCTGCTTGCCACAGAGGTCTGACAGGAGCCTGTCAGTTTATATGCCACAGTAGAAGATCTGAGATAATTTTCTTTGTGCATTTCAAAATGATAGCAATATTTTTATAGCTGTCGAAAATAATCGAGTTTCATATCATCTGAGGTCATACATAATCAGTGATTAACCGTCGAATTTACTTTTATACGGAAATCCAAACAAAAAAAATTAGTCATCTCCTGCCTAAGAAGGTTACGTCCGTTTGATGGCAACAGAGGGCGCACCAGTAATAAATGCGCCTACAAATAGCTGTGCCATATGCTACAGGGTTCATACAGTGACAAGAAGCGGTTGTGTGTGCCATGTGCTACGGGGTTCATACAATGACATGAAGCGGTTGTGTGTGCCATGTGCTACGGAGTTCATACAATGACAAGAAGCGGTTGTGTGCCATGTGGTTCATACAGTGACAAGAAGTGGTTGTACGCCATGTGTGTGTTAGTCACTACGTGAAACATGGGTAGTGCCAAAGATATGAATGAGCGGCAAAAAGGTGTTATTGCGCTTGGCCGAGCCAAAGGGCATAAGTGTACAAGAAATTGTTGCCTTTGCAGGTGTGTCAAAATGTACTGTCCAAAATACATTCGACGGTTAATCACTACTTTGCAGGTATGACAAATTGTACTGTCCAAAGTACATTTTGTCATACCTGCAAAGTCACTTCCAGCAGTGGTGTACATCGCAGTCACCACTGCTCGAACTGTGCCACTTCCAGCAGTGGTGTACATCGCAGTTCATCGTCGCCAGAAAGACTGTGCTCACCAACAGGGACTGCTGCAGTGTGTCACACACTGTTAGGGCAAACTGCTTTGCAATGAGGCAGAAATTTCTCGTCAGTCAATGCAGGCCTACAACAAGCTGTTTCCGAACAAACACTGCGAAGGGAACTGCATGCGATGGATATCTGAAGCAGAGTACCGCACAAGATACCCATGTTAACAGCTCTGCACAAGATAGCAGTGGTGCGGCGCCACAAAGACCAGACTGTCGACTCTTGGAAGTGTGATTTAGTCGGATGAGTCCCGTTTTTGCTTGTATTCAAATGATGCGAGGCGGAGGGTACATCGTAAGCCGCATGGAGCTTTCCATGCGGACTGTGTGCAAGGTTCTGTTCAAGTTGGAGGCTCTGTGATGTTCTGGGAGGGGGGGGGGGTGTTCACGTACGAGGAAATGGGTTATTTGGTTGCAGTGACATCACACTTGAACCACAAGGGATATATGGAGCTATTGGACGACCATATGTTGTCCATTGTGCAGCATCTCCACAGTGAATACCAGAAGGATGTCTTCCAAGACGATAATTGTCGCATATACATGGCTCGAAGTGTGTCGGATTGGCACGATGAGCATTTTAGACTTCGAACATCTCAACCAGCCTACCAAATCCATGGATCCATAAAAACGAGCGAAGCGTCATCCCAACCATCAAGCCAATTTGCGGCATTTGCTGCTGGAACAGTGGATGAATATTGATGTGCAGTACATCCACACACTAGTGGGTTGTTTTACCTCCGAGTGGCACTTTTTTTTTGCACACAATAGGTTAAATGGCCAGGTCACAAGGACCCCGAAGGCTCATAGAAGTTTGAGGGAGGGGACCCACTGGAACAGCTGTTGAGAGACAGATGGTAGCCTCCCATCAAGCGTTAACGTGCACAGGGTATGGCTCTCCCGCACACGGGGCCATAGCTTAACGTTCCATCCAATGGCCTTTTCAAGCCCATTGCTGTCCCCTACTGACTGTGGGCAGGGCATTCTGCGGATAAATCTCAACGCTGACAGCCGGGACTCGAATTTGGGAACTGCAGATTACGAGCTTGGCGCGCTACCGACTGAGCCCCCCCCCCCCCACACACACACACTAGTGGCATCCATGGCAGATAGGATTTCGTCTGTTCTTCGGTCGCATGGAGGCTTTACGCGCTCTTCGGTGACATTCAGCCAGGGGCAACTAATTTTTTGTCCGGCGAGTTTATATTACAGTATACTGTTGTACCAAAGCATGGGGCGGGGGTGGCTCAGTCGGTAGCGCGCCAGGCTCGTAATCTGTAGTTCCCAGGTTCGAGTCCCAGCTGGGTCAGCATTGAGATTTATTTCCGCAAGATTCCCCGCCCTGCCCACGGTCAGTAGGGGACACCGATGGGCTTGGAAAGGCCGCCGTCCGTCGGATGGGACGTTAAGCCGTGGCCCCGTGTGCGGGAGAGACATATCCTGTGCACGTTAAAGAACACGCTGGATGGCCTTGACGGGAGGCTACCATCTGTCTCCCAACAGCTGTTTCAGTGGGTCCCCTCCCCCAACCTTCTCCGAGCCTTCGGGGTCCATGTGACCTGGCCATTTAGCCCATGGTGTGCAAAAAAGTGCCGCTCAGAGGTAAAACAACCCAACGTACCAAAGCATAATTTTTTTTATTATACGAGGCGAAATTCAATATTAATTTTTTAAAATTTAATGAGCAGTTCCGCTCTCTTATCCTTTCAGGTCCAAGTCGTCCGGATAAAATGAATTTAAAAAAAGAACTTGATGCTCTAACATAGGGATTCTCAACGTGGGATACGCGGTAAAATATTTTGGGGTACGCCGTGAGAGCTCAAAAGTCGCTAGAGCTGATTACCCAGTAAAAATGTTTATAATTTTATATATTTGTTAAATTGTAATTTTTTGGTTTTATCGATATATATAATTTATGAATACAAAATTTAACGTGTATATAAATATGTTTTATTATATCCCATTGTTACACTATAACTATAGTTTTATCTATACAAGGGGTACGCCAGTTACATACACATTTCCAGGGTGTACGTGAAGCATAAAAGGTTGAGAACCATTGATTTATATGTTTTATTTTATTCCCATTGTTATATACTATAACTATAGTTTTATCTATCTGTACAAGGGGTACGCCAGTTACATACACATTTGCACGGGGTACGTGAAGCATAAAGGGTTGAGAACCACTGCTCTAACAAGTTCTTGGGGAAGAAATATAAAAAAAAAATACCCCCTCAAGCAGCTTGCCACAGAGGTCTGACAGGAGCCTGTCAGTTTATATTCCAAAGTAGGTCTGAGAGGATGGCAGGACCTCAGCAGAAAAACGACACATACATCCATGCCTTACCCGGGGCTCGAACCCAGGTCCCGTAGATCAGTAGCCAAGCGTGCTAACCACTCGGCCACGGGACGGCTACCAATGGTAAAATATAGACACACCAATTAATTCTGTTATTCGCTAATATTTCACATATTTAATATCTTCAAGATCGAATATGCCTTATATTGAAAAAAAAAAAATCTTATTAGAATGTATCAAATTTAATTACAAAAAAAAACAGACATCATTTTAATGACAAAAGTTTATTTTGTCTAATATTACATTTGTGTAGTTATATATATATGCTGATTAATAAAGCATGTTTCCCACTGCAGAACATAAAAAATACATTCTTGAAAAAAAAAAAACAATAGTAAAAGTACTAACCCTAAATATAGTATCATTAAAAAGTTGCTACTCTTTTTATAAAGGAAATATCTAGTTCAAATAAAAAATATCCATTTTTCAAACTGCGTAAATAAGTACAAAGGCAGATAAGTTTTTTTTTCACTTCGAATTTTAAAATCTACATTATTTTTAGGAATAAGAATAAAATTGAGACTTCTTAAAAAACAGATAAGTTTAAGAAAAAAAAAAAGACCAGAGATTAACAAAGCATTATTAGGCAGCCTACACTTTTTCTTACGTTTTCCTCTATATTTCACAGACCACATTCAAATTTGAAACTTTTCGCAGCAATAAATGCTTGACGTACAACTTTAAATCGTTAAGTGAGCTTAATATCTGAACCCTAATTCTGTCTACGATTTCATTCATTAAGGAAACTGCAGAGGCAGATCACCATTATCTCTTCTACTTACAAAGAAGCAATGAGAGAGAGGAAATAAGGGTTGGGTTGTTTTACCTCTGAGCGGCACTTTTTTGCACACCATGGGCTAAATGGCCAGGTCACATGGACCCCGAAGGCTCAGAGAAGGTTGGGGGAGGGGACCCACTGGAACAGCTGTTGGGAGACAGATGGTAGCCTCCCGTAAAGGCCATCCAGCGTGTTCTTTAACGTGCACAGGGTATGGCTCTCCCGCACATGGGGCCACTGCTTAACGTCCCATCCAACGAACGGCGGCCTTTTCAAGCCCATCGGTTTGCGGAGATAAATCTCAACGCTGACCCAGATGGGACTCGAACCTGGGAACTACAGATTACGAGCCTGGCGCGATACCGACTGAGCCACCCCCGCCCCCGAGATAAGGGTTGGGTTGTTTTACCTCTGAGCGGCACTTTTTTGCACACCATGGGCTAAATGGCCAGGTCACATGGACCCCGAAGGCTCAGAGAAGGTTGGGGGAGGGGACCCACTGGAACAGCTGTTGGGAGACAGATGGTAGCCTCCCGTCAAAGCCATCCAGCGTGTTCTTTAACGTGCACAGGTATGTCTCTCCCGCACATGGGACCACGGCTTAACGTCCCATCCGACGAACGGCGGCCTTTTCAAGCCCATCGGTTTGCGGAGATTGCCCCCTATTTTGCGGAGATAAATCTCAACGCTGACCCAGCTGGGACTCGAACCTGGGAACTACAGATTACGAGCCTGGCGCGCTACCGACTGACCCCCCCCCCGCCCCCGAGAGAGGAAATAAGACTTCGGATACAAGGAAAATACTCAAGTTACAGGAAAATTAAGAAAAACTGCTATTTACATTTAATTAAATCAGATATTAAACACAATATCACAAGGTTTATTGATAACGTCGGAAAATCTGTATACAGGACATAATTGCAATAGTTTACAGTTACGTACGTATCATACATGATTTAACTTTTTAATAGATAATTTTTACGTCGCTTTTTGGCATACACAGAAAAAGAAATCTCAGTGATGAAATAGTAGCATAATTCAATAAAGTTCCGTTAAAAGGCTTGAAAAACTGAAGGTACAAATAGAACATAGATCAATATGGAACACAGCAAAATAAACAATGTCAATAATCTGAAATTACGCATTGTATTTTACTGACCATAAAACTTTTTAAACCCAATAAAATCTACTAAAATCGACCTACATTTTACGGTCAGAAAGAGTAACTATGAACCGCAACGAATATGATTCCTAAATATTTTAAAAACTAGGTTGTATCTCAAGATTAGGAAAATACCGAAATCATTAATATACAAGTGAAATGAAACTTTACACTTGACGGGGGAAAAAATTTGGTGGAAACAGCAGACAAATGTTGTGATAAATAATATGACTCGTTTTTGAGATGATATTTTCGAGAAATGGGTAATTTATGAAGTTGGAATTTTCTGGAAAAATTCACAAGGATTTGCTTCGGGGAGACCTAGTTCTTAAGGCAAAGACTGGTTCAAGTAGTTTATGTATCCCTCCGCCACACTAGAAGAATGCTCGAACTTCATGCGCTTGGTTTTACATCTGAGCGGCACTTTTTTCACAGAATGTGCTTGCGAGCTACATTTACATTATATGAGCAAAAGTACGACAGACAAACAAAATTTTTAAATATATTTCATTTGTATCATTTTCGTACTCTTTTTCATCCTGCTTTGGATGCATTAGTGACGTCTTTTTTTCTTGGCAAACTAAACTATTATCTTGAATTCAAAAAGTAGGATTTTCAGAATTTGATGTGTATATTTGACAGGAGCTAGTGAAACACATTTGGTATCTGTTCGTAAAATCCATTAGCTTCTCACTTTCCTGGAAGGGAGGACTATAGGTAAGAAAACAGTAGCAGGAATCAAATCTTACTTCCACAGTTATATTATTTAATCGTTCCATATGCCAGAAATTTTCAGCTTCATTCCAGTAAGCTCGAACATTTTAAATGCAGATACAATATCTCGCACCTTCGTAGCCAATGCTGCATGAGGATTTTGTATGTATGTATGTAAACTACAATAATGTAAAGTGCTTTACAAAATAAGGAGTCACCGAGTAATATTAATATTTTTGACAATTCATATAAAACACTCAAAAAGGAAATTTTCGTTCTAGATCCAAAGAGGTGCTAGGATTATTCAAAAACTGTAATTTGTTCATGTTTTTGTTACAACCCAAAACGTAGTTTAAGTTTTCTATACCTATAATATTTCGGTTGATTATTTTGAGTGGTCACTCAAAAAAGTAATGCGATTTTGAGATGGAGATACCAACAAAATTTAAAACAACACTTTTTTAAATATCACATGAAAAATCTCTAAATTTCTAAAAATGGGGGGGAAAATGCATTAAAAATGGTACGCAAACTTTTTTCTTCATTCAATAATTACCTCAGGTTCCAAAATTAATGAATTTTAAACAGTAGGTTTATAGTAAGAAACTTAAAAAATATTTTCAAATAATGCAGTGCATTGTTTTTGTTACATTACATTGGACTTTACAACAAATTTCATTCGCACACAACACTCATAGGCACATAAATGAAGTACCGTTGATCAATCAGCATCCTCTTGATGTACACGAAAAGGTATAATGGAAGCACTTTGTATAATCTCAAAGTCTAATTATAGTATTATGCAAAACTATGAAGAATTTAAAATTTTACTTTTAGTAAAAGGTTTGGTATTGAACTTTTCTGATAAATTCTTGTGGTCGGCAACTTTTTCTTTTAAGGGTTGGGTTGTTTTACCCCTGAGCAGCACTTTTTTGCACACAATGGGCTAAATGGCCAGGTCACAAGGACCCCAAATGTTCAGAGAAGGTTGGGGGAGGGGACCCACTGGAACAGCTGTTGGGAGACAGATGGTAGCCTCCCATTAAGGCCATCCAGTGTGTTCTTTAACATGCACAGGGTATGGCTCTCCCACACACGGAGCCATGGCTTAACGTCCCATCTAACGGCCCTTCCAAGCCCATTGGTGTCCCCTACTGACCGTGGGCAGGGTGGGGAATTTTGCGGATAAATCTTAACGCTCACCCAGCTGGGACTCGAACCTGGAAACTGCAGATTACGAGCCTGGTGCACTACCGACTGAGCCACCTCCATCCCCGATATTCACTCGGTATATACACAATCGTATCAGAATGACTACCTACCATAGTATATGTATAATAGGTGGCCATATTATTCTGATACGACTCGTGTATTGTGTTACAGTTTGTAATATCTTGTGTTATTTTCGAAATTATGTATTTTATTCAGAATATTATGTCTGTGATTTGTTTTTGCAATTTAGCAAAAAAGATTAAGAATATTAAAGTGTTTCAAAATTTGTGAAAGTAAAATATAAGAAATTATTGCTCATGTACCACGAGATGGCCGAGTATATTTAAGGTTGGGTTGTTTTACCTCCGAGCGGCACATTTTTGCACACCATGGGCTAAATGGCCAGGTCACATGGACCCCGAAGGCTCAGAGAAGGTTGGGGGAGGGGGCCCACTAGAACAGCTGTTTGGGAGACAGATGGTAGCCTCCCGTCAAGGCCATCCAGCGTGTTCTTTAACATGCACAGGGTATGGCTTTCCCACACACTGGGCCACGGCTTAACGTTTCATCCGACGGACGGCAGCCTTTCCAAGCCCATCGGTGTCCCCTACTGACCGTGGGCAGGGCGGGGAAATTTTGCGGAGATAAATCTCAACGCTGACCCAGCTGGGACTCGAACCTGGGAACTACAGATTACGAGCCTGGCACGCTACCGACTGAGCCACCCCTGCCCCAGTATTAAAAGGTGTCGAAGGAATATTGGTATACAAATATGAGGAACTATTTGTTCGTAAAGTTACAGCTGATTTTAATACTACTATCATAAAACATTTTACAACATACCAAAAAGGAATAATTGGAATAAATTATTAATCTGATGAAAATAATTTTAATGTTAATGTGCCCCAATATATTACTTTTAGAGAGCAGGTTGTTGGGTTGTTTTACCTCTGAGCGGCACTTTTTTGCACACCATGGGCTAAATGGCCAGGTCACATGGACACCGAAGGCTCAGAGAAGGTTGGGTGAGGGGACCCACTGGAACAGCTGTTGGGAGACAGATGGTAGCCTCCCGTCAAGGCCATCCAGCGTGTTCTTTAACGTGCACAGGGTATGTCTCTCCTGCACACGGGGCCACGGCTTAACGTCCCATCCGACGGACGGCGGCCTTTCCAAGCCCATCAGTGTCCCCTACTGACCGTGGGCAGGGCGGGGAATTTTGCTGAGATAAATCTCAACGCTGACCCAGCTGGGACTCGAACCTGGGAACTACAGATTACGAGCCTGGCGCGCTACCGACTGAGCCACCCCCGCCCCCTCAGAGAGCAGCCAGGTGGATAATGGGCCTACAATAAATAATAACTCAGGGCAGATAGGGTTCAGCAGTGATATGCATGCAACCAATGCATTCAATTCATTTGTGGAAAAAATTGTTAAAAAAATATGAAGGGAATGAAACACAGGTTTTTATTCCTGTCATTGCAAGATAATTTCATGTAAGCAGGGAGGATGAAAAATTTACCAAATGAAAAGTCACCAACAACCAGTAGAACTGATCTGTACAGTTTGTTTATCTGATCTCCAGATCACAATTTTCTTCCTCTGAACTGAAGAAAGTTTCTCTGGCATTAAGTCCAGAATGATCTAGAAATATTGTCTGCTGACTAAAATCAACTTTTGAATGAAAATTGTATAAAATGTTCCTGCAAAAGTAACTGTCAAATTAAAAAGTGCCTATGACAGAAAAATAAGTTTTGTGCCTGTCGAAAGCTATTTTTAACTTGTCACGTAACCTAATTCTGACAAAATTAAGCAAACTGCTTCACTGCAACAGGTAGATTTAAAATAAAACAGTACTGTATTGTTAACCATGTTTTTTTTAAAAGAAGAAGTGGTTCCTGAAAACCGAGGATGGTGATAACCTAGAATTTTATCAGGTTTGTCCTTGTTTCTCATACAATACAAAAACACACTCACTGGCTCAGTTGTCAGCTTCACTAATCACATACTTATATAATAAACAGCCAAAATGACTATATAATATGAAATCAAACTGAATGTATATTTAACAATTAGCTTAAAACACGAAGGTGTTCTAAGCATTACCTAGATATTTTATACGCTTGAATTTTACACTTTATAATATACCGTATAAACAATGCCCAAGTTTGAAAATTTGTTTCTTGCATTGCCAAAAAGCAAAAACTTTTTTTTAATATTTTAAAACTAATTATGAACAAATTAATTACCACTATGAACACTATATTGCTAAAATTGATTATTGCAGAATAATCTTTTTTTAAAGGGAAGAAGGTATTCCCCTACACAAAGGACGGAGATAATCTAGAAGTTTAATAACCTAGACTAGTCCTGGTTTCTTATACAACATACAAACTCTTAAACAAGGACACTCCCATTAGCTTAATGGTCAGATATGCTAACCACTAGACCAGGCATTCCTGAATGATAATCCAATAAAATATTAAAAATATACCTTAAAATATTGTGAACATTGACGTGTAAGTAATTTGCAATGCAAACTGACAAATCTGTTCCAATAAATCAATATGTCAACCACAAAACAATTATCAAATAAAAATAGCTTTCACTTAAAAAAAAAAGTCAACAAGAAAAGTATAAAAATTAACCAGAAGAAGCGAACATCTTGGTTCAATATTTAAAACACGTTGCTAATATTATAGACATCTATTGATTCTTTTCTTTACGTCATTACTGTCAAGTCTGAAATATTTGTAAATATCTTTTTTTGAGGGGGGGATATGAGATATAGTATTATTTATATGTAAACAATGTCTCAACAAAAGTAAATTAATACATCCTTGATAGACAAATGAATTTTCAGATATGTGTTACATATATTTTATAATTATCAAAAAAATGCACTGTAAAATTTATATTTCGAAAATTTGCTTTGAGATTTTAATTACATTAAAAACTAAGATAAATTACCTTTCACTTTTCAAAAAAATCCTTTTATCTTCTTCACATATGATAAAACAGTACAAAAACTGGGGTTGAATATTACCACTAATAAAAATATATGAATATCTGAGAAGGTAATAATGTTTCATCCAAAACATATTGAAAACACAGCAATGATCATTCCTAAGCCAACACTGCAGTTCCTGAATGACTTACTATACATAAGTTTAAATGTCATATATGTGCCAGTCTATGTTACTTAGACTAATCAACATCAGTTTGTTTAGTGCCATTTCCCAAGCCACTTAAGTCTGGTGATAAAAATGGACTATGATCTTGACTCCACTGCTCATACATCTAGTACATGGTTAGATGACATATATATATCAGTCTACTATTAACAGGCAAAGAATATTATGATTGCACCTAGATTCTCATACTATTTAGCCTGCAGTAATTGACAAATGTCCCAAGCCATTAACAGCATCTTAACAGTTCATACTGCTATCTGCTACTTGGATCATTTAGCTTCTTTAAATATCAGTCTCAATCACAACAGTTCATAATATGCAATATATTATTCATTCTGTGCATTCTAAAAGGAAGTTTCTTTTGTGTACAAATTAAAAAAAAATGCATAATTTTCTGACTTGGCAGCATTTATATATCTTTATACCATAAAGTGGTAATGCAAATATTTAGGACATAAACAAACGTTTTACACAAGAAAATAAAATGGACAAAAAACATGAGTATGCATTTAATAAAGATGAAGGTCCTTTGTTACCAGGAGTGTTTGACATTCCGTTTCTTCTCAGTCATGACTCGGGACTAGGTCCGTAAAAAATGAGTTCTGGTATCTGTCCACCCTGAACTCCAGTTCCGTTTGTACTATCAGAGGAGCACTGGAACTGAAAGGTTATGCATCCCACAGTCATTTCACTAACACCATCCTGGCCAAAATAGCTCAGTTCAGCTCCATCCAAAATAGTTGATGCTGTATAAAATGTATCAGCTTCCACTAGAATAGGATGTTCAAAATAAACATGGAAGGTATTGCTAGATCCATCTGAATAGAAATTTGTATTGTTTTCTGCTAACACTTTTCCCATGCGCTTTAACTCAATTTTCACACTGTAATCAGCTGCACCATTACTGGATCCATAGAGTCCAAAGCCCACAATAAATATGCGCTTGTCCACAGAAAACTGAATGCTGTCACATCTTCCACGGTACCTCCACTGATTACTACGATATGCTGAAGACTGAAAACGATGGCAGACTTGGGTTTTCAAACCAACACGCGGCTTAGTGTGAAAAGGCAGAGAAGGCTTATTATTTGCCGTGTAGTGTAAAAAAATATCTGTAGTTTCTTGTAAAGTTAGTATTCCTGACTGAGCAGCCCCATTTGCATATTCTTCCAAAGTCATTGTGGGAATTCTAATAAGATAAAGTGCTTTTCCCAAAACTCGTCTTTTATTTTCTATTGTAGGCTCCAAATCTTGCCGAAAACATTCTGCAACTGTCCAGTTAAGGGTAGCTTGAAACAAGGTATATTCTTTAATCATGAGAGTTTCTCGTGTCAAAATAGATTCCAGAGTACAATAATCAATATCAGCAAATCCTTCAGACATGAGGGCCAATTCAGCTTGGGCATCAATAACTTCCCAACAACGTTGCATAAGATCAGGTTCTTCAAAGAGACGACTCTGGCTCAATAAGACACAGGCATTTTTGGCTGTAAGACTTGTTTCCAAATAAGCGACACAGGCTCGAGCCAAATGGGGAACGAGATATTTTTTCGCCACATATAAGGTTGACAGTACTGTATCTGCCTCTAAACTGATGTCATCACAATAAAGGAACCTTCATATTTAAAAGAAAACAAGAATTGTTAATGCACAAAATTTGCAAAAAAAAAAGCAATAACACGAACTTTAGTACCACACATAGTAAAACCTCATTAATTTGAAATAAAGGTGGAGTGAACATAAGTCAAAATTAAATTCTAAATTCTAAAAGTATTTTTAAAAAATGAAGTTTTATTTCACTCTAAAATATTACAAATTAAGATATACATCACTTGGTCAAATTATTATGAACACCTACCAAATCTTTTGTTGGGCCTCCATGGGCATTCCACATACTTTCAAAATATAGCTGGTGGGATTTTCATCCACTTTCCCTACGAAATGGCTTGAACATCTTAAAGTGGAGGTGTGTGCATTCAAATAGCATGTCCCATATGTTTTCAAGTGGATTCAGATCAGGAAATTGTGCTGACCAAGGATAAAAGTCTGTTTAATGTTAATCAAACAGACTTTTATGTATTAATATTCTGAAATTTGCAGATCCATTGAGGAAAAATGATGCTTCTTGGCAACACCCGATCGTCCAAGATGCTTTTATACATCTGGGACACGACATGACTTGCATAGAACCAGAAGACCCAATCTGTGCCATGAAAATGCTCCTCACATTATCCCCTTGAAACAGTTAAGAGCTATATAATGGATCCATAGTTTCATGGGGTTATCCCTACACTTCACTGGTCATCTGTTGAAAACAGTGTGTAATGATTCTTCTGGCCACAAGATACATTTCCAATCCTCCACTGATTGAGTTTGTTGCTACATGTACACCACTGCAGTCTTTATACTGTTGTTTTTGAAAATGAAAGTTTTTTTTTTTATCATGGTACAGTTCCCAAATTTCAAAATTTTCAATTCTCTCTGCTTAGTACTCATTGAAATGGTTTTTCAAGTACTGCTAGTGATAATCTTTCTCAGTTAATGAACTGCAGCAGCTCCATTTTGTCATAAAGTTTGTGCCAACAGATGCCTGCCCCTGTCAGAACTATTTTGCTCCTGCATTTGAAACAACTAGCATATGTTTTTTGACACTGTTGCCATTCTCTATACACTTGGGACATTGTGCCCCATAATTTTCCACCAAGTTCCATCACTTCCATTATGGATGCTCCCGCCTATCACACTCCAACAACGAGCACTCTTTCAAAATCAGTAAGATAAATTTTTATTTTATGTCGCACTTGACTTTGCTTTCTACCACGACTTTACAGCTTTTATAAGACTTAATAATAAATAAATAATAAATAAATACCCCCTCAAGCAGCTGCTTGCCACAGAGGTCTGACAGGAGCCTGTCAGTTTATATGCCACAGTAGAAGGTCTGAGAGGATGGCAGGACCTCTGCAGAAAAACGACACATACATCCATGCCCAATTCCGGGGCTCGAACCCAGGTCCCTTAGATCAGTAGCCAAGCGTGCTAACCACTCGGCCATGGGACGGCAAGACTTAATAGTGATGTATAATACTTGTGCCAGTATTAAATTTTGTATACAGGGTGTTTCGAAACTCTCTGTACAAATTTCAATGAGAGATAGAGAACATCAAGACAAAATCTTTTTCGTCTATGAATGTACGTCTGCTGACATAACCCTTTGGTGCTGTTTGGCAGCACTGCAATTGACCAGAGGGGTGAAGTGGGAACAGACAATGGACTTGTGTGTTTGCTGTTGGTATTTCTAAATCATATACATAATGTGTAATATGGAATGTTTCACGACTGCTGAGATGGCTGACATGCATCTGGCATATGGGGCTGCCAATGGAAACAGACGAGTTGCTGTGAGGTTATACTGATAACACTTCCTAAACAGACATGTGCCAAACCACCGAACATTTGCACATTTACACCAGCAACTGCGAGAAACTGGAACATTCCATGCAAACATGCATGACGCTGTTCGGGAGAGAACCATGTGCACTCATGATGTGGAGGAAGAGATCCTATGGTGGATTAAGAACAATCAAGGCACAAGCACGCGAACTGTTGCACATAGCCTTGGTGTGAATCACACCTGTGTGGAGTGTTGCATGAGCAGCAGTTACATCTGTTTCATCGTCAGAGAGTCCTGACATTGCGACCTCAAGATTACTCTCTTTGTGTGGAATTCGTACGCTGGTTTTTGCAGCAGACTGTGGTGCAGCCTGATTTTCTGACTCATTTGCTCTTCTCAGGATGAAGCCTCTTTCACATGTGAGGGTGCATTTAATGTGCACAATTCTCACGTTTGGGCGCACAAAAATCCACATGCCACAATGGCACATGGTCATCAACAATGGCTCACCGTCAATTACAATGTCAGGTATCATCCATGACATTTTGATTGGACCATAACTGCTGCCTCCCCGACACAATGGGCAGATTTATCTGGTATTCTTGAAAAAACATTGCCGGAACTCTGGAAGATGTTCCTGTGGCTATTCGCAGATGAATGTGGTTTCAACACAATGGGGCAGCAGCACACTTCAGCAATGATGTGCAGGATTATCTGAATGCCACTTTTGGGGACCAATGGATAGGCCTGGGTGAACCCATCTCCCGGCCACCAGACTGTCTGATTTAACGTATCGAATTCTCCTCTGGGGACACATGAAGAACCTCGTATACAAGACTCCCATTGACTCAGATGAAGACTTCGTCACAAGAATCACTGTCACTGCTGCAACTCTTCATGAAATTTCAGGAATCTTTCAACATGTACAGCAATCAATGTAATGATGCTGTCATGCACGCAGTGCTGTTGTTGGTTGCAACTTCGAGCACCTGTTTAAAAAACATGTTGTTTACACTTGTTTCCATTCATTTATATACCAGCTCCATCGATATTTCTGTCAGCGTCCTCTAGCATTGAAGGGTTGTCAGTGGACATACATTCATAGATGAAAAAGGTTTGTCTTAGTGTTCCCTATCTCCCATTGAAATTTGTACAGTTTTGAAACACTCTGTATATTGGCGTGTTTCAGGTTTTTCATGCGCAATGCATGCCATATAAATGGGTATTAATATGCAATTGTATTAAAATTATTTATATGGATCTATTATGTAATAAGGTATCACAAACATTTCTTTTTAACTGAAAGCCTGTTGAAGGAATCTTTACTGCAAGGAGCAGCTGGTACTGCGAGCTGATTGTCTCCATATTATCATGAATTCAAGTTAGTACTTTTTTGTGTATTCCTTCCTCCCAGTGTCCACAGCCTGAAAAACTGGTTTCCATCCAGAGGCCAAGCTATTTTCTCCCTATGCTCAGCCAAAAATATTAACTTTAGAACTTTTTTGTCAAATAACTAATGAAAGGAATTATGGCATGTTATATGCCAAATTAATCAGCATTTAATTCTGGATTTTCTGAAAATAAAATACTTAACTAAAACAGACATTTTATTTCAATAGGACTATTTTAGAGCCATGTAAAAAAATGCATCTGGCACCACAAATAAAAATTTGTTAAAAAAAACTAATACACAAAAATGAGTATAATGCACATGAATAACAAAAAATTTTTTTGGTTTCAAGTAAATATTTCTCTCATTTTGCAATTTTTTTTCTTGGTATCATACTTTGAGAAAATTCCAGGCTTTTTAACCAATTATGCTGAGTCAAATAAAGAAGTCAACTTTAGAATTTAAATAAAAAACAATCAACGGAAATAGGTCATGTTATATACCAAATTAAATGAAATTTAATTATGAATTTCATGAAAATAAATAACAAACAAATTTACAAGCATATTAATTTTAATAAGATTTTTTCAGTGTGATATGGTGAAAAAAAAAGGTCGCACTATATAATTAAAGCTTCATTTTCTAAAACCTGAATAAAAATAGTTAAATTATATATCAATCGAAAGGCTTTGGGTTGTTTTACCTCTGAGCGACACTTTTTTGCACACCATGGGCTAAATGGCCAGGTCACATGGACCCCGAAGGCTCAGAGAAGGTTGGGGGAGGGGACCCACTGGAACAGCTGTTGGGAGACAGATGGTAGTCTCCCGTCAAGGCCATCCAGTGTGTTCTTTAACGTGCACAGGGTATGGCTCTCCCGCATACGGGGCCACGGCTTAATGTCCCATCCGATGGACGGCGGCCTTTCCAAGCCCATCGGCGTCCCCTACTGACCGTGGGCAGGGCGGGGAATTTTGCGGAGATAAATCTCAACGCTGACTTAGCTGGGACTCGAACCTGGGAACTACAGATTACGAGCCTGGCGTGCTACCGACTGAGCCACCCCCGTCCCCAATCGAAAGGCAATTTCCTCTGGAAAAAATATAATATTCAACCTGAAATATGGTTTTTATTTCTTTTAATGATTCTTTTCAGTATTGTATATTTTAAACACAACCAGTGTTATACAATGTGACTTGGACTTCTCACATTCACAGGATTTTCTGAACTGGTTATGAAATAAAAAAAACTTTCTAGGCTCTTTTACTAAACATTATGAATTTTTTCTTTGGGTGTTGAAGTTTGGCGATTTTGGCTAAGTGCAGAAAAGTTTGTATACCAAAGCAAAAAAAATAGCATTATACAGTCTGTATGGCACAGCCAAGGTACTGAGGGGGGGGGGGGGGGGGGGTCCTCTAAAATCATTCAATAAATAATAAAATAAAATAAATACCCCCTCAAGCAGCTGCTTGCCACAGAGGTCTGACAGGAGCTTGTCAGTTTATATGCCAAAGTAGAAGGTCTGAGAGGATGGCAGGACCTCAGCAGAAAAACAACACATACAACCATGCCTTATCCGGGCTCGAACCCAGGTCCCTTAGATCAGTAGCCAAGCGCGCTAACCACTCGGCCATGGGACGGCTATAAACATAAAAACTCGTAATTAAAAAAATAATATTTTTCTAGAGGGAGGAGTGGAATTTCCATAGTGAGTTTAGCAGAGGGGGTCACCTTCGTGAAATTGCCCTCCCACATGATGGCTGATTAGCAAAATAGACTTCCTTGCTATGGTAATGTATAAAAGATATTCTTTCTCCCAAAATAGTACAAGCTCAAAGTTCTTTTACTAAAAAAAAGATATAACATATCCGCAACAACTTTTAAGCCAGCTTCTGATCTAACATAACTCAGAAAGATTGATAAATCAGCTGACTGAAAGATCACTAATGGAAATAAATCTACAGAAATGAATTTGGTTCCACATCCAAAGAACTCATTTATTTTCAAAAAATGATACCAGATTAAAGGTTTACTGGAAAAGTAATAAAAAATAAAAATTAACTTATAGCCTAATAGCCGCCCGTGGCCGAGTGGTTAGTGCGCTTGGCTACTGATTTAAGCGACCTGGGTTCGAGCCCCGGGTAAGGCATGGCTGTTTGTGTCGTTTTTCTACTGAGGTCCTGCCATCCTCTCAGACCTTCTACTATGGCATATAAACTGACAGGCTCCTGTCAGACCTCTGTGGCAAGCAGCTGCTTGAGGGGGTATTTATTTTTATTTATTATAGCCTAATGCGATGTTAGCCGTCCCACGGCCGAGTGGTTAGCGCGCTTGGCTACTGATCTTAAGGACCTGGGTTCGAGCTCCGGGTAAGGCATGGCTGTTTGTGTCGTTTTTCTGCTGAGGGCCTGCCATCCTCTCAGACCTTCTACTATGGCATATAAACTGACAGGCTACTGTCAGACCTCTGTGGCAAGCAGCTGCTTGAGGGGGTATTTATTTTTATTTATTATAGCCTAATGCGATGTTAGCCGTCCCACGGCCGAGTGGTTAGCGCGCTTGGCTACTGATCTTAAGGGACCTGGGTTCGAGCCCCGGGTAAGGCATGGCTGTTTGTGTCGTTTTTCTACTGAGGTCCTGCCATCCTCTCAGACCTTCTACTATGGCATATAAACTGACAGGCTACTGTCAGACCTCTGTGGCAAGCAGCTGCTTGAGGGGGTATTTATTATTTTTTTTTAATGCGATGTTAAAATATCCACAGCAACAAGTTGTAGGCCAGCCATCTGATGTGGCATAACTATGAAAAATCAATACTTATCAATCTGCCAAAAGATCGTTAATTTTGTAAAATAAATCTACTGAAATGAAAACTAAGGTTTAAATATAAAAAAAGTAAATATTAACTATACAAAAGGTATCCAATATGCTGGATCAAGACAATATGGGAGTCACTTATATAGCACACTGAAGAGATAGCATGGGTTGGGTTGTTTTACCTCTGAGCGGCACTTTTTTGCACACCATGGGCTAAATGGCCAGGTCGCATGGACCCCGAAGGCTCAGAGAAGGTTGGGGGAGGGGACCCACTGGAACAGCTGTTGGGAGACTGATGGTAGCCTCCCGTCAAGGCCATCCAGCGTGTTCTTTAACGTGCACAGGGCATATCTCTCCCGCACATGGGGCCACGGCTTAACGTCCCATCCGACGAACGACGGCCTTTTCAAGCCCATCGGTTTGCGGAGATTGCCCCCCATTTTGCGGAGATAAATCTCAATGCTGACCCAGCTGGGACTCGAACCTGGGAACTACAGATTACGAGCCTGGCGCGCTACCGACTGAGCCACCCCCGCCCCAGAAGAGATAGCATGTGTCAGCCATCTGCCTCTGGTTTCCCCTCAGGGAATCATAGAGTAATTAAATGCAGCTGCAACCAGAATTCCTAAGAAGGATGTATTTACTTCCAGTTCCGATTTGAAGTGTGGGTGAGATGCAAAGAATGCTGGGAAAAATGATAAAAATATTTTTTGAATATTGAAATAGGTTTACAACAGAAAAAAAAAATGGCAGTATGTACTTTGCAATTACTTCCAAAATCTACCGTTTTTAAAAATAGTTCTTTTTTGTTAATTTTTAGATTTTTGAAAATTTAAGGAAAAATTTTTGATAATAGAAAAATTCAAACTTGTGAGCTTAATCAGAAGGTTGCTTCAGCAAATAGGAATGTTAACAAGCAAATCGGCAATACCGTCTAGTGCTTCTAAGAAATGTCAAGCAGATGGCTTTATCAAATTATTTATATTGTAGTTTAATAAAATATGCATCAAATTAAAAAAACAAAATATTATTTTTCAAGCCTGAATTATATATTTTTATGAGACATATATATATAAAATTAAAATGGCAATTTTTATTATTAAAAAAAAATCGATTTTTTTTTATTGTACTAAAAAAATATACATACATCCTTGGCCTCTCAATTCAGATTCTGTGAATAAATAACCCCTCAAGCAGCTGCTTGCACACAGAGGTCTGACAAGAGCCTGTCAGTTTATATGCCACAGTAGAAGATCTGAGAGGATGGCAGGCCCTCAGCAGAAAACAACACGAACATCCATGCCTTACCTGGGGCTAGAACCCAGGTCCCGTAGATCAGTAGCCAAGCACTCTAACCACTCGGCCACGGGACGGCTACAATAAATAAATTAAATACATCACAAACATATTGGGTCTCCCCATAAAAAACACTGATAAGCAGTCTTTGAGCATGTCTCAGAAGGGCAAGCTAAACAAAGTTTACAGTTTTGCAGCCACCGAGGATCAACTTGAGAGTCCATACAACAACATTTGCATTTGCTTAGAAAAATATCACTAGGATAAAAACAGAGAGTATTAAAAAAAAGCAATCATAAACACACTTGTTTGGGCTCACTGACTAAGATGTTACTTTGGCAACCACTACTATGAAACTGAAAGAGATGCAATCCCAGAACCAATGTTGATCAGATGGTAATGGTACCATTTAAGGATACTGTTTGCGAGAAATTGTTATTATGAACAAAACAATTTTACAATAACACGTTTCAATATGGTCTCTCACAGGTTGTATAATTAAGGGTCAACAAGATGAAGTTGTGTCCCTGAATTTTAAATTATGCTAGCTGTTTCAGGCTTTAAAAACTAACACTGCACCATGCCTAACAAAGGAAAACACAAAGTAAAAGAGAGAAATGTTTGTACAACAAAGAATAATAGGGTATAAAGGACAGTGACATCAATAAGATCAAAGGTTAATACAGTATGATTTTAAAAGTAAACTATTGTTAGGGTATAATGATCATTTATCAGTGATAATAAGAGCAAAGATTAAACGTTGCGATTGTAAAAATCAATTGCAGTTAAAACATTTCACAAAATATATGGGGCGGGGGTGGCTCAGTCGGTAGCGCGCCAGGCTCGTAATCTGTAGTTCCCAGGTTCGAGTCCCAGCTGGGTCAGCGTTGAGATTTATCTAAGCAAAATTCCCCACCCTGCCCATGGTCAGTAGGGGACACCGATGGGCTTGGAAAGGCCGCCGTCTGTCGGATGGGACGTTAAGCCGTGGCCCCGTGTGCGGGAGAGCCATACCCTGTGCACGTTAAAGAACACGCTGGATGGCCTTGACGGGAACTACCATCTGTCTCCCAACAGCTGTTCCAGTGGGTCCCCTCCCCCAACCTTCTCTGAGCCTTCAGGGTCCATGTGACCTGGCCATTTAGCCCATGGTGTGCAAAAAGTGCTGCTCAGAGGTAAAACAACCCAACCCACAAAATATAAAAAGGCCAAAAGCACTGAAAAACTACATCAGAAATAAAAAGATGCTTGTGTTAGGTATCAGTATGTGCAATCATAATCAAATGTTATCAAGTACAACTGAGGAAAGATTAGTCCTACTGTCTTCAGCTTAATTTGTTAAGGAACCCTAAAACTATTGAAAAATTATATGAACCCTTAACTGATTATGGTCTACTGGAGCATTAGCAAAATAAAGTGTTTATTTAGTTCATTGTTAGTGTCACCTTTACTTTCCTGTTCATGTGAGCTACTTCCTGCATTTTATTGAGGTGTGGATTGCAACAAGATATTCTCAGAACCATCCATAGCATTTTTGATATTTTGAACATAGTTTTCAATGCAATTTCAAACAGATGGATAATTGTTTCACTAACATTTAGGAACTGACAGAGTCAGTTAAAAGCATGTAAGAGATATCATGGTTTTTTCTGATGGAGGCAGTACCAGGGTTTTTGTCTTGGTGATGTTTCCACAGACAAAACAGTTGTTGGTTTGGAAATTTTAATCTTGATGCAGCTTGTATCAGGTGTGCTCTGCTGCTATTATTCATATCACGTATCCAACATCATGTTGACGTGTCTTACCAAATTTTCCTTAATGTGGACCTTAGTATGGATACCTATGTCACCAGTGGTGTAATCTGATGTACTAAGTCTTTGAAACTATACTTTATAGAGAATATAGTAGTAAATTGATAAACGATTTCATGGCACATTATTAACCCATAAGAATGAGTAACACTTCTTTGCTGGTTAGATTTATTTACACAAGTACTGCAATGTGCTATTTACATGAAGTCGAGCGTTTTCGACTGTAC
This sequence comes from Ryuthela nishihirai, assembly GCA_038380435.1. Lineage (NCBI taxonomy): Eukaryota > Metazoa > Arthropoda > Arachnida > Araneae > Heptathelidae > Ryuthela > Ryuthela nishihirai. The sequence continues at coordinate 3,621,404 of JAWZYU010000037.1, forward strand.
TCAGCAGTCATCATCAGGGCAGCGTACAATTCCTTGGAGAGGTGGATTGTTGGTGACTGGTTAGGTTAAGCAAAAATAATACCTTTTTTTCTTGCAAACATTTTTCTGACGCGAGTCCTGAAACACAAGGAAGTTTCAGCCTGCTAGTGGAGTAAAAGTCACTAGGTAGCAGCAGTTCGGCGCTTTGCCAGTATCACTTAGAGATCACATACAGAGTTAGAACACACTTAGATTATCACATCTAAGTGATACTGGCAAAGCACCAAACTGCTGCTACCCAGTGGCTTTTACTCCACTAGCAGGTTGAAACTTCTTTCTGCCGCAGGACTCTCGTCAGCAAAAATGTCTGCAAGAAAAAAAGGTATTTTTGCTTAACCTAACCTGTCACCAACAGTCCGCCTCTCCAAGGAATTGTACGCCACCCTGATGATGACTGTTGAATAGTCGAAAGCGCTCGGCTCTATGTAAATAGCACATTGCAGTACTTGGGTAAATAAATCTAACCGGCAAAAAAGCGTTATCCATTCTTATGAACTATACTTTCTGTTGGTATCAAGTTTCAAGCATAAAGTGCCCAATTACATAAGTGGCTAGCATGCTTGATTGCAGGTCCAAGGGATATGAGGTTGGGTTGTTTTACCTCTGAGCGGCACTTTTTTGCACACCATGGGCTAAATGGCCCGAAGGATCAGAGAAGGTTGGGGGAGGGGACCTACTGGAATAGCTGTTGGGAGACAGATGGTAGCCTCCCGTCAAGGCCATCCAGCGTGTCCTTTAACGTGCACAGGGTATGGCTCTCCCTCACACGGGGCCACGGCTTAATGTTCCATCCGACGGACGGCGGCCTTTCCAAGCCCCATCGGTGTCCCCTACTGACCGTGGGCAGTAGGGGAAATTTTGCGGAAATAAATCTCAACGCTGACCCAGCTGGGACTCGAACCTGGGAACTACAGATTAGAGCCTGGCACGCTACCGACCCCCCCCCCCCGTCCCCAAGGGATATGGGTTAATGCCACAATAAGGCATAGATGTTTCTTTTCATGTGTTTTATTTCTGCTGAAATTTCATCTACTTCACAGATCTTCTCTATGGCATAATATATTGACAGGCTCCTGTGGAAAGCATTTACTTGATGGGAAATTTATTATGTTTCAAACAAGCTGACTGGTGGTTTTCTCTTCTTGCTGAGAATAAGTATTGTCACTACTTAGAAGCCAATCTAAGTTTTTTAAAAGGTTATTGACCACAATATCTAAAACTGGAAGGGCAGAGATGACACCAAAATCTGTGTTCAAATTTTGTATTTCTGTTTTGACAATTTTGGTTGTGTCCCTGAAATGCAACAATCTCTCAACAGCTTTCCTGGCTTTTGTGTCAAAAAAACTAAGTTAATCTTTTTCACACACTCACAATATCATTCCAGAAAATACATTTTGGAAAAACTTGTTTATCCCTTAAAAATGACATATGGAAAAAGTTTACAGCCAATCTGCCAAAACTGTTATCATAAATGTAACACTGGAATTTTCATATTCAGTATTTTTTACCAATAATGTTTTTTTACTCTTTCTGTGAACAGTTACTTTTGTAGACATGCCAAAGAACAGATTTTGATCTGCATTTACCCATGCAAATAAGTGAATATCTATACTTTTTCTTTAAGTCTATAACATGGAATTAAAATTTGTTTTTCAATGTAATACTGAGTAGCTTTTGTGCCAAACTATAAATTAACATGTCATCCTAGGACTTGAAGCCAGACTTGCAATTTCTTTACCTTCAAACTAGATAACTACTCTTGTACTGAAAATTTTTTCACACATTTATCCAACATACTAAGCAACTTAGTGGACTACCAGTTTACGCTATGGCTGAAGATGTTACACAGTTTTACACATATTATACGCATTGTTTTGTCTTGCATCAAAATTGAGATATACTAAATGTATTCTCTTTATCTTATGACTTATTTTTTTCATTTTAAATAACACTACTTTTTGCAATTTGTAAACTAGAAAATTTTATTATTGCTAGAGAATTTTTTAATTTAAAAGTTCCTCCTTTTTTCTCCATGTAACAAAATGCACAGCCCAAATCCAGCATTCTGAGAACTTTGGATTACTACTTTTTGGATGACATATAAATACAGTTCTCCCCCATATATTTATAGCAATAAGTTAATGAATTATAGTCTGAAACATCAAAATGAAATACATGAAAATGTAATATATAGCTTTATATCTTTATAGAAATGTAAAAATTGTGAACCAGATAGGTTGCCTAAGACTACCTCTTGCACACCATGACATAGCTTATTTGAGATGCCTACAAGATATCCCATACGAGAGTTCTGTGCTTGGACTTGCTCACATATATTACAGTAGTTTTTGCTATTTTGATGTTTTTAACTGAGAAGCCTAATATCTATGTTTAGTTGGGTTGTTTTACCTCTGAGCGGCACTTTTTTGCACACCATGGGCTAAATGGTCAGGTCACATGGACCCCGAAGGCTCAGAGAAGGTTGGGGGAGGGGACCCACTGGAACAGCTGTTGGGAGACAGATGGTAGCCTCCCATCAAGGCCATCCAGCGTGTTCTTTAACATGCACAGGGTATGGCTCTCCCACACACGGGGCCACGGCTTAACATCCCATCCGACGGATGGCGGCCTTTCCAAGCCCATCGGTGTCCCCTACTGACCATGGGCAGGGCGGGGAATTATTGCGGAGATAAATCTCAAAGCTGACCTAGCTGGGACTCGAACCTGGGAACTTCAGATTACGAGCCTGGCGGGATACCGACCGAGCCACCCCCGCTCCTATATCTATGTTTAGTAAAATGTGTTGTTTCAAAAATGTTCTTTCATAGGTCTATTTAGTTTAGAACTTTAGGTAAGGAAGTAATCTCTACATTTATTGGTATGTGTTGTCTAAATGCACCTCATGACAGAAGCTACTTTTATGCATCAGTTCTTCTTGGAAACAAAATCAAGAATTAAACTTAAAAAGAAATCACTTTATTTTGGGGGAATAACAACAACTGATATTTTTCTTCTTCTTTTTAAGAAATTTTTTAAAATTACAAAATTTTAGACATTTGGCGCTCCATACTTGATTCTAACTTCAAAATGGAGACAAATCAAAAGATGAACTAGAAAACCCTAATTTATAATTTTGAAATACTAGCAATACTATAGTTTGGACACTGCTTTATGGTATATCTCAACAGAAAGAAATCTGGTGTTTCAGGTGAATGTGGATTCAATTTCAATTCCTGCTGAAACTATTTTTTTCCAAATAACTCTTCAGTTGTTACCAGGTAACAGGACATTAACCTGCGAGTTACTTTTATATTCACCACTGATAATGCTTTATCTGTTTTGACTACAAAAATAAAAACATCCTTGTGTAGACATCACTCTTTTTGCTCCCAATCAACAGATAGAGTTACAAGCAGGTCCTCCCCCAATCAAGGAATCACATTTAGTCTTTGTTAGCTGGAACTGAACTAGAATGGAATAGCTCAACAGGGAGAGAATTTGATATGTTTTCAAGGGATTGTGGGCTTTGTTTCCACTCCTGCCAAAACTACGTTTTCAGCAAACTCTTCAACTGCATCTACATAATTGGATGGATTTTTATGCAAGGCCAAAGTGTTGCAAATGCAAGATTTACAATTAGACAAAATAGAAGGGAAAACTATTCTACACATATATCTCCTTTTCAGAAAGGGGCGGGGGTGGCTCAGTCGGTATCCCGCCAGGCTCGTAATCTGTAGTTCCCAGGTTCAAGTCCCAGCTGGGCCAGCATTGATATTTATCTGCGCAAAATTCCCCGCCCTGCCCACGGTCAGTAGGGGACACCGATGGGCTTGGAAAGGCTGCCGTCCGTCGGATGGGACGTTAAGCCCCATCCGACCCATCTCCCGCCCACGTGGCCCCGTGTGCGGGAGAGCCATACCCTGTGCACATTAAAGAACACGCTGGATGGCCTTGACGGGAGGCTACCATCTGTCTCCCAACAGCTGTTCCAGTGGGTCCCCTTCCCCAACCTTCTCTGAGCCTTCGGGGTCCTTGTGGCCTGGCTATTTAGCCCATGATGTGCAAAAAAGTGCCGCTCAGAGGTAAAACAATCCAATCATTTTCAGAAAAAGATGATTTTTTTTAATTGTAGCATCCCCTTTATATACCTATAATACACAGTATATACATGTCTTGCTCTATGAATAGTTAGTGTCAGTCATTAGGGAAACTGTTTCGATAACTTTCTTCTTTGTACACCATTTGTTTGAATGCCTATCAATCTCACTTTGAGGCCGTCCCGTGGCCGAGTGGTTAGCACGCTTGGCTACTGATCTAAGGGACCTGGGTTCGAGCCCCGGAATTGGGCATGGATGTGTGTGTTGTTTTTCTGCTGAGGTCCTGCCATCCTCTCAGATCTCCTACTGTGGCATATAAACTGACAGGCTCCTGTCAGACCTCTGTGGCAAGTAGCTGCTTGAGGGGATATTTATTTTTTTATTTTTTATCAATTGTAATACAATATTTACACACTCACCTTAGAAGGGTCAAAAAAGCAGCTGGTTCCACATCAGGAATTTCAATTTCAGATTTGTCATCAGCTAAACCGCCATAAAACATAGCATAAAATACAGAGCTTCCAGTTGCCAATACGTACTTATGTGCAGGTATTTTTTGTGCACATCCCTTAGGACCCACTAGAAAGTGGACATCGCTCATTAGTTCATTATTGAACATAGCTGCATTCCTTTCTCTCACACTTGCATGATTAGACTGCCAATTGGGATCAGAAGTTCCACTTGGACTCACACCTCCAGTGCTACTGCCAGATGCAGGAGTTGGACTGCATGACACAGAGCACTTGAGAACTGGACTTGGAAGGGGGCTCACCAAAGATGGAGGAGGTGAATACTGAAGTGGTAAATTTGCTGGAATTGTTTGTAAATTACCCAATCCTAAAAGAAGAACACACAATGCTAATACGAAAAAAATCAGTTTCTATGAACAAAGAATTTAACAAATTTAACGCAGCAGAACCTTCATTATCCAGCATTTTCTCTCTCAGACTTTATACGACTCAAAATTGGTATACTCACTATTGTATTCATAATGGCCAAACCAATTAGGTCAAACAAAGAAACTAGTTTGGGGGTTTTTTTTCTAGTGATTTGATTTCCACCCCTTTAGCATTATGTTGGATAATTCAGATTCTACTATATTCAGTTGATCAAATATAATTAAAAGCTATATTTAAAGCATTTGTCATACATATTAGATTTGCCTATATTTCTCACCAATGTGAACTGATGGTTTATGAAATTTTAATACTTTATCTGGTGGATATGTAAAATTACATACAAAGGCAAATGATAATTAAGGCAGTTCCAAAATGTAGAAAAACCTAAAAATTAGTGACAGAATAATATGAGAACAAAAATTTGCTGTGAACAGATGGGACTTTTTCTTCTTCTAATAATCAGAGAAAGAAAGCAAGATTCATTTTAAGTTAGTCTCTTTTTAGTAACTGTGAAACATTCATTTCAAAGTTTTGATTTGCTTTGGATGAATACTCTTTTTTTGGATGAATACCACTCAGGGATGTTAATACCTTTCATTCTGAAAACTATGAAGTAATGTTGAAACTTAAATTTTGCCCTGGGTTAAAAGGAATAGATGGAAAATTCTACCCCCAAGAAAATCTTCATTTGCACTTATGACATATGTTGGTGAAATTGTTAAAAGGGTGCCTCTTTCAAATCTCAAATGTAGAGAGAATATTAAACTTAAGCAACTTCTACAAATGTTTTACACAAGAATGGAAATCAGTAAGAGTGTTACATATTTAAGGAAGTAAAACAAAGGGTGAAAAATGATCAAATGGGGAATACCACAATTTAATTAGCTGATTTTTTAGAGGTTTGATAATTCTGCAGGATGTAGAGAAATTTCATTTCCATTCAATAAGAAAAACAAAGGCAGTAGACTATTCAATAGATGTAGTGAATCAACAGCTGAATGGGGAAATTTTTATTGGAGGATTGCATTCATGGTACAAATTAAAATATCCTTCTGTTCAATGTAAGAAAAATAAAAAATAAAAATAAAAAAAAAAACCCTTCTTACATATACTCTAAAAGTATAAAATAAAATTAAAGCATATTGATGATACAATCAGTCATTGAATTTGTCTTCACTTCAAAAGATGATATAGTACAGGTAAATCGTCCCGTGGTCGAGTGGTTAGCGCGCTTGGCTACTGATCTACGGGACCTGGTTCGAGCCCCGGTTAAGGCATGGATGTATGTGTCGTTTTTCTGCTGAGGTCCTGCCATCCTCAGACCTTCTACTATGACATATAAACTGACAGGCTCTTGTCAGACTTCTGTGGCAAGCAGCTGCTTGAGGGGGTAATCTTATTCAGCAGGTAGATAGGCACCCTTTCTTCCTTTAAAGTGAATATGAATTCATTGACTGCCCTGTCAACATGCTTTAGTTTTGTTTTCTACTTTTTAGGGCACATAGAGGAAAGAGACATTTTTCACTAGTCTTCCTATTGCTTTTTGCTCATCGTTTGCTGATTTGTCATAACAGATTATAAAAATAACAGTTGTTCCACCATATCTTTGAAATGGACAAACTTAATGATTTATGCACCAAAAAAGTTTCTGAAGTGGGGAGTATCATAAGCTATAAAAGATTTACTCCCCCATGCTTTCTTCCCCCTAAAAAAAGAAATCAATCAATTTATTTCCATATAAAATAGTGCCTAGAAACACGTTTACATTTACATTTGATAGTTGGAAATAAACTACCCACAAGAGTTACAAACTCGCCTGTGGAGAGGAATTTGGAAAGTCATTCTTTTACTATATCTTCTGGTTTCTGAAACTAATACTTTGTCTTGTATTTAATGGATATATAAAATAACACAGAAAGGCAAATGATAATTTAGGCAGAAATTTAGCCATAATTATTATAGTTATGAGTTAAATGTCAAATGAAACCTCATAGGAGAACTATGTAGATTACTTCACATCATTTCCCATTTCACCATTCTCCCCTCCCCGAAAAGGGAACAGAAAATTTCTCAGCAGTTGACCATAACAAGTTATATCTCAAATTAAAACTTGCAATGTCTCTAATGTATGAGATATTTCAAAAAAAAGGAGGGGCGGGGGGGGGGGGGGGGGGAAGAAATTTAGTTGATGCTTATGGATCACACATTAAAGTTTTTGAAGGTAGATGTTTTTTTTTTAATTTTTTTTGCGAACTCAGGGACTCCCAAGCGATCAATGAGGTAGCAGGCGAACTGGTCTCTGTCCATTGAGAGTGCCCGTGTCAGGGCACACTTAAGGGACATAGGCTGGCTTGTCTGCCAGCTCCGGGACTCTCTCCTTTGAGCCCCGTGGCTGCTGTCTCTCTTGGACTTATTTTCCTACCTTCTTCCCGGGCTGCACTCAGCACCCCCTTTAACACCACCCATACTCCATGTCCCTACTGGTCTCCCCTGAGACAAACTTCACCTTCTTTTTCCAAGCCTCTAGTTGCTATGCACGTGTAGTGTCGTGAGACGGAGCACGTGCTTTCCCCACCCCGTATTAACCAGAGGTGTCCCTAGAAACATCTTCCTATATGTACCCAATAAAGCAGAAAATAAACCTAAAACATACCGAGGATGCAATCAGTCACTGAATTTGTATTCACTTCAAAGGAGATAGGGTGCTGATTTGCCTACTGAACAAGAATGCTGGTGCCCTATCTTCCTTTGAAGTGAATACAAATTCAGTGACTGATTGCACCACTAACACGTTTTACACATAATCTTTAAAAAATTTATATATTTTTTAAAAATTAAAATTTATATTTTTTTACCACTAAAAAACATATCTTCAATGATTTTCATTTGATATATGACTCAAACATTAACCACATTTCTCCTCTGTGTTTTTTTTTTTGATGGGGGGAGGGGGATCCTGTTGACAATGTCAAACAGGACCTTATTAGAATTGGTGTGCAGTGGCCAGATGCAGCAGATGAAGCTCAGGACAGACTTACTTGGAGAACTAAATTGCATGGTCTGGTTGGACCTCTGTAGCTCATGGCTGCTTGAGGACGATGATGATGATGACACTTCCCATGTCACAAGCTTTCATTTGAACCATAGCAAGTTCCAAAGATAGAAAAAAAATATATTTCCCTATTTCCCCTTTTTTAGAAGCATGGGAATAAAATTTTTTATAGCTTACGACATTCCTCGCATCACAAGATTTCATTTGACATATAAATCATTACATTTGTCCTTCACATTGAAAAGATACAGTGGAACAACTGTTTTGACAAAGGCACAAACTGACAAATGATGAGTGAAAAGCAATAGGAAGAGAGGCAAAAATTACTATATATTAATTTCAAATTATAATAAAGTGTGTCCTTGCTTAAGATGGGGCTCTTGATGTTCAACTTAAAATGCATTAGTCACTCAACAAAATATCACAGTTTGGTTCATAGGAATTTTTTTTAAAGTTAAAAATCTCAATATAAAATATTAAGATGACAAAATAAAAGTATATGCATTTTTTTAAATTCTTTTTACACCTTACACATACAATAATACTCTTTCCTTTTCATGAAACACTTATGTTTAGTTATATGACGATGCCTTATGTCCTCCTGCATGTCTTGGTGACATAATACCACTTATTCACTGTCTTATCTGGAATAAAATCCTGCACAGAAGGGCCATTTATAAGCATCATTAGTACATCATTCACTGGAGGGATTCATCGACAACCTTGCTTTCCTTCCATTTTCATTTGACTAAAACTACATTCACATAATGAAGTACTTTCTAGTAAAACATCTACAATTTCATGCAGTTTAAAAAAAATGAAAATCTGTCCTTTTTTCACCATTTTTACAAAAAGTTTTTCTATGAATAAAAATTTGAATTATCTTTTTGTCTTAATGTAAATGCTCTGAATATAAAGTGCACCAAATTGCAGAAAATTCAACTGAAGCAAAAATTTAAGCTACATATATTATCGATATATATCTATACCCCTCTATAGTATCCAACAAATAATGATGAGGTTTCAGGAAGCAAAGTCCACAATTGGATTGGATTGTTTTACCTCTAAGCGGCACTTTTTTGCACACCATGGGCTAAATGGCCAGGTCACATGGACCCCGAAGGCTCAGAGAAGGTTGGGGGAGGGGACCCACTGGAACAGCTGTTGGGAGACAGATGGTAGCCTCCCGTCAAGGCCATCCAGCGTGTTCTTTAACGTGCACAGGGTATGGCTCTCCTGCACACGGGGCCACGGCTTAACGTCCCATCCGAAGGACGGCGGCCTTTCCAATCCCATCGGTGTCCCCTACTGACCGTGGGCAGGGCGTGGAATTTTGCGGAGATAAATCTCAACGCTGACCCAGCTGGGACTCGAACCTGGGAACTACAGATTACGAGCCTGGCGCGCAAAGTCCACAAATACACAAAAGGCATCATACACTGAATGCTGTACCTGTGCAACCCTCCACTCATATAGTTTCACAGGTAGCCACCAGTGCTTTGTACTACGACTTTTCTCAACAGATGTTATGGAAGTTCTTAGTACAACATTTCCTGAATGATGGACCGGCATGGGTGGTCTAATTCTATGGCCACCAAGCAACCATGATTTGGCACCCCTTGATATATATATATTTTCTTGTGCAGCTTTGCAAAGAATCATGCTTTACAAGGAACAAATTTGAGATCTGATTCATTTAAAAGCTAAAATAAGAGAAGCAACTGAACAAGTAACAAGAGATCCTTCAGAATGTATGGCAAGAAGTACAATACCAATTGAATACATGAAAGGCAATGAATGGTGCATATGTAAAAATTCATAATGTTCAAATCTATTTGAGGCATACTTTAAATTATTACTTTCTAGAATATGTATATTATTTTCTTGCATACTGATTCTCAAAACCCAACCATTATTTTTCATACACTATGTATATATTTCTGGTATCAGCTATTAGCAGACATTTGAATGCTTGTGGGTTGGGTTGTTTCGCCTCTGAGCGGCACTTTTTTGCACACAATGGGTTAAATAGCCAGGTCACAACGAACCTGAAAGCTCAGAGAAGGTTGGGGGAGGGGATCCACTGGAACAGCTGTTGTGCAGTGGGTATCGGCATCTGGCTTGAGAGCATCTTTGACTATCTCTAATCACAGAAATGATTATACCATTAGATGTGTGTGAATGTGATAAAGCTACATCACTGTAACCTTGTCATAATAGCTCATGAGTCATACTCTCCCTACACTTCTATTACCTTGTTAACCAGATTGAAGCAAAATTCACCATGCTTGCCCATTCTTGTACATCATCTGACTTTGACAAAATTATGTGCAAACACAATTGGGGGAAAATAGTGGATCATTTTGAATACAACACATTTGATTATAACAACAGCAGAGTTGTAGTAGAATGTAGAAGAATTCTACTCTGTAAAAGAGAATCACTGCGTCCTCAATATTAAAAAAGTCCTGGGAATTAAATAATCTCATCAGGGAAAACAAGGTAAAAAACCATGAATTATCGTAAACAATTTACTGTCGATCCACAGTATAAAAAAGCCCCAGATCCAGAGTATAAAAAAGCCCAGAAGTAAATAATGCCATCAGAGACAACAAACGTTAGAAACATCACTTATTATAAACAATGCACGGCCATCCACATTAAAAAAAATATCCTACAAGATAATCTCATCAGAGAACCATTTTAAAGAGAGCATTGCCTAAAGAAGAAAATGTCCCCATTTCCTGCTTAACACAATAATAGGGAATATGCATTAACTAAATATCATATATTGTTTGCAACTTTCAGTACTTACCCGGACAAAATTTATACCTTATGCTACATATATAAGAATTAAATCAAAATTGGATTAAAAAATATAATTATATGAATAGCCCAAACCTTTTCCTGAAAATAAAATGTTCAAACAGTGAAAAGCTATTATCTATACATAATTCACTTACGCTACTTTACACACCTTACATTCATTACCACTCGGGTGGCTCAGTCGGTAGCGCACCAGACTCGTAATCTGTAGTTCCCAGGTTTGAGTCCCAGCTGGGTCAGCGTTGAGATTTATCTCCGCAAAATTCCCCGTCCTGCCCACGGTCAGTAGGGGACACCGATAGGCTTGGAAAGGCTGCCGTCCGTCGGATGGGACGTTAAGCTGTGGCCCCGTGTGCGGGAGCGTCATACCCTGTGCATGTTAAAGAACATGCTGGATGGCCTTGACGGGAGGCTACCATCTGTCTCCCAACAGCTGTTCTAGTGGGTCCCCTCCCCCAACCTTCTCAGAGTCTTCGGGGTCCATGTGACCTGGCCATTTAGCCCATGGTGTGCAAAAAAGTGCCACTCAGAGGTAAAACAACCCAACCCATTACCACTCATGGCACCATCTAGTGAACTGAGTGCTGTCATAATATTTCATCAATACTTTCCAACCTAAAAATATTTTTTATCTGTACAAATAAACAATTATCTGTTAAAACAAAAAAAGATGTATTTTTTCACCCTCACCCCCTCTGGGTTGAAGAGGTCAAATCATTGTTGCCATTGAAAATTTCATGATGTGTCAAAAAGTTAAAATTTTAAATTCTAGCTAATTCTAGCCCTACATTCAGGAACAGACTGGTAAGGGGTGCTGTAGTGTCCCAAGCCCCTTGAACCTTATAGGAGCAGGATTTTTTTAATAATGATGTTATTTTACAGAATTAGGAAAAAACCTTTTATAAGCTTCACGTACAAACTCTCAAAGGCTTGAATTGAAATCTTGAAAGAAAAAATATTATTTATTACATCCCAGGCCCCCTGCTACAGCTGCATCCCTGGGGGAAAATGCCAGTCCACCGCTGCCTACATTGCATTAAAAAATAAACCCTTACCTATAATAGACCCCCTGGTAATTATTAAAATACTTCACCATCAATACCAAATTTCTCTGTTGGGTTTCTTTACTCATTGCCACCTCAAATTGTCATTAGGACATTGTTATTACCTATAACAGAGCCAGTTCAAACACAATTTAGAACTTTTTCTATTTTATTTGGGGATGGATGGGGATTTCTTGATTTTCAACAGAAAATTTGATGCATTAAAACTTCCAAGTCCCTACCTATAAAATAACCTATATTTGAAACTAAGTATCACTTGAAAAATTGCATTGAAAAAAATTGGTTGTCCCAACTGGGATTTGAACCCAGGTCTCACAGAAGCATGCCGGGAGTCTTAACTGCTAGACCACAGAGGAACTTTTGCTCCTGTTCTCTTTAGTTTGCCATTTTGAATTTTCACCCTTAAATTTCAGTGGCTTTCTCCTGGTAACTTCAGATTAAAACATGTCCTAGATTCGAGTTACTGAAAAATGACAGATTTCTCTATAATAATCTTAAAAACACTACTATAATCAAAATGTATGCACGATATATTTCACCTATTTGGTATCCTATATTAAAAATTCTGATGCTGATATCAAGAGTAAAGGAGATATCTGCTACATAACAATCAGAACTGATTAATTTTTAGTTTTACATCAAGTATATATAACTATCATAAATGCCACTTAGATATTTTCACAATATAAATTATAAAAAAAAACAAGATTGGCCTGAAAAATCAAACAAGAGCAATCATTTAGCAAACACAATACAATCATAAAAAAGAAATAATTGATTACAAGAATATATAATCACATACCTTATGTTTAGCTACATGTAAAACTACCCATATCTCAGATATTTAAAAGGGTTAATTTTCATTTTATGATATAGGTACATTTTACTTACGACACCTACTTATGAATGCAAAACTCACCAAACATCCACGTTTTATTCAGAGGTGCGCACGATGTTTCTTCACGGCGTTTATTTGTTTTTGCAGACATATCTGTCTTCCAGTCGGTATAATGATAAACACTGCTGACCGCCACTACGCCATTGACAGCCACCTTTGGGTCAGAACTCAGCCGTAGGCTTGTTAGGTAACTCGTCAATCTTCAACATTCAACGGATTGCCTATAAATAACAATGATTAAATGATACCTATATCTAATATAGTATACATATGCAATTACCCTTGCGTTTAAATTACGAAAAATAATGAAAATCTTTACGTAACTTGTTCACATACCACTTATACAACAACTGATGAATAACACCTTCCTGTACCATGTAGTTTCTGTTGCCATATAAGACATCCCGACGTGCTGACCTTGAATATATGGCTCATGTTACTTTATCATGGATGGCTTAATAGTTAAAAAGTTAGCCCAGAAAACACAGAATTAGAGTGGTATTTCTCAAGAGTTGGGTTTTTGATGGGATATTAAATTCTTTGACGACACAATTAATAAAGTAATTATGAACAAGAGTAACGTGAAGATTTAAGAAAAAAATATAAAAAATAAATTTTAATTTCTCCAGAATTAATAAAAAAATAAATACCCCCTCAAGCAGCTGCTTGCCACAGAGGTCTGACAGGAGCCTGTCAGTTTATATGCCACAGTAGAAGGTCTGAGAGGATGGCAGGACCTCAGCAGAAAAACGACACATACATCCATGCCTTACCACTTACAGTTTGCTTTAGATTTTATTTGTGTCATGTCCATGTAAATAAAGTTTTTCATATGTATTGAGAATTTTTATATGATAACAATGAAAAGTTCCATTTATTTATAAGTTTGACATGAAGACAGTAGACTAAAATTGGAAGATGCAAGCAAATAAAAAATGTTTAGAACCATTGCTTTAAAGCAGGGGTTCTCAAAGTTTGGAATGTTGTACCACTTAAATAAACTGTAAAAAATTCATGTACCATCATGTGCACGTTTCGTAATTCGGACTTTGTGCAGCCAAGAGTATGCAATTATGGTCAGAGGACAAATAGAATAAAATAAACAATCTTGTCAAAAAATCATACTTTTATTGTATTGATTATTGCCCGTAAACTATTATTTACTTTTATTCAATACTAATGTGATGGGTGAGTTCGTTTGATTGAAACTATCTTCGATATATCGGGCTTTATCTTCGTTAACTTCAAACGTAAGTCGGGCTTAAGTTGCAATCGTGTCCTATACTTGTTTTTAATGCCCAACGTGGCAGAAAACCCATTTTCACACAAATACGATCTGTTGAAGGATATTAAAATTTTAATGCTTTGTCTGAAATAACTTCATATTCAGCTCTTATCGTTAACCAAAAATTGCACAAGCTGTCTTTTTTAAATTAATTTATTAGATTCCCATCACATGAAATTCTATTAGTTGTTCTGTCTCTTGAACTGAAAAATTATCGAACACAGCTTCCGAAATGGATGAAAAGGGATCCCTTATCCAGCTCTCATTTTCTAAATTTTCGGGATAGTATGAACGAAAATTCTTAACAAGACCCATGCAATGTTTTTCTATATCTTCAATCAGTATTTCATTCATTGTTAGTTCATTTTCCGAGGTGAACTCTTCTAATGTGGGCAATGCAGAAATCTTGTTCTTATATCCTTGATTATGTATTCGAGTTTAATGACAGCTGCCTTTATTTTGTCTGTTATAGTAAAAGCTGTTAAATTTGGACCTTGTAAGCTAGAATTCAGTTCGTTCAGGCGTCCAAAAATATCAGCCAAATATGCTAATCGTCCTAACCAGAGTTCATTAGCAAAACAATGAGAGAGTTCAAATTTGTATTGTGTTAGGAAGAATGTAGCTCAAAGAGTCGAGTTAAAACCTTTCCTCTTGATAACCATCTAACTTTTGTATGCAGAATAAGCTTATTGTGGTCGCTACCCATTTCATTACACAAAATTGTAAATAGTCGTGAATTACAAGCTCTGGATTTAATAAAGTTTACTATCTTTACTGATTAGTCTAACACAGTCTTTAGTTCTGTTGGCATTGATTTTGTGGCCAGTGTTTCACGATTTATGCTGCAATGTGTAAACTTTGCATCTGGAGCGACTTCTTTAATTTTAGCATGAACACCAACATGAATGCTCGTCATTGCACGTGCACTATCAGAACATACGCCTACGCAATTTTTCCAATTGATATCATGAACGGTGAAAAATTCATTGATTTTTCTTAAAAATTTCATCTGCGGTGGTATTATTTGGAAGCGGTTCGCAGAAAAAAAAAATTCATCTTTGTCATCAGCTGCAAAAAATTTGCTAAATCAGTACTTTCATCCGTATGTTAAGTCAATGGGAAGCTTAACGTCGAAGTTCCAATATTCCAACTTTCATAACTCATTGAATACTGAATGAATATTGTTGAAAATCGAGATATTGAAATATTTGATTTGAGATCTTTATCTGCAATCATATTTTTCAAAGAAAAAACAAACAAACTTATTTTAGAAGTTAAAAAGCTTTGACATTAGCTTCCCATTGACAACATAGAGAATTTTCCTTAATTTGTGGAAACCAGTATATATCAAGGCCTAAGGCTGTCTTAGCAATCGAAGACTGAATACGGAATTAGTGCTTACAGATGCGCAGAAGTTTAAGACTGTGTTTTGGTGATCCTGAAGGCAAAAATGAAAATGGTTAAGAAACACTCATTTATGAGGTTATTTCGAATTATGTATAACATTTCGGGCAAGTAAGTTATCATAATTTGAATCGTTGGATTATCTTATAGACAAAATACCAAAGTAGATTTGCACTAAAAACGTAACAAGACTAGTAGGTGCTGAAGTACAGCTTTGAATGATATCCCCCCCTTCCTCAAACATCATAATAAAAAATAAATAAATACCCCCTCAAGCAGCTGCTTAGCCATCCCGTGGCCGAGTGGTTAGCGCTCTTGGCTACTGATCTACGGGACCTGGGTTCGAGCCCCGGGTAAGGCATGGCTGTTTGTGTCGTTTTTCTGCTGAGGTCCTGCCATCCTCTCAGACCTTCTACTGTGGCATATAAACTGACAGGCTCCTATCAGACCTCTGTGGCAAGCAGCTGCTTGAGGGGGTATTTATTTATTTATTTTACAAGCAGCTGCTTGCCACAGAGGTCTGACAGGAGCCTGTCAGTTTATATACCACAGTAGGAGATCTGAGAGGATGGCAGGACCTTAGCAGAAAAACGACACACATCCATGCCTAATCCAGGGCTCGAACCCAGGTCCCTTAGATCAGTAGCCAAGCGTGCTAACCACTCGGCCACGGTAACTCTATTGTGCAAGAAAATGATATTAAGTTCTGTTTCAAGAAAATGCAGAAGTGTGACAAAACTAAATTTATATATAAGAATGGAGTTTATGTACATGAAAACAATATGTTTTCATTCATTTCTTAAGGTTATTTTTAGTTTGTATATTCACAGTTTTGAGACAAAAAAGTCTAAACTGAAGTGGAAGATAACATATTGTCTCTACTGAATAAGGGACGTTCATTTCCAAAGAAAATGTTTGTTTCAATTTTCCCTCCTTTAACACTCTTTAACAGTGGAAATTCGAATTAATGGATATTTGGAAAATTCGAAAATTAATATTTTATTACATATGAAACAAAAAAGGAAAGGAATGTTTCATTTCTTTTAAAACAAAAATGTTACGTTGCTCCTGCTCTCACTTCGGAAGTGGGGAGGGGAAGCAAATCGTTGCTTCCAATGTAAACCATTTGGCAATGACATTCTGCCAACAAAATTTAAAATTTCTAGCATAAATAGATTTTTTGGAATATTGTTAAAATTTTTGCATTTTCCATAATATTTCACTTAGAGGACGCTGTTTAAACTATTGGGAGATTCCGAAACTGCATAAGATTTTTTATCGATATTTAGACCAAAAAAGAATGCATTTTTCTATAAAAGCAAAATAACTGAATGCCTATAAACAGACGACAAAGTAAAAGCATTGATTCTTTTTTTGAAAGCGAGATAAAAGCTAGAGGATTGTAATATGAATTGCCAGTAGCATGCCCAGAAATTTTAAATGTGTGCATGTTGGGTGATGTCTTGAGTTTATGGTTTTAAAGGACTTCCGTAGAAAAAAAAAATATATATTTATACAGGGTGAATCTGAAAAAGTGGGCAAAACTTTACGGGGTGGTAGAACGCAGCTATACGAGCAATATTCGTCATAGAATGTATGGGCGGAACGCAAACGATCGAGCCGCTAGGTGGCGTTGGAAGTGGTATAAAAGGGTCGGTCCTTGCACCCAACGGCATTTCTACTGTGAATTGCCGAGAGGATGGCTGGTTATACTAACCACGAAATGGCGGATATGCACTTTGTGTATGGTGCGGCGAACGGGAATGCAAGTGAGGCACAGAGTATCTCCTCTCCTTCATGTGTTCATTCTTTAAATGTGACAGTGGAAAACTACCTTTTAAATTCTCACCGCTTGCGTTCCGACCATACATTCTATGACGAATATTGCTCGTATAGCTGCGTTCTACCACCCCGTAAAGTTTTGCCCACTTTTTCAGATTCACCCTGTATATACACAGTCGTATCAGAATAATGTGACCACCACGGAAACACAGTGTACCCGCCCAGGTGCGTCACAGAGTGCACAGAGATATAAGTGGCTAGCCAGGGTAGATGAGCCATAGTGCGTAACGTGAGCACAATGGGCAGAGGTATTGATTTGACGGACATCAAAAAGGAATGATCATCGGCTACTGCACCAAGGGTGGAGCATCTTGGAAACAGCAGACTTCATGGGCTCTTCGCGATATGCTGTAGTAAGGGTGTACGAAGATTGGACAGCTGGCACACCGAGTATCCAGATGTCATAACTGTGAAGCCCCAAAGGCCATCGATCCCAGAGGAGAACGTCACCTCCGTTGACTGGTAAAGTGCAATCGACATGCAACAGTGCAGCAATTGACCACTCAAATGAACGCTGGGGCATCCAGGTATGTGTCCCCGATAACAGTAGAGCAAACCCTGTTATGCATGGGTCTCTGGAGTAGATGCTGCATAAAGGCGCCCATGTTAACCAAGGTCCATCAGCAACGACGCCTGCAGTTTGTACGGGACTACCGTCATTGGACAGTGGAAAAAGTTTTTCTTCTCCGATGAATCGAGGTTTCTACTCCACAGAAGTGATGGGCAGTGACAGATACGGTGTCAGACACACGAGAACCAACATACGGACATACTTATCGGTCAAGTACAGGCTGGTGGTGGCAGTGTGCATGTCTGGGGGATGTTTTCCTGGTATGACCTGGGACTGCTGGTACCACTGGATAGGTCCCTGAACGCCAATGGCTACTTGTCCATCCTCACTGACAACATGCATCCCTTCAGGTTGGATGTTTACCCTGGTGGTGATGGTGACTACCAACAGCAGAATGCGCCCTACCGTGTCGCTAAGGTGGTGCGTGACTGGTTCCAGGAACATGACAGTGATTCTCCATTCTTCCTTGGCTGGCAAAATCGCCCGACTTGAATCCCATAGAGCATTTGGGGGGCCATTTGGATTGACAGGTTCGGTGTGCAGACACACAATCACATCATCTCTGGAACCTTCGTGCTCTGCTGGTCCGGCAGAGCACGAAGTCCGCTTTGCCAGAGGTCCGGATTGCAATCAATTGTGCCAGAGGTCCTGCACGGTCCGGATTGCCAGAGGCACATGAGTCCGAATGGACACATGTGCCTCTGGCAATCTACCAGGGCCTCATTGTGTCCATGCCACGCTATTTTGCTGCTGTCATCCAGGTCAAGGGTGGTTATTCCCATTATTAGGTAGGTGGTCATATTTTTCTGATACGACTGTGCATATACTATATACAAGTCCTCAAAGTAGAAAGCGGTGGTGGTGGTGGTGGTGGTGGGGGGGGGTCAGCTGAGTGCTAACCTCTAAAGTAATCTTTTTATGCAAAAATGTGAAAGAATATATATGAATGATCTCTATGAAATTTAAATCTATTTCTGTAACAATATTCATTTAATAGTAAAAAAGTTATTCATGTTCGAATATTTAACAACAGCAATGCTAAACACGAATTTTTTGACGCTTATTAAAATTTAAATGATAAGTATCACTTCAAACTATGTAATAACAAAAATATAGGCATTTAGATGTCTGTGCAATTGATTATTGAAATTTTAGTCAGTTTTGTATACCTTTTTATGACTGGTATTGCTGTTGTTCAGTATTACTAGATGCTAATAATAAGAAAATAATAAATACCCCCTCAAGCAGCTGCTTGCCACAGAGGTCTGACAGGAGCCTGTCAGTTTATTCGCCATAGTAGAAGGTCTGTGAAGATGGCGTGGCCTCAGCAGAAAAACGACACTAACATCCATGGGTTATCCGGGCTCGAACCCAGGTACCTGAGATCAGTAGCCAAGCGCAGTAATAACTCGGCTACGGGGCTATTAACTAGATCTGGGTTCGAGCCCCGGGTAAGGCATGGCTGTTTGTGTCCTTTTTCTGCTGAGGTCCTGCCATCCTCACAGACCTTCTACTCTGGCATATAAACTGATAGGCTCCTGTTAGACCTCTGTGGCAAGCAGCTGCTTGAGGGGGTATTTATTTATATTTTTTTTATGTTACATTTGTAAAACAAAAACCCACATAAATAAAATGCTTAAATATATTAACACAATTATAAATATTGATCTTAAAATTGTTTCAGAATAGAGAGTTCGTACAATACGACAGGATTTTGGGAGGGGAGGTCCAAACACCCACATCCCTGAGTATGTCTTTGGTTGACGTTATATTTAAATATACCTCCAGGGATTAGATTTTTAGAAGTCAGTAACTCCAATACTTATGCAATAGAATCAGAAATAAAAAATATTTATGCAGGGTTGTGTTGGGTTGTTTTACCTCTGAGCGGCACTTTTTTGCGCACCATGGGCTAAATGGCCAGGTCACATGGACCCCGAAGGCTCAGAGAAGGTTGGGGGAGGGGACCCACTGGAACAGCTGTTGGGAGACAGATGGTAGCCTCCCGTCAAGGCCATCCAGCGTGTTCTTTAACGTGCACAGGGTATGGCTCTCCCGCACACGGGGCCACGGATTAACGTCCCATCCGACGGACGGCGGCCTTTCCAAGCCCATCGGTGTCCCCTACTGACCGTGGGCAGGGCGGGGAATTTTGCGGAGATAAATCTCAACGCTGACCCAGCTGGGACTCGAACCCGGGAACTACAGATTACGAGCCTGGCGCGCTACCGACTGAGCCACCCCCGCCCCTATTTATGCAGGAATATGTTCTATAGGAATGCAGTTGATCTGATAATCCAAGTTGTTAGCTCTATAACATGGATTGGAACATCACTATGTATTCGAAAAAAGGTATTTACGAGACTTGAAAATGCAAATTTTGAAGCATATGGTTTGTCCGAAGAAATCCGTGATGGCAGTATTTAGCAAAATTTGCTTTAAACAAATACAGGGTGTCCAAAAATAATGGTGGGCTTTCAAGAATCAGTATTCAGAAAAAAATAATATAGACCATCAATAAAGTAATATTTTAACCGAAAGCTTGCCTCGAATAATTTAAAACATAATTAGTGAATTTTTACATGTGCACCGTTTGCGACTGTTCATATATTTATTCGGTATTTCTGGGGCGGGGGTGGCTCAGTCGGTAGCGCGCCAGGCTCGTAATCTGTAGTTCCCAGGTTCGAGTCCCAGCTGGGTCAGCGTTGAGATTTATCTCCGCAAAATTTCCCCGCCCTGCCCACGGTCAGTAGGGGACACCGATGGGCTTGAAAAGGCCGCCGTCCGTCGGATGGGACGTTAAGCCGTGGCCCCGTGTGCGGGAGAGCCATACCCTGTGCACGTTAAAGAACACGCTGGATGGCCTTGACGGGAGGCTACCATCTGTCTCCCAACAGCTGTTCCAGTGGGTCCCCTCCCCCAACCTTCTCTGAGCCTTCGGGGTCCTTGTGGCCTGGCCATTTAGCCCATTGTGTGCAAAAAGTACCGCTCAGAGGTAAAACAATCCAATCCAATCCAATATTCGGTATTTCATTCCTTGCAATACACGCTGTAACAAATCTGGCTACTTCCTAAGTTGTTTCTCTTATTCAAGCTTTCAAATGATCCTGGTCTCGAATTTTGTTCATGTAAACGTAATTCTAATTACGCCTTACAGGTAAAAAAATCGAGGGTTATCAAATCAGATCTCCGTGGTAGGCATTTAAACGGACCACACCTGCTAATCCATTTGTTAGGAAATATTGCACTAGCAACTTCGATTATACAGTATCTCTTGAGAAATATGGCAGTGCGCTGTCGGCTGTCTATGAAACTGTTTTAATTCGTGAGTTGGGTTGGGTTGTTTTACCTCTGAGCGGCACTTTTTTTGCACACCATGGGCTAAATGGCCAGGTCACATGGACCCCGAAGGCTCAGAGAAGGTTGGGGGAGGGGACCCACTGGAACAGCTGTTGGGAGACAGATGGTAGCCTCCCGTCAAGGCCATCCAGCGTGTTCTTTAACGTGCACAGGGTATGGCTCTCCCGCACACGGGGCCACGGCTTAACGTCCCATCCGACGGACGGCGGCCTTTCCAAGCCCATCGGTGTCCCCTACTGACCGTGGGCAGGGCGGGGAATTTTGCCTTTAATTCGTGAAATCAACAGGTAAGAACCATTCAGTGTCATGCCTTTTGTGTATATCATTTATCCTTCAGGGAATCATGGACAACAGTGGATGCTAAACTGCATTTAAATTAAGCATGCATTGAATCTGAGGTTCTTGAAATTCGCAAATCAACTATTAATACAATGATATTCGAAAATTTCGAGTTAAATTGAACGGTTAAATGCAGATTATTTCTAGTGAAATTAAAGATACATTTTCACCATTGCTAATAATTAAGGACGCGTGTAACTTTCGAAGTTTTTAACTTCTAGAATTATATTGAAATCTTATGTTAAATCGCACTTACCTTTGTGACAGATGTTTCCTAATTTCAACCGCGATCATGTTTCATTGTAGACGCATGTGCATATTAATTTTCTGATTCACATTTTTTTTTTTAATTTGAAGTCTATGTCGAATATAACGAAGAAAAAATTCTAAAATTTATTTACACACTATTGCTGAAATAGATGCATAAAAATGATTACAAGCCTTTTATTTTTTGAACTTTTTTTGTGTGGTCTAATTAGATGCAAAATGGCATGTATCAAGCTGCAAGCTAAACGCAAGAAGCGATGATGTAATCGAGAGGGGAGTTGGGTTGTTTTACCTATGAGCAGCACATTTTTGGACATAATGGGCTAAATGGCTAAGTCACAAGGATTTTTGGGTTGTTTTACCTCTGAGCGGCACTTTTTTGCGCACCATGGGCTAAATGGCCAGGTCACATGGACCCCGAAGGCTCAGAGAAGGTTGGGGGAGGGGACCCACTGGAACAGCTGTTGGGAGACAGATGGTAGCCTCCCATCAAGGCCATCCACATGTTCTTTAACGTGCACAGGGTATGGCTCTCCCGCACACAGGACCACGGCTTAACGTCCCATCCGACGAACGGCGGTCTTTCCAAGCCCATCGGTGTTCCCTACTGACCGTGGGCAGAGCGGGGAATTTTGCGGAGAAAAATCTCAACGCTGACCCAGCTGGGACTCGAACCTGGGAACTACAGATTACGAGCCTGGCGCGCTACCGACTGAGCCACCCCCGCCCCAAATCACAAGGATCCTGATGGTTCAGAGGTTTCGGGGAGGGTACCCACAGGACAGCTGTTGGGAAACAAATGGTAGTCTCCCATCAAGCGTTTAACATGCACAGCGTATGACTCTCCTGAGCATGGGGCCATGGTTTAACATCCCATCTGACAGACGCTGGCCTTTCCTAGCCCATTCGTATCCCCTACTCACCGAGGACAGGTGGAGGGTTTTGCAGAGATGTCTTAGTACTGACCGAAGCTGGATTCGAACCTGGGAACTACAGATTACGAGTCTGGTGCACTACTGACTGAGCCCCCACCCAAGAATGTAGGAGCATGCTTAAAAATCTATTCTACTGTTAAATATATTTTCCCATTATGAAATATGTACAGACTACAGATAAGGGAGGCATCCTTATCCTCCCTTATCTGTGGTATACCAACGTTGATATCCTTTTCATTTACCAGAAAAAACATAACCTCATACCTTCTTACCGTGTAGAGAACGTAGCCGATGCATATGCTTGAAATAAGATTCTGGTTTTCTGTCGAACTTGCAGTTGTGTATTGCCAAGTTGTCCTGATTTTTCCACCTCCCCAATATTTTACCAAGTCACTCCGAATTTTGCCAACTGCTCCAAATTTTGCCGTCTCTCCATTTTCCAAACTGCCTTAGATTTACCAAGTTGCCTCGAATTTGACAACTCCCTTAATTTTCCAAAAAAAATTACAAATTTTCACGACTCACCTAGATTTTACGAAGTCGCTTTGAATTTTGCCAACTCCGAGTTACTTTGGGGTAGTCTCCCACCCATCCTCCATGGCTACGCCCTTGTTTCTACCACTTATTTGTCTATAGAAGCTGTCATATTTTATGAATGCCTCACTGCATTGCATTTGGGTGTAAAAATTTCTGTCAAAGAAATAAATTAATGAACATCTTTTTCCGAGAAACTCAATCAGAAGACGGCAATCGTTTGCAAAAATGAAATGAGCTAACTAAAATCCAACAAAATATTTCTTTTAAGATTCGTTTGAAAAACGAGCTAATATTTTCACTTTCTCGTCTGCCTATGCCAGTATTTGTTCGTCTGTCTGTCCGTCTCTCTGTTAATTGTTGTCTGTCCATCTGCCTTTCCATCTGTCTGTCCATCTATAGACATTTGATTTTTTTTTTACTTTTATAGCTAAATGAAAATTTCTTTTTGGGTTGGATAGGTGTCAACAAATATTGCGATTCGCAATTTTGAAAAATTTTAATAGCTTTAATACCGCCCTCTAGCAGTGGAAAATGTTAAAATTTCAAACGAATATTGCAAACAAACTATTTACACTGGAAATCTCAAATTTTGGTAGTAAGAGTATTATGGTCAGAAAGTTTACAATGGCAACAAGGCTTTGCCGTCTTAGCCAAAGGGGTGTGCGAAAATGAAACTTTTTTTTAAAGAGATAAACGAAACAATATAGAATTTTTTTAGTTTTACAGGCACTAACAAAATATAAGGATTTAAACAATATTTGATAATCTCAGCGATACCTGTAGACTTTCAAACATCTATAAATCAATAAATATTTTTGTGGAAAAAATTTCGCTGCCATATGGAATTCGAACCTTAATCTCGCCAGAAACATGCCAGAGTATTCTAACCTGTTGAACTAATGCCATCTGTCTTTTTTCCCAAATAATGACTATCACTCTTCTCCTGAATTTTGAGCGCCTTCTTGTCGCGCCATCTATGATATCGGGTGGAAACAATTTCTTTCTTAGGGCTCTATGATGAAAATAAATAATGTAGTCACATCACGCTATTTACCGTTAATAATGATTTAAACTATATTTGATAATCTCAGTGTTGTAGACGTTTAAACGTCTATAAATCAATAAATGTTTTTAGCGAAAAAAGCCGGCGTTAGTTCAACAGGTTCGAACACTTTGGCATGTTTCTAGAGATTCGGGTTCGAATCCCGTATGACGGTGAAATTTTTTTCAACAGAAATATTAATATGACATTTTTCGAATCCCCATCAATTGGAATTTCCAGTGTTAGAGAGTGCTAAAGACAGTAAATACAAACTTCAAAGGCGACTTCTAGTGGCGGAAAAAGCTGGATTTTTTCAGGTTTTTTTCACCGTTAGAGGGCGCAATTATAGCTTTTGGGAAATTTACAAAATGCAAATTTTAATATTTCATCAATATCTGTCCAAACCAAAAAGAATTTTTAATCTCTAAAAACATACATTTTCTGTTAAAACAAAAAAAGTTGCATTCACCTCCCCCCTGGGACTAAAGGGTCAAGTGATTGTTGCTCAAGTGATTTTTAATCTCTAAAAACATACATTTTCTGTTAAAACAAAAAAAGTTGCATTCACCTCCCCCCTGGGACTAAAGGGTCAAGTGATTGTTGCTAATGGTAACTTCATAATCTTCACATTTCAATACCAAAATTTCAAACTTTTAACATAACTACATCGTTTGGAATATTCGTTTGATATTTTGGAATTTTCAACTTTTTCCAACCGTAATATATCACTTATCTCACACAAAAAATGTTTTCATTTTTCTGTATAAACAAAAAAGTTCGATGTCTACAGACAGACAGACAACAAAGTTGGGTTGGGTTGTTTTACCTCTGAGCGGCACTTTTTTGCACACCATGGGCTAAATGGCCAGGTCACATGGACCCCGAAGGCTCAGAGAAGGTTGGGGGAGGGGACCCACTGGAACAGCTGTTGGGAGACAGATGGTAGCCTCCCGTCAAGGCCATCCAGCGTGTTCTTTAACGTGCACAGGGTATGGCTCTCCCGCACACGGGGCCACGGCTTAACGTCCCATCCGACGGACGGCGGCCTTTCCAAACCCATCGGTGTCCCCTACTGACCGTGGGCAGGGCGGGGAATTTTGCGGAGATAAATCTCAACGCTGACTCAGCTGGGACTCGAACCTGGGAACTACAGATTACGAGCCTGGCGAGCTACCGACTGAGCCACCCCCGCCCCCGAGATAAGGGTTGGGTTGTTTTACCTCTGAGCGGCACTTTTTTGCACACCATGGGCTAAATGGCCAGGTCACATGGACCCCGAAGGCTCAGAGAAGGTTGGGGGAGGGGACCCACTGGAACAGCTGTTGGGAGACAGATGGTAGCCTCCCGTCAAGGCCATCCAGCGTGTTCTTTAACGTGCACAGGGTATGGCTCTCCCGCACACGGGGCCACGGCTTAACGTCCCATCCGACGGACGGCGGCCTTTCCAAACCCATCGGTGTCCCCTACTGACCGTGGGCAGGGCGGGGAATTTTGCGGAGATAAATCTCAACGCTGACCCAGCTGGGACTCGAACCTGGGAACTACAGATTACGAGCCTGGCGCGCTACCGACTGAGCCACCCCCGCCCCCAGAGACAACAAAGAGAAATGATATATATATATATTTTTTAAAGCCCTAAAATTTACTTTTCCTTTTTTTAGCCGTTTCCTTAAGTGCTTCCATTCATGAACAATGAAATCTGTATCAAATATTACCTTACCGTTTTCCGGAATCGAGAAGTACCGTGCAATACCGTTCAGCTATGCACGGTAAACAATCCGAGCGACGACAAAACATGGCGTCCAATTTTGAGATGACCAACCTCTACCTATATAGGGCTTCTAGTGTACAGTATAGAAGTTGGTTGTTGGTTGGTTGGTTGTTTGGGGTTTAATGGCGCATCGGCAACAAGGCCATAATGCGCCAAACAAAAGACAATATAAAAGATAAAAGACAAAGAACCCCGTAACCAAAAGTTAAAATACATTTTCAACATTGTAAAGTGGTAAAATAACAAAAAAAAAGTGTATATGAACAGAGTAAAACAACTGTAGAATTATTAAATAAAATAATCCCAGGTGTAAGAGACCTGGGATAAATAATGCATAAAGTTAAGGTAAAATTAAATTCGGTTAAAATATCCACAATATTTCAAAAACTGAAGATAAAATGCAATGATCAGATAAAAGATGTCCGAGTGTAAGAGGCTCGGATATAAAATTATGGAAATTAAAAATCATTCTTCGTTCAAAGTTAAAAGCAGAGCATGAGATTAAAATATGTTCGATTGTTAAAACGGTGTCACAAAACTCGCACTTAGGTACGTCGTCCCAGTATAGAAGTACACAATATTTTATCTCTGTAAAGATATTACGGAATTCACATGGAATTTGCGGTACAATAAGTCTCGCAGTGTTTAACACTTTATGGAACATTTCATTATATATAGCAACTTCTATTATTATACATATGTACAGGACAGTACTCGCAGCTAATATTGCCAGATTTTCTACCCACATAACCACCAGAATATATCTATATCTAACATGAGCAGTTACTATCCATTGGTCACCGTAGATATCTTATGAACATATTCTGGAGATTGTGGTTGAATGGGTAACTTTCTTCATCATTGTAATCTCTACTGATTATGAGCAGTAACTAGACAATTACTGTGAATGGCATCTAAATAAGTCATATCTGGCTTATTAAAACGCCACTCACTTTAGTAGAGACAGATTAAATTGTTTTGGATTTTCCCAGAAGGGAACACATTCGTTGTTATCACTACCTAATATAATCATCATTTTAATCACACTGTATTAGGTAGCTCGTCCCTGATCAGAACCATAGGGTCCATGATAACCGAACTGCGATAGTATCGCCCCCAATCGGTGGGTCCACAGGGCTTCTCTACAGTTCCTTTCGGCTTCAGTCGATACATTCCGCAATATTTTTATATCCCATTTCCAAATTTGCGTCCCACAGCCGAGAGGTTAGCGCGCTACGCTACTGGTTAAAGGATGGTTGTGCTGTCTTTCTGCTGAGGTCACGCCATCCTCACAGATCTTCTGCTATAGCGTATTAAACTGAGAGGCTCGTCAGACCTCTGTGGCAAGCAGCAGCTTGAGGAAATCATTTATTTTCGAAATTTAACTTTAGAATTATATGCAATGTGTTACATATTTAAAACTTTTGTAAAAGTTTGACTTTTGAATTTTATTCCTTATTTTATGAGTATTTCACATTTTTTTCCGTTTATAAATATTCAGGCTTCATTTTTTGCAGTTTTAACCAACGGCAGTACCAAGCTGAAAACACCGGTTCTCGTCTGATCACCAAAGTTAAGCAGCTTTGGGCATGGTCAATACCTGGGAGGGCGACCACCTGAGATCACCTCGTGCAGTTGGCAAAAAATCTGCTGAGGACCCGCCATCCTCACAGATACCTTCTGCTGTGGCGCATTAAACTGACAATGAATCTCTATGTTGCGATCTTATGCAACCACGGCAATTCCCGGTTCCGCCTGACAGCACTACCTGGTTAAGAAAAGCCATGACCATCTAGAGCCGGGGGCAAGGAATACGCCCTATAGGCGCACCTCAACCCCGGCCTCACATGGCAGCAGTCCTATAGAAGGAAAGCTAACCACCGGAAGAAACCTTACTTTTATCTATTCCCCGGTTTGCAAATGTGCAAGGATATAAAGATCCAAGCTCGATCGGCACCCGGGGTGGAGACTCTTAGTAAGACCCAGACTTTTTGGACAGCTCGTGCCTACTAGGCAGGGGGAAACCTTTCGGCAGAGCCGTCGAACTGACCACACAGGTCCCTGAGAGGTGAGGTCTCCGACGCCGTCACCACCCGACCGGCAATCAAGACGGCCAGCAGCGTCTTCAACCTCGGTTGGCCTTGGCCATGTCCAACCGGTGCCCAATCCGGTCGGCACAGCCTTCAGCCGGGTTGCTAGGCCCTAGGCCCCCCCACCACGACAAGGTGGTCCCCTATCGGGGGGGGGGGGGGGTATTAATCTGACAGGCTCCTGTCAGACCTCTATGGCAAGCAGCTGCTTGAGAAGGTATTTATTTTTTATTAGAACAGATGAAACAATTTATTGATTATGCCAATCAGTAGTGTAGACAGGAAAAAAAATTCTATATATTTTTCTTCGGGTACAAATTTTATTTTTTTGAAATCTTTACTTCATTAATGTACAATCAAATGTTGTAAACTCAACATTTTGCCTGTTCTTGTCTACTTTCTGAATGCCCCACTGAAGTACTCTTTAACAGTGTTTGAAGTCACGGCCTAAAGTCAGAAACCTTTCTTCACTTAGTGGGCTGTAAATTGAAGGTCTCATATGAATATTGTTTCAAAGAAATTTAATAAAAATTAGTGTAAGAATAAGAGTTGGCGAAAACCAGGAGTATCGCAGCATTAATTTATTTACTGAAATAACACAATACAGCCAGCCACGAGGCATTATAGAAATTCTCCGAGCAATGGTAAAAATAAGGATTAACAATTCTCGTATACCAAGTCTTTACAAAGGTACATTTATTTGAAGGTAAATACCAGCAATAACTATTTAGCTGGTAGAATGTATATAAAGCGCATATAAAAATTCTTTTAACGGACAGATCAAATTTTTCATTTCAAATTTAGAACACGATAGTTAAGGTTGCCAACTTCAGGAACTTAAAAATTTCCCTTTTCAGAACACATTAAGTGAAATGATCATACGTTCAGTAATATTACTGAAACTTAATTTTCTTTATTATACATTTATTGAAATGGATTCAACATTTCTGAAACATAACTGACAAAGCAGATTTTTCATTTTGCACTGTTATTAGAGTAACGTAAGTAGATAGTAGATATTACACAATAAGGCACTTGTATTACTTCAGTGACAAAACACGGTTAAGGTTAGGTTTAGAGATGAGTTAAGACCCGAATTTTTCAACTGAGCACGAGGCAGACCGAAATTATTGTACCTTGGCTCAAACCATTACAATTATTAAACCCAAAACAGTGACAAAACTACCATTTTTATATGCAGTGCAATGCAGCAGGGCCCTATCAGAGGCTGTGTACCCCCATTTTATACTATATGATAGGGTCACACCAAAGAATATGTAAGATGAAGAATGAAAGGCCTCTTATATCCGGAGCAGAGTTACTATTACTGCCACTGAGCTCCATATACATGCTCTTACAGGGGCAATGCAGCGAACTGGCTATTGTCAGTGTAGGACTGAATTGTTTCTGCACATGCTAAAAAGCTGCGCATGCACGAACTCTAGCTTTTCGGTTGCTGTGACAGACAAAAATCAGCGGATTATAATCTGGAATTTTAAGTATGTTGAATTTTTTTTTTACTCCTTCAGCACTTTGATATATTTTCTACTCCAAGAAAAAAATGTTAGTAAAAATTTGTAACAATATATATGTAGTTTTCCAAATGCAATCTTCCTTACCAGATGCACATGGTTTACCTTAAGCCATGTTGGCAGGAGATGACTTGTAACATGTCAGGAAGTACTGGGTTGGGTTGTTTTACTTCTGAGCTGCACTTTTTTGCACACCATGGGCTAAATGGCCCGGTCACATGGACCCCGAAGGCTCAGAGAAGGTTGGGGGAGGGGACCAACTGGAACAGCTGTTGGGAGAGATGGTAGCCTCCCGTCAAGGCCATCCAGCGTGTTCTTTAACGTGCACAGGGTATGGCTCTCCCGCACACGGACCACGGCTTAACGTCTCATCCGACGGACGGCAGCCTTTCCAAGCCCTTCGTCTCCCCTACTGACCGTGGACAGGGCGGGGAATTTTGCGGAGATAAATCTCAACGCTGACCCAGCTGGGACTCGAACCTGGGAACTACAGATTACGAGCCTGGCGCGCTACCGACTGAGCCACCCCCGCCCCACCAAGAAGTACTTGTTGCTATTCTCTCTGTAATTGTAGGGTTAATTCCAGAAGTATTTCTGGCATCAATTAGTGACTGATGCTTACAGATTATCAGTTTTTCATAATTAGCGATTAAGTAAACTTTCGTTATCATAAAACTACTGTTGTTGGGGACTTCAGCCCTGTTCGTTTTATTGACTCCAACCCTGCCGCAGAAGAGTGCTATCCATGCGGCAAAGTAAGCGCCGGCATGCTGTATTAATTTATCCTCTTTTAATTATTAGTCTTATATTAATCCTCTTATTGTTTGTAATTGTCAAGGAATCTTCCTCACCACAATCGCAAAGCAGCAATGTATATGGATAATACTTTCAGCGTATTTGCAATTTGCATGAAAAGTGCATGATTTTACTATCTTATTTCTTTACAATTGGAAAATTTGAAAGAGGTTTGATATTTTGCAAACGTAGCAAATAAAATTTATACCCATTGGCATAATCTGCTGTAGCCAACATCTCATGCTGTGACCTCAGTTGAAATGATATTAAATAAATTTTCTTAGTTCGCTTCTGAAATTTTCTGTGCTTTTTTATTTTAATCACATTCATTGCATATGTAAACAATTTATAAAAACTCGGTAATGTTAAAATTCTAAAAAGGAAAGATTCTCAAATACATTTTAGAGAGTTTAGTTTGTTATATAGAATGAAGATTTACTAAATAAATATGAAATAACTTCGGGAAGGGTTGTATGAGACAACAAAAAATTAAACAATCATCATGTCAAAACAAAAAACTTTTTTCAGATAAATTTGTTGAACACAGCAAAAAAAGTGGGTTGGGTTGTTTTACCTCTGCGCGGCACTTTTTTGCACACCATGGGCTAAATGGCCAGGTCACATGGACCCTGAAGGCTCAGAGAAGGTTGGGGGAGGGGACCCACTGGAACAGCTGTTGGGAGACAGATGGTAGCCTCCCGTCAAGGCCATCCAGCGTGTTCTTTAACGTGCACAGGGTATGGCTCTCCCGCACACGGGGCCACGGCTTAACGTCCCATCCGACGGACGGCGGTCTTTCCAAGCCCATCAGTGTCCCCTATTGACCGTGGGCAGGGCGGGGAGATTTGCGGAGATAAATCTTAACGCTGACCCAGCTGGGACTCGAACTTGGGAACTACAGATTACGGGCCTGGCGTGCTACCGACTGAGCCACCCCCGCCCCACAAAAAAAGTGGAGTGAGGGAGCTGGAGGGATTAGTAAGAAATGCAGTGCATTTGAAAACCACATATATTACTAAAAATTGTATCAATGAAGATTTTACTAATATTTCCTTTCATGAATAACCCATAAGTAAAAGTGCTGAAGGAGAAAAAAATATATTTCATGCGATGGGAAAACATTCCTAAATGATTATAATATATATTAAGAAAAACTTATAAACAGCGACACTAACAACAACAGTCGCTGAAACTAAAATTCTCACGGAAAAAAATATGCAAGTACTTTAGCGCCTGAGACTACGAATAGCAGCTTTCCTGCAGCACAGTAGGTGTATCTGCATTTCTGTGGTGCTTGCAGCCAAAAGTGTCTTACATTGCACCTATGGAAACTTTCATTCTTCTTACATATTCTTTGGTCACACTTGGAATATTTTGCACCATTACAAAGTAGTTTTGCCATTGACTTGAACGAAGCTAAAAGAAAAACATCACCTGGACATATCATAAAACAGAAAAAAATGCAACTAAGTCATTCTTTAATTTTTTGTTATAGTCTATTATAAATTAAGTACATTTGATTCATCATCATCATTGCAAAATTAAAATTTTTTTATTTGGGTTGTTTTACTTCTGAGCAGCACTTTTTTGCACACCATGGGCTAAATGGCCAGGTCATATGGACCCCGAAGGCTCAGAGAAGGTTGGGCGAGGGGACCCACTGGAACAGCTGTTGGGAGACAGATGGTAGCCTTCCGTCATGGCCATCCAGCGTGTTCTTTAGCGTGCACAGGGTATGGCTCTCCTGCACACAGGGCCACGGCTTAACGTCCCATCCGACGGACGGCGGCCTTTCCAAGCCCATCGGTGTCCCCTACTGACCGTGGGCAGGGCGGGGAATTTTGCGGAGATAAATCTCAACGCTGACCCAGCTGGGACTCGAACCTGGGAACTACAGATTACGAGCCTGGCGCGCTACCGACTGAGAAACCCCCACCCCATTTGTTATTTGGAAAACACTAGCAATATTCGTATGGTTGAAGGTAGGAACTGAATATTCTTGTGTAACGTCAGTAGAAACGCTAAAAGTGATTCATTAATGAGAATACTTAAAATCAAATACTTAATGGTGCTAATTTTAATTACTAGACTGATTTAAAGGATAAAAATTGCTTAATTTTTTTCACAAAAAAGAGTAGGAATTTAAATTACGATTGAGCCCGAGGTTTTAGGCGACATTTCAAGCCTATGCCTGTCTCGAACTGATCTCTAGGTAGGAAGATTGCATCCCCACAACTCCACAGGTAGCGCTCATGTGAGGTATAACATTTCCTCCCTTCCAAATATTTTAGCTGAAAACGGATACCGCAGTACGATTTATCACAGACGTTTATATTTTAAAATAGCTAAAAAAACCTTCACGAATGTTATTCATCTTATCTATTAATGGAACTGAGCTTGCAATTCTTTCGTTACGTGCAAAATTTTATTTCAAATTAATCCTCTTGTTATAATTGTCGTATTGAGGAAAAAATACTGCAAGTACTTAATTAACATAGTTCTAAGTATTTTTGACCACATTATTTTACGTAAGCAAAGGCTTTATATCTAAAGGATTAGCAAACAAATCCAAGTTTGAACTGGTTAGCAACTCGAACCCACAACCACAATTTGCAGAATATATCCATAAAACATCCAAGATAACCAGTGGATATCTAATAGTCATCTTAGATGTCTTATGGATATATTCCTTGTGTAGGTATATAGATTCACACTAATTTTCGTTGTACTGTGAAATGAGACTTTCAACACGAAACAAATCTTAAAACTGACATTACATAATTTTAATACACCTCACAATATAATTGGAGATATTATTTTACTCTTATTTCCATAATCTACAGCCTATAAATTTGCATACAATGTCATATTTCTGGTTGAGGATGGGGTCAGGGGGTATAAATTCAGAAATTAATGGCATTTCATATTAATAAGATTTAACATGTGGGTGATAAAACAATATATTAATGAAGTGTTTGGTGTTCAAGAAACCCCAGAACTCCATATTTTAAGATTTTCAATATGATCTAAGCAACTGTACAATCTATTTACTACTAATAAATTCAGCTTCAACTATTTACATAATACCAAACATGGATTAAATATATTTGCATCTTAGGAAGCATTTTATCAGTTTTATTAGGTATAACACAACATAAATATTTTGCGAAACAAAATCTGCTCCAATTCTTGAATAATTTCAAAATATATTTAATGAGCAAAATCTTTCTTAAATATTTTCTACTTCAAGAAGTGGATTAAAATAATTTTATAGACTTAGAACATGATTTACTTCTATGTAAGATGGGTGGTGGTGGGGAAAGGATCAAACACAATTTGGGACTTCTAAGGAAGCCTGTCTCCCTTATGCATTTCTGCATACAAACTGATTTCCCCGCCCACGGTCAGTAGGGGACACCGATGGGATGGAAAGGCCACCATTCGTTGGATGGGACGTTAAGTCGTGACCCCTTGTGTCCACCCCCTCCCCCAACCTTCTCTACCTGTAGGCTTAGAAAAGGTTGGGGGAGAAGAGAGGGCCCACTACAGCTGTTAGGAGACGGAGGGTAGCCTCCCACCAAGCATGTTCTTTAACATGCACAGGGTATGGCTATCCCACACATTGGGTCACGGTGTAACGTCCCATCCAATAGACTGCCTTTTGAAGCTTCCCCTACTGACTGTGGGCAGGCAGTTTTGCGATGTCTCGCTGCTGACCCAGCTGGAACTCGAACCTGCAGATTACAAGCCTGGCGCCCTACCGACTGAGCCATTCTTGCCCCCTTCGGCACTGGTATATCAAAATTTAACCAACTCATCACATCCAAAATTTCTGAGAGGTATGCTCAAAATATCCCCAGGCACTAATTTTTAACCCTCTAGCACAGGTATATCTATATTGACCTTGAAGGGCAAGTAGCATCCAGAATTTCATATTTCTGAGATCTATGACCCAAAATACTCCCAAGAACCAATTTTTAGAGCTCTAGAACCAGTATAATGTGACCTTTGACCACAAAGGACCTTCAATTCGGATTTTTCTCTAGTTCTACGACCTAGATTACTCTAGGTGTTAGTTTTGAGAGCTATAGTTAGAATTCATCCCTTGTCAGCAGTCTATCACTCACATCTATATCAGGGGTGGGCAACTGTTTTCATATCTACACTGCGCATTGACGTGGCCGTCCTAGTGGAAAATACGAGACGAATCTTCGGTCGCGCAGAGGAAGGAAATCTCGGTTCAAGGCGAATTTTTCTGTCTTGGCGGGCCACAAAAAACTCTTAGCGGGCCGAACGTGGCTCGCGGGCCGCTATTTCTCCACCCCTAATCTATATATATCAATTGCAGTCCCTAGTCACAAATAAGAACTTAGTAACAGGTTATTTAATGCTGAAGGTCCGAAAGTAGAAAACAAATAGGTGGGGGGGGGGGGGTGATAACGCAACTGAACCAGAATAAAAGTAAAAGGGACGGGGCCCCTGATGAAATGTATATGTGCTGTTACAAGTCACATCTTTTGAACCACTTGGAAAATGACTGTGTAATCAGCAATTTTTTTTTGTTGATTAGACTGCCATACAGGGTCTCTAATAATTAATTAACGTCTTCCTCACATATATTCTCTATGGGGTATTATACTGTCATGTTCCTGTCAGACCTCTGTGGCAAGCAGTTGCTTCAGGGGTAATTTTTTTAACACATAGTTGATCTCTTGGGTTGCATTAAGAATATCTGGTGCATCCTGTCCCCATTTACATCCGTCACATCTCAAAGTATCAATGCGAACACACGTAAGTTATTAAACCTTAAAGCATAGTAGTTTAAATGACCAGAGATATACAGATTATTATCGTATTTTGGGCACCAGATGAAACACCCTGTGTGCATCTTAGCTTAATAGCAATTTGGGTCAGTTGAAGTGTTCTGCTGAAACTACAAAGGGATAACCAATATTAAGTTGAAGATCAGTATAATATATAACGTGGGGGTCAGAAATATAGATTTCTAGGCAGTAATATGTTTGACAATGCTTGAGGATGACGAACTTATAACACAAACATACTTTTTTCTTGAAATTAGTTTAAGGTAGTTGAGAGTATTTGTCAATATATTTATCTGCGTTAATTATTTCAATTATAATAAAGCTTTCAGATTTCAGTTTTATTTCTGCGCTGCGCTTTTTTGGACACAATCGACTAAATGACCAGGTCACAAGGACCCTGAAGACTCAGAGAAGGTTGGAGGGGATTCACTGGACCAGCATGTTTTTTAATATAGACAGGGCATGGCTCTCTCACAAAAGGGGCCACAGCTTAATGTCCCATCTGATGGATGGTGGGCTTTCTGAACCCATCATTGTCCCATACTGACCTTGGACAGGGAGGGGTTTTGCAGAGATAAATCTGAACACTGGCTCAAACCTGGGAACTGCAGATTTTGGGTCTGGTGCATTACCGAGTCACCTCCGCTCGAAAAGTTTTCAGAGCACCCAAGTTCATTTGTGTTCCAATTGCCCCCCCCCCCCTCCCGATAGGGGACCACCTTGTCGTGGTGGTGGTGGGGGGGGGGGGGGGCTAGGGTCCGGCAACCCGGCTGAAGGCTGTGCCGACCGGATTGGCGTCCCGGTTGGACATGGCTAAGGCCAACCGAGGTCGACGATGCTGCCAACTGGTTCCCTAGCCGGTTGGTCGGTGACAGCGTCCGAGACCTCACCTCTCAGGAGCTCAGTGGAGCAGTTCAAGAGCTCGGCAGAACGGGATTGGCTCCTAGTAAGCCAGAGCCCTTTCAAAAAGTCCGGGTCCTACTAAGAGTCTCCACCCCGGGTGCCGATCGAGCTTGGATCTACATATCCTTGCACATTTGCAAACCAGGGAATAGATTAAAGTAAGGTTTCTTCCGGTGGTCAGCTTTCCTTCTATAGGACTGCTGCCATGTGAGGCTGGGGTTGAGGTGCGCCTATAGGGCGTATTCCTTGCCCCCCACTCTGGATGGTCTTTTCA
The DNA here is from genome assembly GCA_038380435.1 of Ryuthela nishihirai. Lineage (NCBI taxonomy): Eukaryota > Metazoa > Arthropoda > Arachnida > Araneae > Heptathelidae > Ryuthela > Ryuthela nishihirai. The sequence continues at coordinate 3,658,049 of JAWZYU010000037.1, forward strand.
TAACCAGGTAGTGCTGTACAAGCGGAACCGGGAATTGCCGTGGTTGCATAAGATCGCAACAAAAGAGATTCATTGTGTTCCAACTGCAAGTAGTTGTCATGTCCCTCTAATTTATTTATTATTGCATTTTATTGTATTTTTGTTATTTTATTTTTATGTATTAAGTGTGTTCTTGGAAGTACTATTATGGGGATGTGATTCATAAATGTTGTTTTCGGGTCTGTGTTGGCTGCCTGCAGGAGATGACGTGTCCCATAAGCCCTTTTATGGCTTTTACGACTAGCCTGGGGTGCAAGTGTCAGCTCGGCAGAGAAGCCGAGTAAATAGGAATGAACAATTTGGAGTGTAGCTGTCGAGCGGGAAGGGCATTTGGACATGCGTCAAGGGATGTCGCTCTTACTCAAACAAAACCCTTAAGGAGAGGAGAGGGTTCAATTCTCTGGGTGAGAATCAGTCTGAGCATTGCTGTCAAACTGGAAGGGCATTTGATGCGTGTCAAAGGGATGCCACTGTTTCTCAAAAAGGAAACCCTTAAGAGGGCTCCATTCTAAGTGAGAATCAAGAGTCTTGGTGAATCTAATACCGTTCTGTGGATTCTGTGAACCACATTGTAGGCAAAGGTTAATTCTCCTTTTGCAGAGTTTGAGGTTGGTAAAGCGAGAATCTGCAAAGTGTGCGGTTCTCCACCTCATTGTGTAATTGTTTGCAGCAGCAAATGCCTACAGAGTTGAGAGCATCTCCAGCGCGTAATTGTATATAGCGTGAATAAACTGTCACCCCTATACAACTCTCGTGCGTGAATTGTTGGACATATTTTTATACATCACTTGACGCAGCAAGTCTGAGGCATGTCAGTACAGGTGTAAAAACCCGTGAATCTGTCATTTCACCGAAGGGTGAAGGTTGGGTTGGGTTGTTTTACCTCTGAGCGGCACTTTTTTGCACACCATGGGCTAAATGGCCAGGTCACATGGACCCCGAAGGCTCAGAGAAGGTTGGGGGAGGGGACCCACTGGAACAGCTGTTGGGAGACAGATGGTAGCCTTCCGTCAAGGCCATCCAGCGTGTTCTTTAACGTGCACAGGGTATGGCTCTCCCGCACACGGGGCCACGGCTTAACGTCCCATCCGACGGACGGCGGCCTTTCCAAGCCCATCGGTGTCCCCTACTGACTGTGGGCAGGGCGGGGAATTTTGCGGAGATAAATCTCAACGCTGACCCAGTTGGGACTCGAACCTGGGAACTACAGATTACGAGCCTGGCGCGCTACCGACTGAGCCATCCCCGCCCCAAGGGTGAAGGTAATTAAGGGACTACTTCATCGTCCTCCGACGGCCACAACATTTGGTGCAGCCCATCACGCCTGGGGGAGAGTCCATCACAGTAGTGGATAATGATACATTTAGAATCTTACATTTTTTAAGAACCTCGAATGTTAATTTACTCTCAATAGTAAAGGCACAGAATTACTGTAAACATAGAATTCAAGTGGGACTTGAACTTGTGTCCTGAAATGGAACTGTATTTTCTGAAATGCCAGGTGTTCTAAACATCTGAACTTACAAAACATTTAGTGTAGTAAACAACAAAATATACGGATTAAAAGTGAGACCAGGGCAGTGCTGTGTGCCATTCAGCTAGTCATATAAACATTTCATAGGAAGCTACTTTGCAAACTGCATATCTCTGACAAATGCTGTTAAACAACACACTGAAAAACAGACAAATTATTCTGAACTATAAGAAGGGAAGATAGCTGTTGAAGCACTTGGTGGGAACCTCATTTTTCCATCTAAGTACAGAATAAAAAAAATAGTATAATGACATTTCTGCAGATGAAACTCCTTGTGATCCAGAGCAACACTTCAAAACAGATTTTCTCAATATGTTGATGAAACTTCAAGAGCGATTTAGTAATATACCTAAAATAATGTAATGGTTTCAGTTTACATTTAAATAGCAATAGTTTAGAAATCATAGAGGAATTAAAAATAAACTAAACGAAAAATACTGAAAGAAAAGCATTATACTGAAACGCCAGCCACTGAGTTATTAAAAAATTTGATGTTACTAATATGATGCAGCTTTCCCAAATACTCTCATAGCTCTCAAAGTTTAACTTTGCCAGTTAGTGACTAGTTCCGAATGCTCTTTCAGTAGATTGACATTAATAAAGTCACATTTACATTCAACAATTAATAAAGATGATTTCATGACATGGCTGTTTAATCAATTAAGAGAAGCAAGATATTGAAATTCCAAAAATATCACTGGAGAGTGGAAGTAGTACAGAAAAATTTAACTCGTACTAGAATTATATAAGTACATTTTCATTGCATGTTTCTATTTATTTATGCTTGATAACTGGTTGGGTTGTTTTACCTCTGAGTGGCACTTTTTTGCACACAATGGGCTAAATGGCCAAATCACAAGGACCCCGAAGGCTCAGAGAAGGTTGGGGGAAGGGACCCACTGGAACAGCTGTTGGGAGACAGATGATAGCCTCCCTTCAAGGCCATCCAATGTGTTCTTTAACGAGCACATGGTATGGTTCTCCCGCACACGGGGCCATGGTTTAACGTCCTATCCGACTGACAGTGGCCTTTCCAAGCCCATGGGTGTCCCCTACTGACCATGGGCAGGGTGGGGAATTTTGCAGAGATAAATCTCAACGCTGACCCAGCTGGACTCGAACCTGGGAACTACAGATTACGAGCCTGGTGTGCTACTGACTAAACGACCCCCGTCCCCACTTGATAACTGGTATGGTGTGGTCATTATTTTTAGATGAATCATACATAGTTATGTTTATGTTGTTTCCAATCTTCTTTATCACATATATTAGCAGGGGATTGCAACATTAATTCTTGCAGAGGGTACCCTGAATTCTAGGGCTGGCTCTGAATGAAATCCTGAAATACAGATAACCAATCAAAATACTTTTTTAAACATCCACAGATATGCCACAAAGCTCAAGAATTTAATTTTTTTTCTAGTGTGACTGATGAATCAAAATGAAATACGTGACAACCAACTGTGGTCTCTCTTACCTACAGATATAGTGTAATGATTCAACTTTTAATTATATTCCTTTCATTTTTATATTTTCTGAAAAGATAAAAAAACACTGTTGATTACTTCTGTTATGGTTTGGAAATTATTATTTGTGGGGGGGGGGGGGGGCAGCGAAAACTTGTTTGACCATATTTGACCACCTGACCATATTTACTGCCATCTGCTTCAGGTTCCAAGATATAACTAGACTCGATTTTCTACACATATTCTACTTTAAACATATAGAGCCATCCTGTGGCTGAGTGGTTACCGCACTTGGGTACTGATCTAAGGGGACCTGGGTTAATTTTGTTTGGGTTGTTTTACCTCTGAGCGGCACTTTTTTGCACACCATGGGCTAAATGGCCAGGTCACATGGACCCCGAAGGCTCAGAGAAGGTTGGGGGAGGGGACCCACTGGAACAGCTGTTGGGAGACAGATGGTAGCCTTCCATCAAGGCCATCCAGTGTGTTCTTTAACGTGCACAGGGTATGGCTCTCCCGCACATGGGCCCACGGCTTAACGTCCCATCCGACGGACGGCGGCCTTTCCAAGCCCATCGGTGTCCCCTACTGACCGTGGGCAGGGCGGGGAATTTTGCGGAGATAAATCTCAATGCTGACCCAGCTGGGACTCGAACCTGGGAATTACAGATTACGAGCCTGGCGTGCTACCAACTGAGCCACCCCCGCCCCGACCTGGGTTCAAGCCCTGGAAAAGGAATGAATGTTAGTGTCGTTTGTCTGCTGAGGTCCTGCCATCTTCTCAGACTTTCTACTATGGCATATAAACTGACAGGCTCCTGTCATACCTCTGTGGCAAGCAGCTGCTTGAGAGGGTATTTATTATTTTTTTTATTTCAATATATCGGAATGGTAACTATTTGGAAGAAATTTTATATATTAACTACAAGTAAAAATTGGCAAAATGCTTCACTTGTCTTATAGCATGCAAGATTTAAACCTCATCTAGGCTTGATGTAAAATTAAAATCTGCTTTAGATCATTCAAAAGATTTCATAAAATGTATTAGGCACATAAGAATCTGATAAAGCAACACAGCAGCATTTAAATAATTCACACAATTGCATGCACGGTTTTCAAGATATCCAGCTTTCAGAGTTCTGTGCTGCATTGTTGAAAAAGCAAAAATTCCTGCATTTCAAAACATTTTTCATAGCTAAATAAAAAGATGAGGAAACATTTTAGTGTGTGCTTTAATTTTAAGTGGAATCTAAAAATGGCGACCAACTCAAGTTAGTCTGCAGTGGAATACACATACACCTGCTTAAAAATATATAAACTTGCATAATTAATAAATTGCAAAATTTCGCAGCATTAACAATCTGGAAAAAATATACTGCTCACAAAAATTAGGGGATATTTCATCGCTTCATATTCATTTTGAAATATCTCTAATTTTTGTGAGCAGTGTATATTTATATCAGAGTTAGGTTGTTTTACCTCTGAGCGGCACTTTTTTGCACACCATGGGCTAAATGGCCAGGTCACATGGACCCCGAAGGCTCAGAGAAGGTTGGGGGAGGGGACCCACTGGAACAGCTGTTGGGAGACAGATGGTAGCCCCCGTCAAGGCCATCCAACGTGTTCTTTAACGTGCACAGGGTAATGGCTCTCCCACACACGGGGCCACGGCTTAACGTCCCATCCGACGGACGGCGGCCTTTCCAAGCCCATCGGTGTCCCCTACTGACCGTGGGCAGGGCGGGGAAATTTTGCGGAGATAAATCTCAACGCTGACCCAGCTGGGACTCGAACCTGGGAACTACAGATTACGAGCCTGGCGCGCTACCGACTGAGCCACCCCCGTCCCTATCAGAGTTGTGTTTTATCTGTATTTTAAGGTATAATCAATCATATAGGTTTGCAATGAACTTTGAGAGAAAATTCTTTTGAATTTATGGCGGGTTTATTTGGTTATTTTCTTGTGAAAGCAGTTTTTAATGCCAACACTATTTAGTTTTTGAGGTTACAGCATATATTTACTTGCCGAATTTCATTATAAGGTGAACTGAGAGAGAGAGAGGACATCAGAAAAGCATATTTCAAGAATACCTTTAAGGTAAAAATAACTTATGATTAGTGACCTATATACATGAAATGTGTTAAATAACTAAGTACTTGTGCTTATCCATAAGTATAAAGTCAATTTCATGCAGAATAATTTACATACAAAAACAATGCCAATTCATTCAGTATTGATTATTAATGCTGAATGCAGAACTATTCCATACATCATTAAAATCAGTTTAAATTACCCTTATGGTTTCTTATAAGTACAAATAGCTAGATATAAATACTAAAATTTATTGGTTAATCTTAAGAAAATATGAGTATTCAGCAAAAGTCTGCTTCAGCAGACTATCATAATATTTGGTTACAAAAAATACTTTGTGTAATAATTCGATCTGTACTTCTGTTCTTACATAGAACAAAATATATTTTTTTTATTTCTCATACATTTTGTAACAAATTTCAAGTACTTGAAAACCAGTTTCATCATTATGATTCACACTAAATGTAACTATCCACATATTAACATTACAAGAATAAATAATTTAACATTATTATTAAGCATTTAAGTTTTAAATGCTCAACATTTAAATTTCTAAGTATGTTAAAATCTTCAAAAAGTACTTTTGTTTTCTATTCTATTCATTTATCAAAAGACAAGGCACTAAAATAAATTGACATTACCTTTGCAACATTAAATTTTTACATCTTTTGAATGAATAAGGAAAAAACATTCACATTATACAATCAAAATGTTAAAATTAAGAGTTCAATAGTCTTCACAAAAGAATGCGAAATGGTCGAATTTTAGCACCATTGTTGTAGCATACAAGACAAAACTTTTTTTCTACGTTATCAAAAATTTCAACGGCCCATTATTTTTATAGCTTAGACTGAACTCGGCACTCTGCGCTGAGTTTATCAAAACTGGGGCTGGTTGCACAGCTCACTTGAGAAGAGACAGAAATTAAACCTGACTAGTTTTGTAAGTACATGCTGCTCAATACTAAGTACAATACTAAGATGCTGAAGAGAAACAATCCTTAAAAATTTACAGCACCTTATATGCTAATTTATGGAATGATTTCAACATGGAATGACTTTCACAGTATACAGGTAAAAGGTGGATTTCACTAAGGCTTTGCTTATGCTTTTACAAAAATACATTTACTCCATATTTAATTAACCTGATCTATCAACATTTAATGTACAAAAATAAATTGAAAGTGGATTAGTACATAGTGTGGTCCTCTGGCAAATCTTACAATTTAGAATCTTTTCCCCTTCCATTCCCAATTATTTTGCTGCTAATTGTTGGTTTATACCCAATTGTGTACCATAAATCACATGAAAATCTGTCAAAAATACTAGTCTTATACATATTGTTTTTACTAGAGTAGTAAACTGTAATATTATATAAATGCTGGGGCAAATAGTCAAAAATATGTCTGCGGTTAGCAAAAATTGTGCAGAATTTGATCATCACAATTTTGCAAAAAAAAAAGAAGCTTATATCTTCTCCAATGGAAAGCATTTCTTTTTAGCACATTGCCATCCCCTTTTCGAAAACACAATGCGGGAAAAATGGGGAAAATAACTTGATAAAGTTGTAACCTGCAAGCATCATCTAGGATTACTGTTTGCACTATCTGATACCTGTCTTTGTGGATGGGTTCTGGTGTTATTTTTGGTCCACTCTCAGCATTGTTGATTATCTTAATGGGTAAAAAAGACTCATGCAGATTTCAAACTCTATTACAATCATTAAATCACTTAGTATTCCCTGACTTGCATGATAGTTGTATCCCAAGAATGGTTGTATAACTTGAAATTGCATAAATGAATTTTTTTTGCTATGAGCAATAATGTTATAAATGGAAGTTGCTTACCTGAACGTCTGCCTAAATTCACTTTTCTGTATGAAAATATATCATTTCTAATCATCTTTCAATATTATTATTTATCACTATCTTTAACTCTTCTTTCTGATCATGTGTAAATAAAGCTGATGAATATACAGGTTTCCCCAATTTTTGTATGTACTTTCTTGTATGACTTTTGAAATTCATTAAATATCTTTGGTATTCTGATATTATAATCATGTAGGTGTATCAGAAAGTAAGCTGTACTCACCGCTACCTGTCATCATAGTAAGGAAAAAACGTTTGTGCTTGGAGGGATGCATGACAGTATAACCATCTGACCAGAGCAGTTGTAACATGCAAACATGCATAGTGCATTTGTAAATGATGGTGTGTCAAATTGAATATTACTCAAAATTAGAAGTCCACAGAAGATTTGTTTTTTGTGGGCAAAAAATGGAATTGTATGGAAATTTATAGAGAAATATCCTCTGTATATGAGGGGAATGCAATATCTTGTCAGGCATCTTTAAGTGGTACCAATAGTTTGAAAACGGCTACACAGATTTGACAGACAAATACCACAGAGGCAAACCACTGACATCCATCACTCTTGACCACATTTCATGCATTAATGAAATGATTCAGGATAATCATCAGATTAAAATAAAGGAAATGGTGACAACTATTTGTTTGGTAAACTGAAAGAGAACCTGGGAGGACAGAGGTGTTTGCCACATGAAGATGTCAAAGACACTGTTTTGATGTGATTGGACACTGGAGCAGATTTATATGCTCAGTGAATGGACAAATGAATCACACGTTCGTAAAAATGTTCATATAATCTAAGTGACTATCTAGGAGAAGTAGAGTCAGGCTGTCTCTTCACCCTAATACAGGATGATTCAAAACTTATCGTTCAAATTTCGTGGGGAGGTAGGGATTACGTCAGGAAACTGATTTCACATAGGAAAGTATGTCCGCAAATGTACGCATGCGTATGTAGAGGGCGCTGTGTGTACCCAACCAGTGTACAGCTCGCCCGACCACTCCCGCTGTCATCAGTGTACGAGCTGACTTACTAGTGATAAGATGAATCGTTTTACGCATTAAGAGCTAGCGGATATGCATCTCGCATATGGGGCAGCTGGCGAAAGCGGCAGCTGAGCTAGGCAACCTTGTTGCACGAATAGTGGCCGCCGCAGGCATTGTCCGTGATATGCCAGGCGTTTTTGAAAATGTTCGGCGGTCAATGCAACGGCGCTGTGAATCCTGTCTCTGTGTAAATGGTCGCAATTTTGAGCACCTACTGTGAACCTGTACTTTACCTTGTTGGAATAAAAGTCACATTCGTTACCGCTTAACTGTACTGTTTAATTGTGTTCACTTTATTTGTCCATTTTGTTCATGTAGATGACGTTTGCGGACATACTTTCCTATGTGAAATCGGTTTCCTGACGTATTCCCTACCTCCCCACGAAATTTGAACGATAAGTTTTGAATCACCCTGTATATTTGCCATTCTCCTATATTTTGCTGTTTTTTATGTATTCACGAGTGCAACTTACTTTTTGACACGCCCTCATAGTAATTATTGAAAGTTGTTATTTATCTTGCTATTTTTATTATTCCTTTGGTTTCACTGCCTTAAATACCATTCACTTCAGCTGTTTACAAATACCAATTTATTTTGCTAGTCAAATACATTTTTTAGTTTTCACTAAAAAATTAATCAGGAAAAGCTGCGTGTGTATGTGTGGGTGGGTGGTGGATATCTTATGGTTCTGTTTGTTTATATCCTATTAAATGAAATCACGTTAAAACAAAATTAAAAAAAAAACTTAAGTCAGGGATAACTGTACAGTGAAATGCATAATCACATTTTCATAGACTATGAAAAGAATATTACATATTTTTATGTGTGTGGTCACCCAAAGATAAAGAACTTTGGCAATGTTGTTATCAAATCACCTTGTTCAAATGGGGGAAATATCACTTATATAGTTTAATAAATAATTTTTCAGTGACTTCTCAGTAACATAGCAAATGGGTTGCAGGGAAGGGGGGAGAAATTGAGTTTTATTAAAAACATTTTATAGGGGAGGGAGTCCCCTGTAAAGTGTTATAAAGTGAACAAATGGGATTGAATATCAAGATACACAGATTTTAGTGACACCTAGAATCAGAATTTTTCCCCATAAAATGTACAGAGCTCTACCAATTTATTACAGAATATTTATGTTGTGTGAATGGGATGCTAACTTCTAAATTATACTTTTTGGGATTTTTACGGTGCATCAGCAACTTTTTTTGGGGGAAATTATGACTGAAGATAAATCAAAGATCCCATTCAAATCTATCTTGATAGTCAACAATATTTGTTCACTACATAAAGTGTTATGGATAATGAAATATTGAACAATAGTGCACTCATAAATTTATCTCAGAAGTCAAGATTCCACAACTCTTTAAATAATGAATGAATATCATTGAAAAATCAAGATTTAGACAGATTTGACTAATATCTTTATCTTCAGTCACTTTTTTTTTTTACTTACTAGTTTTTTTTGCTTCACAATGATCTAAATGAAAAAGTCACAAGGATCCCAGGGCACTGGACATGTTTGGGAAGAAGGTACTGTACATATATTAATGGTAGATGGAAACTTCCTGTAAGACCATTCATGTTTTTAATATGCACAGATTATGATTCTTCTGTACATGAGGCCATGGCTTTCCTTCCAATAGAAATCAAAGTTTACTATGTTCTTTATCTCATGATAAGGAAAAAATCTCAAAGCTGGCATAGTTGGAAACCAAACATCAGAACTTAAGTTATGAGCTGTGCATGATTGACCGTGCTGCCTTGCATATACATTTATCTTAGTTTCAAAAACAATTACACCCAACAGTATTAAGCTTTAGTGAAATCCACACAAACATATTTACATAACAAAAAAAGATTGCACATTTTAAAACTTATTTAAACAATTACCAACTGTAAAGATTTGCTTGTTACATATTTTATCTACAATATTTTGGCTGACATTATAGTCTCAGCCAACACAAACCACTGAATTGTAAATAAGTATACAATTTCCACTTAATTTTTATATCCTATAGCACACTGGGATACCAATAAGATAATGCATTCACCAACTTTATGAGTGCAACATACTGCAGAAAGGACTAAGGAGGTAGGCAGTTTATATTTTTAGTGCTCTTTCTTCCGCTGGTAGAGATATTCAACAACGCGACCACAGATTCACTTTTTCAATAACTTGTTAGCTCTTTGGTTAGCTGATGTAATGCGGACATCATTAGATTCTGCCTGTAATTAAAAAAAAAGCAATTGAAATAAGTTTGTAATGTTAATATTTTAATCTTTGTTTTCCTCTTTTAAACAAAATTAACAAGTTACATATTTTGTTTAGTTATATCTCCACTATATTGCTGTAGATGCACAAACCATAAAAGCATAAATGAACTTTTCAAACAAAAGTTACCCTATATAAAATAGCCAGCATGTATGATTATAAGAAATGTAACCTAAAAATCAAAACATATCTATTTTGAGGCATCTGGTTTACCAAGAAGCTGGTTTGGAGTTGCTTGTTGGTAGTTATTGCCACAAGGATGGTGGGTTGGGTTGTTTTACCTCTGAGTGGCACTTTTTCGCACACAATGAGCTAAATGGCCAGGTCACAAAGACCCCGAAGGCTCAGAGAAGATTGGGGGAGGGGTAGCCCGGGAACAACTGTTGGGAGACAGATGGTAGCCTCCCGTCAAGGTCATCCAGTGTGTTCTTTAAGGTGCACAGGGTATAACTCTCCCTACATGGGACCACAACTTAACATTCCATCTGACAGACGGCAACCTTTCCAAGCCCATCAGTGTCCCTGCTGACTGTGTGCAGAGCAGGGAGTTTTTGCGGAGATAAACCTCAATGCTGACCAGCCGGGTTGGGTTGTTTTACCTCTGAGCGGCACTTTTTTGCACACCATGGGCTAAATGACCAGGTCACATGGACCCCCAAAGGCTCAGAGAAGGTTGGGGAAGGGGACCCACTGGAACAAGCTGTTGGGAGACAGATGGTAGCCTCCCATCAAGGCCATCCAGCGTGTTTTTTAACGTGCACAGGGTATGGCTCTCCCGCACACGGGGCCACGGCTTAACGTCCCATCCGACGGACGGATTTCCAAGCCCATCGGTGTCCCCTACTGACCGTGGGCAGGGCAGGGAATTTTTGCGGAGATAAATCTCAACGCTGACCCAGCTGGGACTCGAACCTGGGAACTACAGATTACGAGCCTGGCGCGCTACCGACTGAGGCACCCCTGCCGAGATGATGGTGGTCTTAGAAAAATTCCCGAAGAGGCATCAGTCAATGAGTAGGTCATGAAGCTTGAGAGTCGAACATTTTTTTTTTAAACTTCTTTTAAGGTAATTAATGTCTAGTTTTCTAATTAATTTTAATGATACTGACATTTTTTGTGAACTTTGATATGTACAGTCAAGAACGTAATGAACTTAGTACCATCATAGTTAGGCTACAATAATCCATTATGCCATTCTTTCCGAGACCATTACTATCTTCCTCAATGGCCACAACTATCAGTAGCAACTCGAATCCAAATTTTTGATAAAATAGATGGTTCAGAGCAAGCCCATTCCAATTTTTATGTTATCTACTTGTAAAATTTATACAATTGTTAATAAATAACATTACACTGAAATGTTTGCTTATGTCTACACATTTTGTGCATATGGAAATTGTTGTATAATGGAAACATAACTATGCCTACCATGCTGTTTAATATTTAACACATTTTGTCTCAATCTACTCCTTTTAACAAGTAAAAACATCAAGGTAATATTAACAATGTGAAGATTTAAAAATTCAATTATTTACTTCTCAAGTAATGCTGTTTAAAAAATTGTAAGCAGTAGTTAACCCTTAAAGTGTTCAACAAGGGTTTACCATTTTTGAAAATTAGGTTTAAGTAGCTATCATTTAAATTTGAATTTCTGTTATCATTCAGAATGAAATGCATTTCATTTGATATGTAACATGACCTAGCCACTGCAAGATAATGTTCTAAATGTCAGTTGCTTTTCTGCTGGAAAAAAAAAAAGCCAAAAATTATCTTGGCTCTAATTGCATGCATTGTGAGAAACTTGACACTAAGACTTAATAATCAACTAGGTAAGTTTGGTTGGGTTGTTTTACCTCTGAGCGGCATTTTTTTGCACAGCATGGGCTAAATGACCAGGTCACATGGACCCCGAAGGCTCAGAGAAGGTTGGGGGAGGGGACCCACTGGAACAGCTGTTGAGAGACAGATGGTAGCCTCCTGTCAAGGCCATCCAGCGTGTTCTTTAACGTTGGGTTGTTTTACCTCTGAGCGACACTTTTTTGCACAGCATGGGCTAAATGACCAAGTCACATGGACCCAGAAGGCTCAGAGAAGGTTGGGGGAGGGGACCCACTGGAACAGCTGTTGGGAGACAGATGGTAGCCTCCCGTCAAGGCCATCCAGCGTGTTCTTTAACGTTGGATTGTTTTACCTCTGAGCGGCACTTTTTTGCACAGCATGGGCTAAATGACCAAGTCACATGGACCCAGAAGGCTCAGAGAAGGTTGGGGGAGGGGACCCACTGGAACAGCTGTTGGGAGACAGATGGTAGCCTCCCGTCAAGGCCATCCAGCGTGTTCTTTAACGTTGGATTGTTTTACCTCTGAGCGGCACTTTTTTGCACACCATGGGCTAAATGGCCAGGTCACGTGGACCCCGAAGGCTCAGAGAAGGTTGGGGGAGGGGACCCACTGGAACAACTGTTGGGAGACAGATGGTAGCCTCCTGTCAAGGCCATCCAGCAGGTTCTTTAACGTGCACAAGGTATGGCTGTCCCACACATGGGGCCATGGCTTAACGTCCCATCGATGGACGGCGGCCTTTCCAAGCCCATCGGTGTCCCCTATTGACCATGGGCAAGGTAGGGAATTTTGCGGACACTGACCAAGCTGGGACTCAAAAACTAGGTAAGTTTAAATTTTATCTACTTATATAGTTCAGCAATATTACTATTTTCATCTGTAACAGGTAGGAATTATGTTGAGTGATTATACTATCCTTTATAACTCAACCAATGGAAACAATCTTGAAATGCACAAATGTCTAACAAACAATGAAGATTAAGATGAACTGTCTTTGCAAAATTACAAATGCAGACATCAATTAACAGTGGATTTGGGTTGGGTTGTTTTACCTTTGAGCGGCACTTTTTTGCACACCATGGGCTAAATGGCCAGGTCACATGGACCCCGAAGGCTCAGAGAAGGTTGGGGGAGGGGACCCACTGGAACAGCTGTTGGGAGACAGATGGTAGCCTCCCGTCAAGGTCATCCAGCGTGTTCTTTAACGTGCACAGGGTATGGCTCTCCCGTACACGGCCCCACGGCTTAATGTCCCATCCGATGGACGGCGGCGGCCTTTCGAAGCCCATCGGTGTCCCCTACTGACTGTGGGCAGGGCGGGGAATTTTGTGGAGATAAATCTCAACGCTGACCCAGCTGGGACTCGAACCTGGGAACTACAGATTACGAGCCTGGCACCCTACCGACTGAGTCACCCCCGCCCCTCTAAACTTATGAGCAATTAATGTTATGGAAATTATTGAAAAGTTAGAAATTTTTGCTTCAAACATGATATAATTTTGCATAAAAAACCACCCCCGCCCCATTAACAGTGGAATGGGATGAAGAAGAAACTGGTGAATCTACTCTATATTTAGTAAATTTCCCCTTTTTGCTACAACTCTCACAGATGCTAATTGCCGTTTGTGTGGATGCTATTCAGCTGAAGTGCATTACGTAATGATTACAGCTGGCAGAATCAACATTGCCTTGCATTTAACATTTCAGATATTATTCAAAACTTTATTAAAATTAAGTATTATACATAATTAAAAATACATCAAAATCTCAGCTACTTAAAAAAGATGGTGCTGCCATGACTATATTCTCTGTTTGAGACTTATCCTTCAAGATTAATTCCACCTAGAAACATGCAAATTAGACAAGTAGCTTCTTAACCTAAACAAGAGAATTCAGTCAGATGTGCCTGCACAACTTTTTAATCAGCTTTGATATTTTTATGTGTTTCCAACTAGCGGCCCGCGAACAAAATCAAGTTTTTACTTGAAATTTCAAATAAATATCTGTAATCCACCTTATAATTTTTTGTCAACTTATATTACTTTACTTGATATGCAATCTTCAACTTACTCATTCTATTTGCAATTATTATTGCATTATTTCAACTTACTCATTCTATTGTTATTGCCCAACAACTACGGCCACAATGCTCCCATTAAATTTATTTAATATTTGATAAGGTTTAGAAAATTTATATTGGTTTATTATTACTTTTTTTCATATAAATGAAATAATTTTTTGAGGTGACATGAACAGACTTTTAAATTACCTATCCTGTCCTATTCTTTTTTTGGCCCGTAAAATATTGGCAAAAGAAAAAATGGCCCACAGTCTTAGAGAAGTTGGACAGCACTGTTCTAGACTGATATAAAATGTTACAGATATTTAAAAACTATCTGTGAATAACATGAATATAAGAGGTTTTAAGACAAACTTCTTAAAAGTTAAAAACTCTTAAGGGATTGGTGCCAATACACAACATTTCAAGGCTGACTGACTTATTGCCATATTATCTGACAACAAGAATTGAAGTTGAGGGAATGGTATTTATAGCCACAAGCCCACCAGTGGTGTGCTCTCTGCAAATCTAAGGAGTAAATATTCAAAGTTATTTTACATGCTGGCAGAAAGAGGGTTATGTATTACAGAGAATATTAATATTAATGATCAACTTTACAATGTAATTTAATTGATTGCATCTTTGGAGCTTTGGGTTATTGTTGTTTTACCTCTGATTGGCACTTTTTTGCACACAATGAGCTAAATAGCCAGGTCACAAGGACCCTGAGGGCTCAGAGAAGGTTGGGGGAGGGTGTAACAGATGTTGAGAGATAGACAGTAGCCTCCTGTCAAGGCCATTTGCATATAATATAAAGCAAATGGACATCGAGGCCTGTGCATGTTAAAGAACACACCCAGTGTCTTCTTTAACATGAACAGAGTATAGCTCTTCTGCACACAGGGCTATGGCTGAACATCCCATCTGACAAATGGCGGCCTTTCCAAACCCATCAGTATCCCCAACTGACCATGGGCAGGGCGAGGATTTTTGCAGAGATAAATCTCAATGCTGGCCCAGCTGGGACTCAAAACTGGGAATCAATAGAGAAGTTATTTGTTCAGGGTATTATCTGCTAGCCCTCTCCACCTGAAAACTACATATCCATGAAAAGTATATTATTAAAATTTCAGCAGAAAACACGTTCAGCAGTTCATACATAAATACAATTTTGGTTTTGCGCATGCATCTACATTACATAAATAAGAATTAATGGGTTGTTTTACCTCTGAGCGACACTTTTATGCACACCATGGGCTAAATGGACAGGTCACATGGACCCCGAAGGCTCAGAGAAGGTTGGGGGAGGGGACCCACTTGAACAGCTGTTGGGAGACAGATGGTAGCCTCCCGTCAAGGCCATCCAGCGTGTTCTTTAATGTGCACAAGGTATGGCTCTCCCGCACATGGGGCCACGGCTTAACGTCCCATCCGACGGACGGCGGCCTTTCCAAGCCCATTGGTGTCCCCTACTGACCGTGGGCAGGGCGGGGAATTTTAAAATAAGAATTAAAATATAATTTCAAGAAACGTTTGTTCTTACCTTCGAAGTGATTTTATCAATTTGAGTGTTCTGGGTAGTAAGTTCAGTACCCATGTCAAGTGCCATGTTACGTAAATTCCCAAGTATTGAGCCCACTTGTACCATATTTTCATCCATTTCATCTTCCCTAGCATCATTTGTAATTCTAAAATTTCCAAAAAGAAAAATTTTATATTAATCACAAAGCAAAATATATTAGTAAAGAAACCTATAATTATATCCTTCAGTGAAAATTTGCACCAAACATTAGCGGAGAAACTGAATATTTGCTCTTGTTATATTACCAGAGATAATATAAAATCACTCAGAGCTTATCATGAAAAGTAAAATGGAGAACATGTTAAATACCAATAAATGATCTAAATTAGTAAAAATTAGTAGAGTTCAAAAAAGCTAACAAACTAAAAGTTATAAATCACATATAGACTAGAAAACATTTTTCTGAAATTACTAAAGTCCAGAACTAAATTGAGTGGTCTGGTTGGACCTCCATAGCCCTGGCTGCTTGAGGATTATGATGATACATTAGCCTATATGAAAGAAGAATTAAATTTATTTTAATCTTCACAATGATGTACACAAGAATGAAAGATAGCAGCAGCTAATGTAGTTTACAGCTCAAATAGGTTAGTAGCTTGCACTGGCAATTTCAATGATAGCAATGAAGTATAATTTACAAGATTACAAAAAATCAGAATTCACCTAAATAAGTTTTATTTGGTATTAAAAAATTATTATTTGGAAAATTACAAAAATATATAGGGTGATTCAAAACTCTTGGGCCAAACTTTAAGGGGTGATAGAACACACCTAAACAGCACTTTTTGTCATACAACGCATGGTCGGAACTCAAGTGGTGAAGAGCCAGTAAACATTTATAAACGCTGGTTTTCACACTTGTCGTCATTTCTACCATGGATTGCAGAACGGATGGATTGTTTCATGAATCAGGAAAAGGCGGACATGCATTTCATGTACGGAGCTGACGGGAATGCGAGGAAAGCCCAAAGACTGTACTCTGGGAGCGCTTTCCAACCAGACATGTGCCTGATCATAAAACCTTTCAGCGATTGCACCAGTATCTGTGCGAAACAGGCTCCTTTGTCAGCGACTTGCATGATGCAGGGCATGCAAGGAGTGTGAGGACATTACATTACAGAGGAAATACTACGTAGGGTTGGAGATCGTCCCGAATGTAGGACGCGAGCAATTTCCCATGCTGTAAATTTGCCTCAATCGACAGTGTGGTGAGTTCTACGAGACGAACGATTACACCCCTACCATGCACACCTTGACACCTGCAGATTATTGGCCTTGTGTGGATTTTGCACAGTGGTTCCTGCAGCAGACTGCAGCGCAACCGGACTTTGATGCATGTCTTATTCACTGACGAATGCACCTTTAAACGTGAGGGCATTTTTAATACCCACAATTCACATGTATGGGCCACCAGTAATCCGTACACCATACGTCCACATTCGTACCAGTAGCATTTCTCCATAAATGTTTGGGCTGGAATCCTCCATGACCATTTGATTGGCCCATACCTTCTGCCAGCCCGACTGAAAGGGAGAACTTACCTCATATTTTTACAAGAAATCTTGCCAGAATTACTGAACCCTGTTCCAGCAAACATTCAAACACGTATGTGGTTCCAACACAATGGAACGTCACCCCATTTCAGCGTGGATGTGTGAAACACCTTGGATGCAACATTTCCAGGACAATGGATTGGTTGGGGTGGTCCCATTGCTTGGCCACCATGATCTCTCAAGTCTGGACTTCTTCCTATGGGGCCATATGAAAAGCCTCATCTACATATGATAGCCCTATTGATTCCAATGAGGACCTTGTTGCCAGGATTTCTATTGCTGCCGCCGCTGCTGTACAATGCCTGGTGTTTTTGCCCATGTACGCTGGTCACTACATCGAAGGTGTGAAGCCTGCATTAATGTTGGCGGTCACTCTTTTGAGCAGTTTCTGTAATTTGTTCAATAAAATTCTGTACTTTCTGTTCTGCAATTTCTGCAATTGTTTCAAACCTCTTCTGTCATTCTTGTGTTTCTTCGTTTCCTGACACAGTAACTCTAACCCCTAGCGCTTCACCGCTTGAGTTCTGACCATGCATTGTATGATGAAAAGTGCTTGTTTAGGTGTGTTCTATCACCCCTTAAAGTTTGGCCCAAGAATTTTGAATCACCCTGTATATGATCAAACTGTTGTAAAACAAAGGTTATAACATTTTTAATTTACAGTTATTTAGAGTTCTATGATGATATAACATTGTAATGATTCAGGTGTACACAGTATAATATATAGCATATATACATGTCTTACTTAATCCTTTGATATATACAATCACACTGAAATATCTGGAATAAACTGTACTACACAAAGATCACACCATTACATTTTCTCCTGTTTCTTAACTTATTGACACAATCAGTTTTCTACATAGTGGTTAGATCAATGCTTCTCAAAGTGGTGATCTGCAAGCCACCAGTCACTAGTCTGCAGTGAGCGGCCAGGAAAGAAATATATTTTTGGAAGCATAACATTGATGTGCCATAGTCCCACAGTTAATACATTCCAACACTCCAGATGACATCATGTTGTGCAGGGTTGTTGTTGTTGTTTTACCTCTGAGCAGCACTTTTTTGCACACCATGGGCTAAATGGCCAGGTCACATGGACCCCGAAGGCTCAGAGAAGGTTGGGGGAGGGGACCCACTGGAACAGCTGTTGGGAGACAGATGGTAGCCTCCCGTCAAGGCCATCCAGCGTGTTCTTTAACGTGCACAGGGTATGGCTCTCCCGTACACGGGGCCACGGCTTAACGTCCCATCCGACGGACGGCGGCCTTTCCAAGCCCAGCGGTGTCCCCTATTGACCGTGGGCAGGGTGGGGAGTTTTGCGGAGATAAATCTCAACGCTGACCCAGCTGGGACTCGAACCTGGGAACTACAGATTACGAGCCTGGCGCGCTACCGACTGAGCCACCCCCGCCCCATGTTGTGCAGGGTGAGAAAGTATCATGCACATAGACATATCTTGTTTCTTGAGGCACAACACATGGCCAAAAGCTCCAGGTACATGTGTGGCCAATGGATATCAGGAGCAGAGTTTCCTGCTGACTCGTCACATCAGACAGTTTGAGAAGCACTGATGTAGAGGATATTGCCATTTTTGGAGAACTATCCAACTTAGTGTTCAGTGGTTTTTAACAATTTTTCAAAATGTAAAATAATAAAAAGTGAAAAAACTCACTCAAAGAGTTAAGAATATTTTTTAGAAGTGTATAGTTCTGTGGACGCATCCAGCAATGAAATCTCTATAGTGAATTAACAAAATATTTTTGAAGAATCTAAAAATCATATACATTGCTTCAAATCTGTTAATAAATCTATTTTAAAGATTTAACACTCCTAATGCTATAAAACTTTAGTTTTATTATGATGTTTTAAGATTTACTTGGTAATGTATCCACCAGTAGCTGGTGCTGCTCCATTTCTGCCATCCACAATTCTTCCTGGTTGAGAATTCACTATTTTTCTATCTTCATTTGATCTCCATGTCTTGGAATCTTCTTTAAATTCTGTAACTCTGTGAAAACAATTATGTTGCATAAGTTATACTTAATTTTTTTTAAAAACATTCATCTGGAAACAGATACATGGTACAATACAATTGTTCTAAAGCTGTATTAAAAAGCTGAATAAGTTTATGGTTGGAATATTTCTGAAGATAGCAATACACTCCACAAAATATTTATTAATACATTAAATACTCAATGAAGGATTTTTTTTTTTTAATTTGGCTGTGAAGGTTTAAAGTAGAGATTCTTAAAATATAGTGATTCCTAGTCAACATACTCTATTTAGGCCAAAATTTAGCTAGTGTAAGCATGTCATATTGAAAAAAAAATTGAAACCTTTACCAGAAATTCGATACATTGTTCTATCAGCTGTAATAATCTTGGCCAATTTTTCCCTGAAAATGTTGATATAACAAGCACTTTAAGTTACTAATGTACATTGACTCTTAGTGGGCTTATTTTTTTTAACAATAGTTGGGTTGTTTTACCTCTGAGCGGCACTTTTTTGCACACCATGGGCTAAATGGCCAGGTCACATGGACCCCGAAGGCTCAGAGAAGGTTGGGGGAGGGGACCCACTGGAACAGCTGTTGGGAGACAGATGGTAGCCTCCCGTCAAGGCCATCCAGCGTCTTCTTTAACGTGCACAGGGTATGGCTCTCCCGCACACGGGGCCACGGCTTAA
Source organism: Ryuthela nishihirai (assembly GCA_038380435.1). Classification (NCBI taxonomy): domain Eukaryota; kingdom Metazoa; phylum Arthropoda; class Arachnida; order Araneae; family Heptathelidae; genus Ryuthela; species Ryuthela nishihirai. The sequence continues at coordinate 3,678,099 of JAWZYU010000037.1, forward strand.
CGTCCCATCCGACGGACGGCAGCCTTTCCAAGCCCATCGGTGTCCCCTACTGACCGTGGGCAGGGCGGGGAATTTTGCGGAGATAAATCTCAACGCTGACCCAGCTGGGACTCGAACCTGGGAACTACAGATTACGAGCTTGGCGCGCATTTAACAATAGTCTTTGCTTCATTATGACTGGTAACGTAACCTAAGTTGCATGTAATTTATAAATGCATAATACTTAGTAGTATGTCAACATGCATTTCTATGTGAGATGTCTTATGACTAGATAAATTAAAATATTTCTTTACCAAGTCATAGGTGTTGTTAGAATGCAATACCTTAAAAAGGTTGACAGTTATGTGGTTAGCTGAAAACATAAGACAATGCATCCATACTCAGCTTTTGTCCCAGCTTCAGTAATAATATAATTAATGTAATAATGATAGAGAAATTTCTAATGTATAATGCTAAATGAAATTTTAGTAGAGGGTGAGAAAATTTAAAGTGCAACCATTAACTAAAATTTCACGATATAGAAAATCTGTATTAAGTACATAATACTATTCACACAATTTACTTTAACTCCTATATATACAATAATTCATAGAAGATAAAACAATACCTTCCACAAGGGCAAACACAAAGCCCACAACATTTTTCCATTCCATGAAGATTCTTCTCAGCCTCTCTCATGTCGGAATTGATAACATCCATGCCTTCATCAATTCTATCCAATTGTTCTGTAACAGGAATAAAAAGTTCAAACATGATTATAAAATAACCTTGGAGGTTTAAGGGTTTGGTTGTTTTACCTCTGAGCGGCACTATTTTTCACACAATGGGCTAAATGACCAGGTCACAAACATCCCAAAGGCTCAGAGAAGGTTGGGGGAGGGGACCCACTGGAACAGCTGTTGGGAGACAGATGGTAGTCTCCCGTCAAGGCCATCCAGCGTGTTCTTTAACGTTGGGTTGTTTTACCTCTGAACGGCACATTTTTGCACACCATGGGCTAAATGGCCAGGTCACAAGGACCCCGAAAGCTCAGAGAAGGTTGGGGGAGGAGACCCACTGGAACAGTTGTTGGGAGACAGATGGTAGCCTCCCGTCAAGGCCATCCAGCGTGTTCTTTAACATTGGGTTGTTTTATCTCTGAGCAGCACTTTTTTGCACACCATGGGCTAAATGGCCAGGTCACATGGACCCCGAAGGCTCAGAGAAGGTTGGGGGAGGGGACCCATTGGAACAGCTATTGGGAGACAGATGGTAGCCTCCCGTCAAGGCCATCCAGCGTGTTCTTTAACGTTGGGTTGTTTTATCTCTGAGCAGCACTTTTTTGTACACCATGGGCTAAATGGCCAGGTCACATGGACCCCGAAGGCTCAGAGAAGGTTGGGGGAGGGAACCCATTGGAACAGCTATTGGGAGACAGATGGTAGCCTCCCGTCAAGGCCATCCAGCGTGTTCTTTAACGTTGGGTTGTTTTATCTCTGAGCGGCACTTTTTTGCACACCATGGGCTAAATGGCCAGGTCACATGGACCCCGAAGGCTCAGAGAAGGTTAGGGGAGGGAACCCACTGGAAAGGCTGTTGTGAGACAGATGGTAGCCTCCCATCAAGGCCATCCAGTGTGTTCTTTAATGTGCACAGGGTATGGCTCTCCAGCACACCTTAACTTAACATCTTAACATCCCATCCGACGGATGGCAGCATTTTCAAGCCCATCGATGTCCCCTACTGACAGTGGGCAGGGCGGAGAGTTTTGTGGAGATAAATCTCAAAGCTGAGCCATTTGGGAAAAGTTTAAGGGGATTTATCTGGATAGAGATGCTGAGACCTAAAACTTTGGAATAACATTATTATGGGCATGCACTCAAGACTGCGGTAGTTAACAACATATTTAGAGTAGTTGACAATAAGTACAATGACAGTTCACAAACCAGAGTGAAATGTGGTACAGCATTTCACTACATTTCATTTTTTACATTTACATTCACTACACCACTGACAGGAGCACAATACAGAAAAATTGTGTAACAAATGTTACATTCAAGGCTGAAAAACAGCAGCTATTGTACATGAATATTCAAATGTGCATAACCTCTGCTTTTATCTGTATTCCAGTTGAGTGATGTATGAGTTAATGTGAAAGTTTGAAAAAACAAGTTACACTGTAGTAATCCATGTGAATTGTTTGGATTGTTTTACCTCTGAGCGGCACTTTTTTGCACACCATGGGCTAAATGGCCAGGCCACAAGGACCCCGAAGGCTCAGAGAAGGTTGGGGGAGGGGACCCACTGGAACAGCTGTTGGGAGACAGATGGTAGCCTTCCGTCAAGGCCATCCAGCGTGTTCTTTAACGTTCACAGGGTATGGCTCTCCCACACACGGGGTCACGGCTTAACGTCCCATCTGACGGACGGCGGCCTTTCCAAGCCCATCGGTGTCCCCTACTGACCGTGGGCAGGGTGGGGAATTTTTGCGGAGATAAATCTCAACGCTGACCCAGCTGGGACTCGAACCTGGGAACTACAGATTACAAGCCTGGCGCGCTACCGACTGAGCCACCCCCGCCCCTTAATCCATGTGAAAGATTGCCATCTACATCTATACTGAAACAGTTGCCAGGATGCACACTGCGAGTCAGGAATGCAATCCACATGAAAGTAGTGGACTGATGCAGTATTCCATGAACTGAACATTGCTGTCACTATATGAAAGACGTGTTAGAAAACTCAGCAGAAACACTGTATAAGCTGTGAAATGCAAGCACTTGCAAAAGGTGGCATTCACTATGTTTTGACTTTATGGTATGCTTTCTGGTCAGGTTGCATGATATGTTGCATGAACAGTTGGTGTGAGACAAATTCACATCATGTCCTGGAGTATCTCCTTCACAAAAACAGAAGTATATATGTTATCATATATAGTATTGTGTTCAGACTGCATTTCTTCAAAGAACAGTGCATGGCCTGCAAATGTGAATCACAGCAGAGTGGTGCCACATCTTACTCAGCTGTCATACCTGCTCTTTAAAAAAGGTAACTCTCTTGGAGAAAATGATTTTAATGCAAAATGAATCTCTACCAAGCATTGGTCAAAATGTGAAGGCAATCCTGAAATCTTCAACTCTTTTAACCTTGGTAGCATAAACCTTGTCCTTAACATAACTCCACAGAAAGAAGTCTAGAGGTATATTGTCTGGGGATTGGAGTGGAATCAATCTATCAGGAATGTTGCATCCAGATAGTTACAAAACAATCCTACTCTAATATGATAGGGCACCATGCTGCTGTTAGTACCATGGGCTGGATGTCCTCCACCTCAGATATCACAGAAGGTAACTAATGTTTTCTGTTACTAATGCATGTTTTCCTGATTTAACTACTGCTAACTGCTGTAACATGCCCTTTGTGTTTCCTTTATAACTGCAATTGATTGATTCAGTATAGAAAAAGGGCCTGAAAATGCAACTGAAAATTAACTTGAATCACACATTGGCTTTTGTGCTAACCTGGTTCAGTAACATGATGCAGACTCTCAGAAACCCAAATCCTCCTGTTATAGCAATTGACCTTTCTAGAGGCATGAAATATCACCTGGTAAAAAAACAAGATTTTACGTAGGTATTCATCAGCATTGTCCTGTAAGAGAAGCATTTCCTGCTCAAATGCTGAACAGGGTAGTTTGTCATTAACTTCCAAAGCTCATAACAGTCATATGTCGTAGAAGAATAGCTGGAATCTTCGATGGAGAACTTGATGCATAGTTTTTCCAAAGAAGTTACAGTTACCTAGCAGCAGCTTGAGTTGATCAGAAGGATTCTGCACAAAGGCTTCACTCATTCACCAAACATTCTCTTCACTTATGTGTGGCTGATCACTTCTTTCCCAAACACACCCGATTTCCAATGTTATTTTGCTATGAGTTGATGTCTACCTTCTAAAATGTAAAGCAAAACTTATAAACAGATGTGTGATTTAATTAATTCTTTGGTTTCACTTCCCTCTTGCTGTACCATCTGCAGCAACATCCACTGACAAGAACCTAAACTGTTACCAATGCTAAATCTACACATAAAAATCAATTTCTGCCTTTTCTAAAAAAAAACTGACTGAGAGTGGCCTGATGTACGTTGGGTTGTTTTACCTCTGAGTGGCACTTTTTTGCACACCATGGGCTAAATGGCCAGGTCACATGGACCCCGAAGGCTCAGAGAAGGCTGAGGGAGGGGACCCACTGGAACAGCTGTTGGGAGCAGATGGTAGCCTCCCATCAAAGCCATCCAGCGAGTTCTTTAACGTGCATAGGGTATGGCTCTCCCATACACGGGGCCACGAGTTAACTCTCATCCAACAGATGACAGCCTTTCCAAGCCCATCGGAGTCCCCTACTGACCGTGGGCAGGGCGGGGAATTTCGCGGAGATAAATCTCAACGCTGACATAGCTGGGACTTGAACCTGGGAACTGCAGATTACGAGCCTGGCGCGCTACCGACTGAGCCACCCCCGCCCCGGCCTGATGTAACATTTACTTCTATTACTAATGTTCAGTTTCACTGCTTCAAGCTTCATGTTTTAGTAAAGTTTAACATGATGATTATTTCTATTAAGCTGTTTGAATCAACTTATGAGGTAAATTATTTTAATTAGTATTGCTAGTAATAAATATTCTTTATATAGCAAATGACTACTGTTGAAAATAGAGGTTATGTTCCTTAGATATTTAATCTTCAGTCACATTATTCCATAAAATTCTTTATAAAGTTAAACGTACTATTATGTTCTTATTATATTATTACAATATTGACATTATCACTATTGTGTCCTTTTGGGGGTGCAAATTCTGTAATATTATGTTATAATCAAGCACACTTACTGTTGCTTCCACAAGTGAATTTCTGTAAGTTCTATGATAAGTATTGTACTTTCTGTGTTACATCTGTTATAAACTGTAAGTATACTGCCATGATATCAATTAAATATGGAACTTTTCTTCAGTTCAATCCTTTCTATTGGTTTTTGCACTTATTACACTTATGGAAACTGATATTTAGTGAATTATTTTGTCATTCTATGCACAATGCTTTATTATATCTATGTTAATTACCTTGGGAGCTATGTAACAGATAATGGTGATGTGCGGCATGAGATTAACAGACGAATAGGGATTGCTGCCGGGACTTTTAAGAATCTATGGAGATTGTGGAGAAATAGGCGTATACACCTAAAGACTAAAATTAGACTGTATAATAGTTTGGTTCTTTCTAGGGTTAGTTATGGTAGTGAAACTTGGACGCTGTGTAAACAAGATAACAGGAAACTAGATGCTTTTGATTCCAGATGCTTACGCAGTATCTTGGGCATTAGGTGGTTCAACTTTGTAACTAATGATGAGATTAGGCAAAGGAGTTTGCAACCTCCTTTAAGCAGCATATTGTGCAGAGAGAGACTCCGTTGGTTTGGCCATGTTGCCCGTATGAATAATTATAGATTGGCGAATAGGGTTATGAGGAGTGTGCCTAGAGGCCTCAGAAGGAGGGGGAGACCTAGGATGCGGTGGGCAGACAATGTCAAACAGGACCTTGTTAGAATTGGCGTGCAGTGGCCGGATGCAGCAGATGTAGCTCAGGACAGATATGCTTGGAGAATTAAACTGCGTGGTCTGGTTGGACCTCCGTAGCCCATGGCTGCTTGAGGATGATGATGATGATGATGATGATGATGATGATTGATGAAATATCAACAGACATAATAAAGAAAATCACTAAAGCTATTCAAGAATATGCCAACATGAAAATAGGAAACAGCATTCAATTTGTGAAATTTAAAAAAATTGAACAAATTTAAAGATATTAATTTCTTTAGCTATTGAACCCTATTTTTCATTCACCAAGATCTCTAAATGAGCATTAATGATACAAAATAGATGCTTTTATTGAGCTATTATATAAGGGAAGTACTCACATTAACAATCACACTATGCTATCATTTGAAGAACTACTAGATTAGGTAATGTTTTAATTGACAACAAAAAGTAATTAAACATCAGTAAATAAATTGCAATAAATTTGCTATGTACTACACCAGGAATAGTCAAATCTTGACAACTGAGGGCTAATATTTCTCTCTTTATACTTACTTCAGGGAAATATTTTTGATCAATGAAAAATAGAAATATGATCTGCATTACCAAAGTGCTAACCAAATAAAAAAATATAGTCAGTATCACAAAGAATTCACAAAAGTTTCAAAAACACTCCTAGTGAAGAAATATACACAGTCGTATCAGAATAATATGACCACCCACGGAATCAATGTATGATCCACCAATTGAATCTAGTGTTGGGTTGGGTTGTTTTACCTCTGAGTGGCACTTTTTTGCACACCATGGGCTAAATGGCCAGGTCACATGGACCCCGAAGGCTCAGGGAAGGTTGGGGGAGGGGACCCACTGGAACAGCTGTTGGGAGACAGATGGTAGCCTCCCGTCAAGGCCATCCAGCGTGTTCTTTAAAGTGCACAGGGTATGGCTCTCCCACACACAAGGCCACGGCTTAACGTCCCATCCCACGGACGGCGGCCTTTCCGAGCCCATCGGTGTCCCCTCTGACCGTGGGCAGGGCGGGGAATTTTGCAGAGATAAATCTCAACGCTGACCCAGCTGGGACTCGAACCTGGGAACTACAGATTACGAGCCTGGCGCGCTACCGACTGAGCCACCCCCGCCCCCAGGAATCTAGTGTACCAGCCCAGATGCATCAGAGAGTGCACAAGACAAGGTTGACCACACGGAGATATAAGCGGCTGGCCAGGGCAGATGAGCCATAATGTGTAAAGTAAGCACAACGGGCAGAGGTATTGATTTGATGGACGTTCAAAAAGAAATGATCATCGTCTACAGTGCAAAGGGTGGAAGCATCTCGGAAACAGCAGACTTCATGGTCTGTTCGTGAGGTGCTGTAGTAAGGGCGTACCAAGAATGGTTAGCTGGCATACCGAGTATCTCCAGATGTCATAACTGTGGAGCTCCAAAGGCCATCGACCCCAGAGGAGAATGTCACCTCCATCAACTGGTAAAGTGCAATTGACATGCAACTTGTGCAGCAATTGGCCACTCGAATGCTGGGGAACTCAGGTAAGTGTCTCCAATAACAATAGAGTAAACCCTGTTACGCATGGGTCTCCAAAGTTGGGCACCAAACTTGGTCTCCAAAGTTGACACTGCGTCTCCAAAGTGGGTCTCCAAAGATGACACTGCGTAAAGGCACCTATGTAACCAAGGTCCATCGACAACAATGTCTGCAGTTCGCACAGGACTACCATCATCGGACAGAAGAAAAAGGTTGCTTTCTCCGATGAATTGAGGTTTCTACTCCACAGAAGTGACGGGCGGTGGCGGATACAGAGTCAGACACACGAGAACCAACACCCATACACGCTTGTCGGCCAAGTACAGGCCGGCGGTGACAGTGTGCATGTCTGGGGGATGTTTTCCTGGTATGACCTGGGACCGCTGGTACCACTGGATGAGTCCCTGAATGCCAATGGCTACCTGTCCATCCTCACTGACCACATGCATCCCTTCATGTTGGATGTTTACCCTGGTGGTGACGGTGCCTACCAACAAGACAATGTGCTCTGCTATGTCGCTAAGGTGGTGCGTGAGTGGTTCGTGGAACACAACAGCGATGTCTCCATTCTCCTTTGGCCGGCGAAATTGCCCAACCTCAATCCCATAGAGCATCTATGGGACCATTTGGATCGATAGGTTCAGCATGCAGACCCACAACCATGTCATCTCCAGAACCTGCATCCTCTGCTTCAATCCGAATGAGCAACCTTCCAGGGCCTCATTGCATCCATGCTGTCTTGCCATTGTCATCCAGGCCAAGGGTGATTTTTACCATTATTAGATAGGTGGTCATATTATTCTGATATGACCGTGTATAATACAATGTGCATATATGCCGCAAAAGATAACGGTATCTCAGTAGTATTGTAATACATACACTGCCCTCCATTAAAATTGTTCCACCAGGAAAGTAGAGCCAGAAATAGCTGAAAATTTCCATGCATGATGACAATGAATACCTATGTCACTGATTTGCATATGACACCAATAGGTAACCAGCTGTTAGTGTGCAAAACTTTTGTCAACTTATGTGCAATGCTTATTATATCTATGTTGTTAAATACAATATAATAAGCATTGCTCATAATCTCCACAAGCAATTATGCGCAATGCTTATTATATATCGTATTTACATATATAGTAGGTGCAAAAACACAGCCAGTAGCTGGGCAGTTGTCCCCCTGATGGATCACAGGGTTCTAAAAAAAGTGTGTGAACAACTGCTCGCAAACAGAAATATATGGGGTAGAACTCTGTGAAGTAGTGATGACTCTATGATGCCAAAGAAATGCTACATGCAACTTACAGACTTTGAAAGGGGTCAGATTATTGGAATGGCAAAAGCTGGATTGTTCAATTGATTTATGCAACATATATGCATTGTGAAGCACTAACTTATGGATGCTGTTGGTGACAATGGATAACAAAAGGTTCTGAAATGCAACTGCCAAATTCAGGTGCCTGTGTAATCAGAGTAAGGTCAAATCTGGTGACAAGCTATATGGGACAGAACTGCAATGATATCGCACCCCGGCAAGAAAAGTGACATAACTCAAAAATGCAGTATTTGAGAAATAACAAATTAAAGAAATCAATAAAACTGTGAAGTAGCCTAAAAGTAAAACTGACACAACTGCTGCCTGGCATGACCTGGGACTGATGAGGATTAATTTGCGAGTTAGAGACGTGACGTTTTTCGTTCACGTAGAGGAACACAATAGCTATTTATCACTGACATAACCTCAAAATACGCATTTTTTGAGTTATGTCACTTTTCTTGCCGGGGTGCGATATGGTAAATTACTAGTGCCATACCACCATCCTTGCCTGTTCCTATGTCTGCCAGCACAATTCGACAACTGTGAGACATGGGCTTGTATGCTTGCCATCCTTTGCCTTGTCTTCCTATGACTCCATCCCATTGTTGTGCACATCTTCAGTGGTGCTGGGAGAGAAGTTTCTGGAAACCAGAGTGGCATCATGTCATTTTCAAATGTGAATCCCATTTTTTTAGGTGTTCAGTAGCAGTGATGATCATGTGCATGCATGGAGATAGCCAGATGACAGACAATGCAGCACATATCTGGGAACATCATATAGGACCAACAACTGGCATCATGGTGTGGGGGACCATCAGTTACAACAGCTGGTCTCTGGATGTTATTGATGCAATTTGATGGCAACACAGTACATTGAGACTGTGCTACAACCTGTGCTGCTGCCATAACTACATATCATGTGTAATACCATTTTCTAACACGATAATGCACAACCACATACTGTCCAGGTCTCCCTGCAGTGGTGGTGGTGGTGTCGGTAGTTGGCTCAGTCGGTAGGAGTCAGGCTCATAATCTGTAATTCCCAGGTTCAAGTCCCAGCTGGGTCAGCATTGAGACTTATCTCTGCAAAACTCGTTGCCCTGTCCATGGTCAGTAGAGAATACTGATGGGCTTGGAAAGGCTGCTGTCCATCGGATGGGACATTAAGCCGTGGCCCTGTGTGCGGGAGAGTCATACACTGTGCACGTTAAAGAACACGCTGGATGGCCTTGACGAGAGGCTACCATCTATCTCCCAACAGCTGTTCCTGTGGGTCCACTCCCCAAACCTTCTCTGAGCCTTTGGGGTACTTATGACCTGGCCATTTAGCCCATGGTGTGCAAAAAAGTGCTGCTCAGTGGTAACCAACCAACCAACTCCCTGAAGTGCCTCTGTGATGTTTCTCCTTCCTTGGCCTGCAGGTTCACCAGTTCTGTCGCCCATTGAACTCATATGGGATATGATTGTGTGTTACATCCAGCAGTCACCTGCCTATGATTGTTGCTGAACTGACATCAAGTGTGCATGAACCATGGCTGCATATCACACAGGATCACAATCGCCACCTGTTTGACTCACTCCCACAATGTTTTACCATGTGTATTGTTACTCATGGTGGCCATACTGCCTAATAATGTACCTCTCATTTTGTCATTAAATATTTTTAGAACTGTCTGCCTTTGTAATAATCCCTTCTTTATGTGTATAGTTACCACCACAACTAATTTGTTTCACATGCAAGCATTACTTCTAGGTGGGGCAATTTCAATAGAGAATGATTCAATGTCAAATCAACACAAAAAAATGATTATGAACCTGTTGTTTTCTACTTTAATGAAATTTGGCTCATTTGTTCTACTTACTGAAAAATTCTTACATGTTAAATTTAAGATTTTTATGGCAATTAAATTCTGAGAAATAGCAAGCAAACAAGCAGCAATTTGCTCTAAACTCTATTATTAAAAAAGAATATGGCACAGGGTATGACTCTCCCACACACAGGGCCACTGCTTAATGTCCCATCCGATGGACAGCAGCCTTTCCAAGCCCATTAGTGTTCTCTACTGACCATGGACAGGGCAACGAGTTTTGCAGATCTAATAAATTACAAAGATTAAATTGGTTTTAATTTTGAGTTCTTTTCTGCACTTTTAAAACTATATATTGAAAGTACAATTTATTATACGCACCACACCCATCCATAACTTGCCCTACTCCATACACAATAATGTAGCCAGCCAAAGCCCCTTGAAGACTATAAATAGATCAGATCCTATCTGCTGTAGTGCAACTGCCATTATGTGTACACATGGTACATGAGTGAGTTTGATCACAGGCAAAAAGTTAGTGTGAGGAAGATGGGTGCATCATATCTGTGACTGCAGAAAGTCTGGGATTTCCACATGTGACCTTTACACGTGTGAACCAGCACTACATAAAAACTGGCAAAATCTGAAGCTGCCAGAAAAAAATGTGACTAACCAGACTGTTGTGAGAGCTGCCTCACCTGTACCATTACATTGGGGCGGGGGTGGCTCAGTCGGTAGCGTGCCAGGCTCGTAATCTGTAGTTCCCAGGTTTGAGTCCCAGCTGGGTCAGCGTTGAGATTTATCTCCGCAAAATTCTCCGCCCTGCCCACGGTCAGTAGGGGACACCGATGGGCTCGGAAAGGCCGCCGTCCGTCGGATGCAACGTTAAGCCGTGGCCCCGTGTGTGGGAGAGCCATACCCTGTGCACGTTAAAGAACACGCTGGATGGCCTTGACGGGAGGCTACCATCTGTCTCCCAACAGCTGTTACAGTGGGTCCCCAACCTTCTCTGAGCCTTCGGGGTCCTTGTGACCTGGCCATTTAGCCCATGGTGTGCAAAAAAGTGTCGCTCAGAGGTAAAACAACCCAACCCTGTATCATTACATCGGAATGGAGGTCCACATTACAGATGATAATATTCCCATTCAATGACAGGGCAGTATGAAGATTTGTGCAAAGACCATTCAATATGTGATGGAATGGCTGAGCAAACATCCACTTTGAGTAATCTTGTTAACAGTATGTTACTGGGCTATGAGGCTGTGGTGGGTGAAGGAACAGCCCCAATGAGCCATAGAAGACTGGAAATGGGTAGCTTGGTCCAACAAATTGAGGTTCCAACTACAATACACCAATGGGAGGTTGCATGTGTGGCATAGATCACACCTAGGCCATTGACCCCAACTATCAAGTTGGAGTGTTAGAAGCCGATAGAGGAGGGGTAATGTTCTACATGTTTACATGGGCCACCTTGAGGCCCCTTGTACCTATCGAGACTATCATCACTGCACAAGGCTATACTGACATACTCGCCAACCACCTATGGCTGTTCATGGCTACCCATTTCCCAAAGCAGGATGTATTTTCAACAAGATTCTGCCACATCTCATCACTCCAATTTGGAGGACTATTGGAAGAGCATTCCAATGAGTTCCAACTCTCGAATGGCCTTCTTACTCATTGAATTTGAACCCTATTGAGCAGCTTGTGGGATAAAGTGTAGTGATACAGTTGAGCCAGGAACCCACCAGGTAACTCTTGCCTGTGAGAAGAGGGAAGCCCTTGGTCCTGTCAGCTCTTTGGACAGCACCAAGCTTGGGAAGGTCCCTCTTCCGAGCTCTGTGGTGACACCCCCTCCACCTAAGAAGTCCGTGTGCAGCAGGTGTCTCTTTGACCCCTCAGTCAGCTTTGCTGCTGCCATGAGGGGTCATGTGACCCCTGCTGTTGCCATGGAGGTAGCACCAGGGGAGATGCCTGTGCTTGAAGCACAGGCATCTCCGCTTACTCTTACAGGCCCATTTCTCTATCATCCTACCTCTGCAAGATCTTAGAGAGACTGGTTCTTGGATGCCTAGAATGGTATCTAGAGTCCAAGGGCCTCCTCCCTGACAGCCTCTCGGGTTTCTGCAAAGGGAGGTGCACGTCTGATAATCTTATTGACTTCACGTCTGCTGCTGATCAGGCACTGTCCAAGGGACAGACTATATTCGCCGTCTTCTTCGACATTCAGAAAGCATTCGACTCCCTGTCCCACTCAGATATTCTCTGCAGGCTCCATGATCTCAGCCTCAGAGGCAATATCATCCACTGGATCTTGGCTTACTTCTCTGACAGGACGATTCATGTGAAGCTGGGCAACACGTTCAGTGCCTCCCACACTATCAATCATGGAGTACCTCAAGGGGGTGTCCTCAGCCCGATGTTATTGAACATCTTGCTGTCAAGCGTACCCTCTTGATTCAAGAATAGAGTGGGTATTTCCATCTACACAGATGACATCTGCATCTGGTTCCCTAGCCAGGACCCCTTCTATGCTCAGCTCAAGATGAAACAAGCTGTGTCCACGGTCGTCAAGTTCTTCGACAACCTAAGCCTCACTCTTTCCTCCGATAAGACTGTGGCCATGGTTCTCATGAAGAGATGCCTTCCTCCCACCTACCCCGGCCTCATGCGTTGTTTGGGTTGTTTTACCTCTGAGCGGCACTTTTTTGCACACCATGGGCTAAATGGCCAGGTCACATGGACCCCGAAGGCTCAGAGAAGGTTGGGGGAGGGGACCCACTGGAATAGCTGTTGGGTGACAGATGGTAGCTTCCCATCAAGGCCATCCAGCATGTTCTTTAACGTGCACAGGGTATGGCTCTCCCGCACACGGGGCCACGGCTTAACGTCCCATCCGACGGACAGCGGCCTTTCCAAGCCCATCGGTGTCCCCTACTGACTGTGGGCAGGGCGGGGAATTTTGAGGAGATAAATCTCAACGCTGACCCAGCTGGGGCTCGAACCTGGGAACTACAGATTACGAGCCTGGCGCGCTACCGACTGAGCCACCCCCGCCCCTCGGCCTCATGCTTGGGCCAGACCACATCAAGGTTGTCAAACAGCATAAGGTCCTTGGTGTGGTCCTGGACAACAGGCTGACCTGGAGACCTCACATCCAGTATCTTAAGACAGTTGCCACAGCGCAGAGAAATATACTGTCTTTACTTGCTGGTACCCACTGGGGTAGTTCCTGCATGACCCTCCTGGTTTTGTACCGGCACTTGATCCTTTCCCATGTCAACTACAGTGGTTACCTTCTGAGCAATGCCTCTGCTTCACTGCTGAGCAAGTTGGCCACTATATGCACTATATCTCTGCGCCTCTGTCTTGGACTCTGCCCTAACACACCAAATGTGTATGTCACTGCAGAGGCTGATGACATGCCTTTCTGCCTGCACTGGAAGAGAGATATACTGTCTCATCTCTCAAGGTTCCATTTAATCCATTTGAACCATGAGCTTCTCAGGAAGTTGAGAGACAGGCCAGACTCTGCCATCGCCGTGTCTGCCACTGACTTCTACAACTGAGTTGTCCCTGCCAGCTCCACTGCTGGTAATACGCTCTTCCCTGACCTTCCACCCTGGAGAAACAGTGATCTTATGATCAATGTCACTATCCCTTCTCTAGGTCAAAAGAGTGACCCAGATCCAGTGGCCGTCAGACTTCTCTCCACCTCCTATGTCACTGCACTATATGAGAGATGTTCTGAGGTCGACATTGATGGATCTATGGAGCAGGAGAGGCTACATGCTGCCTCTGCCAGCCCCGATACAGGCATTGCCAGAGGTTTCCATCTCCCGCAAATGGTTTCCTCCACCTGTGCAGAACTTCATACTATCCCTATAGCTGTACTCTTCATTCTCAGCCTCGAGAGTGGCAACTTTGTGATCCTCTGTGACTCAAAGTCAGCCTTGGAAGCTCTCCAAGCGAGACAGTAAGAGATGCAACCCCATCCTCGTCCAGAAGATCATGGAGACTTGCTCCAAGGTCACTTTTTCTGGAATCATGGTTCATTTCCAGTGGATCCCTTCCCATGTAGAGATACCTGGCAATGAGCTCATTGATCATACTGCAAAGGAGGTGCTGGAGAGTCAGAGGTGTGTAACTAATTACTCTCTCTCAGTGACTGCAAGAGTTCTGTCTCACAACTGATGAGCCAGTATAGTCTTGCCCAGTGGCAGAAGGACAGTAACTGTTCCTCATCCAGGTACCTGGTTGACCCTTCTCTCACTGTTCCTAACCTCGGTAATCTCCGCAGATCTGAGGAGACCCTCCTTCATCGTCTCAAAGTTGGTGTCATCTACAGCAACTTTACACTTCACACTCTCGGCAGAACTTACAGTCCAAACTGTGTCATTTGCAGCACACCTGAGACTGCATCCCACATTCTGCTCAACTGCTCCCACTACAATGCCAAAAGAGAAGAGCTTCATGCTATTGGAACCACCAACTACCTCCCTTCTTGGTAATAACCACAATGTGAAGCTGCAGCGAACGTGCTTCGACTAGTCACTGATTTCTTTCAGGACATTGGCCTCTTCTGCAAGGTTTAATATTTTCTTTTTTTCTTTCTCCTGATTAGTACTCTTATTACCTTCGAGAGATAGCTGAGGGGCAGTTTCTTCTGCATCTGCTATCTCGCCCTTCTGTTGTGACTGGTGTAGGGAGCCCCTCATTAGAGGCTAATTTGTCCAAAACTTACACTTTGAACTCTGCTTTAAGAATGGCTGGAACTATAGGCCACAATACCACCTGAACATTTCCAACATTGCTGCTGTTGTGAGGGCGAAAGATGAACCCACATGTTATTAAGTGGATGTGTATAATAAATTGTCCTTTCAGTGTATATTAGATTTAATCATTAAAACTTTTTAATGTCACTGACTTTAAATGATTGTGAATATCTCAATATACAGGGTGAATCTGAAAAAGTGGGCAAAACTTTACGGTGTGGTAGAACACAGCTATACGAGCAATATTCGTCATAGAATGTATGGTCGGAACGCAAGCGGTGAGAAGTTAAAAGGTAGTTTTCCACTGTCACATTTAAAGAATGAACACAAGAAGGAGAGGAGATACTTCAGAAAACATTTTATTAACAGGAATGTAATTGAGGTACATGCTCAAAGAAATTGCTCAAAAGAGCTGCCGCCAGCTGTAATGCAGGCTTCACACCTGCGGGATAGGGACCGACGCACATTTGCGAAGACACCAGGCACCCTTTTATACCATTTCCAATGCCACCTAGCGGCTCGCCATTTGCGTTCCGCCCATACTTTCTATGACGAATATTGCTCGTATAGCTGCGTTCTACCACCCTGTAAAGTTTTGCCCACTTTTTCAGATTCACCCTGTATAGTATTCATTTTTTTATGGGGGCGGGGATATATTTTGATAAAACAAACAAATGAACATCTTCTGAGAAATATTTAATTTTGAGACAATTATATGAAGATAATGGGAACCTGACTTATAAGTCTTTGACTTGGGTTTGCTTACTTCTGAAAGGCACTTTAGTACATAGGGACCCGAAGTATTCAGAGAAGATTGGGGAGAAAGGTCCACCACTAGACAACTGTTAGCAGCCAGTGTGTGTTCTTCAGTACTATCCAGTGTTTTACATTATTTATTTTACTTATATTTATTGTTTGATATTTCTTATCTCAGGGTTGTGTCTGAAATTTTTTTTTGTGTTCTCACCACTTGTATTAGGGGCCATGGCCCGATATACAAATAAATATTCTATTGCATGATTTGCTTCTCTAAATGGATTGCAAATTTTTAACAAGATAATGCCACATCTCGAGATATGTCCAATATATTTGCAAAGAAGTGGAATCCATCTTCAAATATAAATACGAAAAAAAATAGCTTTACAATTGTTCACAGCTGCCCTCTGTCTGCTAAACTGTGAAAAATTTATGAAACAAATTTTCCACCCATCTTGTGAGGTGCTAACAAACTCCTACAAATTCCAAATTTTGAATTCAAATTTATAATAGGGGGTGGAGTGGCTCCTCAAATCCTCCACCCTAAATTTTCACTCCAGATATGACTTGCCCATCTATTTCTTTTGTGGAATCAAGTCATTTAAGAAAAATATTTCCATCTATGGACAGATATGGAAACTACAAATTTTTTCTTTTCAAAACTCACCATAAATCTAAATCCTTTTTTTCTGCAATCACAACACATTTTTTGAAATATCCCATGGGCTGCATATAATTATTTCCAATATTTTCATACTAGGAGAAATTGGAGACATAATACTTGATGATTTAAGGCATTATTTGGAAACAATCCTAAGACGAGTGGCTTAGAAAGCCAGGGTTGGGTTGTTTTACCTATGAGCGGCATTTTTTTGCACACCATGGGCTAAATGGTCATGTCACATGGACCCCAAAGGCTCAGAGAAGGTTGGGGGAGGGGACCCACTGGAACAGCTGTTGGGGGACAGATGGTAGCCTCCCATCAAGGCCATCCAGCGTGTTCTTTAACGTTCACAGGGTATGGCTCTCCCACACACGGGGTCACGGCTTAACGTCCCATCCAATGGATGGCGGCCTTTCCAAGCCCATCGGTGTCCCCTACTGACCGTGGGCAGGGTGGGGAATTTTTGCGGAGATAAATCTCAACGCTGACCCAGCTGGGACTCAAACCTGGGAACTACAGATTACGAGCCTGGCACGCTACCGACTGAGCCACCCCCGCCCCTTAGAAAGCCAGCATCCCAATCACTTGACTAAATGTGTTAGTACATCCAAGCTAACATAATGTGTTAGTACATCCAAGCTAATGTGTTAGTACATCCAAGCTAGGAAGGTGCTCACATGACATGTCTCATATGAATGAGCTCACCTGTGGTGATATGATAACAATCTTATCACAAATTTTATTTACTATGTGGAAGAACTTTAGGAACTCGGCGACTCTTTGGGATTCAGACACAAAAATATATCATATATCCAGAGAAGGGTTGTGCAGTGTAAATGCTTTCTCATATTATTCAACCTTCATTACAGATTTAAAGTACAGCAATAAATAGGACAGTAAAAGCTATTTTCTGACATTAATACGTTTATATTGTTTGTGTAGTGTCCCCATATTGTCCATGAAGTGATGACGATGTCATAAAAATATATAATTCGTGTTTCAGCAATAGTTTGTGCAACCACGGAGAAAAGAGAATAACACACATCACCTTCGATTTTTTTTACCACATGTGAGAATTAATTACCTCTTGAGTTGCTGCTTTATCTATCACTAACTTTCATGGAAGAATTGATGGGGTTGTTGAAAAACAAATAAATTTGGGAACAGGTTTTTACATCCCCACAGTCTATCTGCTTTCTACTGTTACACAACAAAAATTTAAAATTTATTGGCAAATAAAAGTTTAAATTTAACCTAGAGCTACAATAGGGAAAAAACCTACACAAAATTGGAGAAAGCAATCCCACAAATGAAAAGGTTATCTTTATTTATATCTCATTTAAAAATAGTATTATGGCCCAATTTACATATCTCTTTTACTAAGCAAATACATTTGCAAAATAAAAATAAATAAATACCCCCTCAAGCAGCTGCTTGCCACAGAGGTCTGACAGGAGCCTGTCAGTTTATATGCCATAGTAGAAGGTCTGTGAGGATGGCAGGACCTCAGCAGAAAAACGACACATACATCCATGCCTTACCCGGGACTCGAACCCAGGTCCCTTAGGTCAGTAGCCAAGCGCGCTAACCACTCGGCCATGGGATAAAAAAATCTTTTCATCAAATTTACCTTCACATTATATCAAATTATTTTATATATGTATGCTTATATGATCTGTTAGGTTACTTGGGGAAGTTATCCATGATTTTGCAGAAACCTGTTGAATTCAAAAATCTATACTTGTTGTGGTAATCCAAAAATAAAGCTTTTCTCAGATGTTTCGGCACAACGTTTTTTTGTGAAAATTTAAGAAGGTATAATTTGAAATATTAACATCAAATGTTTTGGAAAATGATATTTAAATTTTAATTTATTCTTAAATATCATGCTTTCTAAATACATGATTTTAAAGCATACTTCAAATCCATTAAAACTTGAAAACTAATTTAATATTGTAGCATTAATAGAATATGAGTTAGAGACATTTACAAAGAGCCCTATGGTTAGATTCTCAAAAATGTTTTGATACTTTTGAATGTTTATAGCTTGAAAACAAATTTTTTTTGTTTACATTTGAGTAGAGCCTCAAACAGATGACAAAAGTTCTATCTGCACCTGCAAGGGCCAGATTTTGACCTTCTGAAGCCCTAAGCTATGTCAAGTTTAGGAGGCCCCAAAAATTCAAAAGTCTAAATATATATTTTTCTGATTAAAGAAAACATCAAAAAGTGAACACGAAACTAATGTGGTGAAAATATTACATTTTTTAACTACTATATTTATTTTTAACTACTAATAGAAATACACAACAACTCCATAGTAAAAATTGATGTGATGTTTTCCCTTTTTGAGGCCTTAAACTGTGTCTTAGTATATGCACGAGTCTGGACTTGGTAAGGTCTTATCTGTACCTACAAATCTTTATCAGCATCCATGCATTTTTTTTTGGTTACTTAACAAACTTAAATGCTTGAGGTCTGATGTATGTTTGAGAGAAATATCTGATGGTTTATTAATGACTAATAATTAACTGCAAAAAAAAAAGTCTATTTCAAAAATTTATCACAATATAATTTGGAAATTGTTCTGTTAATTTTGCTCTTTTAAACACAATCATCCATGATTATGAGAAGACCTTCCTCTACATATTACCTTCCCTCTACATTTTGAGGAGGGGTTAAGTTCAGTTGATAATAATCCAGGCTTGTAATTTGCAGTTCCCAGATTTGAATCCCAGCTGTGCTGAGATTTATTTCTGCTATCCCTCACCCTGTTTTTAGTGAGAAAGGTGATACCACTGGGCTTGGAAAAGCTGTTGTCCATTGAATAGGACATTAAGCCTTGGTCCCAGGTCCAAGTTGATTGTTTTACCTCTGAGTGACACTTTTTTGCATGCAATGAGCTAAATGGCCAGGTCACAAGGGTTGGGTTGTTTTACCTCTGAGTGGCACTTTTTTTGCACACCATGGGCTAAATGGCCAGGTCACATGGACCCCGAAGGATCAGAGAAGGTTGGGTGTTCTTTAACGTGCACAGGGTATGGCTCTCTCCCGCACATGGGGCCACGGCTTAACGTCCCATCCGACGGACGGCGGCCTTTCCAAGCCCATCGGTGTCCCCTACTGACCGTGGGCAGGGCGGGGAATTTTGCAGAGATAAATCTCAACGCTGACCCAGCTGGGACTCGAACCTGGGAACTACAGATTACGAGCCTGGCACGCTATCGACTGAGCCACCCCCGCCCCCAGTTCACAAGGACCCTGAAGGCTCAGAGAAGGTTGGGGGAGGAAACCCACTGTAATGGCTATTGGGAGACTGATGGTAGCCTCCTGTCAAGGCCATTCAGCGTGTTCTTAAACATGCACAGGATATGGCTCTCCACACTTGGGGCCATGGCTTAATGTCCCAATCAACAGATGGTGGCCTTTCCAAGTCCATTGGTGTCTCCTACTGACTGAGGACAGGGTGGGAAGTTTTGCAGAGATAAATCTCAACACTGGCCCAGCTGGGACTCGAACATGAGAACTACAGATTATGAGCCTGGTGTGCTACCGAGTCCCACCCTCCATGTGCAGGAGAGCCATATCTTGCACACATTAAAGAACATGGTGAGGGTTGTTGGGTTGTTTTACCTCTGAGCGGCACTTTTTTGCACACTGTGGGCTAAATGGCCAGGTCACATGGACCCCGAAGGCTCAGAGAAGGTTGGGGGAGGGGACCCACTGGAACAGCTGTTGGGAGACAGATGGTAGCCTCCCATCAAGGCCATCCAGCGTGTTCTTTAATGTGCACAGGGTATGGCTCTCCCGCACACGGGGCCATGGTTTAACGCCCCATCCGACGGACGGCGGCCTTTCCAAGCCCATCGGTGTCCCCTACTGACCGTGGGCAGGGTGGGGAATTTTGCGGAGACAAATCTCAACGCTGACCCAGCTGGGACTCAAACCTGGGAATGATTTGACATGAAGAATTCAAATATAGAAATAGTATACTGATCATGATTTAGCTTGTCATGACTGCACGTGACTTATAGGTAATCAGTTGGACAGCTATGCATTGCACTAAAAATAGAAGTTGTTAAATATAAATTTATCAAAGGAGCATTTTTAACAGTAATAAAATATTTCAGCAACAGTGTCAAACATTTTGGGGCAGTAGAGCCAATTAATGCTTGATTTTGTATTTGTAATTTTCTTACCCCCTTGTTCATTCAGCAGAGTTAAAGTTTTCACTCCAACATCTTCACTCTACAAATAAAAGCAAAGAAAAAATCAAATGCAAAGCATATTTTAAATTGCTCAGGAATGAATAGCAAAAATAAGCAAAACACAATCAGCTTCAAAAATGCTAAAATCATATAAGCAAAAATTCAGCAAAAAAAAATGCCATGTGTTGTTTATATTATAACAACAGAAAGCCAAATCTGATGCCTAACGATTTCTAGAAATATCTTTTTTCAGGAAAAAAATTCCAATGGAAAGCAATAACCCTTCCAGTGTCCATGTTGTCTATATATATTCAGAGAATCTGAATTGAGAGGCCAAGGACCTATGTATCCATTTTTAATATAGCAACAACAAAACAAAAAATAAATAAATAAAAATTGTCATTGTAATTTTTTTTTACCTATATCTTATAAAAAATATAAAATTCAGGCTTCAAAACTAATATTCTGTTTTTTAATTTGATTAATATTTTATTAAACTACAATATAAATAATTTTATAAAGCCATCTGATTGCCATTTCTTAGAAGCACTAAATGGTACTGCTGATTTGCTTGTTAATGTTCTTATTTGCTGAAGCAATCTTCTGATTTAAGCTCATGTTTGATTTGAACTATTATCAACAAATTTTTCCTTAAATTTTCAAAAGTCTCCTAAAAATTAACAAAAAACTGTTATGTTTAAAAACAGTAGATTTTCGAAGTAATTACAAAGTACGTACTGACATTTTTTTTTTACATTTCACACTCTTTTTCTGTCATAAACATATTTCAGTATTCCCAAATTATTTTTATCATTTTTCCCAGCATTCTATGCATCTTTCCCACTTTTAAAATCAAAACTTGAAGTAAACACATCCTTCTTAAAAATTCTGGTTGCAGCTGCATTTAGTTATGCTTCACAAGCAAACACAGGCAAACAAGATGCAAATGGCTGACACATGCTATCTCCGTTCCGTGTGCTATATAGTGTTTAGGTCCAGCATATTGGATACCCTTTATAAAGTTAGTATTTACTTTTTATATTTAAACCTTAGTTTTCATTTCAGTAGATTTATTTTTGTAAATTTATGATCTTTTGCTGATCGATAAGTATTGATTTTTTTTTATAGTTATACTACATCGTATGGCCAGCCTACAACTTGTTGTTGTGGATATTTCTACATCGCATTAGGTTATATGCTAATTTTTATTTTATTATTTATTTCTTTTCCAGTAAAACTTTAATCTGGTATCATTTTCTGGAAATAAATAAGATCTTGGATATTGAAGCAAATTCTTTTCTGTAGATTTATTTCTGTTAGTTAGCAATCTTTTGGTCAGCTGATTTATCAATCTTTCCGAGTTATGCTAGATCAAAGGTCGACTTAAAAGTTGTTGTGGATATTTTATTTAACATTCCATTAAGTTATATGTAATTTTTATTTTATTATTTCTTGTTTTTTTAGTAAAAAAACTTTGAGCTTGTACCATTTTCTGAAAATGTCTTGAATATGGAGCAAAATAGACTTCCTTGCTATGGAAATCAGCCGTCATGTGGGAGGGCAATTTCGGGAAGGCTTCTCCCTCTGTATTAACTCACTGTGAATATATTTCTTTTAAGGTTATGAATTTTTATGTTTATATTATATAATTTTAAAGGCAACTGGCCTTTAACCCCCCCCCCCCCCCCCTCAGTACCTTGGCGCTACCACACAGATAATATAATAATATAATGGTGGGGTTTTTTTTTTTGCTTTGGTGCACAAACCTTTCTGCACTTAGCCAAAACCGCCAAATTTTATCACCCAAAGTTTTTTTCTATTTCATAACCAGTTCAGGAAATCCCATGAATGTAAGAAGTCCGCATTACTTTGTATAACACTGGCCATGTTTAAAATATACGATACTGAAAAGAATCATAACAAGAGAAATATTTACTTGAAACCAAAAATTTTTTTTGTTATTCAGAAATACATAGCCATTCTATTCATGCACATTGTAATCATTTCTATTAGTTTTTTTTTAAATAAATTTTTGTGTTGCAAGATGCATTTTTTTACTACAACTCTAAAATAGTCTTATTACAATAAAGCATAGTCTTTTTTGTTAAATACTTTATTTTCAGAAAATCCAGAATTAAATGCTGATTAATTTGGCATACAACATGCCATAATTTCTTTCATTAGTAATTTGGCAAAAAAGTTCTAAATTTGAAGTTTTTTTTGGCTGAGCATAGGGAGAAAATAGCTTGGCTTCTGAATGGAAGCCTGTTTCTCAGGCTGGACATTGGAAGGGTTAAAGAAATTGATATTAAGTGACAATTAATTCGCATTTTATTTAACTTTTAACAGGAATGTAAATGATCATTCTAAAACCATGACAGGGTGAATAATCCATATTGCTAAACTTTTTACACTAATGATTTTCTATAAATCAACTTTTAAAGTCATAAAGTGAGGAATTTGGCTTTCCATGATGTAAACATGCTCATACTATTTGCTAGCTTATGAAATTTGTAACATGCTAATTGAAATAGATACAACTGATAACATGCTTAAGGAAATCATTCTGTGAAACTGGAAAGTAATAAGTAGTACAGATCATAATTAAGGACATAAGGAACAAGTGTATGAGAACATAAGAGGTGCATAAACAGAAAGGCAAAATTTAGCCCCTATATTGCAATAAATATCAGGCAAAATGTACATTAATAGATACAATACAATAATCATGCTTGCATGCATA
Organism: Ryuthela nishihirai; assembly: GCA_038380435.1. NCBI lineage: Eukaryota > Metazoa > Arthropoda > Arachnida > Araneae > Heptathelidae > Ryuthela > Ryuthela nishihirai. Next base: position 3,701,493 of record JAWZYU010000037.1, read on the forward strand.
AATCAATGCAGTTTAAATCTTAAAATATAAATTATATCTTTAAGATAGAAATAAAATTTCTAAAACTGAAAACTACTAAAATTTCTTGCATTTTTGCCTGAAATTTGGAATACATGTTTCAGAAGAAAAACTTGCACTGTGTACTAAATAAATAAGCTGATCAGCTACATACCAATTGTACATTATTTTCACAAGTATGATTTCCACGCACCTTGTATATATACCGAAGAGCCAAAACATTATGACCAGCAAGTCTACACAAATACAAGCAACTGCAAATACAAGCAACTGGTGCGTGTGAGTCATGAAATGGTATAAATAACATCTGATACTGAGCTCTGTTAATCAGTGTCATTTTTGTTCTTCAGATGGGAAAGGCAATGAACTTAAGTGAATTTGACAAAGGCCAAAATTGTAATGGGCACACGACTAGGTCAGAGCATTTCCGAGATGGCAAAGCTTGTGGGGTGCTCACGGTCAGCCAAGATTAGTACCTTCAAAAAGTGGCCTGAGGAGAGAAAAACCATGAACCAAAAGCAAGGAGTGGGCTGACCACGGCTCATCGATGCTAGAGGTGAGTGAAGGATATCCTGTATGGTATGAGCCAACAGAGGGAATACTGTGGCGCAACTTGCCCATAATTTTAATGTAGGTGATGGGAGTAATGTGTCAGAACACACAGTACATCGAACTCTGCTGAAAATAGGGCTGCATAGCTGAAGGTCACTCCAAGTGCCCATGCTAACCTCAGTTCACTGTCAAAAACGTCTACAATGGGCACGCAAGCATCAAAACTAGACCTTGAATGATTGGAAGAAGGTCGTCTGGTCAGATGAATCTTGTTTCCTGTTGCACCATGTGGATGGCAGGCTAGATGTGTGTTGTTTATCAGGAGAAGTGTTGGCACCAGGATGCACCGTGGAACAAAGACAAGCTGGTGGAGGAAGTGTAATGCTTTGAACAATGTTCTGCTAGAAAACCCTGGGTCCAGTCATTCATGTGCAGGAAACTATGATGTCTACCACCTACCTAGACATCATTGCAGACCAGATACATCCTTTCATGGTAATAGTATTCCTCTATAGTAGTACCTTCTTTCAGCAGGATAATGCACCATGCCACACTACCTGGATTGTTCGAGAATGGTTTGTGGAAAATGAGGAAGACTTTCAGGTACTGCCCTGAAAATTCTTCCAGACATCAATCCAATTGAGCATCTGTTGTTTGTGTTGGAACAGCATATCAGATCTGCGGCTGCTTTGGGTTAGGTTGTTTTATCTCTGAGTGGCACATTTTTTGTACAGTCACCATGGGCTAAATGGCTAGGTCACAAACACCTCGAAAGCTCAGAGGTTGGGGGAGGGGATGTACTGGAACAGCTTTTCGGATACAGATAATAGCCTCCCGTCAAGGTCATCCAGTGTGTTCTCTAACATGCACAGGGTATGGCTCTCCTGCACACGGAGCCATAGCTTAACATCCCATCTGACAGATGGTGGCCTCGTCTGCAGTGGCTCAACCACATAACTTACAAGAGTTAAAGGATCTGCTGGTAATACGTTGGTACCAGATACCACAAGACACCTTTAGAAATCTTGTAGCATCCATGCATCACTGGGTAAGAGCTGTTTTTATGGCAAATAGTGGCACATTAGGCAAGTGGTCATAATGTTTTGGCTCTTCAGTGTATATTTAAAGGTTGCATATTCACTATGCACTTGGAAACCTAAGATATAGTAACCAATTTTATATGATGATTCCTGAGATCAAAGAGAAAGTTTTTATATTTGACCCTCAAACTTACCCCCCCCCCCCCCCCCCAAAAAAAAAAGAACTCCTAAATGGTAAGAGCTAGAATCAAGAGCATGTGAAAGTCAGAGGTAACTGCTGTTCAGGGGACAAATCTAAGGCACAGTTTCCAATTATTATATGGTCAACTGTTATTACCATATGCAAAACAAACTACACTGCTGGCCATTAAAAGTGCAACAACAGGAAGAACTCGTCAGATTGTCCCTAAATATGCAAGATGGGTAGCACATCGAAGAACATGTAAATGATTCAAAGTGGAGCACATATACACATCATTGTGTGACAGTCACGCCCCCTGGAAGTGGTATAAGAGGAGATTACAAAGAGCCCGTGTAAAACACTGGAATTGTGTTTGCTCACAGTTCTTGCACACTAAAGAATCAAGTATGCCCCATCGAAGAACACGGCATCCATATGACCAGGTTTCCGACTTTGATTGAAGGAGAATTGTGGGATTACGGGATGACAGATTGTCATACTGAGACATTGGTGCTCGTGTTAGATGGAATGCTGCCACATGATGAGAATATGGTGTCAGTGGGTAGAGGAGGAACGAACTCACTGATGTGAGGAATCTCAATGGCCCTGTCATACAAACAAACGATATCGTGTGCATGGCTTTGAATGATTGTACAGCTACATCAAACACCTTAGCTCAACAGTTAGGATGTGTTGTACATCAACTTTGACATCGTCTGCAGCATTGGGCCATCTTTGCTAGGTGGCCATTGCTATGGCTACCATTGACTCTACAACACAGGCATATGCGACTGCAATGGTGCCAAGAACGTTGTACATGGATGTGCGAATGGCATCGCATCATCTTTTCAGACAAATCCCACTTCAGTATGCAGCACCATGATGGACAAATCCATATCTGGCAATACCGCAGCAACAGGCTCAGTGAGACATCTATGATGCAGCACCATACAGGTTGGGCCCCTGGTGTTATGTTATGGGGTGCCATTGAACTTCACTCATGCGCACACACACTTTGTATGCACTACCGGTACTTTGAACAGCCAAGTGTTACATCACTGAGGTGTGGAGCCTGTGGTTGTACTTTATCTTCAGGGGCTCTCTGGTGCCATTTACCAACAGGACAATGCCCGACCACATGTGGCATGCATCGTCCAACAATTCCTGGATAGCCACCATGTGACACTTCTGCCTTGGCTTGCATGTTCACCAGATCTGTCCCCAATTGAACATGTCTGGTCCATGATTTCATGACGACTAGCACACCAGACACCAGCAGCTGCTACAACAGATGAACTTTGGCTACATATTGAAACTGCATGGACTGACATTCCCCAAACACACATCCAACGTCTCATCCTCACAATGCCGGACCGTGTAGCAGCGGTTATTGCCGCTCATGGTGGCTACACAAGATACTGATTTCTTTGTATTCCACAAGTCTAACCGAGTTGTATTTGTAATCATTTAATCCTTGTAACATAAGCTATGTATTCACTAAATATGGCTTTGATATCTCTTGTCTTTCCAGGTGTTGCACTTTTAATGGCCAGCAGTGTATCTGATAGGTTGCAAAACTAGTTCTTCTTTCACTTGTTCAAGTGAAAAATTGGTTAGGCCTGGCCCTCATTAGGACTAGCAAATTTGGTATATATCAGTGCAGTGGTGGCTTGTGAATTTTTGTCAATGGAGGTGCACAAGCCAGACTGAAGAAAGAATTAAATATTTCTCCCAGTGTAACGATACTAATTATTTCTAAAAGTGCAATTACTAGAAATACTAATTAATTTTAAAAGGCTATTGCTAAATAATTAAAATACTAATTATATGTGCCTAAATTTTGACATGAAATGTCTGTTAATTGATGACTTTTCCCCTCACAACAACATCCTACTCCATTCGTAACTTTCATTAACAACATACTACTCCATACATAAGATAAACAATGGCAGTGCCCCCAGAGATTTTGGGCACTTGCAGCAGGTTTAATCCTGACACATTGCAGCTAGGAACCCAATTTCGAAATTCAGTATTCATAGAATTACAGGAAGCCTAAAGCTTCTACCACCAATGATGGTATTATGGATGTACAAGAAATGTGTGCCCACACATCTGTTTAGCTTATCAGCCAACAGCCTGATGTTTGGAATACACTTACTTTTTTAATATACTACACTGGTTTCCATAAATTAAGGAAAATCCCTACGTTAAGTCAATGGAAAGCTAACGCCAAAGCACTATAACTTCTAAAATAAGTTTTTTTTTGTTTTGAAAAATATGATTGCAGATAAAGATTTCTATCAAATAAATCAATATCTTGATTTTCAACAATATTCGTTCAATATTTAATGAGTTATGGAAGTTTGAATATTTAAAATAACTTAAAATTCTCTGTCATTGAGCAATAAAATTTTAAAGTTTATCTTCAAACTATTTACATGTTGAAAGTTTTTAGGAGAAACCTCAGAAGCTTTTCGAAGCAATGAATTGGGTTGGGTTGTTTTACCTCTGAGCGGCACTTTTTTGCACACCATGGGCTAAATGGCCAGGTCACATGGACCCCGAAGGCTCAGAGAAGGTTGGGGGAGGGGACCCACTGGAACAGCTGTTGGGAGACAGATGGTAGCCTCCCATCAAGGCCATCCAGCGTGTTCTTTAATGTGCACAGGGTATGGCTCTCCCGCACACGGGGCCACGGCTTAACGTCCCATCCGACGGAGGGCGGCCTTTCCAAGCCCATCGGTGTCCCCTACTGACCGTGGGCAGGGCGGGGAATTTTGCGGAGATAAATCTCAACGCTGACCCAGCTGGGACTCGAACCTGGGAACTACAGATTACGAGCCTGGCGCGCTACTGACTGAGCCACCCCCGCCCCAAAACTTATTTTAGAAGTTATAGAGCTTTGGTATTAGCTTGCCATTGACTTAACATAGGGATTTTCCTTAATTTATGGAAACTAGTGTAATTGTAAAGGACATTTCATTTACTCAGTAAATGTTAATAAGAGTTTAATAAAACATAATAAAAGATTAAAATATTTCAAAATTTTTGGATTATTGTATATTCCTAAAAATGCGGTTACATTTTGCAACTAAGCATAAGTGTAGAGTATGTCACATTTAGAATGAAATATTAACATGTAATTTTTTCTATTACCAAGTGAACTATGGAAACATTATTTGGCAATACAAATTTTTTCATACATTTACATATTACATACAGAAAGAAAAATGCAAAAGTTAATTAAAAAAATTAGCGATGGTCAGACTTGAACTGAAGACTTTTCAATCAAAAATCTAAAACGAAACAGCAATACCACTCTATATACTGAATAATAGTTGTTAAGATAACATATTAGCATTTTAATACAGAAAGGATATCTAATACATTCCTACGATATTTTGATACTGATTTTGTTTCATAATGTAGTAAGACTAAGATTTTACATGTAAAAGATCTATAAGCAATTAAACTGATTGTATCTTTTCTTTAATTGATAGTTCAACACTTCACAGCATCTTGACAAAGAGGTAGCTTTTCTGTCTCCTGAAGAAATGAAAATTTCAGATTATGATGATTTCCAATCAGTTATATTTTTCAACATTCTACATTCACTAAAAGGACTTTATTAAATTAGTTACTGGTGCTGTGAGGTAATAAGAAGTTTGCATCTATTGATTTACACTACATCTAACACTTGATTTTTTCCTCCATATTGAATCACTTGGAGAACGAGTTCTGAGAAAAAAGATTTTTTTTATTTGAGAAAAATTGAAATTTGAACAATCTAGAGGATAGAGGGAAAATTGACTTGAGACAGTGGGATACAAACCTACAACTACCTGATGACATGTCAGGTGCTCTGATTGCTGAGCTACTGGGCACTGATCAAGATCTCTTCTATTGATGGCATTAAGCTTCATACAATGGGTAAGTCATTAGAAATTGTCTTAATTGCAATTGAAGATTCTGGATGACAGCACTTTTTATTTATACTAGTCTAGTCACACCCAAATCTACATTTTTGACATGGTATTATTTTTTGCTTGCTATCTTTGAAAGTTGAACTGGTTTCTCTTAAAGACTTTTTAAGAACTGGTCATTTGCTTAAAGAGTAAAATATTTTTCTTATTTCTTGAAAAATATATATTTGTACAATGAGCTTTGCATCTAGGTGACTTGTACTTGTAGCTCTAGCTCAACTTATATTAAGAGCAAGGGAAATTTTAAAAGTGCCAAGACAGGATTTGGACCTTTTTTCACAATGCATTCATTTGTGACCATGATAGTTTTAAATTTTTTTCAGCAGAAAAGTATTTGAAATTTTTTATAATTTATTTTGTGGTGACTAACAGATATATATATATACACACTCAGTAGACACTTTATTAGGTACAGTGCATTCATTGCATGGAAAGAATGCTGGAGAAAATGCATCAAATGCAGTAATTTTACATTGAGTGATATTTTCCATTTCTGCATTATGGTTATGTTATCTGAAATAATAAAGCAGTTACAGCTAATTATGTATTACTTTTTGACCAAACTTTGCATATAAGTTATGTGATAAACCAAATGGAAGAGCATTTAATTTTAAATAGCAAAATATTAGAAATTCTCAATAAAATGATGACTACTTAAGGCTAATAAAAAAAAGAGGTTAACAGCCTTTGAAAACTTTGAGGGTTAAGATACATTTTCAACTACTTTAGAGAGCTAAATAATTTTAAACTAAAGCTCTGCTAAATAATTAAGATTACAAAAATAAAATATTGCTATTGAAGTTTAGGCATTACCACTTCCAGTGCAAGAATGGTATTGATTTTGATCATCAAGTAAAATATTTGAATGTTTTCTACAACCAAGTACCAATATGTCATTTTTAATATGATAAAGATGTTGCATAAGAAAAAAAATCAGAGATTAAAAAGATAACTATACTCACCTCTTCACATAACTGAAGCATGCGCCTTGTGCTCTCTAAGGACTGAAAGTAAAAATGCATCTTAAAAAAAAAAAGTATTTTACATGAAATGGAATAATCAAAGATAATTAGGTCACTCTAAACTCAATCAACAAATGATGTCTATTTGATCATTTCTGAATCCAAGTCTCGTTAACAATTTTCTCTTTAGTCTTACGATTTTTTACCATAATTAGAAGCTATTTAAGTTTTTGCCAAAATTTTAGGAATTTAAGGATTTCTGAAAATTTTTACATTTTTAAACTAAAACTCTAATAATGCTGAAACTGATTTTTGAATCTTTCTAAATACATTTTCCACTGAAAATAATTATATAGTGATTGTTATAGTACTAGCATATTGCCCACCAAATTTTGCAGGAAAAAACGAATTTATCCTCTGGTATTCTTAAATAAAGGGAAATTCTATAGGAGAAATTTGAGATAGGGTGACCAAGTATTTGGGTACTTATAAGCAGTGGTATAGTCATCCATTGGGGGATGGAGGTATATGACTCTTAAGCACATGCATAAATTGCATTTTCTACAAAATCTCAGATAATCAGACTCAAGCACCTCAACCTCTCTCCCTCCTACTAATCTAAATTATGTTAACTCTGCCACCCCATTTAAAGTTTCTGGGTATGTCACTGTTTACAGGGATTTCCAACCAGTTATATACAGAAGTGCAAAAAACCGTAGAATGGTAAAAAAAAAATATCATTTGAAACCTTATCTCTAGTTCTATTAAAGATTTCAGCCTGAATGACAGGACTTTTTTGCCACTTGACTCAATAAAGAATAATGTGGTGGAGCAGAGGCACTACAAAGGATGTATTTCAAAAGCTGTTCTTAAGAAAACCGAAGTTGGTCACATTAAGTGAAAGAGAAGGTATGTATTAATTGTGCAATAATCAGTTAACTGGAATTAATTTTTTTTTTACATTTTCAGTTCAAAGTTTGGAAAGCAAAGCAAGGTTTGACCTATATAAACTTCTGGTTAACTATGTCTATTCCTAACACACGAAAAAAAAAATAGCAACACAGATTTACTCCAATAGTAACAAGCAAGTTAAGAGTTAATCACATACTCAACTTGCGTATTTGCTGCTGAAAGTAATTTCGTATATAATAACACTACAGAAATGAATCTATTTGACCAAGATGTAGTAAAGTACTGTACTAAGAAGTACTTGATAAAAGCAAAATACTACATACCAATGTTCTAGTTTGAGCTATCCCTACCTCAAAATAAAGAACAGCCTTAAATGTAGAAATTCTCAGTTAAGACAGAGCTTACATAAAAGTTGAGTGGCATACTTTAGAGATTGATACTATTATCAAAGCACTATTTGCAATTAATTTTACAGTTGATTATGCATCTTCCAGGTAATGTAGCTCACAAACAGTTGGGTTGTTTTACCTCTGAGCGGCACTTTTTTGCACACCATGGGCTAAATGGCCAGGTCACATGGACCCCGAAGGCTCAGAGAAGGTTGGGGGAGGGGACCCACTGGAACAGCTGTTGGGAGACAGATGGTAGCCTCCCGTCAAGGCCATCCAGCGTGTTCTTTAATGTGCACAGGGTATGGCTCTCCCGCACATGGGCCACGGCTTAACATCCCATCAGACGGACAGCGGCCTTTCCAAGCCCATCGGTGTCCCCCTACTGACCGTGGGCAAGGCGGGGAATTTTGCGGAGATAAATCTCAAAGCTGACCCAGCTGGGACTCGAACCTGGGAGCTACAGATTACGAGCCTAGTGCGCTACTGACTGAGCCACCCCCATCCCCTTGTCAGATGAGTTGCATTTCTGTCAGTATTTTAATGATGCAAGAGAGTGCATTTCAGGAGTAATGAAGCTTTCCATCTGGATTGTGTCCATGTTTTAGTCAAGCTAGAGAGGTTCTAAGATGTTCTGAGAATGGTTTACCCATTCTCAGAACATCACAGAACATGCATGAGGTAGGCCCATTAGTTGAGGTATTGACCCATTGAAAACAGGAAGGCTACATACAGATTCTGGACAACCAGGTGTTGCCTTTTGTGCTTCATGTGAAGAACAAACACAACATAGACACTCTGATGTTCCAGGATGACAACTGCAGGGTGCACAGGGCCAAAACTGTGACTGACACGAGGAGCATGAGATAACATTGGGTCACCTTGACTGGCCTGCTAAACCACCAGATGAATCTGTCACTGAAAACCTTTGGGACATCTGGAACATAGGATGATACACCAATATAAATATATGTATCTGGAACGTAGTGTGAAATGCTAAAATAGGCATCCACATAATCAAGCTGAACTATGAGCACTATTGTTGGAGGAACAGACAATGAATGATGTAAACTATATCTGGTGACTGGTGGAGTCTATACCTAACAGTGCTGCTGCTGTAATTAATGTGAAGGGAAGTGTTACACAGTATTAGGTGAGAAATTACAGAGGTGAGACATTTTTGTCAGATGAGCTTAATAGTAAATATAATTCAGAATTTGGTTTGTATTTCAAGTCACTTTCAATTTAAATATGTTATATTTATAAACTGATTGTTCATATTTGCACACATTCATATTGCAGATGCTGTAGCACCTGCAGCAGTAGAGAACCAAAGTTGAAATTTACATGGTGGAACAAGATCTGTATAAAGGTTATAAAGAAAAATTATGGTATTTTTAATTTGTCTCACTTTTCAGTTTTATGCAATTGAAAAAAAAAAACAGCATAAAAACAGAAAACATGAATTGAAAATTTTGATATTGATGAGGTAGATTAACCATAAAAACCTGCTAATGAATGGGTAACCTGCCCATTGCAGAGTTAAGAATATCTTTTTTTTAATGTTTTCCCTTATACATATATATACACACACACACTGAAGAGCCAAAACATTATGACTATCTGTCTAATACGATGTTCATCCCCCATGTGCTGCCAAAACAACTCTTACCTGGCAAGGCATGGACACAAGATTTCTAAAGGTGTCTTGTGGTATCTGGTACCAACACATTACCACCATATCTTTTAACTCTTGTAATATGGTAGAGCTGCCGGAGATCGGATACGCTGTTCCAACACAAACCACAGATGCTTGATTGGATTGATGTCTGGGGAATTTGGAGGCTAGGGTTGGGTTGTTTTACCTCTGAGTGGCACTTTTTTGCACACCATGGGCTAAATGGCCAGGTCACATGGACCTCGAAGGCTCAGAGAAGGATGGGGGAGGGGACCCACTGGAACAGCTGTTGGGAAACAGATGGTAGCCTCCCGTCAAAGCCATCCAGCGTGTTCTTTAACGTGCACAGGGTATGACTCTCCCACACACAGAGGCTAGGGCAATACCTTGAAGTCTTCCTCATGTTCCATAAACCATTCTAGAACAATATGGGCAGTGAGGCATGGCACATTATCCTGCTGAAAGAAGGCACTACTAGAGGGAAATACCATTGCCATGAAAGGATGTACCTGGTCTGCAATGATGTCTAGGTAGGTGGTAGACGTCATAGTTTCCTCACATGAATGACTGGACCCAGGGTTTCCAGCAGAACATTGCCCAAAGCATTATACTTCCCTCCACTGGCTTGTTTTCGTCCAACGGTGCATCCTGGTGCCAACACTTCCCCAGGTAAACGATGAACACTTACCCGGCCGTCCATATGCTGTAACAGGAAAAGAGATTCATTGGACCAGATGACTTCTTCCAATCATTCAAGGTTCACTTTTGATGCTTGCATGGCCCTTGTAGGCACTTTTGACAGTGAACTGAGGTTAGGCATGGGCACTTGGCGCAGCCTGAGGCTACACAGCCCTATTTTCAGCAGGGTTCGATGTACTGTGTGTTGTGACACATTACTCCCATCATCAGCATTCAAATTACTGGCAAGTTGTGCCACAGTATTCCCTCTGTTAGCTCATACCCCCCCCCCCCCCCCCCCCCCCCCAATATGGGGCCACCTGGGGAAGGCTATGCTGACCGGATTGGGCAATGGTTGGACAGGCTAAGATTTCCATCTCAGAAGTTGAGGGCCCTGCTGACTGACTAGGTTCGATCATGTTGGACAGGGCCGGACTAAGAGTCCCAGTCACGGGAGCCGAGGCAACTTGGATTCTATATCCTTGTTTGTGGCAGTCCAGGACATAGATTAAATTTAGGTTTTGACCGATGGATGAGCTTTACTCCTATAGTACTGTTCGCCATTAGGTAGTCGGGGATGAGATGTATCTACATGGTACTGTCGTGCCCGACCGTAGGTAGTGGTGAATATGTCATTTCCCTATACTGGTAGTGTTTTAGGCGGAACTAGTGAGTCTTATCATCATATATATATTTACCTGTTGGCTCATACCATACGGGATATCCTTTGCTCACCTCTAGCATCGATGAGCCATGGTTGGCCCACACCTTGCTGGCAGTTTGTAATTTTTCCCTCCTCGGACCACTTTTTGAAGGTACTAACCACGGCTGACCGTGAGTACCCCACAAGCCTAGGCATCTTGGAAATGATCAGACCCAGTCATCTGGCCATTACAATTTGGCCTTTTATCAAACTCACTTAAGTCCACTGCCTTTCACATCTGAAGAACATGAATAACAATGATTAATAGAGCTCAGTATCAGGTGTTTATACCGTTTCATGACCTTAACACGTCCATCGTTTACCTGCATTTGCTTCGATTAGCATAAAGATGTATTGGTCATAATGTTTTGGCTCTTCAGTGTATATTAGGGTCCCAAACAAGTAGTTCATATAAACTAATGCTTATGATTATTAAAAGCTCAACTTTTAGAGATTTCAAAACTCTTTTCAGCATTTTTTCCCATATTAGTAGTTTTTAGAACATAAACAATTTCAGAACCTCTTAAAATTTCAAACTTTCAGCTCTCCTTTACTTTAAACTGTCTCTATTCAAGGTAAAAAAAATTCGACTACATAAAGAATTGTTTTGAGTTTACATTTTATAAGACTTTTAAAAACATAACAAAATTTAATCAAAATCAAAAATGGTTAAATAACTCCATCCATATTAAATACACATATTACCTGTAGATAATGCAATTAATACTCATGAAAAAAAATATTATTGCTGACGTGGTGGGAATCGAACCTCAACTCTCTAGATACATGCTAGAGTGCTCTAACATTAAACCATCCATTGGATGATAATTTGCTTCCACAATTAGACTTATAAATTTTTCACTGAATGTGCCAGACCTTGCACCATCTATAATCAGGAAAGGAAGCTTATTTTCAAATTGTTACTAAACCCAGGATTAAAAATTATTGTAATTGCTTCAATTGTCTTACAAATAAATTAACTGCTTAATCAATCAACCTAACAAGTTAGCTAGCTGCCTGCCTGCCTGTATATCATCAAACAGCTGGTACTGTGGAGATCCAATAAAGAGGGAGTAGGCTATAGCATAGCTCCTGTGCTACAAAATTTGTCCAGACAATTCTAACAAGGTCCAGTTTGACACTGTTTACCTACCACATCCTAGGTCTCCCCTTTTTTATTTATTTGTAAGGCCTTCAAACAGACTTCATAACTTGCTAATCTGAAGTTCATGTGGGCAACATGGTCAAACCATTAACAACTGAATCTCTCTCTGCATATACAATATAATTTTGAAAGGGAGATTTCTGACTTTTGTCTAAAATCATTCATTTTTAACTGTGACTTTGGTTGTTGCAAGAGAACATCTGTGACAATGCATAAAAAAATACCTCCTCAGGCAGCTGCTTGCCATAAAGGTCTGACAGGAGCCTGTCAGTTTATATGCCTGCTTTGGTCTGAGAGGATGGGGAGACCTCAGCAGAAAAACATCCCAAACGTTCATGCCTTACTTGAGGCTTGAACCCAGGTCCCTTAGATCAGTAGCCAAGTGTGCTAACCATTCAGCCATGGGATGGCACCTCTTTATCTGGCTTCAACTTCCTTCTTTTCATGGTGTTTGGAGGTTCAGAATGTGAAAATCTAATAGGGGAGATGTAAGTACTATAGAGATGATGCTGCAGTCATTCCCAACCATAACTGTTCAACATTTTCTTGTTACTTGGACAACATGGGAAATGACATTGCCATGCAACAAAATAATCATGTTACTCAAAAGTCCTGGGAAATTTCACTTTATTGCCTACTTTAATATGTGCATACTTTTGCAATGATGTTGAGAGTTGATGGTGTCATCATGGTCCAGAAACTCAATCAACAGCAGACCCTGATAATCAAATAAAAAGCTTTTTTTTCTATTAATGATTCAATTAGCTTAAATTTTAAATATTTGTAAAAATTGAAAATCTTTAAAGTACTTTTAATGGCTTAATTAATTTTTTTATTAAAAGCTTTATGCTCCCAAAATTAGAATGTAAAAAGAAATTTTGAGAACCTTGTAAAATGTCTTTTTACACAGTCACAACTTTGATTGTAACATGAAATGTTTTTATCCCAAAGAATGAAAGAAAAAAAAAACTTCAAGCTATTTCAGCTAAAAAAAAAACTAATAATACATCACTTTCTTTGGTTTATAGTACAAACATTATATGTCAGTTACAAATTTATGAAGCAAATTATAGATATTTCTATATTATTTATGTATTTGACCATAAATTATAATAACAGCATAAATGAAATGCTTTGGAAGTTAAAGTACTCATAAAAATATATTTCAACAGACTGCCAATAATGGAATAAACATTTTTCTTGAAAATCCATTACAGATAAATTTCCTTCTATTACCATCCAAAGAAAAAAAAAAAATGAGACAGGGCATTTATCTAACACAAAATGTATTTATCATGCAAAGAACTTTTGAGCATTCCATTTGAATGAAATTTATGCTAGAATTTTCTGTTTTATATAGGTATCACCATACATGAGGAAAACACATCAATACAGAGATTAAATATTTAGGTCCTATTTTCTATGTATTGTTTGAAGAAAAGAAAATTATACTTTTCTTTTTGCAAGAGAAGTATGGGTTTAAATCCTACAGCTAGTTTCAATTGAGCCAAAAACCTTTTTCAATACTCAATATGAAACATATTGTTGCAAATTAAAATGGATGAGCACTGAGCGTGAGTTAAAGTAAAAATATGTCAATGAAAATTACAATACAATTTATTACAAAAGTATGGATGAAATTATTTATAAACAAACTAAGTCAACCAACACAAAACTCTATAATAATACAAAGATAAACTTTCAGAAGAATCATTATCTCAATTCTACCAACATGATCCACACCAATAAACTAATCAACCTTCTGCACACTCACCATATAAAATCTTCACTTTTTACACCCATCACTTACATACTAATTATGCCTCCTTTTGGATATCCACAACTCCAACAACAATTATATCCTTTCTATTTTTCAGATTGGTTCTGTATTCCAATTAGTTGGTTACATAATTCTCACACAGTGCGACACACAAGCATTCATGACGTGTGTTGCGCTGTGTCTCACACACGTGAGCATTCATGACACGTTTATCATAAATTCACCGTAGCACATTCATCTGTCGTAACAATATTAAACCACTCTTGAACCCAAACATTTAAATTTTTTAGGTCAAGAATTATTTTTCATTCATAAATTTTTACACTGGAGAAATTAGTAGTTCATAACTGAATAAAAAATGGCCTGACAACATTTCATATGTTTAATAGACTCGACAGCTTTTTTCTCATCTGCTATCCCAATATGCAGTCGAGTTGGTTGCTGAACCATTGCTACTTTTGGGATAGTAACATCTAAACTTTACAGAACATCAATTTCTCAAGTCATGACATGCAGATATTACTGACATTATTTAAAACTGATTTTATTAATATTCAGCAATTATTTTAGATTATAAATATATATTATTATGAATTTTTAATTCTGTACTTTTGGACTAATATGATTATTACTGCTTAAATATTTGGTGTAGAATTTGGATTTACTAAGAGTTAAATAGGGAACACTATCGTGCCAGAACCCATCTCATTATTTTAGATATTTCTTATGAGAAATAGTATATCAATTTACATTATTACAGCTAATGTTACAATTTCAAGGAACTTGGCCCCAATGCAAAGTCAAATCTTCATATATTAATCAATAAAATGGAAAATAATTTTGTTATTTAAAATTACACATTGCAAAAATTTTAAACTGAAATTAGCTTACTTTATCAGTAACTTCATTTGCTTTAAACTGAAGTTCCTCTAATTCTGTACTTCCACTGGCCATTGTTGTTTGAATATACCTGATTAAGAAAAATTTAATCTGTAACATGTGTAAAGATTTATGTAATATATGTCCACAACATATACAGTAGATATCACTTGTTATAAATAATATATTGGTGGCCAGTAGCTCAGCGGTCCAGAGCACCTGACATGTTATCAGGAGGTCGTGAGTTCGTATCCCACCCAGCTCAAGACAATTTTTCTTCTAAAAATTTGAATCAACTTCAAAGTGGTAATTTATTAGTAGATTACTTGTTATGATCCTGTTGGAACATACATGAAATTATATTTAAAGACTTGTACTTTTAAACATTTAACAATTTGCATAATCTAGGTAAAATACCTTAAAATTTAATGGCTAAAAATTACTTTTAAAAATACATTTCTTATAGACCCACCATCCTCACAGATCCCTCTACTATGCATATTAAACTGGCAGGCTCCTATCAGACCTCTGTGGCAAGCAGCTGCTTGAGGAGGTATTTTATAGATTCAGGGGCTTGAAGCCAAGTCCCTTTGATTTGTAGTCAAGCATGCTAACAACTTTGCCAGAGGTTGATTTTTTTATAACTATGATCAAAAATAAGTAAATTAAAATCATCCACTAAAGAAATTTTAGAGAGAAGACAGATGAACCTCAGCCTTTGCAATTTCTAAATTTAGGATGTCTTGAGTGTGAATAGTTTTGAAGAAATCCTCTGGGCTTTTCATCTGTCCATAACAAATGTACATTTTTTTTTAAAGAACTGAATTCAGCTCTTCAATGAAATCTTTTTATGATCTTGTTTCACAGAACAACTTCTAGTGTGTTTCACATGTTGCCCACTCGTAATTTGGGATGTGCACCATTTACTGAACATCTCTGAGAGTGACCATCAGATCCTTATCTGTTTGGATGGATGCTGAGACACATCTTCAACAGATGGCAGAAGAAATCAAAA
Source organism: Ryuthela nishihirai (assembly GCA_038380435.1). Taxonomy (NCBI): domain Eukaryota; kingdom Metazoa; phylum Arthropoda; class Arachnida; order Araneae; family Heptathelidae; genus Ryuthela; species Ryuthela nishihirai. The sequence goes on from JAWZYU010000037.1 coordinate 3,717,428, forward strand.
TCCACAGTATATCATTCGAGGACATTACTGTGAAGTCACCAGATGCTTCGTGGCTCTTGATATATTTTTTTCCCTCCACATTTGAAATAAAATAGCAGTGACATCATTGGTAAAAGAGTTTCAAAACTACTGTGCTCACAAAGTTCTGTTAGACTTTAGCACTTTGCTGTCATGGCTTTGGGTTGTTTTACCTCTGAGTGGCACTTTATTGCACACCATGGGCTAAATAGCCAGGTCACATGAACCCCGAAGGCTCAGAGAAAGTTGGGGGAGGGGACCCACTGGAACAGCTGTTGGGAGACAGATGGTAGCCTCCCGTTAAGGCCATCCAGCGTGTTCTTTAACGTTGGGTTGTTTTACCTCTGAGCGGCAGTAATTTGCACACCATGGGCTAAATAGCCAGGTCACATGAACCCCGAAGGCTCAGAGAAAGTTGGGGGAGGGGACCCACTGGAACAGCTGTTGGGAGACAGATGGTAGCCTCCCGTTAAGGCCATCCAGCGTGTTCTTTAATGTTGGGTTGTTTTACCTCTGAGCGGCAGTAATTTGCACACCATGGGCTAAATAGCCAGGTCACATGAACCCCAAAGGCTCAGAGAAAGTTGGGGGAGGGGACCCACTGGAACAGCTGTTGGGAGACAGATGGTAGCCTCCCGTTAAGGCCATCCAGCATGTTCTTTAATGTTGGGTTGTTTTACCTCTGAGCGGCAGTAATTTGCACACCATGGGCTAAATAGCCAGGTCACATGAACCCCGAAGGCTCAGAGAAAGTTGGGGAAGGGGACCCACTGGAACAGCTGTTGGGAGACAGATGGTAGCCTCCAGTTAAGGCCATCCAGCGTGTTCTTTAACGTGCACAGAGTATGGCCCTCCCACACAAGGGGCCACAGCTTAACATCTCATCTGAGGGATGACGGCCTTTCCAAGCCCATCGGTGTCCCCTACTGACCGTGGACAGAGCAGGGAGTTTTGCAGAGATAAATCTCAACGCTGACCCAGCTGGGATTCGAACCTGGGAATTACTGATTACGAGCCTGGCACACTACCGACTGAGCCACCCTGCCCCTACTTTCATGGCACTTTTATTTTGAGCTGAAATTAGAACTTGTCCATCTAATTGCTAGTTGGCTGCCCTTAAAATCTTTCTGCCCCAAGTGACCACCTGGAACACTTATGCTGTTGAGCCACACCATCCTGCTGCAACCACACAATAAAATGAATTTCTCATTTCCACCACAAAGGAGCATCTGACCTTCCAAATGAATGCTATTTAAACTAGTCCCAATGCCTCATTACATCCACAATTACACACTGTACATAAACTCATACACATTCCCAACTATATCACTGAGCCATGGAATGTTGAATTCGTATCCAATAATACCAACTCACAAATCTCCAGCTGCACAAACATCCACAGACTTCAGATTGGAACCATAGTAATACACTGCAATATGAATCCATTACAAAAAGCTATTTATTTCCATAATGAATCATAACCCATCCAAATGCTCCCTCATCTACACCTACCCATCAAATATCAATGCTGGCCCAGCTGGAATCAACCTCTGCAAAACTCCCTGTCCTGCCCTCAGTCAGTAGGGGACACCACTGGACTTGGAAAGGCAGGTATCTGTTGGATGGGATGTTAAGCCGTGGCCTGTGTGTGCGGGACAGCCATACCCTGTGCACGTTAAAGAACATGCTGGATGACCTAGATGGGAGCTAAGATAAGGTGACCAGACGTCCCGCTTTTGGCGGGACAGTCCCGATTTTTAACAATTTGTCCCGCGTCGTTTTAAAAAAGTCCCGATTTTTGGAAAGAATGCACGACAAGCTAGGGAACGGCGGGAGAACGGGAAGGGAATATACGGTTTTCGGCGGCCATGTGGCTATTTCGCCAGGATATGAGTTTTATATTATTTTTGTTAATTTTATAATGTTAAACTTTAATAATAAGAAATAATTGTTGAGAACTGATTATCGAGAACTGCTTATCAAAGTTCGCATTGTTGATCAGTTGTTAGAATTCGACCACCATTGTTTAGACTTAATGAACAATGACCGTACTGCGTGCTAGTGCTAGTTAAACAAGTGATGTCAACAAATCAGCTATTCAGATAATTTAGGTAAGTAATTTACTTATTTATATCATAAATACATAAATTTTCTTGAATTTAGCAGACAGTACTCGTATTATTTATATTTTATAGTGGCGGCAAAAAGTCTAGCGCCGGCCTTGTAAGTGACACTTACGACTTACGTTACGGCAAATTCAGAGGAAAAATAATGCAAGTTAGTATTGTTATTATTTAGAAAGAAACATAGGATTAAAATTAAAATAATTTTTAAAATATAGTTACTTTATAACAATCAAATTAATTTAATTTATAAACTAAGAATAAAATATGGTGTCCCGCTTACCAATGGTGACCGCTCATGGTGTCCCGCTTTACCAATGTTAAAATCTGGTCACTTTAAGCTTAGAATTACTGTCAAACGAATGCTCATATAATGACCATCATAAAATATTTAGAATTTTGCCCCTGACATTCTTCCCCTTAATAAAAAGAGTGGGGGTTATTAATAAAAAAAATAAGTCAAGGGGGTTGACCTTAACAAGTTATATCTAAAATTAAAGCTTGTGACATTTCCAACATCATGGGCTACCTCAAACTTGACGCCAAATGGGAGCGAAAATGTGGTTGATGCTTATGAGTCATAGGTCAAAGTTTCTGAAGGTAAGTGTTTTTTAATCAGTTGAAGAAAAAAATATAAATAAGTTAAGAAAAAATATAAATAAATTAAAAAATACCTATCTTTCTATATGCACCCTAAAAAGTAGAAAATAAACCTAAATCATATCATTGGTACAATCAATCACTGAGTTTGTATTCACTTCAAAGGAAGATAGGGTGTCAATTTAGCTACTCGACAAGATTGCTAGTAATCTAACTTCCTTTGAAGTGAATAGGAACTCAGTGACTGATTACACCACTTATATGCTTTAGGCTTATTTTCTACTTTTTAAAGTGCATATAGGAAGATGGGTATTTTTTAAAATTTTCAATTAAGTCACATAATATTTTAAATAAGTTAAGTTTTTAAAGATGTAAGTTCTCAGAAAATGACAACAGCAATTAAGATCTACAAAATTGTGCTTCTATGCTGGAAATTATATTAGAAATGAAAAACTACATTTGCGGAAGCTCACCTATCACCTTGCAATCATAGTTAGAAAATATGTCAACATGGACTGGGTTCTCCAAAGATACTGACTATGCAAAAAGCTATCAAGTCACCTACAGCAAGTCAAAACCAGACACTATGAAGACAACCCAGAATATTGTGTTGTTGTTGTTGTTTTACCTCTGAGCAGCACTTTTTTGCACACCATGGGCTAAATGGCCAGGTCACATGGACCCCGAAGGCTCAGAGAAGGTTGGGGGAGGGGACCCACTGGAACAGCTGTTGGGAGACAGATGGTAGCCTCCCGTCAAGGCCATCCAGTGTGTTCTTTAACGTGCACCAGGGTATGGCTCTCCCGCACATGGGGCCACGGCTTAACGTCCCATCCGACGGACGGCGGCCTTTCCAAGCCCATCGGTGTCCCCTACTGACCATGGGCAGGGCAGGGAATTTTGCGGAGATAAATCTCAATGCTGACCCAGCTGGGACTCGAACCTGGGAACTACAGATTACAAGCCTGGCGCGCTACCGACTGAGTCACCCCCGCCCCAGAATATTGTGAGTGTGCCAGTCATTATAAAGCAAGGGAGTGTAAAAACAAGAACTAATTATCATGATAATTTGGCAAATATTCCATCTTTAGCAAATAGCAGCACATGTATAGAATTATTAGACTAAACACGAAATTTTGACTAAAAGATTTCCGGTTGTTTTATTAAATGTAAAATTACTTAACTGATGCTACTTAAGATTATCATAGTCTGAAAACTTTTAATAATTTAGTAACAATGACTTTTATGAATTAAAGTAATTATTAAAAACTTTAAGATACTAGGAAAAAAAATTTATAAAGCACAAAATATGCAAAGTTTTGGATGGTGCACTAAAAATTGGTTCAATTATATGGTTCATAGAATATTTACAAGAAATGAATATGGTGGTAGTGAAAACAAATATATATGATATTGCTAAAATAAACAAATACCCCCTCAAGCAGCTGCTTGCCACAAAGGTCTGACAGGAGCCTGTCAGTTTATATGCCACAGTAGGTCTGAGAGGATGGCATCAGAAAAACAACACAAACATCCATGCCTTACCTGGGACTCGAACCCGGGTCCCTTAGATCAGTAGCCAAGCGCGCTAACCACAACTGGTGATAAAAGTGTATCATACTTCTGATTTTATAATTGGTGATATAGTTAAGGGTAATTATTTATTATAACTACTCCTGCCACCATTTTTTTTACAATGTGAAAGTAGACCTTTTTCCTCCATTATAATCTCAAAACCAAAGTATTAACTACACCAGTAAGATATAAGGAAATTGGTTTTCAGGAAAAAATATACATTTGGCATTACACAGAAATGAGTTTTATCTATTATTTTTAAAATGTGGATCAATGGGGCATTTTTTTTCTTTCAATTTGTTATGGCATGTTTACCTTTGTTTTATGGTATTATGGAATGAATATAAGTTTAAGAAGAGGCTATTTTATCGTGGGAGAATATATTTGTAATATAGTGATAAAATTACAATAATTTATGGCTCAAGTTCTTCAGATACCCTGTTGATTGATTTTGGTTTTCCGAAAATGTCAATAATGAGACGGCAATATTTTTGATTCCACACTTTACTTATTTAATTCCTCTGTGATGTAATTTTTTTGGTGGCTCTTTTTATAATGTAGCCAAAGGTTTCATATGAAATGAGAACCTGTGGCTGCAAAATTATTAAATTTTCTCTATATCACTGTAATTGTTGGAAAAGCTGAGACAATTAGATGGATTATCTAAGAATTTACCTTGGTTATTTTCTTCCAGTTTGATGGGTTTGTCCTGTGGTGGGTAGTACAGTCCAGATATGAGTTCACACGTTCTTGATTTTTTTGTTGTTCTTTGTGGGAATGTTGGTGCTAAGTTGACATCTTTGGTGCACATATTAACTAATGTATTTGTAGATTTGGCTTGTAAATGGTAGCTAGGCGTAAACTGGAAGGAGAGCTGTGTACCAATCCCTAGTGATGATGCACAGAACCGGCCAGGTCTAGCACCTAATGTCCGACCCCGCCTTCTCGTGGTGCAGGCCGTTAGTACCTTTCAAAAGAGATATTCTCTTTTGGAAGGGAACGGAAGGGGAGGGCTGCCAGTTCAGTATGGCCTACTGATCTGGTCATCTATGGCCACTTTTTTCTTTTTTCAACCCTGCTGAAGAGTGGTCAACTTCACAGGGTCCTGGTGCTGACCATCTATACCTACTAGACTGGACTTGTTTATGGATTTGAGTTTGATTATGGATCCTGGACTTGCTGCACTGGTGGGCCTCTGTTGAGGGAGAGTCTGCTGCTGTGTTTTCTGTTTGCTTCTGGGTTCCCAGCTCTAAGTGAACAGAGGCATGGGATACCTTATATCAGCTGGTGGATAATCCTAATCAGAGGCCATCGCAGGTACCTGAACCTTACGTAGCTAGTTGGGCATCGTCAAGCCTAAACTGGAGTAATGTGTCTCAGGCAGGCCAAATGGCTCTTGAAAAAGTCCACTTGAAAAGGTGGTGCCTGAAGTTCCTACCAGCATCGGTGACTTCAGCCTTTAGTGGAGGAGGAACAGGTCTTTGCCCCATGCCTGCGATCAGGGGGCTGTTTGATATTGTTGGCTCTACCAATCTCAATAAACCTAATTTCTTTAAAAATCCTACTAATCATTTTCTCTCTGCAGGAACGTGGAATGTGAGGACATTACATAGAGGTTATTCTCTTGATGTCCTCATGCAGGAATTCCAGTGCTATAACCTAGATATTCTAGGCTTGCAAGAGACCAGATGGACAGGTAAAGGTGAGATACTTAAAAATAACTTTAAATTTCTCTTTACAGGGAGGGAGGATGGAAAGCATCACCAAGGCGTGGGTCTGCTGCTCAGCAGACATGCTAGTGATGCTCTTCTAGGATATGAGTGCATTAATGAAAGGATTCTTACAGCAAAATTTCAGACAAGCATTAAACACTTGAATGTTATCTGCTGTTATGCCCCCACTGAGGATTCTGATGAGGATGAGAAGGATAGTTTTTACAGACAACTTCAGGATATTTTGAATTCTGTCAAGAAAGGAGATATTACCCTTGTTCTTGGTGACTTCAATGCCAAAGTTGGTACTGACTCTGACCTTTGGGGAGGAGTAATAGGCCCTTTTGGTATTGGTAGCTGCAATGGCAATGGGCAACATCTCCTACAAGTAAGTAAACTCAATGGTTTCAGAATAACTAACACATATTACAAACACCGTGACATACATAAATACACATGGGTTTCACCTGACGGGCTGCATAGGAATATGATTGATTATATATTAATTAACAGCAAATGGGCTAGTTCTGTTAGAAATACCAGGGTATATAGGGGAGCTGAAATTGGATCTGACCATTACCTTGTTAAAAGTGTCTTGCAACTTAAACTTAAAAAGTGTTGTGCTAGGGTTAAAAAATTTACCTTTAATACTGAAGCTATGAAAGACCCAGTTATAGCTAAAGCTTACCATGATAGGTTACTTAGTCATTATGACAGTCATGGTTTGCTTAATACTGAAGTTGAGGAAGAATGGGGCCATTTTAAACAGGCTTTTTTGGAAACTAACAGTACTCTTTTAGGGAAAAAGGAGCAGAGGAGGAAGAATTATTTAAGTGATAAGGCACTTGAGCTTATTTCAGAAAGAAGGAACTGCAGGAATGTCCTTAATCAGTACCCTACTAGTCCTAATAGAAAGCGTTACAAAGAACTTAATAAACGTGTAAGGGATCAGTTGGCTACTGATAAGAATCTTTGGCTTGATGGCCTGGCTGACAAAGCTGAGGAAGCAGTTAGACAGCACAACAGCAGAGAGTTGTACCATATAGTTAATGTTTTGTGTGGTATAAAACGAACAGGTATACAGGGATTAAAGGATAAACAAGATAAGGTTATGGAAGGTGAGGATTCTGTCATGGCTAGGTGGGCTGAGCATTTCAGTGATGTTCTAAACAATGTAGTTAGTTCTACTCCCATTGTTTACAATGATGATAGATGCATTGGTGGCTTTAATGTTGGCCCTATAACACAATCTGAAGTTAGTTTGGCTATTTCTAAACTTAAACTTCATAAATCCCCAGGGGTGGATGAAATTACTACGGAAATGCTTAGAGCTGGGAATGTTTCAGTTACCACTTGAATGACTGAAATTTTGAATAACTTTTATGATAAAGGCATGGTTCCTAAAGATTTTACCAGAGCTATTATTATCCCTATTTTCAAAAAAGGTGATCGCAGTTCTTGTGATAACTATAGGGTATCAGCCTACTCTCCGTTCCAGGTAAAGTTCTTTCTATGATTGTGCTTAATAGAATTAAGAATCTGGTTGACAGGCAATTGCGTGATGAGCAATGTGGATTCAGAAGTGGTAGGGGATGTGTGGATCAGATATTTTCACTTAGGCAGATTCTTGAGAAATGTTTAGAGTTTCAGAAACCTTTGGTTGCTAGCTTTGTTGATTTCAAAAAGGCTTTTGACTCTGTTGATCGTCATAATTTGTGGTTGATTGTGAGATCATATGGTATACCAGATAAGTTAGTTAACATAATGAAAGCTCTCTATAATAACACTGAGTCATGTGTGAGAGTTGGCAAGTCTTGTAGCAATTGGTTTAGCATTACATCTGGTGTTCGACAAGGGTGCATTTTGTCTCCTTTTCTCTTTAGTTTGGTTGTTGATTATGTTATGCGAAATTCAGGGGGAAAGATTTTGGCCTTAAATGGGCTGGAGATACGAAAATTTCTGATTTAGATTATGCTGATGATTTATAGCCCTTTTGGCAAATGATGTTGATGAGATGAACTCTTTCATTCGAGCTGTTGATGAGACTGGTAGTAGAGTAGGTTTGGTTATAAACAGAGAGAAATCTAAAGTGATGAAGATTGGTCAGGCAGGCTGTGGTTCAGTTGATCTGAATGGCTTCAATCTTGAGAAGGTGTCTCAGTTTAATTATTTTGGGACCTGTGCAAAAAATACTGGTTATATGGCGTATGAGATTAACAGACGAATAGGTATTGCTGCCCGGACTTTTAAGAATCTATGGAGATTGTGGAGAAATAGGCGTATACACCTCAAGACTAAAATTAGACTGTATAATAGTTTGATTCTTTCTAGGGTTAGTTATGGTAGTGAAACTTGGATGCTGTGTAAACAAGATAACAGGAAACTAGATGCTTTTGATTCTAGATGCTTATGCAGTATCTTGGGTATTAGGTGGTTTAACTTTGTAACTAATGATGAGGTTAGGCAAAGGAGTTTGCAACCTCCTTTAAGCAGCATATTGTACAGAGAGAGACTCCGCTGGTTTGGCCATGTTGCGCGTATGGATAATTATAGATTGGCGAATAGGGTTATGAACAGTGTGCCTAGAGGCCTCAGAAGGAGGGGGAGACCTAGGATGTGGAGGGCAGACAATGTCAAACAGGACCTTGCTAGAATTGGTGTACAGTGGCCGGATGCAGCAGATGTAGCTCAGGACAGATATGCTTGGAGAATTAAACTGCGCAGTCTGGTTGGACCTCCGTAGCCCATGGCTGCTTGAGGATGATGATGATGATGATTTGTAGATTTTCAGCTTATGTCCCAGCTTTTCCAGAAGTGAGAATACTATATTTTAATGCATGATCATTATGCATTTCAATTGTTGCTCCAATGCATCATCAGACAAAATAGTTGTCCTGCTATAAAACAACTATTTTGCCTGACATTGCATTCCGAGATTTACTAGCCCGTGGAGGCTCATGTATAAGATGATTAGCAAGATGCTTGAGAAATGTGTAGAATTTGTAGGGAAGTTCATGTAGAGGATTTATGAGGAGCAAAATTGGAGAGTTTATGATGAAGCTTATAGAGAAATATTTACAGATTTATAAGAGTTTATTAGATGAGATTTATTTGAGATATAGAGTTGAAACAGTTTAAAAAAATTGGTTGTCTTGAGTGGGATTCGAACTCATATCTCCAAGAAGCATGCCAAGAATCATAACTGCTAGACCACCAGAAACTAACCATTTCCTCAACAATCTGACGCATGACCATTTCCCCAATTTTGTTGAGCCACCAGTGGCATCATCAATGTCAGGAATTGGGCAGCCAAGCTGCCACATATGATGATAGTAATATTTGTCATTCACAGCATTATATAAATAATTCAGTAATAAAGTATCACAGAAAAATGTCCTGCAGACAAGAAATATTTGAATTAGTTGAAAAAATTGGTTGTCCCGAGTGGATTCAAATCTGACACAAGACCAATTTTTTATACTAATCATTCCAAGTGTTTCTTGTCTACAGTATGTTTTCCTGTAATACTTTATTACTGAATAGAGTTGAAGGTGAGAATGTCATGTGGAGCCCAACTGTGAGACTGTTAGATGAGTTGTCACACGTTCGTTGTTTAGCGATATGTTCAGTTAAGAATAAGTTTGGCATTTTCTCACTTTACAGTGCCTTTACTAGGTCATAATGTGAGTTTTAAGCCATTTAAAGTACAACTACATTGAATATTGTTTGTAATGTGCTAAGTTTCATTTCAACTTTAGCATTAATTTTTTATGCCAGTAGTTTAGGAAGGAGTTTTTTAAACGTTTACTGAGAAAAAACTTGTTCCTGCTAATGACCGCTGGGGGGGGGGGGGGGGGTTGTTTTACCTCTGAGCGGCACTTTTTTGCACACCATGGGCTAAATGGCCAGGTCACATGGACCCCGAAGGCTCAGAGAAGGTTGGGGGAGGGGACCCACTGGAACAGCTGTTGGGAGACAGATGGTAGCCTCCCGTCAAGGCCATCCAGTGTGTTCTTTAACGTGCACAGGGTATGGCTCTCCCGCACACGGGGCCACGGCTTAACGTCCCATCCGACGGACGGCGGCCTTTCCAAGCCCATCGGTGTCCCCTACTGACCGTGGGCAGGGCGGGGAATATTGCGGAGATAAATCTCAACACTGACCCAGCTGGGACTCGAACCTGGGAACTACAGATTACGAGCCTGGCGTGCTACCGACTGAGCCACCCCCGCCCCCTGGGGGGGGGGGGAATGGTTTGGCAAAATGCAATGTATCATTATACTGTGTAAAAAACAAAGTGGCAGTATTATAATCGTGAACTGCAGTACTGCCATAATATTTTTGATAACATTCAAATGTATCATTATGAATTTTCATTTCACATAAATATGCCAGTTGCATCATAAAAAAGCCACCAAAAATATAAATTCCGAGTGAGAGTGAATCAATAAAGTGAATTAATTTAAATATACAGCAATTTGTTTAAAAAATGTTTAATTCATGATTATACTGTATGACTAAAGACTTGAGCAACTAGTCTACATTATGTTTTAACACTATCTTATTTCACACTTTACCAATAAAGTGTGAAATATTTCACACACATTTGTGATATATATTTTCCCACAAAAATCCAAAAATTTTCACTCTGTAGTGTGACATCATAAAAGGTAAACATGCCATAGCACAAACCAACAATATAATGCAAAATCTTTAAAAAAAAGGTACTACAGCTTTGCATCCATCCGTGGCCGAGTGGTTAGCATGTTTGGCTGCTGAACTAAAGGACCTGGGTTTGAGCCACGGGTAAGGCATGGATGTATGTGTTGCTTTTCTCCTGCGGTCCTGCCATCTTCACAGACCTTCTACTATGGCATATAAACTGACAGGTTCCTGTCAGACCTCTGTGGCAAACAGCTGATTGAATAGGGGGGGGGGGAGATTTTTTTAAGACTCTGCATTTATTCCTTACTCCATGTGTAAAACTTGCTTCCAGCTAGCACCTTATTGTGTCATAACTGCAGTAGTACAGATCACGGGCCTCAGCCGCCATTTTGTTTTTGACGCAACGTAACGAAATGGTCCTTTTAGTTGATTCCCACAACTCCCTAGACCCTAACCCAAACAGGGGTTTCTAGAAAAAAGATTGTTTTTTTCGTTACCATAGTAACGAAAAACCCGAGTTTACGTCAAACGCAACGCACCGTAACCACAGTAACATAAAATTGCGTTTTAAACGAACGTAAAAAAAAATTAAATTAATGCAAAAAAAACCTTGTAACCGTCAATTACAGAATGAAAGCTCATAAAAGTGCCAAATCCAACAAAAAATAAAACGATTGCCTTCCCACATACAGTAAACCACTTCCATCATTCCCCCTCCCCTCTTTTCAAAACACAATACACCGCCGACCGAATTATAAAAAAGCCCCAAAACTAAATAATGTCCTCCAAGGCAACACAAACCAAAAAACACGAGAATCGGAAACAGTGCACCGCCGACTGAATTATATAAAAAAGCCCCAAAACAAAAATCTTACAAAAAAAACATCTTACAGCTCAAAAAACCCTCCCCTAAATTACATTGTCATTTTACCTCTGAGCCCCCACTTTTTTCCCACACCATGGGCTAAATCACATGAACCCCGAAGGCTCACAGAAGGTACAGGACCCACTAGAACAGTTGTTGGGAGACAGTAACTTCCTGTAAAGGCCATCCAACGTGTTCTTTAACGTAGACAGAGTATAAATCTCCCACATACAGGGCCACGGCTTAACATCCTAACCGACGGACGGCGGCCTTTCCAAGCCCATCAGTGTCCCCTACTATGAGCCGAGTTTGAAAATACGGCGAGATAAATCTAAACGCTGACATAGCTCGGACTTGAACCTTGGAACTACAGATTATAAGCCTGGCGCGCTACCGACTCCGCCACTCTCACCCCACCTCTAAATTTTTCATTCTTTCCTGACTCCATCAAAAACTGCCATTTTTTCACACACCGATAATTCTACAATACCCAGAATTCCTACATCAAAAAGTCGCCAGACGCTTCCACATATTAACGATAAATCATATAACTAAATTTAAAAGACTCCTAAATATACAACAAAATTAATAAATCACTATAATACATTAATAATTACCATACTACACGTAACTACTAAAAAAACATTCAATTCACCCCCAAACTATTCTAACGAAATACATGTTCTTTACTATCGCCATTTTCAATCCCACACGCAAAAACTTGCATACTCCCCCACTACATGGGCCCCTAAATATCTTTAATAACTAATTATAAACCATATCCAAACAAATTTTTTAAAAAAAAGCTAGAACATATTAATTATTCGTATCCTACCTATCACTGAACACCCCCCTCCCCATATTAAATATATAATACACACGAACTTACCTCTAACCATATAGGTATATTATCCAAAGAAGTCCAGAAAAAATGGCGAAAAAAACCAAACGTAACTTCACACTCTTGTCAAATCACACACATAACATGTGACTCCACATTACCCACCCAAAAGAAACAAATCAAAGAGCCATAGGACAACAACAACCAACAGCTACGTTTTACGTCATACTTTACAAATCAACATCATACTTTACACTTCGACGTCACACGCCACTTGAGCAATGCCATCTATCGGCTGAGGACCGTAATCACTACACGGGCCAAGTTTTTTTTATTTCTATGTTTACCAATCAGGAACAAAGCTATTTAATGGTTTTTCAATTCCCAAACCCATTAATGACAGGAGGAGATACTAAATAATAACGTAGTTAAGATGATAAAAAATTGGATGGCACTGCAAAATGTTCAGGGAAATTACTGACGAAAAGTTATTTCATAATATTTCTTCTGAAAGATGCTTACTGTATTTAGCTTTTAAAGATGCACCATTTTACTATACTTTCCATTTGTCATAAACGTTGCAAAAAAATCCATTACAGACTCGAATTACAACAAAATTTATGCCTTATTTTCCAAAATATTTGTTCACCCTAAGTGCAAAATTAAATGAATCTGAAATATGGGCCCACTCATCAATAGTTTGCTAAATCTTGCAAAATATTAATCTTATTACAAAAGTTACATTATCACACAAACGTTCATTGAAATAATACTTACTAGGACTTTGTAGCACAGTTGTCGTTTTATACAAATTAATCTTTATAAGAAACAAAACAGTTCCTTATTTAAAAGGAAATGACTATTAACTCATACGAAACTTAGCAAGAGGTGTGTACATAAAAAAAGACTACAATCCTCAATGCCATCCTCAGTAAGTAAATAAAATAATGACATTTTATTACATTGCTATTTAAAATGTAGAAACTAAATGGTTTCATTGGTGGGTGAGAGGTGGCCGAGTGGTGAGAGAACTTAGGTACTGATCAACGGAACCTGGGTTCGAGCTCCGGATTAAGACACGAAGTTTGTGTTATCTTTTTCGCTGAGGTCCCACCTTCTTCACAGATCTTCTCTATGGCTTATTAAACTGACAGCTCCAGTCAGACCTCTGTGGCAAACAAGCTGACTGAGGGATAATTTATTTATTTTATCACAGTTTCGAAATAACGCTTTTACGCAATACAATAACGTTACATAATCAGAGTTATATGAAGAAAGCAAAGTAAGTAGAAACGTCTTATACGAAACGACGAAAGGCTGAACGGTTAAGGACAATATTTAACTTTGAGTGTTTCAAAATCAGTTGATTCTTTTATCTGTGTTTAGTACACATAATTAGAGATGTATTAACAAATCATCTAATGGTGAACGGCACGAAGAATGTACAAATTGTGATGCATGAACTACTGGCGCCAATAACCGATTGGGGAACTGCTATCTCAGTATAAACATTAAACCTATCTATTGATGCATGAAATATTACTGATGAAAAGTCCCACTTATTGGCGTCAGTAATCCATGCCAATGTAAACTAGCCTTTAGGGATCAAAAGAAATAGAAAAGATATTCCCTAAAGTTCCAAGACTGTTTTTCTGTCAATCAGAAGATGTACATCTGCTTTCATTGCAGTCATGGACGACAACTTTTAACTTTTACAAGAGGGACAGAATACTTATATTCAGGGCCGGATCAAAGAACCCTGAACATTTAGGGTTTTATGGCACAATGGTAACTGAAGAATAATTTACACTGTCACGGATTGCTGGCGTCACATGGAGACTGGAGAGTCACTGGCACATGCACATGGCAATGTAAACACGATGAACACACATGACATGAGCCATGCATGCAAGGGAAGGAAGTTGGAGTGCTCCAATTTTTTGGTGCTAGTTGAACTGCTCTCGGCAAAGCGCATGCTGTGGAAACTGGGTATGGCTGTTTTTATTTATAATGGCAATTCTATTTATTTATTTTTTTTTAAATTTTTTTATATTTTACTAGCTTAAAAGGGTTTTGAAAAGTTAAATATTTTTGGATTTATTTCTTTGTTCGGAAGGGGTAGAAAGAAGTTGCTATTTCCGCTTTTCCCTGGAACTGATTTATATCATTAATTGATCAGTTTATGACACTCGTTGACTTATTATCATTCTTATTAATAATTAAATGATATCTGAACAATATTTAATATTTTACATGATTGGGTTCGGGAACCTCGCAGATGCCAATAAGTAAGATCGCAAAGAGAGTGCTAGAGTTATTCTGTGGGCTCGAGCATGCCATGGCTTGCCGCCTGCACAGCAGGCGGCAAGGGATTTAATGGACTATGAGTTGAGGTCTATCGGGAGAAGCCAATATCGGCCTCTCCGCGCTCCATCGTTATTAAATACATGTAGTTTTAGTATTCATTATTTTATAATACATATCTTCGATATCTCAATATTTTTTAATATTCTACACGACTAAGTTGGGGTCTAACACGATACTTGCGAAACTTGCGATTACTTCCTATACCTCGCAGATGCCGATAAGTGAGGTCAGAGATAGCCCTGGAGTAGTACTTGAGCCACATGCCATGTCTTGCCGCCTTCAATGCAGCCGCTGTTGCACATTGAATTGTGGTTTGTCGGGTGAAGCCAATATTGTTCTCTCCGCACTCCGTCCCTGTAAAATGCATGTAGTTTTTGTATTCATTATTTTGTAAAATATATCGTCATTGATGTTTAAAAATGATGTTCAATAATATTTAATCACATTTTTCAAATATATTCATATAAAATAAGCTAATTAAACACTGAAATATATAGATAGATATAATTTCATTAATTTTACTGCTCTGTTACATGCCACAACATTGCACTGCTTCCAGCAAAGTAAATGTCGGATGTGGTGTGTGTGTGTGTTCTGAGTAGTGCAGAAGAAAAAATTTGACGCAGAAGGAATATTTTTATTTCCTACTACTAAAATTTGTATTCTGCCCTATCTAAATATTAGAGAATTTTCATGTCGGTCTAATTTAGAAGCAGTACAGCTTCAAAAATAAGCATTTGATAAAAAAAAGATGTGACTGAAGATAAAATAAAAATTAAAATCAAATCTATTTAGATCTCCTGTTTTAACAATATTCGTTTAGTATTTAAAAAGTTCTATAAGCTATAGTATTTCACAACAGAGAATGCATAATAAAACTAAAACTCAGTAATTACTTGAAACTGAATTAAAAAGAATTTTTTAAACCATTTAGTGAAATAAATATATATTTCTGAATTTTCCCTAATGATTTTTTTCAATATTAGACATTTATGAATGATTTTTATAATACAAGATAATTTATTGTTAATATTATAGGTTTTATAACTCTTTAAATAGAGAACGAATAATTATGGCAGCAGGCCATTCAGCCAGACCCATCAAAAGCCCCCTGTAAATCTATAAAGACAGCTACAAAAGTTCTTTTGGAGGCCAGGCAGGTCTGAGCATTCACAACAATGGCTACAATATTATCTTGCATGCTTCTGTGTTGGCAAAATCTAGTCGATTTTACATTTAAAATATCATTGGACTCTATAAATCAGTTTAACCTGTGTTTGACTATCTTTTCCACAATATTTAGCATACATGATGATAGTGAATAGTGATGTATAGGGGTTTATCAAAATAATGGAAACACGTACTGTTTGTGAAAAACATTTTATTAATAAGCTGTGTGCCCACCTCAGGTGTTCAGAACAGACGCCGTTCGACATCGAATAAACTTATACAAGTCATACACATATGGTAATGTAATGTGGGACCATTCTTCCTGTAAAATATGACCCAACTATGCCAGTGATGCTGGAGGTGAAAAGTGTGATTTGAGCTTGTGCTTCAGATATTCCCACAAATGTTCAATAATATTGAGGTCTGGAGATTGAGGCGGCCAGGGTAGCTGCTCTACCTCATCCTCATGCACTGCAAATGACAACTTGACTCATTTCGCACAATGCACGGGTGTATTATTTGCTTGAAATCCGGGACAGTCAAGAGAATGCCCACAACATTTGGATGCAGGTGGTCCCCGAGAATGGATTCGTACACTGCAGATTTGACAAGACCCTGCAGAAATACTAATGGCCCTAAGGAATGTCATGATATGGCACCCTAGAGCATCAAGGATTCACCTCTATGCTTCACAGTCGGGATGGTATGCTTCTGCAGTTTTTGCCAGATGTACACTCTATGAATGGTGGGAAACAATGTGTAGCCCAATTCATCAGACCAGATGACACGTTGCCAGTCTTTAGTATTCAAGTTTTTATGTGCTTTGCACCACCTTACACATTTTTTTGCATTGATGTTGGTAATCAGAAATTTTTGGATTGCAGTGCAGTCATAAATATCAGCACAATGAAGCTTTCGACGAACTGTTATGATCGGTGTTCCGACTGGTGTTCAACTCTGCTGCTATTTGCATTGCTTTGGATATCCTGTGATATGCATACAGCATTTGTGTGTACTCCAGTCGCCGTAGGTGTTCCCATTATTTTGATAAACCTCTGTAGGTCTATAGGCATTAAGTTCTGGAGGGTTTTTATTTTGCTTTTTAGTTTAAAATACTACGTACATTTTTACACTTGTGAGGGCAAAGATAGGAAGTCCAGATATTGTTGAGCACTTTCGGGAGGTTTTCTTTTTTTCCAAGGGCAAGTTTTTGATAATTTTTTTTTTCTTATTAGTAAAACATGCTCATTTACTGTTTCTGCTTGAACAATTGGGACACTAAGTTGCTCATTAGTAGCTGTATGATATGTTCTATTAGGTGTATGTTGGTAAACTGCTCCCCTGTATCGAGGTCATTATCTATAGAATCCCACCCTTGAGTTAGATTTTTGCCTTATTTAAATCTTCTGTCCAGTTGATGCTTTTATCCTGCATTAATTTTCCTGTCCCGCAGGCAATAAATTTCTCACACACACAACCACAATATCCAGGGAATATCCATAAAATATCTAAGATGACTATAAGATATCTTTTGGCTATATTCAGGATATTAGTGGTTGTGTGGGCAGGGCATTTAAGCCAGGTGGCTGGATGTGGTCCCTTACAATTGAGCAAGAAGGGGTAGTGGTTGTACAGTATTTTGTTAGATGCGAGCCTCCACATCTCTTGCGTCTTCTGTGACAGTGGGAAGAAACAAATAAATATTCATGTTGCCATGATTTGGAGCAAAATGGAGGGGAAAGGGTACAATGATTTACATAAAATCTTTGGAGGCCCACATAAATGTGGGAAGGACGAGGTGGTTTCTGCATTAAAGCCAAGCAGCACCTTTTCAGTAAAATATTTAAGGAAATGTGAACAGTTAGGATCTGGTTCATAATACACCATTCGTCTGGTTCGTGTGAGGAAGGGATTTTTATTTTCTGGCATAATCTGATCATTCATGATGTTGGTAGGTACTTTCCTAATTGCAGCACGGGAGAGTGTGCGATGATTTGATATGTGCCAAGTGGCAGAAAAGTCTAATATAATATTAATATTTTGCAGACCTTTAAAAGTCTTGTAGCTGCATGATTGATTAAAATATTTAGTTGTATCCATGTTATTATAACCATCGTACTCGGGATCAATTATACCATCTAAATATTTTGTCACTGTGATGAAGTTAAGTTTGTTGATAAGTTGTGTAGAGCCATCGAATTTAATGATCCATGCATAGTTAAGAGGACATCGGTCATCATCTTCATTTTCAAAAACTTCGTTATTGGTATGGGGTCGGTTTCCTTAGTAGTGAGTAAGTGGTCACTTATATTGTGGTTTACATCTTGTGGTGGGGGTCTTGAGGTGTGTAGAGAAGTGGAAGTTCTTTCTCTGACAGGGTAATTAGAAATGTCATTTTTTTTCAGTACGAAGGGATCTTTTGTGTGATATCTATGTGTGATTCCAACATTTAGTATATTCATGTAAGATAAATAATAATGGTCATGGGCAGAGAAAGAAGCCTTATTATTAGGTTTAAAAGTAATTTCCGTGCCCATGGAAATATGGGGTGGAGGTGGCTCAGTCGGAAGTACGCCAGGCTCATAATCTGCAGTTCCCTGGTTTGAGTCCCAGCTGGGTCAGCGTTGAGATTTATCTCCACAAAATTCTCCGCCCTGCACACAGTCAGTAGGGGACACCATGGGTTTGGAAATGCCGCCGTCCGTCTGATGGGACGTCAAGCCGTGGCCCCCGTGTGTGGGAGAGCCATACCCTGTGCACATTAAAGAAGATGCTGGATGGCTTTGACGGGAGTCTACCATCTGTCTCCCAACACTTGTTCCAGTCGATTCCATCCCCCAACCTTCTCTGAGCATTTGAGGTCCATGTGACCTTGCCATTTAGCCAGAGTGGGATCAAGTGGGTGTCAGACCTAGCGGCCGCCAGGGACCTCGAGCTCGGAAGAGGAAAAAAATTGCCCCCCCCCCCCCCCCCCGCAATCGTCGTGGGCTAGAAGCTTTTCTCTAGTTAAAGGAAGATAATAAATCAAATTGTTTATTAAAGTAATAAATTGTAAATTAAAGTAACACAAAAAAATGTTATCTTTGAATCTATACATTTTGTTTAGAAATAACAAATCGAAGAAGAAAATAATTACATTATTAAATTTTGTTACATTCTTTAAAAGAATATAATAAAATTTAGTTCCTTTCTCCCTTCCTCTTTCTGTTCTTAGAATTTAATACGTTTTGTGTTTGATGGCCCACCAAACAATTATTAAGAAATAATTTTAATTTTTTTTTACTATTCCTATTTCCGATTCATCGGTAGAAATATCTTTGACCTAAGAAGTACGATGTCAGAAGGAAGGTTGTATTGGCGATAAAGGTGTAAATGGCACTATTGTACATGGAACAAGAAGTACTAAATAACATCGATACTTCGAAAATAATTGATGAATCGAGGAAAAAATTTATGTAACTTTTTACTCCAATTTAAATATATTTCTTAATTTTTTTCTTAAAATATTTTATAATTTTCATTTTTATATTTTTTTATATATTTTATGCCTGATGTTATGATAAAAAAAATATTGTTTTTTGGTATAGTGAATCCCTAGTTATCTTTGTAGCACAGACATATACAAACACTTTTTTAGGGGCCCCGATAATTTTACCGCAAGGTGCCCCCAGCCGGTCATAATCCGTCCATGCATTTAACCCATGGTGTGCAAAAAAGTTCCGCTCAGAGGTAAAACAACCCAACCCAAAGCCCGTAGAAATATCCTGCTCCGAGTTGTTGCATGGTGAAAATTGATCAGAGAGAGAAATTTTTCTTCATTTAGATTAAAGCTCTAAGGTATTGAGTTTCAGAAACAAATATTTGCTATAATTAGAAATCTGAACAAAAATTTAAGTTATCAAACAAAAATATTGACTGATATTTCAATTAAAATTAATTAATTTAAAAGGCCCTGTGGTGCCATCTTAAGACAGATTTGTGCATTGATCCTCTCGCAGGTGATGTGCTTGAAATCTTTTGCTTTAAACTTTGGTAGGCATGACGAAATGAAACCGTAGCCGCAGAATCTTTTCTAGTAGCAAAGGATGTTGCGATTTATAGTTAGCATTTGAACATAGATTTTGATAAAAAAAATAATAAGAATTGATAGTTCTCTGGTGATTTAATATGGCGAGTACCAGCGGCACTAAGCCGCAAAAAATTCCTAAAGTTGCAAAAGTATGTTGAGAATATGCTGTTACAAATTTTTGTGTTTCATGGTTTTGAAGTCGTAAAATGTTACATGTGTATGTTTTATGTAATAACTGTATTGTATATCCCATTTACGCTATACGATAAGAATTTATTACTATACGATATATGAGTGGTATAGTTGAATCAGGACTTCGCCTTCAATATTTTTTTTAAGCACGGAGTGAGCGTCTTGATACTTTTTTCTATGAATCGCTTGAAGATTTAAATGCGATAATTCACCAAAACTTTAATTCAAGATATTTCAAAGAGCAAAAATAAAACCCTGTTGAATTGGATAATTATATTGTTTTCAATCCAAATTAATCTTTTGAACAATGTGGGCGATTTTGATAGTAGCCAGGAGTCAGTCTTACAAGTCTTAAGCCATTAGTTGTGAATTTACAGTAGGCCACCCCATGCTTATTGGAACAGCTGGAATATAGCCGTAGACATGATCTATTACCTATCAGCAGTTTAGGGTAGCAAGAAGTGAGGCTTCTTGATCATGTAAATTCTCTATTACACTTCTAGAAGCTTAAATCAGAAATGTGAAACGTGAGTTGTTGTACTTCATCATGGCACTTTTATGTACAAGTGGGCTAAATTGAATATTGCAAGCACCACCACAGCTCAGGGTTAGGTAATGAAAGGATGTTTACTGGATGACTGTTAACACCAAGATGGGAAGGTTTACATCAAGGCACTTTAAAGTGTACCATGTATGACCATACTGGCATCAAGTCACGACTTATTTTCCCATACCAGAAACAGGATCATTTCCAAGCCCATTGGCACCCTCTTTCTTACATAGGACAGAGCACATTTTAGTCAAAAAAAAAAAAAAAAAAAAAAAAATTGAGGCATAATAGGGACTTGCAAACATGGCATAATTTCTGGGGCAAGTTAACCTTCTTGGTATTATGCATTTATCCTTCTCACCACTTTGTAAGTGCCATAGTAAGTCTTAAAGAAAGGCCACTTAGCTGTGACAAGGAGATTCCAGCTGGAGGGTTGAGTCTCAGCTGATTAGTGTTAAGTGATTCAACAATCCCTGGTATGCTTCCAAATCAGTCTAGTCCTAATGTTTCTAAGGCCCAGCCTGAAAAATGAATCTGGAGGTCCAGCTATTTGTTCATTTGTTTGTCAAAAACAAAAACAAAGACATCGCTATTGATAATATTTTATAATAAATGAAAAAGACAAACGTGATTATAACTTCGAAACCTTTTGTCTGCGAACACACACACATAGAAAATTAAACTAAATATTTAAATTTTTTAAAAATTAAAGTATTTTTATGTTGGAGTTACCAATTGGTGGACTTGTCCCACAATTCTGGCAGCTCCACTTAAAAAAGAAGGAAAAATTAGTGCATTTTAAATGTAAAACTTTCTAACATTAAAAAATTTTGTGCTGCTTCACAATAGCACTGTGATTTTTAAAATGCAGTTTCATATATTGATAATGTTAACATAAATAAATATATATAATAATAAATATTATTGCATTAATCTTTAATGTTATGAAGTAAACACAAATTTTAAAGTGCTTTGTAGAGCATTTTAATTGAGAATTCTTTGAATTACATACATTGTTTATGAAGATTGTGTGAAACATGAAAAGTATAAATTAATGCATTTGGGTCAAGTTCCAGTATTGGGTAACTGAATATCAAGTTCCATTAGAGCTCCCCAGATATCAAGAGGCGGGGGTGGCTCAGTCGGTAGCGCGCCAGGCTCGTAATCTGTAGTTCCCAGGTTCGAGTCCCAGCTGGGTCAACGTTGAGATTTATCTCCGCAAAATTCCCCGCCCTCCCCACGGTCAGTAGGGGACACCGATGGGCTTGGAAAGGCTGCCGTCCGTCGGATGGGACGTTAAGCCGTGGCCCCGTGTGCGGGAGAGCCATACCCTGTGCACGTTAAAGAACACGCTGGATGGCCTTGACGGGAGGCTACCATTTGTCTCCCAACAGCTGTTCCAGTGGGTCCCCTCCCCCAACCTTCTCTGAGCCTTCAGGGTCCATGTGACCTGGCCATTTAGTCCATGGTGTGCAAAAAAGTGCCGCTCAGAGGTAAAACAACCCAAAAAAACAAATTCATATATTGATAATGTTAACATAAATAAATATATATAATAATAAATATTATTGCATTAATCTTTAATATTGGCCGATTGGTTAGCACGCTTGGCTACTGATCTAAGGGACCTGGGTTCGAGCCCCGGATTGAGGCTATGGATGTGTGTGTCGTTTTTCTGCTGAAGTCCTGCCATCCTCTCAGATCTCCTATTCTGGCATATAAACTGACAGGCTCCTGTCAGACCTCTGTGGCAAGCAGCTGCTTGAGGGGGTATTATTATGAAGTAAACACAAATTTTAAAGTGCTTTGTAGAGCATTTTAATAGAGAATTCTTTGAATTACGTACATTGTTTATGAAGATTGTGTGAAACATGAAAAGTATAAATTAATGCATTTGGGTCAAGTTCCAGTATTGGGTAACTGAATATCAAGTTCCATTAGAGCTCCCCAGATATCAAGTTCTATTTTTAGCCCTGCTTCTAAATCAAGTTTTATTTTGACCATCAAAACATCATGTCCTAATTTTGCACCTTCCCCAAACATTATGGAATGCTACACCCACTATAGACTCCTTTCCTGTAATTCTGGCAAAGAGTAAAAGGAAAAATACAAATTAGAATTAAGTTTAGATGATTTAAATTAGATTATTTTTTTTGCTTATAAAACTTTCAGATATTGACTGGTACATTGTCAGTGTATCACTTGTGCTCATTTTATGAAACTGTCAACGTTGATCTGACATCATGCAATAACACCTTTTAGAATTTTCAGTCTTTGTGTTGCTTTCGTATCTGTTATACTGATTGTACAATAAATAATTTATATTGGTAAAGAAAGTCCTCATCTGCTGTCATATTGATCTGAAATAGGTTTTTCTGTTCATGGTGTAAATTATGAACTATAGAAATCAGCTTTCTAAACGTTTTTCTAAAGCTTTCAGCTTTTATGAGAATCTTTATTCTATACATATGATTATAGGAAAAAGCACCCAAGATTAATTGCCAAAAATATAAATAAATATTAGTACAAGCATTATCAATACTGTATTGATAATTAAAAAACATTAATTTTTAGTAGATTCTTAGTGAAAATTAAAATGTTTTATAGAAATATATGCAGAAATTATTTCTTTGTTTAGCATTAAGTAAAAATTTTTTTAAAAATAATTAACAAATGCATAACTTTTTGTAGGTGAAAAATAAAACCCCTGCGGAAATCCAAATCACTGCTGAGCAATTGTTAAGAGAAGCAAAAGAACGAGATCTTGAAATCTTGCCACCTGTAAGTATATTTGAATTTAATTTAATAGATTAATAAACAGTATTTTTTTGCATATAGTATCATAATCATTATTTTAACTCATCATAGTTTCTTATATTTTTCATTCCACCACAATAAATGCAGCATTTGTTGATAATATTATTAATTTCAATTACATTTTGCAATTTGAAAAGTTCATACATATTGTTAGAGCTCTATGCACCTGTAACCACATTAAAGTGAACTTTCTGAATTTATTTTTTAATTTTTATGAATAAAAATGGCATATCTGTAGGATGTACAATATTTTCTACTTAAAAACTAATTTTCAAAAACTTGAATTAAATTTTTACTTTTAAAGTTTTTTATGCTTTTGTAACAAGCAGCTGCTTGAGGGGGTATTTATTTATTTTTTTTTTACTAAAGAAGTATTTAAATGGTTAAAACTTACTTGTCATGTATATATTATAATTTGAACTGCAGAATCTCATGCATTAAACATGTAAGTTGTTTAATTTTTCTTTTGAGAAATGTCTAATGGCCATTTCAAGGGAATTCTGAATGATTTTGCCTTGATTTATAAGATAACATTAAGGTACCACATTGATTGAAAACTCTTACCAGTATTGTGTCAAAAACATTGCATAATAGCACTACAGATGGCATGTTGTTTTAGCATCACTACAGATGGCATACTGTCTTAATATTACTACAGATAGCATACTGTCAACATCATTACAGATGGCATGCTGTCTTAATATTATTACAGATAGCATACTGTCTTAACATCACTACAGATGGCATACAGTCTGAGTCATTCTAGATGTTCATCATCATCCTCAAGCAGCCATGGGCTACGGAGGTCCAACCAGACCGTGCAATTTAGTTCTCCAAGCAAGTCTGTCCTGAGCTACATCTACTGCATCTGGCCACTGCACACCAATTCTAACAAGGTCCTGTTTGACATTGTCTGCCCACCGCAGGTCTCCCCTTCTTTCTGAGGCCTTTAGGCACACTCTTCATAACCCTATTCATCATCATCATCATCATCATCATCATCATCATGCAGCCATGCGCTACGTAGGTCCAACCAGAGCGTGCAATTTAGTTCTCCAAGCAAGTCTATCCTGAGCTACATCTACTGCATCTGGCCACTGCACACCAATTCTAACAAGGTCTTGTTTGACATTGTCTGCCCACCGCATCCTAGGTCTCCCCTTCTTTCTGAGGCCTTTAGGCACACTGTTCATGATGATGATGATGATGATGAATAGGGTTCTATTCATCATCATCATCATCATCATCATGCAGCCATGCGCTACGGAGGTCCAACCAGAGCGTGCAATTTAGTTCTCCAAGCAAGTCTATCCTGAGCTACATCTACTGCATCTGGCCACTGCACACCAATTCTAACAAGGTCCTGTTTGACATTGTCTGCCCACCGCATCCTAGGTCTCCCCTTCTTTCTGAGGCCTTTAGGCACACTGTTCATAACCCTATTCGCCAATCTATAATTATTCATACGGGCAACATGGCCAAACCAACGGAGTCTCTCTCTGCACAATATGCTGCTTAAAGGAGGTTGCAAACTCCTTTGCCTAACCTCATCATTAGTCTAGATGTTAAGCTGTTAAAATGCCATTAGTGATCTTAAATTTGGGTATTATCAGGATTTTAAAATATGGTTATTAAGTTTACTGAGACATGAAATAAACATACGTAATCTAATGTTTATAGTTAGAAGTTAATTAAATCATGTTCCTCCATCAGAAATATTAAATTCTGAATTATATGTCTTATATTTTTTTACCAATGATAATGATGTCTTGTTATGAAAACATTGAAATTCTATAAATAAACTATTTTAAAATGTATTTTATTCATTAAATGAAACTAAGCTTTCAGGAACAGAAGTTATAAAAAATGTAACTTTCTAATCCTTAGTTACATTTAAGCTTTTGACTTGATCATTTGCTTTATGCTTAAAATGCTGTTTTTTAAAGCAACATCTGGATCTTTTTTTGAAGTAACTAGTGAACATAAATAGGTCATGTTGCATACTAAAAGAAAGAAATTTGAATAGTAAAATATAAATATCTAAAGGAAAAATAATTGGTAAGTAAGCATGAAACACATGTTACTCCCATTTGTAGACACTGATGGGCTTGGAAAGGCCGCCGTCCGTCGGATGGGACGTTAAGCCGTGGCCCCGTGTGCGGGAGAGCCATACCCTGTGCACGTTAAAGAACACGCTGGATGGCCTTGACGGGAGGCTACCATCTGTCTCCCAACAGCTGTTCCAGTGGGTCCCCTCCCCCAACCTTCTCTGAGCCTTCGGGGTCCATGTGACCTGGCCATTTAGCCCATGGTGTGCAAAAAAGTGCCGCTCAGAGGTAAAACAACCCAATGTTAAAGAACAATCTGGATGGCCTTGACGGGAGGCTACCATCTGTCTCCCAACAGCTGTTCCAGTGGGTCCCTTCCCCCAACCTTCTCTGAACCTTCGGGGTCCATGTGACCTGGCCATTTAGCCCATGGTGTGCAAAAAAGTGCCACTCAGAGGTAAAACAACCCAACGTTAAAGAACACGCTGGATGGCCTTGACGGGAGGCTACCATCTGTCTCCCAACAGCTGTTCCAGTGGGTCCCCTCCCCCAATATTCTCTGAGCCTTCGGGGTCCATGTGACCTGGCCATTAAGCCCATGGTGTGCAAAAAAGTGCCGATCAGAGGTAAAACAACCCAACGTTAAAGAACACGCTGGATGGCCTTGACGGGAGGCTACCATCTGTCTCCCAACAGCTGTTCCAGTGGGTCCCCTCACCCAACATTCTCTGAGCCTTCGGGGTCCATGTGACATGGCCATTTAGCCCATGGTGTGCAAAAAAGTGCCACTCAGAGGTAAAACAACCCAACCCAACTCCCATTTGTAAGAAATGTTTAAGGCAAAAAAATTGCCTATTGGCACTTTAAAAGTTAAAATTTGCTTGTGATGAATTTACAGTTAAAATTTTTTCAAATACAAGTTTTCTGTTTACAAATTTATGCTAAAAATAAGTTCACATTGCTAAGCAGTTTTGAAATTTTCATTGTAAATGTAACTAAGTTCTAATGTAACGATTGATTTTGTTTTACAGCCACCTAAGCAGAAGATATCAGATCCTGAAGAACTTGCTGATTATCAGCTACGTAAAAGAAAGGTAATAATGACCCAATTTATTTTTAATATTAAGTTTTTAAAGTTTCAAAGTTTGTGATAATGTTAATAATTCATAATTGCCATTTAATAAAATAATTTATTGATGTTGAAGCTGTCTATTACAACAATGACTACATGATCTGCATAAGAATATGTTTCTCATGATCATAATCATCAACATGCAGCCCAGTTTTATAATGGGTCTTGTAATTTTTAATGAGATGTATACATTCTTGCTATAAGTGCTTGCACAGCTGTGCTATAATGTGATACTTCCATCTCCATGATACTTCAGTGGAGTTGCATGTCAACTCTATCAGTGGTTCTCAAAGACAAACAGTTTACCTTTAGTTCTTAAATCCCAAATGCAGTAAAAGCATTAAGTTGCTGTAAAGGGTGTTATATTAACTGCAGTTGTATTCATAAATTGCTTAATCATTTGTAAGGCTTTATTAATGGTATCACTTATACTGCTAGTTTTTCATAAAGCTATAGAATGAGAATAGGGTCATTAGGGTCCATTAGTCCACTTTGTCGAGAAAAATCACTTATCTAAAGTGATATGTACAAGAATTTTTACCACCATTTTACAATGCAGTAATATTCATGAGTTTATCTTTTTAAGTACTTTAAACTTGGTATAAGGGTATGTAATAATTTTGGTTTTTACATCTCTTCCTATTGCTTTTGGCTTTGATATTTGTCAGTTGGTGGGGCGAGGGTGGCTCAGTCGGTAGCGCGCCAGGCTTGTAATCTGTAGTTCCCAGGTTCTAGTCCCAGCTGGGTCAGTGTTGAGATTTATCTCCGCAAAATTCCCCGCCCTGCCCACGGTCAGTAGGGGACACCGATGGGCTTGGAAAGGCCGCCGTCCGTCGGATGGGACGTTAAGCCGTGGCTCCGTGTGCGGGAGAGCCATACCCTGTGCACGTTAAAGAACACGCTGGATGGTCTTGACAGGGGGCTACCATCTGTCTCCCAACAGCTGTTCCAGTGGGTCCCCTCCCCCAACCTTCTCTGAGCCTTCGGGGTCCATGTGACCTGGCCATTTAGCCCATGGTGTGCAAAAAAGTGCCGCTCAGAGGTAAAACAACCCAAATTGTCAGTTGGTTGGTTTGTTGGTTTGGATTTGATAAAATGTTGTTTCACCATATCTCGAATGTGATGGAGAAACTTAATTCAATGAAGGCCAAATGAAAGCTTGTGATGCAGGGAGTATCGTAGGCTATAAAAAAAATCGACCTCCATGCTTTCTTCCCCCTCCCTAAAAAAAAAGGAAACACGAAAACCATTTTTAAGCTCTATCTCCAGAATGCGAGTGCAGAAAGTAACAAGCTGTGTCAAATAAAAGCTTGTGACTTAAGGAGTGTCATAGGCTATCAAAAACTGACCCCCAAGCTTTCTTCCCCCCTAAATAACTAAACAGTTAAACAACTAAAACAGTTATGCATTAGGTGTCAAATGAAAGCTCTTATAATGACAGTCATAAACTATTTCAAATTTTGCCCCCACTATTCCCACTGATAAAATGTGGGGGGGGGAGTTGACTTTAATGAGTCATATCTCAAATTATAGCTTGTGACATCTCCAATATCATGTGCTACCCCAAACACGATTCCAAAAGGGGGTTAATGTGCTCAATGTTTATGAGTCATATATCAAATGAAAGTTTTTGAAGGTAGGTGATTTTAGTGACAATAACAACAACATACAGAGTGTTTCAAAATTCTTTCGGAACTCAGAACAAGGAATTTGAATGGGAGATAGGGAACACCAAGACAAACCTTTTTCGTCTATGAATGTATGTCTGCTGACATAACCCTACAGAGCTAGAGAGCACTGACAGAAATATTGGTGGAGCTGGTACATAAATGAATGAAAACAAGTGCAAAAACAACATGTTTATAAAGAAGGTTGTAACACTCCAAAAATTATTAACTTTAAGTTGGACCTTTTGTCTGATCCAAATTTATTCAAATTCCGGATAGCTTTATTGGGCACCAGGCAATAATAACTTGCCAAATCAAGTGCAATAGGGTTCGTTAAGTATTTGACAAGCATTACTTATTTAAATTAAGTATTTGACAAGCATTACTTATCGAGTAAGAATTCAAAAATGATTGTCAAGTTTAATTAAAGTTTAAATCTAATAAAAAAAATTTACATTGTTCAAGAGTAAAAATAGCAAAGATTCAAAAGTTTCTAAAACAAACAAAGTTTATTTCCAAAAATTCAACTCGCCAAACTCGATGGTCGAATACATTAGCAACTCCCATATATCTAAAGTAATATCATCTCGGATAAAAACTCTGTCTACACTGCTTCACAATAACTCTGCTACTACATCTCAACTACTCTGTCTACTAACTTTGTGATCCAGTTTCACATAGTTATAACAAGTGGTGTACAAAGCTGGCACGTGTCTGTTACACACTGGGAAAAACATTTGCATAAACTGACGATCACGCAAGCTATGATGCAAGGAAGGTCGTGTCCTGAACACGCACTTTTGCGGTTGTCAATGAAAAGATCGGAGATCTTGCATCATAGCTTGCGGATCTGATGATCATGCAAGCTATGATGCAAGAAAGGTCGTGTCCTGAACACGCACTTTTGCGGTTGTCAATGAAAAGATCGGAGTTGCGCATGCGCAACTCCTGCAGCTCGGAACAAGGATTGAGACAGTCCAAAAAAAGAAATAATCCCCAAAATGATAAATATAATGTAAATAAAGCAAAACTGGTTAAGGAAAAGTAAAAGTGAATGGGTGGACCATCACAAGGTGCTCAAAGTTGCAACTGACAACAGCATTGCATGCATGGCACTGTCGAAGCATTGATTGCCATACATGTTGAAAGATTCCCGGAATTTCGTGAACAGTTGCAGTGGTGACAGCGATTCTTGCAACGAGGTCTTCATCTGAGTCAGTGAGAGTCTCGTACACAAGGTTCTTTATGTGTTCCCAGAGGAAGAAATCAATACATGTTAAATCAGGCAATTTTAGTGGCCAGGCAATGGGTCCACTCTGCCTATCCATCGGCCCCTAAAAGTGGCATTCAGATAATCGCACACATCATTGTTGAAGTGTGCTGTCTCCCCATTGTGTTGAAACCACATTCATCTGCGAATAGCCACGGGAACATCTTCCAGCAGTCCTGGCAACGTTTCTTCAAGAAATACCTGATAAATCTGCCTGTCAAGTCAGGAAAGAGCAGGCATGGCCCAATCAAAATGTCATGGACAATACCTGCCAAAACATTGACAGCAAACCGTTGTTGATGACCATGCACCATTGTGGCATGTGGATTTTCGTGCGCCCAAACTTGAGAATTGTGCACATTAAACACATCATCACATGTGAAAGAGGCCTCATCTGAGAAGAGCACATGAACTGGATGATCAGGCTGTACTGCGGACTGCTGCAGAAACCAGCAGACGAATTCCACACGAAGAGGTTAATCCTGAGGTTGCAATGTCTGGACTCTCTGATGATGAAACAGATGTAACTGCTGCTCGTGCAACACTCTCCACACAGGGCATGGTTCACACTGAGGCTACATGCAACAGCTTGCGTGCTGTGCCTGGATTGCCCTCAGTCCACCATAGGATCTCTTCTTCCATGTCAGGAGTGCATATGGTTCTATCCCAACCAGTGTCATGCATGTTTGCATGGGATGATCCAGTTTCTCGCAGTTGCCGGTGCAAACGTGCAAATGTTTGGTGGTTTGGCACATGTCTGTTTGGGAAGCTCTGTCAACAACAACCTGTACAACCTCAAAGCAGCTCTTCCATTTCCATTGGCAGCCCCATATGTCAGATGTATGTCAGCCATCTCAGCAGTCGTAAAACCCTATGTGTTACACATAATGTGTCTGATTTGTAAATGCCGATGGCAAACACAAGTCCATTCCCATTTCGCCCCGCTAGCCAATTGCAGTGCTGCCAAACAGCACCCTCTAGCAGTGAAGGGTTACATCAGTGGACATAGATTCATAGGCGACAAAGGTTTGTCTTGGTATTCCCTATCTCCCATTGAAATTTGTACAGAAAATTTTCAAACATCATGTTTATAAAGAAGCTTTAATAATAAATAAATTAAATTCCTGTCTTCTTATAGGGTCCTATAAAGTAGAAAATAAACTTAAAGCATATTGATGGTGCAATCAGTCACCTCTCAATAAATAAATAAATAAATATTCAACAAGAATCCTGCTCCCTATCTTCCTTTGATGTGAATACAAATTCAACAACTGTTTGCACCATTAATATGCTTTAGGTTTATTTTCTACTTTTTAGGGCCCTATAGGAAGATGGGTATCTTTTTGATTTTTTAATTTGTTTATTTTTTATTTTTATTGTACAGAAAATTTCTGAATGAGTATCCTTATAACTGTTTCAATCACTTGATTATAACCAAATTTATGCAATGTTTATGGTAGTTTTATTAAATGTTGTAATGATTATTTTAAGAACATTTTTACCACTTTTTTCAATTATTTTTCTTCTTTAAATTTATTTAATGCACTAATTGTTAAACAAATTTTCATAAGTTCTAATCAGTTACGTAAATATTTCAGGCATTTGAAGATCATATTCGAAAAAATAGGACAGTAATAAGTAATTGGATTAAGTATGCCCAGTGGGAAGAAAGTCAAAAGGAAATACAGAGGTAGGAATGTGAATTTATAACAGTGGAATTATTAATATATGGGGGGGAGGAAACCCATTAAGAATTTAATTCTTGTTAATTTATATTAATATCCTATATATGCATTATACAGTAATCTGAATTGCAAAAAAGTTTATTAGAATCCAATTTTTTATCTTTTGGCCGAGTGGTTAGCGCGCTTGGCTTTTGATCTAAGGGACGTGGGTTCGAGCCCCGGATTAAGGCATGGATGTTCGTGTTGTTTTTCTGCTGAGGTCCTGCCATCCTCTCAGATCTTCTACTGTGGCATATAAACTGACAGGCTCCTGTCAGACCTCTGTGGCAAGCAGCTGCTTGAGGGGGTATTTATTTTTTTTTAATTTAAATATGATAATTTATCTTACCTAGGTGCAAAGGCATATAAGAAACTTAGAAAACTACATTAGAAACTACATTTGAAGGTTTAAAACTTCATTGTACCAGTCAGAGTCGGGCAAAGTTAAGAAAATAGACAGTTCTTTTATCTTTTTGAAATCGTTTGTATGAAAGCATGAAAAAGGGATATTTGATACAAAAATGTGACTTAGGATCAGGATCTTGTCAGATGGGGTAAATGTAACTTAAGTATAGATTACTTAAGCAGTTTTCCTTAGTTTAATTATTATTAACACAGTTTACCTACTATTTTGGGGGCGGGGGTGGCTCAGTCAGTAGCACACCAGGCTCGTAATCTGTAGTTCCCAGGTTCGAGTCCCAGCTGGGTCAGTGTTGAGATTTATCTCCGCAAAATTCCTCGCCCTGCCCACGGTCAGTAGGGGACACCGATGGGCTTGGTAAAGGCTGCCGTCCTTCGGATGGGACATTAAGCCGTGACCCCGTGTGCAGGAGAGCCATACCCTGCGCACGTTAAAGAACACGCTGGATGGCCTTGACAGGAGGCTACCATCTGTCTCCCAACAGCTGTTCCAGTGGGTCCCCTCCCCCAACCTTCTCTGAGCCTTTGGGGTCCATGTGACCTGGCCATTTAGCCCATGGTGTGCAAAATAGAGCCACCCAGAGGTAAAACAATCCTAAAAACAACAACCTACTATTTTGATATTTTTTTAAATGCCAAATATAATTTGATTTACAAAAACCCTTTATTAGTCTCTCTTAAAAGCTTTCAGGGATATCTCTTAGGCCAATGCTTCTCAAAACTGTGGTTTTTGGACTAGTTTTGCTCTGTGAGTCATCGGTTGCTGATCTGCAGTGAGCTGGCAGGAAGGAAATATGTTTTCAGAAGTATAATACTGATATGCCATAGCCACAGCTAGCACATTCCAACACTCCAGGTAGTGTGTTGCATGGGTGAGGAAAGTATAATGTGCACATATATATATATGCTTGTTTCTTAAGTGAACACATGGCCAGAAGCTCCAGGTACATTCATGGACAACAGATCTCAAAAAGCATTTGTTGCCATTTCACCACCTCAGACAATTTGAGGTTTGAGAAGCACTGTCTTAGACCATCTTACGTGGGATTTACAAAAAAAAAAGCTGCCTCTATATTCTTCTTTTCCTGTTAAGGCACAGAATTTAATGCAAATACTTCATTTTTTTTAAAAACAAATTCAGCAGTAGTAATAACAGAATCACAAATGATGTCAAATGTGTATAAGGGTTGTTTGAACGAAAAGTGAAAATCTGCGGTTGTCCACCTTTTCATTCCCCCTCCCCTATATCACTCAGTCCTATATCTTTAATAGGATGAGCGGTTGTTGCATCCTCACACGAGTTAATTGTAGTATATGTGAAAGGAACTCATCAACATCAGAAACAAAGGGATTGGTGTGAGCATGATAAATATCATGTAAATTCCAATCAACCCCCTTCCAAAGCTCAATAACATAGGGTTATTCAGTTTTTAGTGGCAGAAGAATACCATCTGGTATTTGCAGCTGTATGAAGGAGATGTACGGTGAGTGTTGTTTGGTTAGAACAGCAGTGTATAATTGGTGTGTGAAATTCCACACAGTTGATTGAGGATGATCCATGACCAGGTTAGATACACTATGCCATTACAGATGAAAGTGTTGCTGTAGTGAGTGCCATTGTGATGATGACAGATATGTAACCAAGTGACTTGTAGTGGCATTAATGAGTATCAGCACTGGAATTATCTGCACAATTCAGCACTTCAACTCCCAGCTGGGTCAGCGTTGAGATTTATCTCCGCAAAATTCCCCGCCCTGCCCACGGTCAGTAGGGGACACCGATGGGCTTGGAAAGGCCGTCGTCCGTCGGATGGGATGTTAAGCTGTGGCCCAGTGTGCGGGAGAGCCATACCCTGTGCATGTTAAAGAATACGTTGGATGGCCTTGACGGGAGGCTACATCTGTCTCCCAACAGCCGTTCCAGTGGGTCCCCTCCCCCAACCTTCTCTGAGCCTTCGGGGTCAATGTGACCTGGCCATTTAGCCCATGATGTGCAAAAAAGTGCCGTTCAGAGGTAAAATAATCCAACGTTAAAGAACACGCTGGATGGCCTTGACGGGAGGCTACCATCGGTCTCCCAACAGCTGTTCCAGTGGGTCCCCTCCCCCAACCTTCTCTGAGCCTTCGGGGTCCAAGTGGCCTGGCCATTTAGCCCATGATGTGCAAAAAAATGCCGCTCAGAGGTAAAACAATCCAACGTTAAAGAACACACTGGATGGCCTTGGCGGGAGGCTACCATCTGTCTCCCAACAGCTATTCCAGTGAGTCCCCTCCCCCAACCTTCTCTGAGCCTTCGGGGTCCATGTGACCTGGCCATTTAGCCCATGGTGTGCAAAAAAAGTGCCGCTCAGAGGTAAAACAACCCAACCCAGCACTTCAACCTCCACAAAGTTTATGTCCAGTGGGTCCCAAAATGCTTTTCTCCCAAGCAAATGACAATGAAGATGTGTTTGAACCTATAAACATCTCATCATATATGACCAGGACAGTAACAATTTTCACCTTTGTGTTATTGCAGGGATGAGTCGTGGTGTTGTCATTTCAGTCCAGAAATAAGGCAAATGAGGACAATCCAACCCAAGCTATTACTTCATGAATCAACATAAATCTTATTGTTTAACTTTGCTACAGTATAACAGTGGAATAAATATAAGTATAGCTAGTATAAATGAGAAAAAAAATTTAAAATGTTTAAGTAAAACAAAATTGCAATAATGGGATGAATACTTTTAATAATTGAGATCAATTAAAATTCACAGTTCACAAGTTTTGTAGTACTAGACCAAAAAGTGTAACAGCACTACAATTTAACAATTAAAAATTTAATTTTTTGAAATTTAATTAAAATTTTTTTAATTTTAATTATTATTTTTGATTTTTTTATTAATTTTACATTTTAATTTTTTGTTTTTTTTTGTTTATTTAAAACAAATCTGAGCTTTGGAATATACAAAGTACTTTAGATCAGATAAACTTTTAATCAAGCAAAACTATTAGGCTAATGTTTCACTTTTAATGTTATGTTACTTATACTAAACTTTCTATTTAGACCTATGAGTATGCAATTTTTGGTTCATCTCTGTCAAAGATGAAATTGAGGAAAATTATCTTTGCTGAAGAAGACCCATATGTTGGGTTTTGGAAGATCTTAAACATAGGACTAACATGAAAAGCTAATGTAAAAAATATTAGCTTAGTAGATTTGCTTGATTATAAAAACTTAATCTGATCTGTAGTAATTTACTCTTCACTCTACTATTACTGTTTCTAAAAAATGAAATGCAACTTGCACATACTTATATATCTTATAACAGGAAACCTATTTTTTGCTATAAAATTTTTGCGATTTTTAACAGTTTTGTTTTCCATGCACATTTTTTACTGTTTTTTTGCAAATGTGGTAAAAGGCTTTACTTTTAATTAATCAGTAACAACAAGGGAAAACCTTATAGTGCAGGAGAATTTTAATTAAGTTATATTGATAGTCAGTACTTTAAAAAAAATTGTAATTAATGAGTAGCATTTAAAAAAAATTAGTGATTTTTTGTATTTTTCAGAGCTCGTTCTGTGTATGAGCGTGCATTGGATGTTGATCACCGAAATGTTACCTTATGGTTGAAATATGCTGAAATGGAAATGAAGTGAGTATTACTCTGTGTCAAATGTATTATCTAGAGAAATTTTATGTATAAAAGGGGTGCTTTTTGATATTAACTTTTATAGAAGTATAAAGGGGTACTTTTTCCATATGTACTTTTATAGGTGTATAAAGGGGTGCTTTTTGATATTAACTTCTATAGATGTATAAAGGGGTACCTTTTGATATTAACTTTTATAGAAGTATAAAGGGGTACTTTTTCATATGTACTTTTATAGGTGTATAAAAGGGTGCTTTTTGATATTAACTTCTATAGATGTATAAAGGGGTACTTTTTGATATTAACTTTTATAGATGTATAAAGGTGTACTTTTTCATATGTACTTTTATAGGTGTACAAAAGAGAAGCAAAATAATTAATCCTTTTTAAATGTTTATAATTTCTAGAGTCTTAAATTTGAGAAACATCCAAGTAGTTGATACTTTTAACCCTTCCAGGGTCCAGCCTGAAAAACTGATTTACATCCAGAGCCAAGTTATTTTTTTCACTATACTCAGCCAAAAAAAAAAACTTTATAACTCATTTTCCTTGAATAACTAATTAAAAGAATTATGGCATGTTATATGTCAAATTAACCAGTATTTAATTCCAGATTTTATTTAAAAAAAATTTAGCAAAAAAAGATGCAAGTTTAATTTTAATAGGACTTTAAATAGTTACAAGTGAACACAGTGAGTAATAATAAATAACAGATTTATTTCACAATTATCTTCTGCCATGGAGTTGATAGCATCTGAAGATGTTGGCAAAGCAAACCGATGAATGCATTATGCTCAAGAATGTATGTCAAATGTGTAAAGCAGCAGAAAATGATATACCATGCTTCAAACAGCTAAAACTGGAAGAACATCTCCACTGCAACCGTGTCCCATAGCATGTCATTCTGCAATGTGTAGAGAAACACCTCCCCGTGTGCTATATGGCCCCGTGACCGGGAGAGCCATACCCTTTGCACGTTAAAGAACACGCTGGATGGTCTTGACGGGAGGCTACCATCTGTCTCCCAACAGCTGTTCCAGTGGGTCCCTCCCCCAGCCTTCTCTGAGCCTTCAGGGTCCTTGTGACCTGGCCATTTAACCCATGGGGTGCAAAAAAGTGCCGCTCAGAGGTAAAACAACCCAACATTAAAGAACACGCTGGATGGCCTTGACGGGAGGCTACCATCTGTCTCCCAACAGCTGTTCCAGTGGGTCCCCTCCCCCAACTTTCTCTGAGCGTTCAGGGTCCATGTGACCTGGCCATTTAGCCCATGGTGTGCAAAAAAGTGCCGCTCAGAGGTAAAACAACCCAACGTTAAAGAACACGCTGGATGGCCTTGATGGGAGGCTACCATCTGTCTCCCAACAGCTGTTCAGTGGGTCCCCTCCCCCAACTTTCTCTGAGCGTTCGGGGTCCATGTGACCTGGCCATTTATTAGCCCATGGTGTGCAAAAAAGTGCCGCTCAGAGGTAAAACAATTCAATGTTAAAGAACATGCTAGATGGCCTTGACGGGAGGCTACCATCTGTCTCCCAACAGCTGTTCCAGTGGGTCCCTCCCCCAGCCTTCTCTGAACCTTCAGGGTCTTTGTGACCTGGCCATTTAACCCATGGGGTGCAAAAAAGTGCCGCTCAGAGGTAAAACAACCCAACCCAACCCCATGTGCTAAACAGATGAACATTCCATGCATCAGCAGACAGTGCCAATGGCCACCCAGCAATTATATTGGCAAAATTACTGGCGAACTGATGACGACTAGAGCACCAGAACAAGCGAGTGTAAGCCTCGGCAGCAACCATGGCGAGTGTACCAGCCACCAGCCAAGGATTATCCTCCCATAGTGGTAAATATACCTAAGCCTTTAACTGCACAACACCTGAAATGAACTATTACCATTGAATTATTTAGCATCTCTGCTGCAACACAGGAGAATAAATCTCCTAACAGTGATAATTGTGAAATAAATCTGCTATTTAATAGGACATTTTTAGGGTGATGTAGTAAAAATATCTGGCAATGCAAATAAAAAATTGTTAAAAAAAAGCAAACTAATAGACAAAATTAATTATAGTACATATTGAATAGAAAGGCATTCCTGAGTAACAAAAAAAGTAAATTTTTACTCAAAACTAGAAAATTACTTTCTTTTTGTAATTTGTTTTTTTCTTGGTACAGTCGCTCAAAAAAGTATCCGAACACTATGGTTGATTACAGAATTCAGAAAAAATATCTGGCACCGATTTTTTTTCAGTCAGAAATAGGCCATGTTGTATACCAAATTAAACAGAATTTAATTCTGAATTATATGAAAATAAAATTACACAAATTTAAAAACATAATTTTAATAATATTTTTTCACAGTGATATAGTGAAAAGATGATCTGACTACTAATTAAGGCCTAATTTTGTAAAACTTGAATGAATTAAACAGTTCATGAAATAGTTGTTTTATATTAAAAAGAAAATTTTTTTCTGAATAGTACAGGGTGTTTCAAAAAGGATGCAACCCTAA
This sequence comes from Ryuthela nishihirai, assembly GCA_038380435.1. Classification (NCBI taxonomy): domain Eukaryota; kingdom Metazoa; phylum Arthropoda; class Arachnida; order Araneae; family Heptathelidae; genus Ryuthela; species Ryuthela nishihirai. The sequence continues at coordinate 3,755,403 of JAWZYU010000037.1, forward strand.
ATATAAGAGTGGAACTTATATATGCATGTACATTTTATGCTATAATATTAGTCAGTTGGCATTACTGTACTCAAGATTAACAGCCTTTAGCAGTTGAAATGATCTTGTCACACACTAGTCTCACTCAAGTATTCATTCCTTTGTGTTGTGTCAACTATGTTGTTTTCCAAAAACGAATGTGTATTTATTGTTGAGACTTATTGTGCGTACAAATCTTACGAACATGTGAGAGAGGAGTTTGAGTTGAGGTTTCTTCAGTCTGCAGTTCCCAACAATTTGACAGTATCTTGTTTGATTGATAAATTTTGTGACACTTGGTCTGTACAGGAGTGAAAGAACCCAGGCCGGCCATCACTGTTAACTGCCAAAGTTCTTGATGATGTATCTCAGCATTTAACTCATCCACCCAGAAAATCTCTTAGAAAGTTATCTTCACAGGTTGGACTGTCACCAGCTACTGTTTTCAAGGCTACAAAGAAGTTAAAATTTCATGCCTACCGTATTGGTGTCGTTCATGAACTGAAAGAACCAGACCATGAAAAATGTTTACGGTACTGTTGTTGGTGTCGTTCTTTGGTTGATGAAAATGGAATTGAAGTGTTGGACCATATTTATTTCAGTGATGAGGCTTCGTTTCACTTGGATGGGTATGTGAACAGTCAAAACAGTCAAATATGGAGCAGTGAAAATCCTCACACTTTTCACGAACGACCATTACACACACAGAAAATGGTGTTTGGTGTGCAATTTCCCATCGTTTTGGGATAGGACCTTTATTTTTTAACTCAACTGTAACTGGCGAAGTTTATCGCGACCTCATCCAACAGTTTATTGCACTATTGGATATGAATGAATGAGAGTGTTGGTTTCAACAAGATGGCTTGACCGCCCATACTGCAAATGACACAATGGTCATATTGCAGGAATTTTTTGGTGATCATTTGATTTCAAAAAATTTGTGGCCCCCCAAGATCTTACTCCTCCAGATATTTTCCTTTGGGGATATCTCAAATGTGTAGTGTTTCAAAACAATCCTTATACACTTGAAGACTGACATTGAAAGATAGATTTTAAACACAAGGAAACAAACATTACAAAAGGCGGCTGCAAATGTCATGAAACGGGTACATTGGGTTGTTTTACCTCTCAGCGGCACTTTTTTGCACACCATGGGCTAAATGGCCAGGTCACAAGGACCCTGAAGGCTCAGAGAAGGTTGTGGGAGGGGACCCACTGGAACAGCTGTTAGGAGACAGATGGCAGCCTCCCGTGAAGGCCATCCAGTGTGTTCTTTAACGTGCACAGGGTATGTCTCTCCCGCACATGGGGCCACGGCTTAGCGTCCCATACGATGGACGGCGGCCTTTTCAAGGCCATCGATGTCCTCTACTGACCATGGGCAGGACGAGGAATTTTGCAGAGATAAGTCTCAACACTGACCCAGCTGGGACTCAAACCTGGGAACTACAGATTACGAGCCTGGCATGCTACCGACTGAGCCACCCCTGCCCCTAGAAACGGGTACAAACCTGCATCCAGGTTGCAGGAAATCACTTTCAACATCTGTTGTAAAGGTAGATATATGTCTAATTTGCAGCTTTTGGAATTTGTGTCTATTTTCAAGTTTAAATAGAAAAATACATTAGAGGGTTGCATCCTTTTTGAAACACCCTGTATAATAAAAAGTCATCTGATACTAGACTTCTATTATTTGTTTATATGTATTTTTTTCATTGCATTACTTTAAAAGCATGGAATTGTGCGAGGTGACTTTGCACTGTTCACAACTCATGAGATTTTTCTGTCTTGTTTATGAAAATGGAGGAACAATTTCTTGGCTTTTTTTTTCAGACATCATACATTTTTTTCTTTGGCTAATACATTTTGGGGATCTTGGCAAAGTGCCAAAATGTTATTGCACTATGGCAAAAAATAATATCAATATTAGAGTATCACAGCCAAGAAATTGGGGAGGGGGAGGGGATTAAACCATTCAATATAAAATAATATCTTTGAAATAGAATTCTGTGAAGAAGAAGGGTTGGGTTGGGTTGTTTTGGGCTAAATGGGCTAAATGGCCAGGTCACATGGACCCTGAAGGCTCAGAGAAGGTTGGGGGAGGGGACCCACTGGAACACCTGTTGGAAATCAGATGGTAGCCTCCCGTCAAGGCCATCCAGCGTGTTCTTTAACATGCACAGGGTATGGCTCTCCCACACATGGGGCAACGGCTTAACGTCCCATCCGACGGATGGCGGCCTTTCCAAGCCCATCGGTGTCCCCTACTGACTGTGGGCAGGGCGGGGATTTTTGCGGATATAAATCTCAACACTGACCCAGCTGGGACTCAAACCTGGGAACTACAGATTACGAGCCTGGCGTGCTACTGACTGAGCCACCCCCGCCCCATGTGAAGAGGAAGGAGTGGGGGAAGGAGTGAGAAAAAACCCTTAGCATCAAAGAATGTGGGGTATTAAAACACTCATGGTGAAACTGCCTTAACAACCATCAAAAATCATGTTTGCTTTCATATCCGAAACTTCATTCATTCTCAGGAAATGATAAAAGATCAGTGATTTTGACTGCAAAATGAAGAAATAATGCACTGTTCGACATAGAAATGTCACATCAGGGAATATTTTTTGGAGCACCATGCAAATAGGTGGGTATGTGTTGACAGTTGGGTTATGGAACTGAGTCAGTGTTGAGATTTATCTCTGCAAAAATTCCCCGCCCTGCCCACGGTCAGTAGGGGACACTAATGGGCTTGGAAAGGCTGCTGTCCGTCGGACGGAATGTTAAGCCGTGGTCCCGTGTGCGGTAGAGCCATACCCTGTGCACCTTAAAGAACACGCTGGATGGCCTTGACGGGAGGCTACCATCTGTCTCCCAACAGCTGTTCCAGTGGGTCCCCTCCCCCAACCTTCTCTGAGCCTTCGGGGTCAATGTGACCTGTCCATTTAGCCCAATGTGTGCAAAGAAGTGCCGCTCAGAGATAAAACAACCCAACGTTAAAGAACACGCTGGATGGCCTTGACGGGAGGCTACCATCTGTCCCAACAACTGTTCCAGTGGGTCCCCTCCCCCAACCTTCTCTGAGCCTTCGGGGTCAATGTGACCTGGCCATTTAGCCCAATGTGTGCAAAGAAAGTGCCACTCAGAGGTAAAACAACCCAACGTTAAAGAACACGCTGGATGGCCTTGACGGGAGGCTGCCATCTGTCTCCCAACAGCTGTTCCAGTGGGTCCCCTCCCCCAACCTTCTCTGAGCCTTCAGGGTCCATGTGACCTGGCCATTTAGCCCATGGTGTGCAAAAAAGTGCCGCTCAGAGGTAAAACAACCCAACCTGGGTTATGGAAATTAGTGCAGTTGCAAACCAATCATGTGATAGGTGAGGGCGATAACAGGGCCAAATGGCTTGGCATAGCTAAGTAATCCACTGCATTGGAGTGATCTTGGTGGCGAAAGCAAATGTAAGGAGTGAGATGTCTGGATGACATCATCGGATACCATCACACAGACACCTTTACCAGAGGCTTCATCATAGGTCTATGTATGACTGGTTGGTACCTGCATCGCATCTTCAATTTATGTCTAGTGACTTTTTTCCGTAAAAAGCTTATTTTCAAAGTTAGGTAGATTTGAATGTGGCTATTCAATCACTTAACATGAAAGTGTCGGGACATTTTTTGCAATATAGTGTAGTATATTTATGTTACTGTAATGTGAAATATTGTAGTTGATTTCACCTTTAGTAAGTCAGTAAATAATAAACTAAATATATTATTGCAAATGTACAAGTTATTGAGTTCCTTAAGACAAAAAATTGTGAAACTTTTTTTAAAATCTCTGTTTTCTGTTTTGGGAAAGCAGAGTGGGATTCTATTGCAATAGCAGATTCTAGATTTTTGTTTCACTAGTGTAACCTTATTTTTATGAATTTTCTTCTTTTTTTGGTAGGCATCGGCAAGTTAATCATGCCCGCAACATATGGGATAGAGCAGTATCCATTTTGCCTCGTGTTAATCAGTTTTGGTACAAATACACTTACATGGAGCAAATGCTTGGCAATATAGCTGGTACGAGACAAGTGTTTGAAAGATGGATGGAATGGGAACCAAATGAGCAAGCATGGCTAACATACATTAAATTTGAACTGCGATACAAAGAAAATGATCGAGCAAGACAGATTTATGAACGTTATATCCTTTGATGCAGTTACAGTTTGTGCTTTTTTATATATTACAAAATGCTTTTTAGTTGTTAAGAAGTTTACACATTGAGAATTATTATTTCTGAAAGTTACACTGATCAGCTAATACATTAAAACCATCTCTGTGTTATGCAAAGAAGTGTGCCTGCAGCCAATCAGTGTCACATACCAAGGTCGTGAATGATTTATATAATACCTGGGTCTGATCTCTCACGGGCAGTATTTTGTTTTGTCCCAACATGGGAAATGCGCAAAGGATTTATCTGATTTCGACAAAGCCCAGATCATTATGGCAAGATGCCTTGATAAGAGCATCTCTGAAACAGTGATGCTGGTAGGCTGCTCACATTATGCAGTAGTTAGTACCTATCAAAGATGGTCTTAAACAGGTGACACTTTGAACCGTCGACAAGGCATGTGCGAGTCACGCCTCATTGATGCCAGAGGTCAACATAGGCTATCTCGTCTTGTCTGCAGCAACAGGAGGGCTACTGTGGCTGACATTACTATAATTTCAATTATGGTAAAGTTCCCAATGTTTCTGAACACACAGTTCATTGTAAGCTCTTGGATATTGGTCTTCACAGCTGCAGACCCATTCATGTGTCCATGCTCACAGCTGTTCACCATTATCAATGCTTGCAGTGGGCACATAATCTTTGATATTTGACCATAGAAGACTGGAAGAGGGTTGCGTGGTCAGATGAATCCTATTTTCTGTTACACCATGTGGACAGACAAGCTTGTGTGAAATGTTTACCCACAGAAGTCTCATCTCTATGCACTGTGAGACGGCAATATTTTCTCGGGGACACTTGGACCAATTATTGGAGCAAACTCTGACAGCTGTCACCTACCTGTACCTGAACATCGTGGCTGACCAAGTACACCCCTTTATGGAGACTGTATTCCCTGGCGAAGATGGCGTCTTTCAACAAGACAATGTCCCATGTCATACTGTGAAGAAGGTTCAGGAATGGTTCCTAGAACATGATGAGAAATTCCATTTATTGCCATGGCCCCCAAATTTGCTGGACATTAATCCTATTGAGCATTTGTGGTTTGAGTTGGAGAAACGGGTACGAGCAGCATCACCCCAACCACGTGATTTTTGGGAACTCCGAGATCTGTTGCAGTCATGGTACCAATATTAAGTGATACCTACCAACATCTCTTTAAATCTATGCACCATCGGGTGAGAGCTCTTTTGGTGGCCAGAGGAGGGCCTACATCATATTAGGTAGGTGGTTTTAATGTTTTGGCTGATCAGTGTATTTCTTTTTAAAGTTGTTTTGCTTTTAGCCAGGTTGCTGAAATTATTTGAATAGTGAATACACCAAAAGTGGAGATTTGGTAATATTGTGCTTTAAAGTAATTTCACTGTAGTTTAAAAACACTGCACAGCCACTGATAACAGAATATTTATTCATAAATGAGTATTATGCTTAGGTAAAATTTAGCTTAAGTATATAAGCGAAAAAAGGGGGCATCTCTAACATCTTGCAGAACACAGTTTGAAACAGAATTTTTTCCTCCCACTTGTTTCTCAGAATTTTGGGTTTTTTAATTATAAACAAATTTCTCACTGCTAATGCTGGATTTTCATGCCTAACTATAAGAATAGCATCTTTGGGCAATATCTGTAATCCTTTCAAATGATTTTAGTGTATGTGCTATCATCATTTTGCATGAATTAACTTCAAAGTGTAATGAGAAAATAAGCAGCAATCCAATAGCTTAGATGGCATGAATATCTGGAATGTAATTAGAAGGTCATAGGATTACCCCTTTGATTTAAACTAAAGTTTTCTGACCCCTCTTCTATTATTGTTACAGCGATGTAATCTATATTTTGCATAAGGACCCCAAGGGCTCAGAGAATGTTGGAGGAGGGGATCCACTAGACTGCTGTTGGGGGACAGATGGTAGCCTTCTGTCAAGGCTATCGAGCGTGTTCTCTAACATTCACAGGGTTACTGAAATTATTGGACTTAAATTATTGGAGCAAACTCTGACAGCTGTCACCTACCTGTACCTGACTGTACATACTACCTGTACCTACTGTCACGTACCTGTATGGCTCTCCCGCACATGGGACCACGGCTTAATGTCCCCCATCCAATGGACTGTGGCCTTTCCAAGCTCATCGGTGTTCCCTACTGAGTTGGCAGCGCAAGGAGTTTTGCAGAAATAAATCTTGACGCTGGCCCAGCTGGGACTCAAACCTGGAAACTACAAATTATGAGCCTGGTGCACTATCGACTGAGCCATACCTTCCCCATCTGTCAGGAAGTAGGTGTTTTGTAGTTTAGGTTTGAAGTAGTGGGGTATGATCTCATGACCTTAAGATGTTGGATGTGCTGCCATCAAAGCTATTAGTCCCAGTGCTCAAACTTTTGCTTACTGAAACTGAATAAATTTCCATGATTGTATCAAAAGTTTTTAACCACCTGGTGTTAAATTTTTCAAAATGCCATTATCTCAATATTAAGCTGTCTTGGATTAAACACCAAGGTGGTTAAGCAGCATCTTATGCAGGGAGAGAGTGCATTGTTTTGGCCATGTTGCCCACATATAGAACTGTAGCTTAATGAGTAGAGTTATGAAGAGTGTCTAAAGTCTCAAGGAAAAGGGGCAGAACTAGAGAGTTGTTGTTTGGGTTGTTTTACTTCTGAGCGACACTATTTTGCACACCATGGGCTAAATGGCCAGGTCACATGGACCCTGAAGGCTCAGAGGAGGTTGGGGGAGGGGACCCACTATAACAGCTGTTGGGAGACAGATGGTAGCCTCCCGTCAAGGCCATCCAGTGTGTTCTTTAACGTGCGCAGGGTATGGCTCTTCAGCACACGGGGCCACGGCTTAACGTCCCATCTGACGGACGGCAGCCTTTCCAAGCCCATCGGTGTCCCCTACTGACTGTGGGCAGGACGGGGAATTTTGCGGAGATAAATCTCAACGCTGACCCAGCTGGGACTCGAACCTGGGAACTACAGATTACGAGCCTGGTGCGCTACCGATTGAGCCACCCCCCGCCCCATTTTTTAATAAATAACCAAATGAACTATTTCTTTTCCTTTGCAGCATTTGAATATATAGCATATTTCATCGTTTATATTTTAAAAATGCATTAATTTTACAGTGATGCACATAGAAGAGATGTTGGCAAATTAATTTTAAGGTAATATCTTTGAAAACCTGAGGCTTTGTTGCCTCATGATTATAGATATGAAATAAACGTAATTTTTTTAATTTCCCTTTTTAAATGTAATTTTTAATCTAATCTCAAATTCAGCTTCCATTTGAATATATTTGTTTAATATTTACTGTATTTCTTTTAAATATTTATCTGTTTATTAATTAATATTTCATTTTAAAATTTAATGTAATATGATAAATATTGTATTCTAAAGAGTCATTAAGAAAAAGGAAATGTTTTTGATGTTTAAGAATATTCAAATCTTAGTTTTTAAATTAGTAATTTTTTGCATACTGCATTTAAGTTCTTAAAATATAACAGTGCTAAAGTGCATTTGATTCCTTAATGTAAATTACTTGTAATTGTCCATCCTGATGTCAAGAACTGGATTAGATATGCAAAATTTGAGGAGCACAATAGTTTTATTTCAAATGCAAGAAAGGTTTATGAAAGGGCTGTTGAATTCTATGGAGAAGAGTACATGGATGAAAAACTTTTTGTAGCTTTTGCCAAGTTTGAAGAAAATCAAAGAGAAGTAAATTTTTACTAAATATAGTTTCTTTTGTACTATTTGGGTCTTATTTCCTTTAATCTGGGTGAAAAATGGAATAACTTTTAATTCCAAAAATTGTATATGAATATGGACACATGAAGGTCAATTGAGATAACCCAAGTTATAATGTTCGATATGGAGTGTGGCCATCCTTTACCACTACAGGCCTCGCAGTGATATTTCGTGCTTTTGATAAGACTGTCCAGCAGTGCTGTGGATAATACCTCCATTGCTTCTGTTAATCATGTCAAATCTCTGAGAGACTTGTAAGATTCTGGGGAGCAACCTGTCACACGAGAGCATCTCATGCATGTTCTATCAGATTTAGGTTGGGAGACAGTGCTGACCACTCCATACTATTACTAGTACTATTCTCCAGATAGCAATAAACAAAGCAACAATGGTGTGGTTGGGTGTTTATGTCCTTTTGGAGGAAGATGTTACTTGTTGCACCCATATATGGTTGTATGAAGGGATCCAAGATTTCATCCCTGTATGTGTGACAGATGATATAACCTGAAGGAAATACATATTGATCTGTGCAGCTGCTCAAAGATATCCCTCCCCAACCATGACATGACTTGTCATGGTGTTCCATTCATAGATATTTGTGACATAATAGTATGTTCCTATTACCTTCATATCAGCTGATAAGATGAATCGCTGTGGAGAGGAAATCTTAATAAAGTAGCATGGACTACCATTGATCCTGGGTCCAGTTGACATGATGTCTACACCACTATTAATGGTCACTCCTCTGGGATTTCATCAGGGTTGGGTTGGGTTGTTTTACCTCTGAGCGGCACTTTTTTGTGCACCATGGGCTAAATGGCCAGGTCACAGGGACCCCGAAGGCTCAGAGAAGGTTGGGGACCCACTGGAACAGCTGTTGGGAGACAGCTGGTAGCCTCCCGTCAAGGCCATCCAGAGTTTTCTTTAACGTGCACAGGGTATGGCTCTCCCACACATGGGGCCACGGCTTAACGTCCCATCCGACGGACGGCGGCCTTTCCAAGCCCATCGGTGTACCCTACTGACCGTGGACGATTTGATCAGGCCCACATACACCACATAGCATACAGGCACACCATATTAAGTCTTTTGCATACTGTGACAGCAGATATCACCATTCCATTTGCTGTCCGGTTGATGTGATGCCCCCTGGGCACATAACACCAGATAGCAGTCCTCTCTTGGGGTTGTTGCCCATTACTGAATCATCTGGATGCACTCTGTCCTTTTTGGAATCTCTGCTAAAGTCTGTGTACCACTGAATGAGTCACATTAAGCCAAGGGGCGGGGGTCGGTAGCGCGCCAGGCTCGTAATCTATAGTTCCCAGGTTCGAGTCCCAGCTGGGTCAGCGTTGAGATTTATCTCCGCAAAATTCCCCGCCCTGCCCACGGTCAGTAGGGGATACCGATGGGCTTGGAAAGGCCGCCGTCCATCGGATGGGACGTTAATCTGTGGCCCCATGTGCGGGAGAGCCATATCCTGTGCACGTTAAAGAACACGCTGGATGGCCTTGACGGGAGGCTACCATCTGTCTCCCAACAGCTGTTCCAGTGGGTCCCCTCCCCCAACCTTCTCTGAGCCTTCGGGGTCCTTGTGACCTGGCCATTTAGCCCATGGTGTGCAAAAAATTGCCGCTCAGAGGTAAAACAACCCAACAACCCAACATTAAGCCATCTGTCAACATCTACTTGAGCCACTGCACTTTTTTTTTTGATAAAAAATTGCCACTGCACTTTTTTTGATAAGCTTGCCACTGCACTTTTTTTGATAAGTGATGTTTTTTGGACATGCCCAATAAATCAGCTTTCTGGGCAATTCCATCTTCCACTTTGCAGGAGATTTGGATGAAAACTTTGGAACTCCTGCTTTTACCACACAATGCATTTGCATATACTTCTGCCAGTGTGGTTCATTTGCATACTGTACCTCTATCCTGCATTGTATTTTACATACTCTAGCCGTCCCATGGCCGAGTGGTTAGCGCACTTGGCTACTGACCTAAGGAGCTCGGGGCTCGAGCCCCGGGTAAGGCATGGATGTATGTGTCGTTTTTCTGCTGAGGTCCTGCCATCCTCTCAGACCTTCTACTTTGGCATATAAACTGACAAGCTCCTGTCAGACCTCTGTGGCAAGCAGCTGCTTGAGGGGGTATTTATTTATTTATTTTTATATGACTTTTATGCATTTCTGTATTTGGAGTTTTACAATATCGTATTCTTTTCGTTTGTTCCTTAATTTTTGGAAACAAGTGTATATGCTCAATGTCAATGCACATGATTTGTGCAAATGGGATAATTATAACCAGTGTGATTATGTTATGTAAAGCTTTGTTTAATCAGTAGCTTCAGAAAAGATAACTATGGAAACTTCTCTAAAGCAGGACCTATTATTAGCTGGAATATCGAGTTCCAGCTGGGCCAACATTGAGATTTAACTCCACTCTCTTCTTGGTCAGTAGGGGACACCGATGGGCTTGGAAAGATTGCTATTCTTTGGATGGGATGTTAAGTCATGGCCCTGTGTGTGGGAGAGCCATACCCTGTGCACGTTAAAAAACATACTGGATGGCCTTGATGGGAGACTTTCATCTATCTGCTAACAATTATCCTGTGCGTTCCCACCCCCAACCTTCTTTGAACCTTCGGGGTCCTTGTGACCTGGTCATTTAGCCCATTGTGTGAAAAAAGCGCTCTTAAAGGTAAAACAACCCAACTTAGCTGGAATGTTTTCTTGGCACTGCGAATTAAATCAGTTTTAATTAATGGAACCTCTCTTGGAAAGGGAAAACAAATTAGTACATAAATTCTTGAATTCACTGTTGTGATAATTATTGCTCTACTCAGAATGGAAAAACCAGATGAACTATTAAATTTGTTCTGGATCATTGGTAAATGTTTCAGATGGATATCTGTTTATCAAAGTTATTAAAAATATCAATGTAACAAACACTGGGTTGGGTTGTTTTACCTCTGAGCGGCACTTTTTTGCACACCATGGGCTAAAGGGCCAGGTCACAAGGACCCCAAAGGTTCAGAGAAGGTTGGGAAGGAGACCCACTGGAACAGCTGTTGGGAGACAGATGGTAGCCTCCCATCAAGGCCACCTTGCGTGTTCTTTAACGTGCGCAGGGTATGGCTCTCCAGCACACGGGGCCACGGCTTAACGTCCCATCTGACGGACGGCAGCCTTTCCAAGCCCATCGGTGTCCCCTACTGACTGTGGGCAGGACGGGGAATTTTGCGGAGATAAATTTCAACGCTGACCCAGCTGGGACTCGAACCTGGGAACTACAGATTACGAGCCTGGCGCGCTACCGATTGAGCCACCCCCCGCCCCATTTTTTAATAAATAAGCAAATGAACTATTTCTTTTCCTTTGCAGCATTTGAATATATAGAATATTTCATTGTTTATATTTTAAAAATGCATTAATTTTACAGTGATGCACATAGAAGAGATGTTGGCAAATTAATTTTAAGGTAATATCTTTGAAAACCTGAGGCTTTGTTGCCTCATGATTATAGATATGAAATAAACGTAATTTTTTTAATTTCCCTTTTTAAATGTAATTTTTAATCTAATCTCAAATTCAGCTTCCATTTGAATATATTTGTTTAATATTTACTGTATTTCTTTTAAATATTTATCTGTTTATTAATTAATATTTCATTTTAAAATTTAATGTAATATGATAAATATTGTATTCTAAAGAGTCATTAAGAAAAAGGAAATGTTTTTGATGTTTAAGAATATTCAAATCTTAGTTTTTAAATTAGTAATTTTTTGCATACTGCATTTAAGTTCTTAAAATATAACAGTGCTAAAGTGCATTTGATTCCTTAATGTAAATTACTTGTAATTGTCCATCCTGATGTCAAGAACTGGATTAGATATGCAAAATTTGAGGAGCACAATAGTTTTATTTCAAATGCAAGAAAGGTTTATGAAAGGGCTGTTGAATTCTATGGAGAAGAGTACATGGATGAAAAACTTTTTGTAGCTTTTGCCAAGTTTGAAGAAAATCAAAGAGAAGTAAATTTTTACTAAATATAGTTTCTTTTGTACTATTTGGGTCTTATTTCCTTTAATCTGGGTGAAAAATGGAATAACTTTTAATTCCAAAAATTGTATATGAATTGGACACATGAAGGTCAATTGAGATAACCCAAGTTATAATGTTCAATATGGAGTGTGGCCATCCTTTACCACTACAGGCCTCGCAGTGATATTTCGTGCTTTTGATAAGACTGTCCAGCAGTGCTGTGGATAATACCTCCATTGCTTCTGTTAATCATGTCAAATCTCTGAGAGACTTGTAAGATTCTGGGGAGCAACCTGTCACACGAGAGCATCTCATGCATGTTCTATCAGATTTAGGTTGGGAGACAGTGCTGACCACTCCATACTATTACTAGTACTATTCTCCAGATAGCAATAAACAAAGCAACAATGGTGTGGTTGGGTGTTTATGTCCTTTTGGAGGAAGATGTTACTTGTTGCACCCATATATGGTTGTATGAAGGGATCCAAGATTTCATCCCTGTATGTGTGACAGATGATATAACCTGAAGGAAATACATATTGATCTGTGCAGCTGCTCAAAGATATCCCTCCCCAACCATGACATGACTTGTCATGGTGTTCCATTCATAGATATTTGTGACATAATAGTATGTTCCTATTACCTTCATATCAGCTGATAAGATGAATCGCTGTGGAGAGGAAATCTTAATAAAGTAGCATGGACTACCATTGATCCTGGGTCCAGTTGACATGATGTCTACACCACTATTAATGGTCACTCCTCTGGGATTTCATCAGGGTTGGGTTGGGTTGTTTTACCTCTGAGCGGCACTTTTTTGTGCACCATGGGCTAAATGGCCAGGTCACAGGGACCCCGAAGGCTCAGAGAAGGTTGGGGACCCACTGGAACAGCTGTTGGGAGACAGCTGGTAGCCTCCCGTCAAGGCCATCCAGAGTTTTCTTTAACGTGCACAGAGTATGGCTCTCCCACACATGGGGCCACGGCTTAACGTCCCATCCGACGGACGGCGGCCTTTCCAAGCCCATCAGTGTACCCTACTGACCGTGGACGATTTGATCAGGCCCACATACACCACATAGCATACAGGCACACCATATTAAGTCTTTTGCATACTGTGACAGCAGATATCACCATTCCATTTGCTGCTGTGAAGTCCGGTTGATGTGATGCCCCCTGGGCACATAACACCAGATAGCAGTCATCTCTTGGGGTTGTTGCCCATTACTGAATCATCTGGATGCACTCTGTCCTTTTTGGAATCTCTGCTAAAGTCTGTGTACCACTGAATGAGTCACATTAAGCCAAGGGGCGGGGGTCGGTAGCGCGCCAGGCTCGTAATCTGTAGTTCCCAGGTTCGAGTCCCAGCTGGGTCAGCGTTGAGATTTATCTCCGCAAAATTCCCCGCCCTGCCCATGGTCAGTAGGGGATACCGATGGGCTTGGAAAGGCCGCCGTCCGTCGGATGGGACGTTAATCTGTGGCCCCATGTGCGGGAGAGCCATATCCTGTGCACGTTAAAGAACACGCTGGATGGCCTTGACGGGAGGCTACCATCTGTCTCCCAACAGCTGTTCCAGTGGGTCCCCTCCCCCAACCTTCTCTGAGCCTTCGGGGTCCTTGTGACCTGGCCATTTAGCCCTTGGTGTGCAAAAAAGTGCCGCTCAGAGGTAAAACAACCCAACAACCCAACATTAAGCCATCTGTCAACATCTACTTGAGCCACTGCACTTTTTTTTTTGATAAAAAATTGCCACTGCACTTTTTTTGATAAGCTTGCCACTGCACTTTTTTGATAAGTGATGTTTTTTGGACATGCCCAATAAATCAGCTTTCTGGGCAATTCCATCTTCCACTTTCCAGGAGATTTGGATGAAAACTTTGGAACTCCTGCTTTTACCACACAATGCATTTGCATATACTTCTGCCAGTGTGGTTCATTTGCATACTGTACCTCTATCCTGCATTGTATTTTACATACTCTAGCCGTCCCATGGCCGAGTGGTTAGCGCGTTTGGCTACTGACCTAAGGAGCTCGGGGCTCGAGCCCCGGGTAAGGCATGGATGTATGTGTCGTTTTTCTGCTGAGGTCCTGCCATCCTCTCAGACCTTCTACTATGGCATATAAACCACTGACAGGCTCCTGTCAGACCTCTGCGGAAAGTAGCTGCTTGAGGGGGTATTTATTTATTTATTTTTATATGACTTTTATGCATTTCTGTATTTGGAGTTTTACAATATTGTATTCTTTTCGTTTGTTCCTTAATTTTTGGAAACAAGTGTATATGCTCAATGTCAATGCACATGATTTGTGCAAATGGGATAATTATAACCAGTGTGATTATGTTATGTAAAGCTTTGTTTAATCAGTAGCTTCAGAAAAGATAACTATGGAAACTTCTCTAAAGCAGGACCTATTATTAGCTGGAATATCGAGTTCCAGCTGGGCCAACATTGAGATTTAACTCCACTCTCTTCTTGGTCAGTAGGGGACACCGATGGGCTTGGAAAGATTGCTATTCTTTGGATGGGATGTTAAGTCATGGCCCTGTGTGTGGGAGAGCCATACCCTGTGCACGTTAAAAAACATACTGGATGGCCTTGATGGGAGACTTTCATCTATCTGCTAACAATTATCCTGTGCGTTCCCACCCCCAACCTTCTTTGAACCTTCGGGGTCCTTGTGACCTGGCCATTTAGCCCATTGTGTGAAAAAAGCGCTCTTAAAGGTAAAACAACCCAACTTAGCTGGAATGTTTTCTTGGCACTGCGAATTAAATCAGTTTTAATTAATGGAACCTCTCTGGGAAAGGGAAAACAAATTAGTACATAAATTCTTGAATTCACTGTTGTGATAATTATTGCTCTACTCAGAATGGAAAAACCAGATGAACTATTAAATTTGTTCTGGATTATTGGTAAATGTTTCAGATGGATATCTGTTTATCAAAGTTATTAAAAATATCAATGTAACAAACACTGGGTTGGGTTGTTTTACCTCTGAGCGGCACTTTTTTGCACACCATGGGCTAAAGGGCCAGGTCACAAGGACCCCAAAGGTTCAGAGAAGGTTGGGAAGGAGACCCACTGGAACAGCTGTTGGGAGACAGATGGCAGCCTCCCATGAAGGCCATCCAGTGTGTTCTTTAATGTGGACAGCATATGGCTCTCCCATACACGGGACCATGGCTTAATGTCCCATCCGACGGACAGCGGTCTTTTCAAGCCCATTGGTGTCAATAAACACTGGAGTAAAAAAATATTTGGTGAAACAAAATTTCCTGCCATTTACTCTGCCATTTACATCCCCTGCCAATTTATTCTGTTCTTTATGTTAAGGTTATAGCAAAATTTGTAAAAAAAAAATCCTTAATACAACACATGCTTTTTAATCATTGCTGGGTTTGGTTTTTAGCATCTGACAATGCTACAAGGATTTAAACTTGGTGAAATACATAGTTATTTTGTTATATATAATTATCATTCTGCCATTTTTTATTTATTGCATTTCATTATAATGACTTGTCTTTTGATTGCCCAATCAGTTTTGTTATGCTAACGTTACCTGTGTTGGGTTGGGTTGTTTTACCTCTGAGTGGCACTTTTTTGCACACCATGGGCTAAATGGCCAGGTCACACGGACCCCGAAGGCTCAGAGAAGGTTGGGGGAGGGGACCCACTGGAACAGCTGTTGGGAGACAGATTGGGAGACAGCCTCCCGTCAAGGCCATCCAGCGTGTTCTTTAACGTGCACAGGGTATGGCTCTCCCGCACACAGAGCCACGGCTTAATGTCCCATCCGATGGACGGCGGTCTTTCCAAGCCCATCGGTGTCCCCTACTGACCGTGGGCAGGACGGGAAATTTTGCGGAGATAAATCTCAACGCTGACCCAGCTGGGACTCGAACCTGGGAACTACAGATTACGAGCCTGGCGCGCTACCGACTGAGCCACCCCCGCCCCAAAGGTTGAGGGAGGGGACCCACTGGGACAGCATTTGGGAATCAGATGGTAGCCTCCCATCAAGGCCATCCAGTGTGTTCTTTAACGTTGGGTTGTTTTACCTCTGAGCTGCACTTTTTTACACACCATGGGCTAAATGGCCAGGTCACATGGACCCCGAAGGCTCAGAGACGGTTGGGGGAGGGGACCCACTGGAACAGCTGTTGGGAGACAGATGGTAGCCTCCGTCAAGGCCATCCAGCGTGTTCTTTAACATTGGATTGTTTTACTTCTGAGTGGCACTTTTTTGCACACCATGGGCTAAATGGCAGGTCACATGGACCCCGAACGCTCAGAGAAGGTTGAGGGAGGGGACCCACTGGGACAGCATTTGGGAATCAGATGGTAGCCTCCTGTCAAGGCCATCCAGTGTGTTCTTTAACGTTGGGTTGTTTTACCTCTGAGCTGCACTTTTTTACACAACATGGGCTAAATGGCCAGGTCACATGGAACCCGAAGGCTCAGAGAAGGTTGGGGGAGGGGACCCACTGGAACAGCTGTTGGGAGACAGATGGTAGCCTCCCGTCAAGGCCATCCAGCGTGTTCTTTAATGTGCACAGGGTATGGCTCTCCCGCACATGGGGCCACGGCTTAATGTCCCATCCGAAACGTTACCTGGTATTTAACCACTATTATGCTGTTGAAGTATGATGATGTTAATAAGTACAAAGGAAATATTGTCTTGAACCAAGTGTGATCTGAACCCATGACCACCTGATAACATGTCAGGTGCTCTGACCACTGAGCTACCTGCCACTGATCAATCTCCCTTTGTTTTTAGATATTAAGCCCATGCCATAGTCGTTTGCATAGAGCTGTCTTGACCACAATTAAGACTCCATTTACAGAGCTCTCCCGTGTATGTGTGCAAGACTAGCTGCACTCCTTCTGTGACTTTAATTGTCATTTTTTTTTGAGCAGATCTCATTTACAGGCCACAGGCTCTATTTTTATGTATTATTCATAATATTATCTTCAGATACATTTTTAGTCCCCAGCACTGTACAATTACAAGATACTTAACCACTATTATGCTGTTGAAGTATGATTATGTTAATGGATACAATTATCTCCGCAAAATTCCCCGCCCTGCCCACGGTCAGTAGGGGACACCGATGGGCTTGGAAAGGCCACCGTCCGTCGGATGGGACGTTAAGCCATGGCCCCGTGTGCGGGAGAGCCATATCCT
The DNA here is from genome assembly GCA_038380435.1 of Ryuthela nishihirai. NCBI lineage: Eukaryota > Metazoa > Arthropoda > Arachnida > Araneae > Heptathelidae > Ryuthela > Ryuthela nishihirai. The sequence goes on from JAWZYU010000037.1 coordinate 3,772,613, forward strand.
GTGTGCGTTAAAGAGCACGCTGGATGGCCTTGACGGGAAGCTACCATCTGTCTCCCAACAGCTGTTCCAGTGGGTCCCCTCCCCCAACCTTCTCTGAGCCTTCGGGGTCCATGTGACCTGGCCATTTAGCCCATGGTGTGCAAAAAAGTGCCGCTCAGAGGTAAAACAACCCAAATGGATACAAAGGAAAAATTGTATTGAGCCAAGTGGAATCTGAACCCATGACCTCCTGATAACATGTCAGATGCTTTAACGTTTCACTTTATTTGGGGAGTGACCAATCATTTTTGTTAGTGTGAGGGGAGTAACTCTGTGCTTGATGGTCCTGTACCTATGCAAGGCTCTTCTTTAGATTCGAGTGCAGACAGGCCATTTGAGACTGCCCAATAAAGCTACCCCACATTTGGTTAGTTTTGCCATCATGACTGCCTTATCATTTGTGGAATCAGTCAGATATGTATATTTTCCATTTGTTAGTGTTTTGCCACCTTTAGTAACATTCACTTGTTTATTGTAGCAGACTACAAAAACAATAGTAATTTGATACTAAATACAGGAGATTGATTCATAACAAATTTAAGCCTTTGCCATGTGCAGCAATGGGTAAAATGAAGCAAAAATCTTTAGGTTGTTGTTGGGTTGTTTTACCTCTGAGCGGCACTTTTTTGCACACCATGGGCTAAATGGCCAGGTCACATGGACCCCGAAGGCTCAGAGAAGGTTGGGGGAGGGGACCCACTGGAACAGCTGTTGGGAGACAGATGGTAGCCTCCCGTCAAGGCCATCCAGCGTGTTCTTTAACGTGCACAGGGTATGGCTCTCCCGCACACAGGGCCACAGCTTAACGTCCCATCCGATGGACGGCGGCCTTTCCAAGCCCATCGGTGTCCCCTACTGACCGTGGGCAGGGCGGGGAATTTTGCGGAGATAAATCTCAACGCTGACCCAGCTGGGACTCGAACCTGGGAACTACAGATTACGAGCCTGGCACGCTACCGACTGAGCCCCCCCCCGCCCCCCAAAAAATCTTTAGGTAAATGTTTTAGGTAAATGTAGCAGCGAATATTATAATGTATGTAAGTTCATACATGTAGACAAGATATGTAAATGTAGCAGCGAATAGTTAATCATCTAGTGTAGGGTTCCTCAATGTGGGGTACACAGTAAAAATTTTTGGGGTACGCTGTGAGAGCTCAAAAGTCACTAGATCTAGTAACAAAGTAAAAATAACCATTGTTATACTATAACTATAGTTTTATCTATCTCTACATGGGGTATGCCAGTTACATACACATTCTAAGGGGGGGGACATGAAGCATAAAAGGTTGAGAACCACTGCACTAGATGATCAGCAATCTGGGGTTGTTCTATTTCCAATGCTTAATCACAGCTTCCGAAAGTCATGTGATATACAGAGTGATTCAAAACTTATCGTTCAAATTTCCTGGGGAGGTAGGGAATACATCAGGAAACCGATTTCACATAGGAAAGTATGTCCGCAAATGTACACATGCGTATGTAGAGCGCTCTGTGTGTACCCAACCAGTGTACAGCTCGCCCGACCACTCCCGCTGTCATCAGTGTACGAGCTGACTTACTAGTGATAAGATGAATCGTTTTACGCATCAAGAGCTAGCGGATATGCATCTCGCATATGGGGATACACTGATGACAGCGGGAGTGGTCGGGCGAGCTGTAAACTGGTTGGGTACACACAGCGCCTTCTACAAACGCATGCGTACATTTGCGGACGTACTTTCCTATGTGAAATTGGTTTCCTGACATATTCCCTACCTCCCCACGAAATTTGAACGATAAGTTTTGAATCACCCTGTATACGATAGTGTAGTATTGATGTATTCAATACATTCTCTGAAGCTATTATATAAACCTTGTATCTTAAGTAACCATAAATGTGCTGATGCCATATACTACATAAAAATTTATATAATCTTTGATCAGTCATCTAAAATTCTAAACATATCAGTCATTTTGTTTAGTCTTTTGGCAGCAATAATTTTATATTTACAATGTGAAAAAACCCAAATGTTGTACAGCTATTTCAGGAATATTATTATTTTTTAACCATTTTAGGATTATATTTTTATACATTGCATAAATTTATTGAAACCCCTCAATAAACTTAATGTTTGTTGTTTCAAAGTTATGTTTTATGGCCGAGTGGTTAGTGCGCTTGGCTACTGACCTAAGGGACCTGGGTTCGAGCCCCGGGTAAGGCATGGATGTGTGTGTCGTTTTTCTGCTGAGGTCCTGCCATCCTCTCAGACCTTCTACTATGACATATAAACTGACAGGCTCCTGTCAGACCTCTGTGGCAAGCAGCTGCTTGAGGGGATACTTATTTATTATTATAGTTGATTTTAAAATTTTAACATTAAATTTTTTGATTGTATTATTTAGCTTTATAAAATAATAGACTGCTTTAATAAGAACACCAGTACATGTCAGCATATTTGTAGCTTTTCATTACTGTTTGAATTTTTTTCTGAAAGAATTTAATTTGCATTTAAGTAATTGTAGATTTTTTTAATTTTTGTTTTTCAGCTACAGTTTAAAATGGTTAACATGAAAGCTAGGGGAACAGTGTAAATAATTCATGTTAATAGTATAATGATAAATTCATTGTCTTGTTGACTCTTAATGCTATTCATAGCCTATGCCATATTTTGAGATTGAAGATCAAGGTTGGGTTGTTTTATCTCTGAGCGGCACTTTTTTGCACACCATGGTCTAAATGGCCAGGTCACATGGACCCCGAAGGCTCAGAGAAGGCTGGGGGAGGGACCCACTGGAACAGCTGTTGGGAGACAGATGGTAGTCTCCCGTCAAGTCCATCCAGCGTGTTCTTTAACATTGGGTTGTTTTATTTCTGAGCGGCACTTTTTTGCACACCATGGGCTAAATGGCCAGGTCACATGGACCCCAAAGGCTCAGAGAAGGTTGGGGGAGGGGACCCACTGGAACAGCTGTTGGGAGACAGATGGTAGCCTCCCATCAAGGCCATCCAGCGTGTTCTTTAACGTGCAGAGGGTATGGCCCTCCCACACACGGGGCCACAACTTAACGTCCCATCCGATGGACGATGGCCTTTCCAAGCCCATCGGTGTCCCCTACTGACCGTGGGCAGGGCGGGGAATTTTCAACGCTGACCCAGCTGGAGATAATCTCAACGCTGACCCAGCTGGGACTCGAACCTGGGAACTACAGATTATGAGCCTGACGCGCTACCGACTGAGCCACCCCCGCCCTGATGGTTGGGAGAGGGAACCCACTGGAACAGCTGTTGGGAGACATGGTATCCTCCAGTTGGGTTGTAGGTTGTTTTACCTCTAAGTGGCACTTTTTTTGCACACCATGGGCTAAATGGCCAGGTCACATGGACCCCAAAGGCACAGAGAAGGTTCGGTGAGAGGACCCACTGGAACAGCTGTAAGGCCATCCAGCGTGTTCTTTAACGTGCTCAGGGTATGGCCCTCCCACACACGGGGCCACAACTTAATGTCCCATCCGAAGGACGGCGGCCTTTCCAAGCCCATCAGTGTCCCCTACTGACCGTGGGCAGGGTGGGGAATTTTGTGGAGATAATCTCAACGCTGACCCAGCTGGGACTCGAACCTGGGAACTACAGATTACGAGCCTGACACGCTACCGACTGAGCCACCCCCGCCCCTTGAACATCAAGATAAAGATTGAATAAAACCTTTCTTTATTGCTTAAAAAGCTGGTGTCTGAGCCCAACCAGCCTTCATTATGAATGTTATTCCAGATTTAGGATTAATGTGGTTGACAATCTGAATGGAGGGCAGAAAATAGTGTCATAATCAGCAGACAAAATCATTAACCTGTGTCCCTGGTGTTGAGTCTAAAACAACTAGTGTATTTAAAGTCACTGTTAAATAATCAGCAGTTAGCTAATTAACAAGAAATTTGCACACCATGGTCTGAATTTATCAAACAGTGTTTGGATTTACATCTGTTAATCTTCTACAAATTTCATGTTATCTGAAGACATTTTAATAAATAAATAAATAAATAAATAAATAAATAAATACCCCCTCAAGCAACTGCTTGCCACAGAGGTCTGACAGGAGCCTGTCAGTTTATATGCCACAGTAGAAGGTCTGAGAGGATGGCAGGACCTCAGCAGAAAAACGACACAAACAGCCATGCCATATCCGGGGCTCGAACCCAGGCCCCTTAGATCAGTAGCCAAGCACGTTAACCACTCAGCCATGGGACGGCACATTTTAATAGAATAAAATTTATTGAACTATGGCAAATTTTCATGTTAAGTGATTCTTTTCATGTTATCCATTTCACATTAAAGGAATATTTTTATATGTGAAAGTATTGTCACCAGAACAGACGAAAATTTAGTTTTATGTTAACTGATATTTAGCTTTATTGATTTTCATGTTAAGTGTTTTTGACTATATGTATACTCATATCTTTTTTGCATAACTCTAGATATTAATATATCATGCTATATGCTAAAAATAAATTACTGATATTCAATATTTCTGATGATTTAGCAAAAAATTACAGTTTTATAATTTATCCTTTGTTGTATTATTGTTTGCATTTCTAGTTTCGATTTTTATGACGATTTTATTTGTCTTAATGTTAATTACAGCATGATCGTGTGAGAGTCATCTACAAGTATGCTTTGGACAAAATACCAAAAGAAAAGGCACAGGATTTATTTAAAAACTACACAATTCATGAAAAGAAATATGGTGACAGAGCAGGAATTGAAGATGTGATTGTTAGCAAAAGAAAGTTCCAATACGAAGAGGTATCTTTTTTTTAAACTTATTTGTATGTTTATCTGAATTTTTTTGTTACTTGTTATTCACTGCCTTAAATTATAACTTCACAGGGTTGTTGTAGATATCATTCTGGATTAAATATGTCATGAGATCATATCTCTGTTTAGTTACTAAGGGATGGACAATGATGGCCTCAGAAAGTGCTTTCTGTTGAATTTGATGTTAAGACATATTTGCATGTTAAGGAACATATGGATGGTCATGATGGGAAACATTCATCTGTCTTTTAAGAGGTTTCCTGTGAATTTACTTCCCTATCACCTCTGTTCATTTTTTTTGTGTGTGTTTTCAGTTATTTAACCTACTATCTACTTTACTGAAATCTTCTGGGCGGGGGTGGCTCAGTCGGTAGTGCACCAGGCTCGTAATCTGTAGTTCCCAGGTTCGAGTCCCAGCTGGATCAGTGTTGAGATTTATCTCCGCAAAATTCCCCGCCTTGCCCACGGTCAGTAGGGGACACCGATGGGCTTGGAAAGGCCGCCGTCCGTCGGATGGGACGTTAAGCCGTGGCCCCGTGTGTGGGAGAGCCATACCCTGTGCACGTTAAAGAACACGCTGGATGGCCTTGACGGGAGGCTACCATCTGTCTCCCAACAGCTGTTCCAGTGGGTCCCCTCCCCCAACCTTCTCTGAGCCTTCGGGGTCCATGTGACCTGGCCATTTAGCCCATGGTGTGCAAAAAAGTGCCGCTCAGAGGTAAAACAACCCAACGTTAAACAACACGCTGGATGGCCTTGACGGGAGGCTACCATCTGTCTCCCAACAGCTGTTCCAGTGGGTCCCCTCCCCCAACCTTCTCTGAGCCTTCGGGGTCCATGTGACCTGGCCATTTAGCCCATGGTGTACAAAAAAGTGCCGCTCAGAGATAAAACAACCCAACCCAACTGAAATCTTCACATTTTTTTCAATTCTACTGTTATATATCTTGTGAACTGAAGTTCATGCTACCATATTTATGTGGCTCAAATAATTTCCAGTACTTTTGGCACATTCAACTTGTGCAATGGAAAGACCTAGTTATTGCAGCAAAGTGCTAAATTTAAGAACTTGTTTAAGACACCAGAACATTTTCTAATCTGAAGTGAATAACATATTATATGTTATTGATTCAGCATTATTGCTATTGAGCATTCTTCTGTCTGCTCTTTTAGTAAGTTAGCATTGTTGAACATTTGCATTTATAAATACAGTGTCTTATTTTGATTTTTAAGAATTTTATTTGAGCAAAAATTGTTCCTATTACCATCTTTTGAAATTTAACATTTAATGCAATGTTAATGGTATTAATATCACTGTTGGGTTGGGTTGTTTTACCTCTGAGCGGCACTTTTTTGCACACCATGGGCTAAATGGCCAGGTCACATGGACCCCGAAGGCTCAGAGAAGGTTGGGGGAGGGGACCCATTGGAATAGCTGTTGGGAGACAGATGGTAGCCTCCCGTCAAGGCCATCCAGCGTGTTCTTTAACATGCACAGGGTATGGCTCTCCCGCACACGGGGCCACGGCTTAACGTCCCATCCGACGGACGGCGGTCTTTCCAAGCCCATCGGTGTCCCCTACTGACCGTGGGCAGGGAGGGGAATTTTTCGGAGATAAATCTCAACTCTGACCCACCTGGGACTCGAACCTGGGAACTACAGATTACGAGCCTGGCGTGCTACCGACTGAGCCATCCCCGCCCCTAATATCACTGTAATTTAATGCTAATAATATGCATTCACCTTAGTTTAATTTTTGTTGGTAATGCAAATATTTTGCTTTAAAACATTTGATCTACCACTAAAAAGTTTCCTTTTTATTAAATATTAAGAATTTTGATTCAAAGATATGGAAATATATGTTTTTATAACTCACAAGCTTCTTTTATTTAGGGTTTTTATTTTCCTCCGCAGATTTAAATCTGGTCTATAAATGCGGATTTTGGATTTAATAATTATTATGGATAAATTATGCAAATAACTTATGTATACTACTCTTCTGTTAAAAAAAACAATTTTTTTTTAATATTTTCAGGAAGTGAAAGCAACTCCACTTAATTATGATGCTTGGTTTGATTATTTAAGATTGATGGAAAGTGAAGGCAATATTGAAGCCACTAGAGAAGTATATGAAAGAGCAATAGCCAGTGTACCTTTGACTAATGTATGTTCTTTTTATATTTTCAATTAGTAATTGTTCTTTTGTGAAATTCGTGATTCATGCTTTGTGGCTTTAACTTTTAATTTTAAATTAAATTTATTGTTTGAATTAATTAATTTTATTTGTATTTTTTTTTATAAAAAAAGTAAATTAATTAGAGCATATGATTACAGCTGTGATTAAAATGCTAGATGGTTAGAAATCTTAGCACAATTGATCGCATTCTGTGATGCCATGGGACATGATTCTCTGGCAAATGGAACTACTACAGGTAACCCCGTTCATCGCGACCCCGGCGAGTGCGGATTTGTTATATTGCGATCTTTTTTTATCTCGGCACTTGCGTGGCTTTGAAACATGCCAGGAAAAGTCAAAACCAATGTTGCATGTGCGTGCTAATTTTCTTTCTCACTCAATCACATCATACACATGTACAGTCGCTCAAAAAAGTATCCGAACACTATGGTTGATTAAAAAATTCAGAAAAAATATCTAGCAACGTTTTTTAGAAATTAGTGATCTGCCAACTTTCGTGTCACGTGACACGAAGGTTGGCAGATCACTAATTTATAAAAAAATCGTTGCCAGATATTTTTTCTGAATTCTGTAATCAACCATAGCGTTCGGATATTTTTTAATAGAATTAATAATATTTATTTTATTAACAAAGTGTTTTTTCGAATTTTAAAATATTTTTTTAAAATCCCCCGTTGATCGCGAAAATTTCGCTTATCGCGACCATGTCCAGAACGTATCCTTCACGATGAATGGGGGTTACCTGTACTTAGCATTCCATATGATAGATGGTGGTCTTTGTAAGTCCACTGTTGTATCCTTTCTCAACAAGGCTGAGTCTCTAAAACCAAGTTAATAATAAATTTAATAATGGAGCACTAATTAAGATCATTACTAAAAATGTTTCAACTTAGATTACAGCTATTTTTAACTCTGTGTGTCAGAATCTGATATATATGTAATATATATCAGTTTTTTTTTTAAAATTCAAGTGACCTCTAAAGCATTTATTAGGTCACTTGGCTCTATAGTTATAAGGTGGTAAAAAAATTTAGAACAGAATATGAATTTTTTTAGCTGTTTTTAATTAAATGTGCAAAATTACATCTAAATCTAGGATAAATATTTTTTTTACATTAGTTCTGCTTGAAAGAAATAATAAGTCCAAAATAATAATAAGTCCAAAATATGATGTAAGTCAATATAAAGGTTAATTTATGTACAGCCTCAAAACTATTTATTCCAGAAGCATGTACAAACACTAATTTTCAGTATAATCACCCCCTCTCTCAATATGTTTAGTCTACTGGCTGGCAAGTTTTCTGATTCCATCAGAAAAAAAAAAAAAAAATTCAGTAAAGAGCATAACCAATTATGCACCATGTTTTGAATGTGTGTATCATCCCTGAATTTTTGTGGTAAGGTACTTTGTCATGCATTATGACCCAAGCTGTCCCATAGCTAACATTCAATTTAGCACACGTTTCTTCCAAAGTGATACATCGGTTTTCCTGAATAAGTTCATTAACACATATTGCATTTCATCAGGTGTTGCTGCTTCGACTGCTGTACCAAGTTGATGTTCATCCATTACATGTGTGTATGGTTGTTTCTAATTTGTTTGCACCACTTGTACACATATTTCGAAGATAAACAACTGTCTCCATATTGTGCACACATCCTATAGTAAATTTCACTTGTTTTGTCCCTTCTGGCTGTCAAAAGTGAATGACACTTCACCGCAACAGAGGGGCTGTCATTTTAACAACTGACTGACATACATATTCAGGAATGCAGTAATGAGGCTATGTAGTAAAGTATTACATAATGAGTACATATGTCTGTGAAAAATTAAAATTCTCGTTATGACCTTTCATAATTCAGCTGATGAATATGTGGAACTCTCTAAGCTCTTCCTGTAAGTGGTTTCTTATCTCTATTTATAACCAATGGACTCTGCTTTGTGCCAGTTTCACATATACAAACATTCCTGGGTTATGACTTACACAAATCTGATTTTGTGTAAAAGCCCCTAAAATTCTGAATTTCAAAAATTTATGTTAGCTTGTAGATTATTTACATGGACAAATCTACACTTGATAGACTCTTGACAAGTTTATGAGAACAGTTGAACAGCAACCATGACTTTCAACATTGTTGATACTTTCAACGGACTAGCTTACAGCCTTTTCCCTAGCACCATTCTTCTCTCTATCATTGGGGCGGGGGTGGCTCAGTCGGTAGCACGCCAGGCTCGTAATCTGTACTTCCCAGGTTCGAGTCCCAGCTGGGTCAGCATTGAGATTTATCTCCGCAAAATTCCCCGCCCTACCCACGGTCAGTAAGGGACACCGATGGGCTTGGAAAGGCTGCCATCCGTCGGATGGGACGTTAAGCCGTGGCCCCGTGTGTGGGAGAGCCATACCCTGTGCACGTTAAAGAACACGCTGGATGGCCTTGACGGGAGGCTACCATCTGTCTCCCAACAGCTGTTCCAGTGGGTCCCCTCCCCCAACCTTCTCTGAGCCTTCGGGGTCCATGTGACCTGGCCATTTAGTCCATGGTGGGCAAAAAAGTGCCGCTCAGAGGTAAAAGAACCCAACCCAACCTGTGCACATTTTCTTTGTGCATTTCTTGTAGTTGTACTAATTTTTTTAGTTGCCCTACTTTTTTTTTACAATGTTAAAAGATACTTTTTTTTTCTTTATGGTGTAAATTAGCTGTGGATGAATATCTGCAGTTGCTTAGGAAAGCAGATATAAAGGAGGGTGTTTTATGGATTGAGTTTGGAGGGTTTTTTTTACCTATTATCGTGCCTGTTGATCATAATATTTTAAAATGGTAATCTGTTACCTTTTTTCAGCTCAGTGAGATTAACTGTAGGAAATACTACTATACTACTCATACTCTGCTGCATGCTATTAATCTCAATGATCGTAGAGTTGGGTTGTTTGTTTTTTTTACCTCCGAGCGGCACTTTTTTGCACACCATGGGCTAAATGGCCAGGTCACATGGACCCCGAAGGCTCAGAGAAGGTTGGGGGAGGGGACCCACTGGAACAGCTGTTGGGAGACAGATGGTAGCCTCCCGTCAAGGCCATCCAGCGTGTTCTTTAACGTGCACAGGGTATGGCTCTCCCGCACACGGGAGCACGGATTAACGTCCCATTCGACGGACGGCGGTCTTTCCAAGCCCATCGGTGTCCCCTACTGACCGTGGGCAGGGCGGGGAATTTTGCGGAGATAAATCTCAACGCTGACCCAGCTGGGACTCGAACCTGGGAACTACAGATTACGAGCCTGGCGCGCTACCGACTGAGCCACCCCCGCCCCTAATGATCGTAGAATAATGCATAAGTAAGTTATTGTCCATGTGCTGTTTATAACGCTTTCTGAGTATTGTTTTATTGCTTGCTTTTTTATGTGTTAAAATGTTACTAGCAGATATTGCTATATTGAAAAATATATGGTGATTGTATACATTGTATTTTTGTATATTTGTTAATTATTATCTGTAATGAATTCAATGTTCTTATGATAGACTGAGTTTGGGTGTAAATCCACCTTCCTTTTCTACTAATGTTTTTAATAAATTAAAGACTTCTGGTTCAGGCATATTAGGGAACATTGCTACAATATCCAGAGAAGTAATTTTTCTATGTGTTGAGGTTAGCAATCCCCAGAGGTCATTAACCTCCTGTTCTGCTGCGATTAATATTAACTCATCATGCTGGTAAATTTAAGTACAGATTCATTGCCTTTTCCATAAATATGTTAAATAATGCATGCTTGTCAACAAGTGGTTGAATAAATACTTCCAGTGGTTAGCGTGCTTGGCTACTGATCTACGGGACCTGGGTTCGAGCCCCGGGTAAGGCATGGATGTTCGTGTTGTTTTTCTGCTGAGTTCCTGCCATCCTCTCAGACCTTCTACTCTGGCATATAAACTGACAGGCTCCTGTCAGACCTCTGTGGCAAGCAGCTGCTTGAGGGGGTATTTTTTTTAGCCGTCCCATGGCCGAGTGGTTAGCACGCTTGCCTACTGATCTACGGGACCTGGGTTCGAGCCCCGGGTAAGGCATGGATGTTCGTGTTGTTTTTCTGCTGAGTTCCTGCCATCCTCTCAGACCTTCTACTCTGGCATATAAACTGACAGGCTCCTGTCAGACCTCTGTGGCAAGCAGCTGCTTGAGGGGGTATTTTTTTTAGCCTTCCCATGGCCGAGTGGTTAGCGCGCTTGGTTACTGATCTAAGGGACCTGGGTTCGAGCCCTGGATAAGGCATGGCTGTTTGTGTCGTTTTTCTGCTGAGGTCCTGCCATCCTCTCAGACCTTCTACTGTGGCATATAAACTGACAAGCTCCTGTCAGACCTCTGTGGCAAGCAGCTGCTTGAGGGGGTATTTATTTATTTATTTATTTATTTATTTATTTATTTATTAAAATGTCCAGATAACATGAAATTTGTAGAAGATTAACAGATGATTATTTATTTATTTATTTTTTTTATCTTATATGATGTCACTTTAATGAAAGGTAACAGGATGGAGGTGCATAGTGATGGTCTACATCTATCTGTGATTTCCTCAGATAATATTTTAAAGTTTTTGATTTGAACACTCCAACTAACAGGGTATGGCTCTCCTGTATATGGGGTTACTGTGTAAATGTATCATCTGATGGATAGCTGTCTTTGCAAACCATTTGGACTGAGGGCAGAATGGAGTTTAGTGGAGGTAAAGTTCAATGCTGGTATAGCTGGGACTCAAACCTGGGAACTGCAGATTACAAGCCAGGTGTGCTATTGATTGAGCCTACCTCTGCCCTTTTGTCACCTGATATAAGCAGTTAGCATGATTGGCTCTGGGGCGGGGGTGGCTCAGTCGGTAGCCCGCCAGGCTCGTAATCTGTAGTTCCCAGGTTCGAGTCCCAGCTGAGTCAGCGTTGAGATTTATCTCCGCAAAAATTCCCCGCCCTGCCCACGGTCAGTAGGGGACACCGATGGGCTTGGAAAGGCCGCCGTCCGTCGGATGGGACGTGAAGCCGTGGCCCTGTGTGCGGGAGAGCCATACCCTGTGCACGTTAAAGAACATGCTGGATGGCCTTGACGGGAGGCTACCATCTGTCTCCCAACAGCTGTTCCAGTGGGTCCCCTCCCCAACCTTCTCTGAGCCTTCGGGGTCCATGTGACCTGGCCATTCAGCCCATGGTGTGCAAAAAAGTGCCGCTCAGAGGTAAAACAACCCAACCCATGATTGGCGTGCTGCAAAAGGATCTGGTTTAAAGCCCTGGATAAGGCATGAACGTTTCTTGTGTTGTCTTTCTGCTAGGGTCTTACTTTCCTCATAGATCTTTTCTACGATGTTTTATACTGAAAGACTCCTATTACACCTAAGGCAGGCAGCTGCTCAAGGGGAAATGTATATTTTTTTATTTGCATAATTATAAAAGTTTTTTTCTGTTAAAATAACATTCTCTGTTGTTGAGTGATAAAATTTTGAAGTTTATCCTTCAAACTATTTGCATATTAAAAACTTTTTAATATGCAGATAGTTTTTAAAAACAAACATTTTTTTAAAGCCTTTATTTTTTTTTACATTTTTTTTTTACTATACAGTATTTCAATATTATTTTCTATTCCAGGAAAAGAGGTATTGGCGACGGTACATCTATTTGTGGATTAATTATGCTCTATATGAAGAACTTGAAGTTGAAGATATGGAGCAAACTAGGCAAGTGTACCAAGCTTGCCTGAAACTTCTTCCTCATAAGGTCTTCACATTTGCTAAGATATGGCTGCTAGCTGGTCAGTTTGAAATTCGGCAAAAGAACTTGACAGCATCAAGGAAATTACTAGTATGTTGGTTTGCTCTCGGCTTACTAAAAAGAAGGAATACTTTACAAAAAATTCTTATGCATTTAAATTGTTTAATTGCTACAATTTTGCTATATGTGCAATATTAAAAACATTTGTAACAGTATGGAAAAGTTGAAAGAAATTTCTTGGTGCTTATATTCAACTTTTAAGGGAACCATCACTCTTAGTGTATCATTGATATTGAATGTTAGAGAAAAAGTTGTCTGAGCCTGGTGGGATATGAACCCACATCCTCCTGATAGCGGGACGGGAGTGGCTCAGTCAGTAGCGCGCCAGGCTCGTAATCTGTAGTTCCCAGGTTCGAGTCCCACCTGGGTTAGCGCTGAGATTTATCTCTGCAAAATTTCCCCGCCCTGCCCACGGTCAGTAGGGGACACCGATGGGCTTGGAAAGGCCGCCGCCCGTCAGATGGGACGTTAAGCCGTGGTCCCGTGTGTGGGAGAGCCACACCCTGTTCACGTTAAAGAACACGCTGGATTGACTACCATCTGTCTCCCAACAGCTGTTCCAGTGGGTCCCCTCCCCCAACCTTCTCTGAGCCTTCGGGGTCCATGTGACCTGGCCATTTAGCCCATGGTGTGCAAAAAAGTGCTGCTCAGAGGTAAAACAACCCAACCTCCTGATAGCATGTCAGGTGCTCTGACTACTGAGCTCTGGTCACCTATCAAGATCTCTAATTGATGTCAAGAACTTTCTATCTACAGTATACAATTTTCTGTGTCTCATGCAGGCATTGTTCTGGCTACTCTCAGCCTCTAGAAACAGATGACAAGTATGTCACTGCCAGCATGAGACACAGAAAATAGTATATTGTAGGTAGAAAGTTTTTAACATCAGTTAGAGGAGATCTTGATTGGTGGTCAGTAGCTAAGTGGTGAGAGCATCTGACATGTTATCAGGAGGACATGGGTTCATATCCCACCAACTCTGACAACTTTTCCTATAACATTTGATATCGACATTAAATTATGTGATGGTCCACCCATTCACTTTTACTTTTCCTTAAACAGTTTTACTTTATTTATGTTATATTTATCATTTGGGGGATTATTTCATTTGGACTAGATCACAATTCTTTCTTCTGAACCGTAGAAGGAGTTGCACATTCGCAACTCCGACCTTTAGAATGTCAGCTGTTAATGCGTGCATTTAGGACATGACCCCTCTTGTGTTTTAGCTAGCGCGATTGTCAGATTACGCAAATGTTTACCCAGCATGCACCAGACACGTGCCAGATTGTACGCCATGTGTAGCTAAGTGATGTAAAGTCATGGAGTTTATTTAGAATAGAGATGAATCAGTAAGAGTCAGTATGATGTTAGTCGGAAAGTGGTGAAGGAGGAAGACATTAGTAGTCAGTTTTAGAGATGGAGTTTTTTTAGAGTAGAGATGAATCAGTAAGAGTCAGTGTGATGTTAGTAGGAAAGTGGTGAAGGAGGAAGACATTAGTAGTCAGTTTTTGTGAGTCGTTTTAGAGATGGAGTTTTTTTTAGTTACTCCAACTTTTGTATTCATCGACTGAATTGGTGAGTCTTTGTATTTTTTGGAAAGAAACTTTGTTTTGTGAATTTTTGACTTTGCTATTTTTTCATCTTGAGCAACAATTATTGATTTTGATTTAGCTATAACTGTAATTAAACTTGACAATCTTTTCTGAATTCTTGCTCAATAAGTAACGCTATATATATATATAATGAACCCTGTTTCAAACTTTATTTGGCAAGTTAATATTGCCTGGCACCCAATAAGCTATCTAGAGTTGGGTTGGGTTGTTTTACCTCTGAGCGGCACTTTTTTGCACACCATGGGCTAAATGGCCAGGTCACATGGACCCCTAAGGCTCAGAGAAGGTTAGTGGACTCACTGGAAAACCTGTTGGGAGACAGATGGTAGCCTCTCGTCAAGGCCATCCAGTGTGTTCTTTAACGTTGGGTTGTTTTACCTCTGAGCGGCACTTTTTTGCACACCATGGGCTAAATGGCCAGGCCACAAGGACCCTGAAGGCTCAGAGAAGGTTGGGGGAGGGGACCCACTGGAACAGCTGTTGGGAGACAGATGGTAGCCTCCCGTCAAGGCCATCCAGCGTGTTCTTTAACGTGCACAGGGTATGGCTCTCCCACACACAGGGCCACGGCTTAACGTTCCATCCGACGGACGGCAGCCTTTCCAAGCCCATCGGTGTCCCCTACTGACCGTGGGCAGGGCGGGGGAATTTTGCGGAGATAAATCTCAATGCTGACCCAGCTGGGACTCGAACCTGGGAACTACAGATTACGAGCCTGGCACGCTACCGACTGAGCCACCCCCGCCCCTAAGCTATCTAGAGTTTGAATCTATTTTGGATCAGATGAAAGGCCCAACTTGAGAGAGTTAATAATCTTTGGAGTGTTACAATTAGAGTGATGTTTCCCTTGACAGTATGGAAATTTTATCTAGCATAAATACTTTGTAAATAGTTCATTGCACATCTACTACATCTTTGCTTGGGCAGTAAGTTACATCAGTTATATTGTAATGTAACCTCCATTAATTACCAATGGCAATGAACTGTGTACATAATACTCTGGTGGACAAAAGTGAAAGCACTATGTTATGTAAATGAGAAGCTGACATTAAAGCTCTATGACTTCTAATTTTTTTTTCTTCAAAAATGTGATTATTGATAAAGATCTCAATGAAATACATCAATATCTCAATTTTCAACAATATTCGTTCAGTATTGAGGTGGTATTTATTTTTTTTATTTAAAGAATTACGGAAGTTTGAGTATTTAAAGAATTATGGAAGTTTGAATATTTAACAATAGCAATGCCAGTCGTAAAAATTTATCTTGGACCTAAGATTTAATAAGTGTTATTGTTTCAAATAATTTAATTATTTAAAAGAAAATGCAATTTCAAAAGTTTGTGTAAATTAATCTTTCAGTATTTATAAATTTTGTATAATTTCTTTAGATTCACATTGTTATTAGTTAAATGTTCAAACTTCCATTACTCATTAAATAATAATAATAAAAAAATAAATACCCCCTCAAGCAGCTGTTTGCCACAGAGGTCCGACAGGAGCCTGTCAGTTTATATGCCATAGTAGAAGGTCTGAGAGGCTGGCAGGACCTCAGCAGAAAACCAACACAAACAGCCATGCCTTACCTGGGGCTCGAACCCAGGTCCCTTAGATCAGTAGCCAAGCGTGCTAACCACTCGGCCATGCTGAATGAATAATATTGAATATCAAGATATTAATTTATTTGATTGAGATACTTATTTACTTATATATCACACTATATTATCACATTAAAAAAAGTTAGAAGTTTAGAGCTTTGATGTTAGCTTCCCATTTTCATAGCATAGGGTCAAAAAGTTTTGTCCACTAGTGTATTAACAATAGACAAAATTTCCAGAATGGTACAGTTGTTTTAAATATCATATTTACAGCAAAATTGTAGCAATTAAACAGTTATGTATCATTAATGCTGTGATTTGTTATAAACTTTTAATTCTTATGCTTGTAATTTTTTCAGTTATGAAATTATTTTGTTTAATATATAAGCTATATTGGTGTTGTTTAATTGTTAAATTGAAATGTTTCAAAACCCTCAAATGTCACTGTCCGGAGCTCAACATCTGCTTTGGACATTGCTTTACAGCATATTTTGTATGTAAGTGTTATAAGAGAAGGTTTTTGTGTAGTGTGTTTGCGTTTTTAACAAGCTCTTTTTTTAAGCTTTTTAAGACTAATTTTTTATGTTTCTGATAGGGTACTGCAATAGGAATGTGTCCAAAGGATAAGTTATTTAGAGGGTACATTGATTTAGAAATACAGTTGAGGGAATTTGATCGTTGTCGAATACTGTACCAGAAATTTCTAGAATTTTCCCCAGAGAATTGTACAACATGGATGAAAGTAAGTATTTAAATTTTAAAATTTGAAAAATTTGAAACTTTGAACCACACACACACACACCACACACACATTGCCAGTTTGTTTGTTAACATTACTCTGTGCTGAAGCAACCCCCTAATTTAAGCTCACAAGTTTGATTTGAACTACCATCAAAAAAAGTTTACCTAAAAGTTTCGAAAATCTCTTGAAAATTAACAAATACTGCTATTTTTAAAATGGAAGATTTTGGAAGCAATTATGATGTATGTACATCTTTTTTTATTTTTTATTTTTTGCTCTCTTTTCAGCCTTAAAACTATTTCAGTATGTCTAGAATTATTTTTATAATTCATCCCAGCATTTAACAGTGCTCTCTGGCTACTCATACCAAAACCACAACAAAAAAAATCACTTGTAAAAAAAAAGTAAAAAAGTACTAATTAGTAGCAAATATCCGCCATGGGCACTGTGTATGTAGCATCATCAGAATTAGATAACCTTTAAAATCTATTAGTAGTATTTGTACTTTTATAATTAAAGCTTTGTTTTTATTTTTATAGAGCTGTTATGATTTTATATCCATAGATTTATATCTATCAATCTTCCACAGTTCTGCTGCATCACT